>CM038678.1:371128682-371767982 GCA_021605205.1 Aegilops longissima
TGGGAAGGACGCACCTCTGGTGTACCAGTTATCGTGCCTACGGTAAGGCCAAAGTTCTCCTGACAAGGAGAGAGACCTTAATGAGTTTAGCACGTCGCCCAGTGGTGAGTGCTGAAAGATATCCGTAGAGGAAAACTCCATAATCGGTGCCCAATCGGATTCGATAGGCACAGACGCAGGCGGTTCAGAGCCAGTGGCCGGGGACGAATCCAGGTGTCCGGCAACACGGGTCTCATAGGAAGTAAAGTCAGCATTCGGCTCTATCGCTGCAGAGTGCACGACCTTCGTGGTGGGGTCCATCCACCCGTCCTCGGACGGCGCAATCTGCTCCGGATTGAGGGTCGGAGTAGTTGCAAGTGTGATATCCCGAACACCGTCCGACGGCAGAGCTAAGTCATGCCCGTCGTGACAGTGCGGCACACCTGACATGTGCCCGAATCCGTCGAAGATCAAGTCTCCGCCGATGTCGGCAGTATAGTTCAAGTTTCCAAACCTGACCTGATGGCCAGGGGCGTAGCTCTCGATCTGCTCCAGATGGCCAAGCGAGTTGGCCCACAGTGCGAAGCAGCCGAACACGAAGATCTGTCCAGGGACACTACAACAAAAACCCACATACACCAACACATATGTACCAACGGAACTAGGATAAGTGTTGTTGATTCAATCTCCCACCTCCCCACTCAGCGTCTCCCTAAGAAAAAAACCCTGCCCACTCAGCGCTCACCTCCCCGTTCCCTGAGAAAAAACTTACCTCACCTTGCCCACCTCTACCTTATCCGAAAAAGTCAATTTTTCCTTTCCCATCTCTCCCCCCGATCCCTCTCTCACCCAAGATCCATGGCCGCAACGCCGTTGCCACGATCTCCGATTCGGCCTAGCTCAAGTGCTCTCCTGCGCTGTTACTCACTGGCCCCATCGCCATGGCTCCCATTGAGTGCTTCCTCTGATCCTCAGCCGCCGTGACATTCTGCACGGCCCTGTGCCCGTACAGCAACCCTAACACCGACGCGTCTCCTCCTCCTCCGGTTTTTGCTGGCTCACCAACACATGCGTCTTCAAGCATGCAGCTGCCACCACGGGCTCGACGGTGCTGCTCTGCCTCTGCTACCTCAACTGCGACGCCGATGGTTCAGTGAGTCACCCCTCCTCTCTGCTCTTATCTCGCCGGTCCTTTCTGGCATGGCTACCTAAAGTTTTGCCGTCCTGGCGTTGTAGATCACGGCTGGATACAACAGCAACCGCGGCCACTCTTGTAACATCCCAAATTTCCTATTTGGAATGTTTTACAATTATAGCTAAGCATCTATGCATTCTGTTTGAATTTGAGTGACATTTGAAGTTTGAAGTTTTGGAGTTGTTGGAATTTGAATTCAAATTTTGGCAAAGGGAAATTATTTCAAAACTATGCCCGATAAATACTTGAGAAAAGTATGAGAGGAGTAAACATGACACTCCAAAATATCAGAGAAAAACATTGCCAAAAGTTTGAATTCAAATTTGAGTTTTATTTGAATTTTAGAAAAAGATTTTTATAAAGTTTGGATTTTTCCCTGGAAAAATGTTCAAATTATAGGAATATTCCTGATCATTTTGATATATATATATATATATGTCCTATATAAAATATTTATATTTATTATGTTTTTCTCTCTTTTATATAAAAAAAAAATGGAAAAGGCAAGCCCGGCGCTGCCAGCTAACTGCCCAGCCAAAGCCAGCGCCCGAGCCAGCATCGCCAGCAAGCAGCCACCAGTAGCGGCCAGCCAAGCGCCCGAGAAGCCCAGCCGACGGCCGACCGAGCCCACCCGCGCCGAACCACCTCCGCACCGGTCGCCCGCCCGATCTCTCCTCCCCTCTCACCGACGGGTGGACCCCGCCACCCTCTTCTTCCCCTCGCCCACGCCAACCGCGCGCCTTCGCCGAAATCCGAGATCCCGGGATCTCATCCCGATCCTCTCCCGATCCCCTCGCCCAAGTCGTGCCCCCCTTATAAATACCCCCCCTCGACCCGTTCCCCCCTCGCCCCCTCACCCGACCCTCTCCTCTCGCCGCGATTCATCGCCGGAGTACCGAACGCCCGCTTGCCTCATTGCCACCGCACCTGTCGCCCCTGCCACCCGAGCTCCATCGACTCGACCCCGAGCTCCCTCGCCCGTCCGCACCCGCCGGAGACCTCCGCCGACGTCCCCGACCACCGGAGCCACCGGAACCGTCGCCGCCCGAGTTGCCGTCGCCGTCGCCGCCACGGTGAGTCACCGGACTCCTCTCCGCCGTCCGATCTGATTTCGACGCTGTAGATTAGATCCCCCCGAAGGGGTAGGTTTATTTCAAATAAACCGGTTAGTTCCGGTTTTAGTTTGGGTTTAGTTGGACCGGCCGACGCGGTTGTTTTCTGTTAAACCGTGTGCGTAGTTTAGTTATATTACGCCCAGGGCGCTAGATAGGCCCATTAGCGCCGGTTTTCGTTTTAGTTTTATTTTTCGTTTTCTGTTTTAACAGAATAGTTTCAGTTTTGTAAAATTCATATCTTTTAATCTACTTAATATTTTTCAGTGATTCTTTTTTTGTTGGTTTGCAGATTTATTGTAGTTTCAGAAGAAAATATAATTAGTCATGCTAAAAGTATTTAAAATTGCTTTATTTTAGATTTATACAGAATAGTAATTCTGCTATAAAATGAGTTAGGAATATTATTTTTAGTGATTCTTTTGTCACAACTTTGTTTTGACATTTCCTAAACGTAGAAATTTATTTGGGCAATTTTAGAATTAATAAAAAATAGTTTTAATCAGAATCATGTTTTTCCTATTTATTTAACTAGCTACTGTTTTCCTATTGTTTTACTTAGCAAATAAATTTATTTTTCATGAGAGATAGTTTATTCTAGGTTAGTTTCTGTAACTTTAGAGCATGAACTTTTATTTATAATAAATAAAACTTTTATTTTATTTTTCTTACTAGAATTTGCTTTAGGCCTAATATGAGTTTTATAATAGATTTTAAGGTGATTCTTTTTGCTCCTAGTTGCATGATGAATTCTTTTCTGTTAATTAGCAAAACCCATGCTTAGGTTCTGTTAAGAAAATTTTGTAGTGCAAAACTATTTCTTGATTGTTGTTGGATATGGGAAAACTTTGAGTTGGATTTCTTTGAGTTTTCTTTGGGTTTTGGTTCAAGTGCTTTGTGTGTTATGTTAGCATTCTATTATGTTAAGTGGTCATATGTTGTATGCTTATTATGATTGTTGTTTGTCTCGGTAGAATTTCCGGAGTGCGAAGCTTGCTACCACGAGTCCCTAGCTTTCGAAGATCGTCAGCAAGGCAAGTCATTAATCATGTTTCTTTACATACCTATGATTTTTATTGCATTAGAATTATACCTCCCCACCATGCATGCAGTAGGTGAAATTTTGAAGTTAGGTTCTTGAGTAGTATCATGAGGTAGGATGAACCCAATTCCCCTTGTTACCATGACCCGGGACGAAGTAGTTTATTTTTGCTATGCTCGTAGACGGGGTTGGCTGAGTGAATTCATAAGGGAGATGTGAGAGTCAAGATGATGACAACCCCATGAACTTCAAGCTCAAGATGGACTTCAAAATTTACCTTTGGGTGGAGGGCGGTTGTGGGCACCTGGAGAACCCGGTGGTTGGCGGGATGCATGGAGAAGTGCCATGACATCTTGCGGAAAGCTTCACCCAGCCACAAAGAGGCGGATGTATACCCCATTGACCGGAAGCTTACTGTGCAGCCGCAAGCCATTATGGGCTCTGGCTTGGTCAACCCTAGTTGTGACTCTGGCGGACGGTGCTACGAGATGTAGAAGAACGGTAGGATTGGATGGGTACCGGCGGTGGCGGAAGAACTCTTGGAAGACCCTGTTTGTTCGTCCGTCTTCAAACACCATGAAGTGCGAAGACTTAAAAGGAGGAACGATTCTTGCGGGTAAAGTCGCAAACCTCTGCAGAGAAAAGATCTAATCGATTAGCCGTGTCCCGATTCACGGACAATTTGAGCCTCTGGAACTTGGAAGTATTCGGAAATCTCAACATTGAAATTAATAAATTAATTGAGGGGGTTATGACTTAATAATTTGGGAATGAGACATTGGTTGGCGGAACCATCTCAATAACTACCAACAATTTTGTAGTTTTTGCAAACTAGTCCTTATTGTAGGGAAAAACTGGCTTTTCGCAAAATGATGAAACTTAGAGCCCCACAGCCAAATTGCATATAGTATTAGTAATTTTATTGTTATTCTCTCTTCATGACTTGCCAGCATATTCAAAATGCTGACCTACACGACTGCAACGTCTTATGTTGCAGAGGAGTATTCCGATCAGGAGTGAGGCTACGCTCCGCGCTTGGCGGTTGCCCTTTGGAGTCGGATGGACTCGCTATTCTTCTACGCTTCCGCAGCTTTACTTAGTTTATTTCTCATGAGTTGGCCTTCGGCCGAATTTATTCTATTGTAACAAAGACTCGATATGAGAACCGTGTAATAAATTCAGGTGTGATTGAACTTTGATTATTTCATCAATGTATTGTGAGTGCCAGCATGATCTTGGGATGGTACAGACATAGAGACTTGACCGATTTTGGGTCGGGTCGCTACAGAGATCGTATTCAGAGCACACGCTGACCGTAGGACGTAACCCCTAGGATCGGAAAGCCATAGGAAGAGACTATTTATTTTATGTCCTTATCATTCCGTAATTCTCCCTGTTCATTTCGACTCCTCTCCGATTTTCAACATTCTAGATGGCGCGAGTTCACCCCGGTTCTGCTACGGAGTTTTGCCGGCCAGATGAGGCGATGCCTTCGGCAGAAGCTGGTCCAGATCGTGAAGAAGCTGAAGATTGCTCGCCCTCGATCACCGGAAGCCTACCAATGCACTCCGCGGATACCCTTCTGAGATTGAGGTGCACATTCCAGGAGAACCTTCGGAGGACATCTGAGCCTATTGACTTTGAGTTTACCGATTTCAACTGGATCCTCGGAAGAGACATGGCGATTTATCGTGCACTTGGACATCTCGAGAAGAGTACGAGGCCGAGCTCGATCCATCGATCTCGCCATGATTTCTCGCAGAGCTAGGAATGGAGATATCATCCGTGCCGTGAGGACGACTCCATTCTCTCATATGTCCAAGACTTGGAGTGTCTCCTCAGAAGCGGGAGATCCGGACTGCCAGAACTTCGAAGGTACACAGAGGCTGTTGTTCCGTGAAGCTGGGCGGAGGAGAAAGCACCGCGAGACTTCCTTGACCATGAGGAAGAAATCGCGGATTTCATGGAGAGAGTCGACAACCTGAAGATGAATGTTGCCGCATTAGAGGAAAAGAAGGACTTGGGAGAAGACCTTTTTCCGAGTGGAGATGACGGACCTCTCGTGAGCAATGACAGGGATTATGAAGGGAGCTCCACTGAAGAAAGCCGCAAGAGGAGGCGCCGCATCAGAGGACGCCACACCGGAGGACACCGCACCAGAGGACGCAAGGATTATTGATGAAGACATTTAGTCGACCACCATGTTATTTTATTTTTCCGTCGATCAGTTAGGTCGTTATTTTCGATTAGTCGTGAGAATTTTGTAATCGAGATTGAACCATGTTTGAGTGGATTGAATAAATGATTGGTGTGATTATGTTTGTGCATTCATATGGGTAGTGATATTTTCTCATTAGACCATTGTTCTATTCTAATTTTCTCATCCACTCCAAAACACCAGATGCCTCCGAGACGTGACCCCGGTCTCAACTTTCCGCCGGAGCTCACCCAGCTGATCCAGCAGCAGAATGCCCTCATGCAGATGCTCATCCAGAACCAGAACAACAACAACAACAACAACAACAACAACAACAACAATCCACCGCCACCACCCCCTGTTGACAACTTGACTCGATTCCTAAGGCTGAATCCGCCAGTGTTCTCTAGCAGACCGAGCCGATTGTGGCGATGATTGGCTCCGCAAGGTCGGAAGGAGTTAGTCACTTTGTTGGATGCACCGATGCGAGAGAAGGTGCGCTTTGCGCACATCAACTTGATGGACCTGCAGCCTCTTGGTGGGAGAACTACACCGCCACTTATCCCATCGCCACCATTACGTGGGATCAGTTCCAGCAAGCTTTCCGCACCGCTCATGTTTCAGCTGGAGCCATGAGTCTGAAGAAGCGTGAGTTCCGCAACTTACGCCGAGGGAACCGTCTTGTGGGGCGATGCGTGGATGAGTTCAGCAAGTTAGCTCGCTATGCCCCGGATGATGTGGCCACAGATGCCATAAAGCAGGAAAAGTTTCTCGAGGACTCAATGACGAGCTGGGTATGCAGCTAATGGTGGCTACCTTCACCAACTACCGGGAGCTGGTAGACAAGGCCACCATACTTGAAGGCAAGCAACAGCAGATTGATAGCATAGCGGAAGTATGGTCAAGGGAAGTACAACTCGGAGCTCAGCGAAGCCCGTTATGCCCCATACTGGAGGGCATACCCATCACAACCATGGAGGACATAACCATGGAGGAAATGGGAACAACCGCAACCAGGACAACAAGTCAGGCAATGGAAATGGAAATGGAAACGGCAATGGCAACCAGCATCGTCCTACCCGGCTCGAAAGATCTGAGTCACATCACTGTTTCAAGTGCGGAAAACAGGGCACTATGCCACCGACGCCCAAGGCCAAGCAGAGGAATGGAAAGCGGCAATGGAAGCTCAGCAAAGAAGCCCAACCCTTTTCCTCGTGCTCGGGTGAACCACATTGACGTGGAGGGCGTCTATGATCAGCCGGAACATCGTGGTTGGTAAGTTTTATTAAATTCACATCCAGTATTGGTACTCTTTGATTACGGTGCAACGCATTCATTCATATCAAGGGTAGTTGTGGAAAAATGCGGGTTGCCCACTAAAACCCTTAGAAGCCCCCTTGGCGTCGGTTCGCAGAGGAGAAATGATGGCAGGCTTAGGCTGTCATGCAACCCTCAACATCGGAAACCATAAATTTCCCGAGACCTCATAGTATTGGAAACCCGGACCTTGGATGTAATCCTAGGCATGGATTGGTTGACGAAGTTTGAAGGAAACATAGACTGCGCCAAGAAGTCAATTCTGCTCACCACCGGAGCGAAGAGGATCAAGTATGTATCGAGGCGTATCCCGATGAAGAATCGGTGCATTCCCTCACGGAGTTGTTCGGGAGGAAGTGCCGATGGTCCAAGATTTTCCGATGTGTTTCGGAGGAATTACCAGAATGCCACCGGACAAAGACATTGAATTTCTGATTGAGTTATTGCCCGGCACAGCCCCAATATCCAAGAGACCCTATCGGATGCCACCGAACGATTTGAAAGAGATCAATAACCAAATTAATGAGCTATTGGAGAAAGGATATATTCGGCCAAGCTCGTCACCTTGGGGAGCCCCAGTTCTTTTGGTAGAGAAGAAGGATGGAACCCTGAGAATGGTTGTGGATTATCGTTCGTTGAACGATGTGACCATCAAGAACAAGTACCCTCTGCCGATGATTAATGATCTATTTGATCAGCTAGTTGGAGCCAAGGTATTCTCCAAGATCGATCTTCGATCAGGTTATCATCAGTTGAAGATCCGTGAGAAGGATATACCCAAAACAGCATTCACTACCAGGTATGGTTTATATGAGTATACCGTCATGTCATTCGGATTGACTAATGCCCCTGCATACTTCATGAATTTGATGAACAAGGTATTTATGGAATATCTGGACAAGTTTGTCGTGGTGTTCATCGATGATATCTTGATATTCTCCAAGAGCGAGGAAGAGCATAAGGAACATTTGCGTCTAGTTACGGAGAAACTTGAGAACATCGGTTGTATGCCAAGTTCGATAAATGTGAATTTTGGCTGAAGGAAGTTGGATTCCTCGGACATGTTATTTCAGGAGAAGGAATAACAGATTGACCCGCCAAGGTTGAATCAGTCACCGATTGGCGATCGCCCACCTCGATCAAGGAGATCCGCAGTTTTCTCGGACTCGCAGGATATTATCGGAGGTTTATTGAGAACTTCTCGAAGATTGCCAAGCCCATGGTGAGCTGTTGAAGAAGGAGGCCAAGTTCATTTGGACCGAGGATTGTGAAGCCAGTTTCCAGGAATTGAAGAAACGTTTGGTCACAGCCCCGGTACTGATTTTGCCGGACATACACAAGGATTACCAGGTATATTGTGACGCTTCTCGTCAGGGACTCGGAGGAGTACTCATGCAGGAAGGAAAAGTTGTAGCTTATACCTCCAGACAGCTACGACCACACGAGATGAATTATGCCACACATGATTTGGAGTTAGCGGCCGTAGTGCATGCACTCAAGACCTGGAGACATTTCCTTATCGGAAACCGTTGTGATGTTTACACAGATCATAAGAGCTTGAAGTATATTTTCACGCAAAAGAGTTGAACCTCGGCAGAGGAGATGGCTAGAGTTAATCAAGGACTATGACATGAGATTGCATTATCACCGTGGAAAGCTAATGTTGTAGCAGATGCTTTGAGCCGTAAGAGTTATGTGAATACTCTTATAGCAGGAGGATTACCCGAGGAGTTAGTCGATAACCTCGAGAGATCTCCGATGGAGATAGTTCGAGAGGATATGTTGCAACTCTGGAAGTTCAGTCCACTTTGGCCGAAAGAATTCGTGAAGCCCAAAAGTCGGACAAGGAAATTGATGAGATAAAGAAAAAGATGAATGAAGGAAAAGCTAAAGGATTTCGTAAGGATGAATACGGAGCTATATGGTTCGAGGATCGTATTTATGTACCCAATGATCCCGAACTCAGGAAGCTAATTCTTGGGAGGCTCATGATTCACCGTACTCGATTCACCCGGTAACACCAAGATGTATCTGGATTTGAAGGAAAGTTTCGGTGGGCGGTATGAAGAAGGATATTGCGAGTGCGTAGCAGTATGCGATGTTTGCCAACGAGTAAAGGCGGAACATCGAAGCCAGCAGGTTACTTCAACCTTTGCCGATTCCCGAGTGGAAATGGGAAAAACTTGGAATGGATTTCATCACAGGATTACCCAGGACCCGTTCAGTGTATGATTCCATCTGGGTAGTGGTTGATCGTTTGACTAAGGTAGCTCATTTCATTCCCGTGAAGACTACCTATACCAGCGCTAAGTTAGCCAAGATATACATGACCAGGATCGTATGTCCGCATGGAGTTCGAGGAGTATTGTGTCGATAGAGGAACACAATTTACCTCAAAGTTTTGGAATCAGTTGCATGAAACTTTGGGTGCGAGGCTGGAGTTCAAGACAGCCTTTCATCCATGAGCAGATGGACAGACCGAGAGAGTCAACCAGATTACGGAGGACATGTTGAGAGCTTGTGTGCTAGACTATGGGTCTAGCTGGGATGATAATTTGCCATACGCAGAGTTCTCATACAACAACAGTTATCGACCGATCGAAGATGGCCCCTTCAAGCTCTATACGGAAGGAGGTGCAGAACACCATTGTTGTGGGATGGTGTTGGAGATCGAACACTTTTCGGTTCCGATCTTATCAGAGTCCGAGAAGAAAGTCAAGCTGATTCGAGATAGGCTCAAGATAGCTCAGTCGAGGCAGAAGAGTTATGCCGACAGTAAACGCAAGGAAGTAACTTACGAAGCGGGAGACCGAGCATATCTTCGTGTGTCCCCGCCGTGGAATCAAGAGGTTCGGTGTCAAAGGAAAGTTAGCACCCGATTCATTGGCCCTACAAAATCCTCGAGCGTCGTGGAGAAGTTGCTTACAAGTTGGAATTGCGGAAGGATTGTCCGGAGTTCATGATGTCTTCCATGTTTCTCAGTTGAAGAAATGTCATGCCGACATGGCCGATATTCCGTTGAGAGACACAGTGCCCTTAGAGGCCATACAGCTCGACAGTGATCTGACTTATAAGGAGAAACCCGTCCGAATTCTCGAGACTGCGAACAGAGTCACCCGCAGCAAGATCATCAAGTTTTGCAAGGTGCTGTGGAGTCATCATTCCGAGGAAGAAGCCACCTGGGAGCGAGAAGAAGACCTTCTTCGGGACCACCCGCACCTATTTGCTAGCCAACCCGAATCTCGAGGGCGAGATTCATCTTAAGGTGGGTAGGTTTGTAACATCCCAAATTTCCTATTTGGAATGTTTTACAGTTATAGCTAAGCATCTATGCATTCTGTTTGAATTTGAGTGACATTTGAAGTTTCAGAAGTTTTGGAGTTGTTGGAATTTGAATTCAAATTTTGGCAGTGGAAATTATTTCAAAACTATGCCTGATAAATACTTGAGAAAAAGTATGAGAGGAGTAAACATGACACTCCAAAAATATCAGAGGAAAAACATTGCCAAAAAGTTTTGAATTCAAATTTGAGTTTTATTTGGAATTTTAGAAAAAAGATTTTTATAAAGTTTGGATTTTCCCTGGAAAATGTTCAAATTATAGGAATATTCCCCTGATCATTTTGATATATATATGTCCTATATAAAATATTTATATTTATTATGTTTTTCTCTCTCTTTTATATAAAAAAAATGGAAAAGGCAAGCCCCGGGCGCCGGCCAGGCCAACCGGCCCAGCCAGCACCCAGGCGGCCCGAGCCACTGGCCAGGTGCAGCCCACCAGGCGTGGCCCAGCCAGCGCCCGAGCCGGCCCAGCCGACGGCCGACCGAGCCCCCCCGCCGAACCACCTCCGCACCGGTCGCCCGCCCGATCTCTCCCTCCCCCTCTCACCGACGGGTGGACCCCGCCACCCTCTTCTTCCCCTCGCCCACGCCAACCGGCGCCACCGCTCGCCGGAAATCCCGAGATCCCCGGGATCTCATCCCGATCCTCTCCCGATCGCCCCCTCGCCCAAGTCGTGCCCCCCCTTATAAATACCCCCCCTCGACCCCGTTCCCCCCTCGCCCCCTCACGACCCTCTCCTCTCGCCGTGATTCGTCGCCGGAGTACCCGGGCCGCCGCCGTGCCATTTCCACCGCACCCGTCGCCCCCGGCCACCCCGAGCTCCATCGACTCGACCCCCGAGCTCCCCTCGCCCGTCCGCACCCGCCGGAGACCTCCGCCGACGTCCCCGACCACCGGAGCCACCGGAACCGTCGCCGCCCGAGTTGCCGTCGCCGTCGCCGCCACGGTGAGTCGCCGGACTCCTCTCCGCCGTCCGATCTGATTTCGACGCTGTAGATTAGATCCCCCCGAAGGGGTAGGTTTATTTCAAATAAACCGCTTAGTTCCGGTTTTAGTTAGGGTTTAGTTGGACCGGCCGACGCGGTTGTTTTCTGTTAAACCGTGTGCGTAGTTTAGTTATATTACGCCCAGGGCGCTAGATAGGCCCATTAGCGCCGGTTTTCGTTTTAGTTTTATTTTTCATTTTCTGTTTTAACAGAATAGTTTCAGTTTTGTAAAATTCATATCTTTTAATCTACTTAATATTTTTAAGTGATTCTTTTTTTGTTGGTTTGCAAATTTATTGTAGTTTCAGTAGAAAATATAATTAGTCATGCTAAAAGTATTTAAAATTGCTTTATTTTAGATTTAGACAGAATAGTAATTCTGCTATAAAATGAGTTAGGAATATTATTTTTTAGTGATTCTTTTTGTCACAACTTTGTTTTGACATTGCCTAACCATAGAAATTTATTTGGGCAATTTTAGAATTAATAAAAAAATAGTTTTAATCAGAATCATGTTAATTCCTATTTATTTAACTAGCTAATGTTTTCCTATTGTTTTACTTAGCAAATAAATTTATTTTTCATGAGAGATAGTTTATTCTAGGTTAGTTTCTGTAACTTTAGAGCATGAACTTTTATTTATAATAAATAAAACTTTTATTTTATTTTTCTTACTAGAATTTGCTTTAGGCCTAATAGGAGTTTTATAATAGATTTTAAGGTGATTCTTTTTGCTCCTAGTTGCATGATGAATTCTTTTCTGTTAATTAGCAAAAACCCATGCTTAGGTTCTGTTAAGAAAATTTTTGTAGTGCAAAACTATTTCTTGATTGTTGTTGGATATGGGAAAACTTTGAGTTGGATTTCTTTGAGTTTTTCTTTGGGTTTTGGTTCAAGTGCTTTGTGTGTTATGTTAGCATGCTATTATGTTAAGTGGTCATATGTTGTATGCTTATTATGATTGTTGTTTGTCTCGGTAGAATTTCCGGAGTGCGAAGCTTGCTACCACGAGTCCCTAGCTTTCGAAGATCGTCAGCAAGGCAAGTCATTGATCATGTTTCTTTACATACCTATGATTTTTATTGCATTAGAATTATACCTCCCCACCATGCATGCAGTAGGTGAAATTTTGAAGTTAGGTTCTTGAGTAGTATCATGAGGTAGGATGAACCCAATTCCCCTTGTTACCATGACCCGGGACAAAGTAGTTTATTTTTGCTATGCTCGTGAGCGGGGTTGGTTGAGTGAATTCATAAGGGAGATGTGAGAGTCAAGATGATGACAACCCCATGAACTTCAAGCTCAAGATGGACTTCAAAATTTACCACTGGGTGGAGGGCGGTTGATGGGCACCTGGAGAACCCAGTGGTTGGCGGGATGCATGGAGAAGTGCCATGACATCTTGAAAGCTTCACCCAGCCACGAAGAGGCGGATGTATACCCCATTGACCGGAAGCTTACTCTGCAGCCGCAAGCCATTATGGGCTCGCTTGGTCAACCCTAGTTGTGACTCTGGCGGACGGTGCTACGAGATGTAGAAGAACGGTAGGATTGGATGGGTACGGCGGTGGCGGAAGAACTCTTGGAAGACCTGTTTACGTTCGTCCGTCTTCAAACACCATGAAGTGCGAAGACTTAAAAGGAGGGAACGATTCTTGCGGGTAAAGTCGCAAACCTCTGCAGAGAAAAGATCTAATCGATTAGTCGTGTCCCGATTCACGGACAATTTGAGCCTCTGGAACTTGGAAGTATTCGAAATCTCAACATTGAAATTAATAAATTAATTGAGGGGGTTATGACTTAATAATTTGGGAATGAGACATTGGTTGGCGGAACCATCTCAATAACTACCAACAATTTTGTAGTTTTTGCAAACAAGTCCTTATTGTAGGGAAAAACTGGCTTTTCGCAAAATGATGAAACTTAGAGCCCCACAGCCAAATTGCATATAGTATTAGTAATTTTATTGTTATTCTCTCTTCATGACTTGCCAGCATATTCAAAATGCTGACCTACACGGCTGCAACGTCTTATGTTGCAGAGGAGTATTCCGATCAGGAGTGAGGCTACGCTCCGCGCTTGGCGATTGCCCTTTGGAGTCAGATGGACTCGCTATTCTTCTACGCTTCCGCAGCTTTACTTAGTTGATTTCTCATGAGTTGGCCTTCGGCCGAATTTATTCTATTGTAATAAAGACTCGATATGAGAACCGTGTAATAAATTCAGGTGTGATTGAACTTTGATTATTTCATCAATGTACTGTGAGTGCCAGCGTGATCTTGGGATGGTACAGACACAGAGACTTGACCGATTTTGGGTCGGGTCGCTACAACTCTCAACATGGTGGCTTCCATTATTATGATTGGGATTTGGTGCCCCAGATTCTCAAACGTTCCAGTTGTGCGTGGGTGACAATTAGTACGGGATTGGACAGCATGTTTGTCCCATTCCTATTCAACTTGTCAGTGCATATTTATACTGTTGTACTTAAGTTATGGCTAGCGATCCTCTTTTTTTGTTGGAGGAAATCTAACCTCTAATTTTGTTATGCACGTTTTTGCTGGTGATCCTCTACTTTAGTTGTTCAGAACATATTGTTGTTTGCACCTATACTATTCGTAGGTAGCCATGCCAGTACAGAACAAAATAATTATTTTTCTTCAGATGACTATTCACTAGTCTTGTTTTGATATCAATGTTTGCATCCTACGAGGCTTATTGGGAGAGAATATAGTTCTATGTGGAAATAGGAGTTATTGCACATATATTTATTCACTACGTTCATAAAACCTTTCGTTGTCAAGGAGGCATCAGTAATATTAACCATGAGTATATATGTAAATCTGATTAATTTGAACTATTTTGTTTAACTTGAGGTCCTTCTAAATACTGAAAATCTTTCTATTTATTTGAATGTTATGATGATTTGCAATCTATTTTACTCTCTCTGATTCATGTTACTTGTCGCTCAAATGGATGTATCTAGAACTGAAATACATCTATATACATCTGTTTGAGCGACAAGTAATAAGGATTAGAGGGAGTAGTTCATAAGGATGCATCACAAAAAATGCTTCGTGAGATGCCACACTACATCTTTAATTCTCTCTAGTATTTGAATTTTAAGTTGTTACTTAGTGTACTATGGTCTTGCAGGTTTACACTTATAGTATAAAAAGCTACTTGACGTAATGAGGTTGAGCATTTGCGCGTGAGTGCCGCAACTTGGGAAGATAAATATGACCGACAATGATGGCAGCATGTTAATGGCACCATGTAGGTGTGGTGTTCATCGATCCCTTCTCTCCTTGTGTGTGTGTGTGTGTGTGGCGTGTATATATGGATTCATCTTAATATGCCATGTTAATTGTTCAT
Organism: Aegilops longissima; assembly: GCA_021605205.1. Taxonomy (NCBI): domain Eukaryota; kingdom Viridiplantae; phylum Streptophyta; class Magnoliopsida; order Poales; family Poaceae; genus Aegilops; species Aegilops longissima. Next base: position 371,143,232 of record CM038678.1, read on the forward strand.
TTAGATTGATCTCTTTTCCAGCATGTTTATCCCATATATTTGATATCTCTCTCGCAGCAGGTAATTTCATCTTGTAATTTGCGTAAATGTTTGTTCATATTGTGCAGTGGTAATCTATTTTATTTCTCAAGAATATTAACTATTGTTGCATATGATTGCAGGATAATGCATTATGACAATCGCTCCGTGCCTTTGCCTATTCTTACACTCTGACTTCGGAAGTATAAACTGATGCGTAGGTAAGATCCAAAGTAAACTGGAGCCTTTTCTAATTTTGATATTGTTTTAATACAAATTTTGATGTAGATCAGACTCCATTGATCTCTTTGTTCAAGACAAACATGCACCAGTACACATAACACAGCAACACCATAGGAAGTTCCAGGACTTGTTAGTGTTTTTCAGAGATAGGGTGTATATGAACTTGTTAAATCAGCACACAGTTCCATATGCTTGCTACCAGGTATTGGTTCCTAAGTGAGAACATGCATTCCTTTCAAGAAGGTGTTTGCCTAACAACCCTAACTTCATCTCAACTATTTCTGTTGGATCTATTAATTTACCTACTGTACAAATATCTTTCTTTCATCAGGTTCATAAGCTGAATAGAACGTGATACGACCTGATCCTGGAGTACAAGAGATACAAACTTAGGCCAGTCTTGATTTTAGCCTATTGTTGTGATAATTCTATAGATTTTTTATTTCTAAGAAAAGCTTGTGAAGAGGAGATAAAATGATATGATAAGAACAAATGTTACTAAGCTGTTAACTAAAATCTGGTGCTAAGATATCTTAGTATGAAGGTTGCTATACTTACATCAACCCTTCTTTTAAATATAAATTAATCATGAGTTGTGCAGTCAACCATATATGCTAGTACAGAACAAGTAACATGTGTATAGCTTGTTTGATTTCATTAGTATTTCTCCTACTAATTCTCACCATGTCTTCTCTGAATTTTTTATATTATCCTCTCTTCATATTGATATACACGCACATGAACATGATAGCTTAAGATGGATAATTATACCTTGATCCTAGAGTCTACGTTTGCTTATCTAGTATGCATAAATGTAAACATGACCCAGTATTGACAAGCATAAGGTGTGTCTAAATTTATTATTTCTTCCACACTTGGCACAATCTAACAGCCAATTGCAATTGACATTATTAATTGAATATGTTGTCGTGCATTCGTTGTACCAAGTTTACAAGAATATAGCTTCAACTAATTTTATTTACTTTCATGTTTTTCTTTTGCTTATGTTTTCTGAAACTAAATTTGTACATAACTCCTAAGGGATCACCTTGAAATAAGAAAAATTATTGGTTAGTAACTTTCATTTAATATTCATCCAGAACTTATTTATTATCCAAGGTAGTATACTTAACTATTCGTATTTACTTCGTTGCTAGCAGAAAGACCAAGAACATGCAATTTATTAGAGCTGGAACTGGCAGGACCTATCATCAGGATATGGAGTTATGGATGCCAAGAGAAGCTGATCATTTTGGTTTCAGTTAATGAAGGGTGAACATGTCAGTGTAGATGCTCATGTGATGAGCTTAGGTTTTTGTTTTCCAGAATGAAGCTATGATTTGTTTCTTTGTACAATGCACATGTTCTTGTTAAACACATGTGTACAAGCTGAAGGTACAATTTGTTGTCAACAATTCCGTTCTGATGGGCAATACTTAGAGCACAACATATATATACACATATATGTATTATTTTGATGGTGTTCTTTGTAAACCAACATTGTTCATCTAATATATGATGTCTTTCTTACTATGTTGCATCTCCTGTACAGTAGCAACATTGGCCTAATTATGTATGTAGCAACTGCTTCCAGAGTTGCAATGATATGTTTTCTCCATTTTAAAATCCGTTTGTGCAGGGTAATCACCAACGCATATGAAGAGTTGCGGCGGCTATAGTTTATACGTTACTAAAATTGCAACGCTTATACACATTAGTTACCAACGCATCTATATGCGTTGTTGTAGACCCTTCCAACGCCACCAACGACAATGCATACAAATCCGTTGGTGTAGAGCTTACCAACGCTTATATGGGCATTTGGCAATGTATTGATGCGTTGCTGTAGGGGGGTTCTTGTTGTAGTGGGAGGAAAACCTCGCCCTAGATCGCATTGTTGCCGATGATCGAAGGGGCCATCAAACCTTGTGGTGACGGCACAGTGGAACTCTCAATGAAAGCACAGATGTAGGTGTCAAAACCGGCGAATCTCGGGTAGGGGGTCCCGAACTGTGCGTCTAAGGCGGATGGTAACAGGAGGCGAGGGACACGATGTTTACCTAGGTTCGGGCCCTCTCGATGGAGGTAATACCCTACTTCCTGCTTGATTGATCTTGATGATATGAGTATTACAAGAGTTGATCTACCACGAGATCGTAGAGGCTAAACCCTATAAGCTAGCCTATGGTATGATTGTTGTTATCCTACGGACTAAACCCTCCGGTTTATATAGACACCGGAGGGGGCTATGGTTACACAGAGTCGGTTACAAGGGAGGAGATCTACATATCCGTATTGCCAAGCTCGCCTTCCATGCCAAGGAGAGTCCCACCCGGTCACGGGACGAAGTCTTCAATCTTGTATTTTCATAGTCCAACAGTCCGGCCAAAGGATATAGTCCGGCTGTCCGAGGACCCCCTAATCCAGGTCTCCCTCATATCCCACGACATCTTTGGCATGCCAGGTAGGGGCAGTGCTTGCGCGAACCCGAGAAGCGTACGTCGCACGTCATCTTCGTCATCATTTTCCTCATCAACGGCTCCATCATCCATGGCGCCCAAGAAGAAACCCGGTGCCGCCGCCCAGCCGTCTTCCTCGAAGGCCCAGTCGCATGCGACCACCGACACCGTGGGGGCAACAGGGACGCCTAGGGATGTGGACGCTGTGGGGGACTGGGTCGACGTACGCGGCGTCGTCACTACCTCCCCTGTGGCCGAAACGGGAGCAGGAGGCACCAGAGAAGGATAGCACCAACAACATCCCAGCGGCCATGCTCCACGAGGTACGGTTGGAGAGATCATTTCGTCTGCACCTCTCCGCCCAGCCGAGGGGCACAGCCACAGCGGCGGCACTCGCTCTAGGGCAAATCACAATCGTCCGGCCGTCCCCGCTGTTGGCGCGACCGCAGGACATGCACCACCCCCGGAGCGAGTTGACCCAGCCAATGCACCAAACGGAGCTGCTGGTCCACAAGCGCCTCCATCTCGTCACCACGCCATCCTGGCGACTAGCTTACGATGACGAGAGCACGGCGCATCCACTACCGACACCGTCAGGAGCCGGGCGACGTTACGATCTTCATCGTCATCCATGCCAAGCACCGCTTCAGAGGCCATGGCGCGGGGCCAGCTACTATTGAGATTTCCGCCGGTAGCCGGTCAGATGGATGAGTGGAGAGCCACCATTCAGAGCTTGATTGGTTTCACTGAGGCGGGAGGATCGCAACGAGCTGGCCCGCCATGGCCTCCCTAGGCAACGACAATGACCCAGGTTGCTGGCAGGGTAGAAGGGGCCACCCCCACAGTGCAGTCCCCTCCACGACAGCCAATGCCAGAGCCACATGATCAAGAACCCGACAACGTCTCGATGGCCTCATCCGACCCTCGACCATGTCAAGGCGAACAGCGGGTCCTGGAGGACAGGACAAGGGAAGGTGCGCGCGTCACCATCAAGCGACGCCGCGACACGTGTCGCCAGTCTCATAGGCACGATGGCCCCGACTTCGACGAGCCCGCACTCGATGAAGGCGGGTACCTGCCTTTCGAGGCAGGGTGCCCTACCTTCACCCATGGGTTGCCGCAAGTCCGTTGGCCATCCACTCGCACGTTCAAGCTAGAGACACCAAAGAAGCATGATAAGGAGAAAGATCAGAATGGCGCTGGCGGGAAGGGCCGAGGCGACGGAGCAAGCCGCCCCGGCAAAGCTCCTCAGAATCAAGGAAACCCGCCAGAGGCCATGAACAAGAGGATTGCAACGATGAGAGTGATGGAGGAGATGAAGAGGAAACCAGCGAGCAGGAATTCTAGAAAAGCCACTAACGCTGTGTGCATTGACGGGGGGTGCATCACTGCGCTCCTCTCACCGCCAACTTAAACAATGGGCGCGTGAAGTTAATGCTGTGGAGCCAGTGGCAGATTCTCGGAGGCCGCTCAAGTGGCCCTGCACACCTATCACCATTGCGATAGGGTGCTTGCTGTTGTTGGTCTCACCAACAATCTGTAACCTCAAAGTCACGAAGATGTCGGTTGACGGTGGGGCCGGGTTGAATCTGATTTCTCCAAAGGTCATCAGCAAACTTTAGATAGCAGAGGAAGAGCTCAAGGTTACTGTTACGTTTCAAGGGATCAACCCCGGCAGTAGTCGTCCTAAGGGGAAGATCATGCTACCGGTGCCATTCGAGGGAGAGTTGAACTACCAGACTGAGAAGATCGTGTTTGATGTGCTCGACCTCCCCCTACCGTACAATGGAATCCTTGGTCGCCCAGCTCTGGCCAAATTCATGGCGGCATCCCACTATGCCTACAACACCTTGAAGATGCCAGGGCCGATAGGCGTCATCTCCATTCCATCAGACGAGAAGGACGAAATTATTTATGTGGATAAGATGTACCGGGAGGCAGTCGCGGCAAAGGCCGCTGAAGCCACTATCCTTGCTAGGGAAAGTAAAGGAAAGAAGAAGGCTAACAAGGATGCCAACAAGGAATCTGGGAAGCGTACCTCTTCGGAGTATGCTGCGCCTATTGATGACTTGTCGGAGAGTTCCAATAGCAAGAGATCCAAGGCTGCTGCAGCTGCTGTGAAAAAGGACCTGACAGGGTGATACGTCTCCAACGTATCTATAATATTTGATTGTTCCATGCTGTTATATTATCAATCTTGGATGTTTTATAATCATTTTATAGTAATTTTATATCATTTTTGGTAATAACCAATTGACATAGTGCCAAGTGTCAGTTGTTGTTTTCTGCATGTTTTTTACATCACAGGAAATCAATATCAGACGGAGTGCAAACGCAACGAAACTTCACAAAGATTTTTTTTGGACCAGAAGGAACATAATGGGCCCTGGCTGTGCCTGGGGGGCGCTTCGAGGAGAGCACAACCCACCAGGGCGCGCCAGGAGGCCCAGGCGTGCCCTGGTTGGTTGTGCCCACCTCGGGTGCCCCCCGAACCGCTTCTTTACTCTATAAATACCCCAATATTCCCAAAACCCTAGGGGAGTCGACGAAATATTCATCCAGCCGCCGCAGAGTCCAGAACCACCAGATCCAATCTAGACACCATCTCGGATGGGGTTCACCACCTCCATTGGTGCCCTCTGATGATGCGTGAGTAGTTCTTTTTAGACCTTCGTTCATTTTCCCAGGCCGCCGCAGCGCGGTAGAACATCTCTGCTGCATTCGCGGCGCCGAGGGACATCTCTGCTGCTTCTGCGGCGCGGCCGGAGCAGTCTGCTGCATTGATGGCGCGACGGGACCTCGGTGCTGCTACGGCCGCGCGGCGGGACATGTTGGCTTCTTTCGCGGTCAGGCGGGACATCTCTCGTGCTTCCGCTTCCATGCTCGCCTCTCCCTGGTGGTTGATACGTCTCCAATGTATCTATAATTTCTGATTGTTCCATGTTGTTATATTATCATTCTTGGATGTTTTACAATCATTTTATAGCAACTTTATACCATTTTTTGGGACTAACCTATTGACATAGTGCCTAATGCCAGTTGTTGGTTTTTTTTACTTCACAGAAAATCAATACTGAATGGAGTCCAAACACAGCGAAACTTTTTGGAGAATTTTTCTGGGCCAGAAGACACAAAATGGGCCGAAGAAGTACCGGAGGGGTGCCCCGAGGGGGCACAACCCACCTGGGCGCGCTTGGGGATCCAGGAAAGCCCTGGTGGGTTATGCCCACTTCGGTGGCCTCCCGCGCCACCTCTTTGCTCTATAAATACCCCAATATTCTAGAAACCCTAGGGGAGTCGACGAAAATAAATTCCAGCCGCCGCAAGTTCCAGAAACCATAGATCCAATCTAGACACCATCATGGAGGGGTTCATCATCCTCATTGGTGCCTCTCCGATGATGCGTGAGTAGTTCACTGTAGACCTATGGGTCCGTAGTTAGTAGCTATATGGCTTCATCTCTCTCTCTCTCTCTGAATTCTCAATACAATTGTCTCTTGGAGATCCATATGATGTAACTCTTGTGCGGTTTGTTTGTTGGGATTGATGAACTTTGGGTTTATGATCAGATCTATCTTTTTATATCCATGAAAGTTATTTGAGTTTCTTTGATCTCTTATATGCATGATTGCTTATAGCCTCGTATTTCTTCTCCGATATTTGGGTTTTGTTTGGCCAACTTGATCTATTTATCTTGCAATGGGAAGAGGTGCTTTGTAGTGGGTTCGATCTTACGGTGCTTGATCCGAGTGACAGAAGGGGAACCAACAGTATGTATCGTTGCTACTAAGGATAAAACGATGGGGTCTATCTCTACATAGATAGATCTTGTCTACATTATGTCATCGTTTTTATTGCATTACTCCATTTTTCCATGAACTTAATACACTAGATGCATGCTGGATAGCGGTCGATGTGTGGAGTAATAGTAGTAGATGCAGGTAGGAGTCGGTCTACTTTTCTATCGTCATGAGTATTTGAAGTTCTATCAATTGCCCAACAGTAATTTTTTCACCCACCGTTTGCTATTTTTCTCGAGAGAAGCCACTAGTGAAACCTACGACCCCCCGTCTCTTTCTCATATATTTTGCCTTTGCGATCTACTTTTCTTTTGCATTTATTTTCAGATCTATTAAATCAAAAATACAAAAATACCTTGCTGCAATTTATTCTTATTTATTTTATTTGGCGTTCGATCTATCAATCTACTACAATTTGATCTCACGTCAGTTTGCCTATCTTGAGCCGTCGTACCTGGAAGGGATTGACAACTCCTTTAACACATCGGCTTGCGAGGATTTGTTATCTGTGTGCAGGGGCTGTTTACATTGTGTTTCTTTGTTCTCCTACTGGTTCGATAACCTTGGTTTCATATCTGAGGGAAATACCTATCGCCGCTGTGCTGCATCATCCCTTCCTCTTTGGGGAAATACTGATGTAGCTTCAAGCGACGTCAAAAGGAATTTCTGGCGCCGTTGCCGGGGAGGATCTTCAACATATACCAGGTTCCTAATCACAAATCTCATCTCCTTGCAATTTACATTATTTGCCATTTGCCTCTCGTTTTCCTCTCCCCCACTTCACAAAAATTTGCCGTTTTATTCGCCTCTCTTTTTCATTCACCGTTTTCTTGCCGGATCTATTTTTGAGTGCAATCGTGTTGTGTGGTCATCATGACTCAAGAGAACACCAAGTTATGTGATTTCTCAAATACCAACAACAATGATTTTATCGTCACTCCTATTGCTCCTCCCGCCACTAGTGCGGAGTCTTTGATATTAATACTGCTTTGCTGAATCCTGTTATGAAAGATCAATTTTCCGGTACTCCTAATGAGAATGCCGCATCCCATCTTAATACCTTCGTGGAATTATGCGATATGCAAAATAAAAAAGATGTAGACAATGAAGTGGTGAATATGAAATTATTTTCGTTTTCTTTGCGTGATTCTGCAAAAAGTTGGTTCTCTTCTTTGCCTTGCAATAGTATCGTTTCTTGGAATAAATGCATAGATGCTTTTATCACTAAGTATTTTCCTCCCGCAAAAATTATTTCCCTTGGAACCCAGATCATGAATTTCACGCAACTTGAACATGAGCATGTTGCACAATCTTGGGAAAGGATGAAAATGATGCTAAGTAATTGCCCAACTCATGGTGAGGGAGTCCTGGATTAGGGGGTATCCGGACAGCCGGATTATATCATTGAGCCGGACTGTTGGACTATGAAGATACAAGATTGAAGACTTCGTCTCGTGTCCGGATGGGACTCTCCTTGGCGTGGAAGGAAAGCTTGGCAATATGGATATGTAGATCTCCTTCCTTGTAACCGACTCTGTGTAACCCTAGCCCCCTCCGGTGTCTATATAAACCGGAGGGTTTAGTCCGTAGGACAACAACAATCATACCATAGGCTAGCTTATAGGGTTTAGCCTCTATGATCTCGTGGTAGATCAACTCTTGTAATACTCACATTATCAAGATCAATCAAGCAGGAAGTAGGGTATTACCTCCATAGAGAGGGCCCGAACCTGGGTAAACATCGTGTCCCCTGCCTCCTGTTACCATCCGCCTTAGACGCACAGTTCGGGACCCCCTACCCGAGATCCGCCGGTTTTGACACCGACATTGGTGCTTTCATTGAGATTTCCACTGTGCCATCACCATAAGGCTTGATGGCTCCTTCGATCATCGGTAACGATGCGGTCCAGGGCGAGGTCTTCCTCCCCGGACAGATCTTTGTATTCGGCGGCTTCGCACTGCGGGCCAACTCGCTTGGCCATCTGGAGCAGATCGAGAGCTTCGCCCCTGGCCACCAGGTCAAGTTCGGAAACTTGAACTACACCACCGACATCCGGGGAGACTTGATCTTCGACGGATTCGAGCCCATGTCAGGTGCGCCGCACAATCACGACGAGCATGATTTAGCTCTGCCGTCGGACAGTGTTCGGGAGATCACACCTGCGACCATTCCGACCCTCGATCCGGAGCAAATTGCGCCATCCGAGGACGGGTGGATAGACCCCGCCTTGGAGGCCGCACTCTCAGTGGCGATAGAGCCGAATACTGACTTTACCCCTCACGAGAGCCGTGATGCCGAACCACTGGATTCATCTCCAGCCACGGACTCCGAGCCGCCTACGCCCGTGCCTATCGAATCCGATTGGGAGCCGATCATGGAGTTCACCTCCGCAGATATCTTTCAGCACTCGCCTTTCGGTGACGTGCTAAATTCGTTAAGGTCTATCTCCTTGTCAGGAGAATCTTGGCCGAACTATGTCCGGCTAGAATGGGATGCGGACGACGAAGAAATTCGCTGCCCACCCACCACCCACTTAGTAGCCATTGTCGATGATTTAACCGACATGCTCGACTTCGGCTCCGAAGACATCGACGGTATGGACGACGATGCAGGAGACGAACAGGAACCACCGCCTAAAGGGCGCTAGACCGCCACCTCATCATACGATATATATATGGTGGATACCCCCAAAGAAGGCAATGGCGACAAGACAGTGGAGGATGACCCCTCCAAGAAGCAACCCAGGCACCGACGTCAGCGGCGCTGCTCTAGGTCCCACCATAGAAAAAGCAATGATACCGGCACAAGAGATAATAACACTCCGGATAGTGCCGAAGACGATGACAATCCCCTCCAGCCAGATTTAGAGCAGGAGGATGAACAAGCTAGCCCTCCAGAACAGGCAGCAGATGGAGAAACGGAGGATGACAATTACATGCCTCTCTCCGAAGACGAGGTGAGCCTCGGTGACGAAGAATTTATCATGCCTGAGGATCCCGTCGAGCAGGAGCGCTTTAAGCACCGGCTTATTGCCACGGCAAATAGCCTGAAGAAAAAGAAACAACAACTTCGAGCTGATCAAGATTTGCTAGCAGACAGATGGACCGAAGTCCTTGTGGCCGAGGAATACGAACTCGAACGCCCCTCCAAGGGTTACCCAAAGCGCAGGTTGCTACCCCGACTCGAGGAGGAAGCATTGAAACCTACATCACCAGCGTACGATGCGGCTGATCGGCCACCTCGTGGCCGGGACAGAGAGGCATTTCAGCCTAAACTGAGCCTGCACCTCGTCGCCACTCAAACAAAAATACCAAGGCCCGGGCAACATGCGGGACCTGCGAGACGTATTGGAAAACAGGGCAAAACACGCAAGATCGATCTACGGATCACGGGGGCGCGCACCTACACGGGACGATGACCGTCACGCCGGATACACTAAAAGTAAATCCGGCCGGGCCGAACATAACATGCAGACTCATATGAACTGCGTCGTGATATAGCCCAGCACAGAGGCGCCACACACCCCCTTGCTTCACTGACGAAGTAATGGATCATGAATTCCTAGAGGGTTTTAAACCCGTAAATATCGAATCATATGATGGTACAACAGATCCCGCGGTATGGATCGAGGATTTCCTCCTCCACATCCACATGGCCCGTGGTGATGATCTACATGCCATCAAGTACCTCCCACTAAAACTCAAAGGACCAGCTCGGCATTGGCTGAATAGCTTGCCAGCAGACTCCGTTGGCTATTGGGAGGATCTGGAAGAAGCATTCCTTGACAACTTCCAGGGCACTTATGTGCGACCACCGTATGCCGATGACTTGAGCCATATAACTTAGCAGCCGGGGGAATCTGCCAGGCAATTCTGGACACCGTTCCTAACCAAGAAATATCAAATTGTCGATTGTCCGGATGCAGAGGCCTTAGCGGCATTTAAGCATAACATCCGTGACGAGTGGCTCGCCCGGCACCTCGGCCAGGAGAAGCCGAAGTCTATGGCAGCCCTAACGACACTCATGACCCGCTTTTGCGCGGGAGAGGATAGCTGGCTGGCTCGCAGCAACAACATATCAAGGAACCTTGGCACTTCAGATACCAGGATACTAACGGCATACCACGTCATAGCAGACACAAGCGCCGCAACAACAGTGATAATGCCGAGGATACGGCAGTCAATGCCGGATTCAGTGGCTCTAAATCCGGTCAACGGAAAAAGCCATTTAAAAGAAGTACTCTGGGCCCGTCCAGTTTGGACCGCATACTCGATCGCTCGTGTCAAATACATGGCACCCCCGATAAGCCAGCTAACCACACCAACAGAGAATGCTGGGTGTTCAAGCAGGCCGGCAAGTTAAATGCCAAAAACAATGACAAGGGGCTGCATAGTGACAACGAGGGAGAGCCCCGGCCGCCGAACACGGGAGGATAGAAGAGATTCCCCCCACAAGTGAGGACGGTGAACATGATATACGCAACCCACATCCCCAAGATGGAACGGAAGCGTGCACTAAGGGACGTCTATGCGATGGAGCCCGTCGCCCCAAAGTTCAACCCATGGTCCTCTTGTCCGATCACCTTCGATCGCAGGGACCACCCTACTAGTATCCGTCATGGCGGATCTGCCGCATTCGTCTTAGACCCCATCATTGACGGATTTCACCTCACTCGAGTCCTTATGGATGGCGGCAGCAGCCTGAACCTGCTCTATCAGGATACAGTGTGCAAAATGGGTATAGACCCCTCGAGGATCAAACCCACCAAAACGACCTTTAAAGGCGTCATCCCAGGTGTAGAGGCCCATTGCACGGGCTCAATCACACTGGAAGTGGTCTTCGGATCTCCGGACAACTTCCGAAGCGAGGAGTTAATCTTCGATATCGTCCCGTTCCGCAGCGGCTATCATGCACTGCTCGGTGAACCGCATTTGCAGGATTCAATGCGGTACCGCACTACGCATACCTCAAGCTCAAAATGCCAGGACCTAGGGGGGTCATAACAGTCAATGGAAACACAAGGCGCTCGCTCCGCACCGAGGAGCACACTGCGGCCCTCGCAGCAGAAGCACAAAGCAGCCTCTTAAGGCAATCCACCAATTCGGCGATAAAGCCCCCGGACACCGTCAAGCGAGTCCCGAGTAACCTGCAACAGGATCGCCTGGCACGCTCAGAGCTCGCCTAGCAATTCGGCCCCCGCCCTAGTCCCAGTCAAACGGCGAAATCCATGCCGCACGTACATAATTACACATTGAAAATACCATGGGCATAGGCGGGGGCACGACCATGGCACGTCCCACAGTGCGGCTCAACCACCCTAGGGGCTGAATACCTTTATCATTTTCTCTCTTTCAGGACCTTACTCTCTGGAAGACCTATCTGGCAGTGCGATTGCCGGACACATAATACAACAACCAAGGAGGCAGGAAGCTACGTCGTACAATGGAATCCCTAGGTGGTCTCTGATAACGAGCAAAATACCTCCTTTAAATACCAGTCCGCAGCTTGCCCTTGGATAGGACATGTCAAATAGTCCTATTTTTTGCTTATTGCACTACTTCTATCAGTACGCTTTGAAATAAAATTTAAATAACAATGCACAACATTAGTCTATTATTGCATTATATATTCCTTTTTATATGTTTATTTACGACAATCAGCACCCGTACATTCTGGTACGGCCAATACGCCAAGGGCTTTCGTATACCCCATAATACGACGTGAGAAGTCCGAACACTTTTGACAGTGCGGCACCCCGAATTTATAGCATTATATGCATCAGCTCCGAATCATGTCTTGGGTCAATAGTTGGGTTTGCCCGGCTCCCATGTTTTGTACCTTACGTTCCGCTATATCAGCGAAGGTAGCACTGGGAGAACTACTGCAATTGTGTCCCGGTTCTTCCGGACGAGCACCTCAGTAGAGAAAGCCAAAACTGACTGTCATGATGAGGCGAGAGCTGGTCGCTGTTCGAGAGGTCTCAAGTCCTTAAAGACTTTTTCCACTTCGGGCGAGGAGTCGGCCTTGTCCGACTTAGGCGTATATAGCGCCCCAAATTCGGCCTTCCGAATACTAGGGGCTTCGCCAAAATTTAAAATTATAGACTTCTATGGCTAAGTGAGAGTGATAAAGCATTATAGTATGATTGCCTGGTTCGTTGCCCTGAGCACCTCCCTCGAAGGACCCAAAAATGGGAAAAGGAGTGCTCAGATTTATCCCGAACACCCCAGTTCTAGCTGCATGGGGGCAGAAGCTGATGACTGGCCAACTCTCATATTTGATAAACGGCCGCACAGAAGGTAATATTTTAAATTCAAAAAGCGTTGCATAGCGCAAATGAACTAGTTTTCATATTACAGGATCACATGAGCAAGTTCATTCAAAAATTACATCTTTGGTACACTCCCCCGCCACAAGGCGGGCACCCTTCAGGACACCGTCATAATACATTCCGGGGTGGTGATGCTCCTTGCCCTGCGGCGGCCCCTCCTTCACCAGCTTCTCCGCGTCCATCTTCGCCCAGTGCACTTCCGCACGGGCAAAATCCCTGTGTGCACCTTTGATGCAGACGAACCGCTTTATGACTTCCAGCTGTGGGTAGGCATCCACAAGCCGCCTCACCAGGCTGAAGTAGCTGTTCGACAGGGGCTTGCCAGGCCAAAGCCGGACTATGAGACCCTTCATGGCCTGTTCGACGGCCTTGTGAAGCTCGACCAATTGCTTCAGCTGGTCTCTCAAGGGCATCGGGTGTTTGGTCCCAGTATACTGAGACCAGAACAACTTCTTCGTCGAGCTCCCCTCCTCGGCCCGGTAGAACTCCGCGGCATCAGACACACTGCGGGGCAGATCTGCGAACGCTCCTGGAGAGCTCCGAACTCGGGTAAGTAAAAAGAAATTTTCTTTCACGTGCTTGCTCTACATAATAAATGCCTTACCCGCCGCTATCTTCTTAACCACCTCAATTTCCTGGAGGGCCTTTTGGGCTTTGGCCTTGGCATGTTTCGCGCTGTCGAGCGCCTTTGCAAGCTCGGACTCTCGCGTCTTAGAGTTAAGCTCCAAGGCCTTGTGCTTCTTGACGAGAGCCTGGAGCTCTTGCTGCACCTCGCCTACTCGGGCCTCTTGTTTTTCTCGCTCGGTGCGCTCCCGGGCCACTTTGTTTTCAGCCTCGGACGGCGACTTCTTCAGGGTCACCACTTCGGTCGGGGCCCCTGGTACATTCATGATGATCCTATTATTCTGCAACCAAATCTTTTTTTCATATAGACAAGGTATTGCTTACCTTTTCTCTCCTCGAGCTGCCTCTTGGCAAGGTCGAGCTCTTCCTCGGACCACTCAAGGTCCTGCTTCAGTGCAGTGACCTCCGCAGTACGTGTGGCAGCGGCCAGCAGTGAAGCCTGCATATTCGCATAGACATATTATGATTAGACTCCTGTGATTATTATTCGACCCTCTATTCGGCTTTTCTTTGCGAACGCCAAACAGAGCATCAGGGGCTACTGTCTATACGGTAATATTTTCCCATATTTCGATTACATACCTGAAAGCCTGTTAGGAGGCTAGCACAAGCTTCCGTTAGTCTGCTTTTGGCAGACTGAACCTTCTCGATCACCGCACTCATGATAGTGCGGTGCTCTTCGTCGATGGAAGCGTTGTGAAGCGCTTCCAGCAAGTTGTCCGGTGCCTCTAGATGGACAGAGGTCACCGGCACGGGCGGCTTGCCCCTCTTAATAGGGGGTCGCCTGTCGGAGTCCGGAACCACGGGAGGTTCCGGTGCAGTGTTCGACTGGGGTCCAAACTTGGAGCCCGTGGGAGTCTTGCTCCCTTTGCGCCCAGGGTCCGGAAGGTCGCCTTGAGGCGCCTCTAGGACTACCTCCCCTCGGCCCGGTGCCTTCTGAGACAACACCTCAATGTTGTCCGTAGGGCGAGGGATGAAGGCTGTCAGAAGAGAACCGCTACTCATATCCGACGGGTCCAAAGAACCGTCCGACGAAGATACGTCGATACGGGCTCAGGACAGACTGCACAATCATGTTCGGCGTGAGGTGAAGCAGTGCAATAGAAATATACAATGAATTACTATGGTATCCGGATACTTACGACTTCGCCAAGGGCTTGTCCCTAGGCAACCACTCGTCGTCGCTGTAGGCGGCGGTCGTGGAGCAGTCCCGAAGGAGGGTCCTTCCCTTCTTGGACCCTTCGGCCTCCCCGGTTGGGGCGGCCTTCCTTTTCTTGTCTCCCCCAGCTGGAGGGGGGAGAACCTTCCTCTTCCTCCTCTTCATTTTCATGAGAGGAGTGAATCTTGGAGTTATCGGACGATGAGTCTGATATCACCTGACGCCGGAGACCCTTTCGGGTCCCCGTGTTCTTCTTCTTGGTCTTCTTCTCTGGCACCTCATAAGGTGCCGGAGTCAGCATCTCCGTTAGGAGAGCATCGGCTGGATCTTCGGGCAGGGGGGCTGGATAGTCAATCTGCTCCGCCATCTCGACGCAGTCCTGGAAAATGGTGTGGGGTTTAGATCCCACGCATGGTCAAATTGGGGAAAATAAACATCTTATAAAAGACTTACCGGATTCGCAGGGCGCTTCACGCTAAGTCCGCGGTCCTCGGTAAGGGAAGGAGGTACCTCGGCGCCCTTGAACAGCACCCTCCAGACGTCCTTGTGCGTCGTGTCGAAGAGCTCTCGCAGCATCTGGTGCTCGGCCGGGTCGAACTCCCAAAAATTGAATGCTTGTCGTTGACACGGGAGGATCCGGCGGAAGAGCATGGCCTGGACCACGTTGACAAGCTTGAGTTTCTTGCTTATCATGTTCTGGATGCATTTCTGGAGTCCGGTTAGCTCCACCGATGGACCCTAGGACAGGCCCTTCTCTTTCCAGGAGGTGAGCCGCGTGGGGATTCCGGATCGAAATTCGGGGGCCGCCACCTAGGTGGTGTCGCGCGGCTGGGTGATGTAGAACCACCCCGATTGCCACCCCTTTATGGTCTCCACATAGGAGCCCTCGAGCCATGTGACGTTGGGCATTTTTCCCACCATGGCGCCTCTGCATTCCGCTTGCTGGCCGCCCACCACCTTCGGTTTAACATTGAAGGTCTTCATCC
Organism: Aegilops longissima; assembly: GCA_021605205.1. Lineage (NCBI taxonomy): Eukaryota > Viridiplantae > Streptophyta > Magnoliopsida > Poales > Poaceae > Aegilops > Aegilops longissima. The sequence goes on from CM038678.1 coordinate 371,158,853, forward strand.
ACAGGCCGAAGTGGGGCCGGACGCGGAGGAAGGCCTCGCACACGACGATAAACGCCGAGATGTTGAGGATGAAGTTCGGGGCCACATCATGGAAGTCCAGCCCGTAGTAGAACATGAGACCGCAGACAAACGGGTGGAGGGGAAATCCCAGTCCGCGGACGAAGTGGGTGAGGAAAACTACCCTCTCATGAGATTCCGGGGTAGGGACGATCTGCCCCGCGTTGGGCAGCCGGTGCGTGATATCCGCGGCCAAGTATCCGGCTCCCCGCAACTTTTTGATGTCCTCCTCCGTGATGGAGGATTTCATCCACTTGCCTCCCTCTCCTGACATGCTTGGAACGGTTTGAGGAGAAAGACGCAAACTTGGGTGTTGCAGCTCGAGTGCGCGAGAATGGATGAGCGAGGAGGAAGAAGGCGTGGGTGAAAAAGGTGAACCCTTATCCCTTTATAAGGGCGGACGAAACTGTATGCCCCCACCTGCCTAGTAAACTCGCTTATTCCCCAAGCACCGTAATTGATGGCGCGGTTGGGTTACCCATGTCCGTATGGATGAGAATCCCATGATAAGGGGACACGATCTCTGCTTTGACAAGACGTGCCAAGGAAACCGCCTCGCAATATGCGCCGAGGCTGGTTGAGAAGAACGGTTCGAATAATGACCGGGCCGTGGTATGATGTCATGCTACCGAGTGTGTCAGCAGATTAGATTTGTGGAAGTATTATTCTCTCTACGGTGGTACGTGGAATTTGTTTTGCAGAGCCGGACATTATCCTTGTGTTCAAAATCTTCCATGGAGTATTCGGAGGAGGAACCCGCCTTGCAAAGCCGAAGACAAATCTGCACGTCGGACTCATCGTCATTGAAGCCTGGTTCAGGGGCTACTGAGGTAGTCCTGGACTGGGGGTATCCGGACAGCCGGATTATATCATTGAGCCGGACAGTTGGACTATGAAGATACAAGATTGAAGACTTCGTCTCGTGTCCGGATGGGACTCTCCTTGGCGTGGAAGGCAAGCTTGGCAATACGGATATGTAGATCTCCTTCCTTGTAACCGACTCTGTGTAACCCTAGCCCCCTCCAGTGTCTATATAAACCGGAGGGTTTAGTCCGTAGGACAACAACAATCATACCATAGGCTAGCTTCTAGGGTTTAGCCTCTACGATCTCGTGGTAGATCAACTCTTGTAATATTCATATCATCAAGATCAATCAAGCAGGAAGTAGGCTATTACCTCCATCAAGAGGGCCCGAACCTGGGTAAACATCGTGTCCCCCGCCTCCTGTTACCATCCGCCTTAGACGCACATTTCGGGACCCCCTACCCGAGATCCGCCGGTTTTGACGCCGACACATGGGTTAAATCTTTGGATGATCATACAATATTTTTATGCGGGATTGAATTTTGTTTCCCGTGCTCTTTTAGACTCCGCCACGGGTGGTACTTTTATGGAAATTACTTTGGGTGAAGCCACCAAATTGCTTGATAATATCATGGCAAATTATTCACAATAGCATACCGAAAGGGCTCCTACTAGTAAAAAAGTTAATTCGGTTGAAGAAATTTCTTCTTTGAGTGAAAAAGTTGATGCTCTTATGAAATTGGTTGCTAGTAAAAGTGCTCCCATTGATTTTAATGATATGCATTTTTCTACTTTTATTAAGCAAAATAGTGATGCCATAGGATTTTCTCTCTCAAAATAATTTCTACAACAATGCTTATAGAGGTAATTTTAATCCTAGGCCTTTTCCTAGTAATTCCTCTAATAATTATGGTAATTCCTATGGAAATGAATCTTATAATAGTAATAGGAACACCTCTGATCTTGAGAATAATATTAAAGAATTTACCAACACGCAAAAAGCTTTCAACACTTCCATAGAAGAAAAGTTGAGCAAGATTGATGATTTGTGTAGAAGTGTTGATAGTATTGCTCATGATGTGGAAAATCTCAAGCTGAAATTTTTTGTGCCTAAAGTGGATGAATCAATTAGAGCTCTTTATGTTTCTATGGATGAAAGTAAGAAAAGACCGCTATGCTTAGAGCTAAAAGAGAATTTTTAGAAAAAAATGTTTTCTAGTGATTTCTTTCGCAAAAGTGATGAAGATCTTAAAATGATTGGTGTTTCTTCTATTGATTCCTTGTTTATTATAGTTAATATTGATGAAAAAGGGACTGGAGAAGAGTCAACTTTAGGTAGAAGGTGTCCCAATATTTCGGAGGGTGAAAATCTTATTGAGAAAATTGATGAAAGTGGGTTTGAAGAGGTCAAAACTTTAGCTAGTAATGTGCCCACTCTTTTGGATTCCAAAGACTTTAATTATGATAGTTGTGCTTTGATTGATTGTATTTCTTTGTTGCAATCCATGATAAATTCACCCCATGCTTATGAACAAAATAAAGCTTCTACTAAACATATTGTTGATGCTATGATGAAAGCTTTTGAAGAAAAATTGGAATTAGAAGTTTCAATTCCTAGAAAATTGCATGATGAGTGGGAGCCTACTATCAAAGTCAAGATTAAAAATGATGAATGTTTTGCTTTGTGTGACTTGGGTGCTAGTGTTTCTACAATTCCGAAATCTTTATGTGATGTGCTTGGTTTTACCGATCTTGAAGAATGTTCTTTAAATTTGCACTTGGCGGATTCTACTATGAAAAAGCCTATGGGAAGAATTAATGATGTTCTTATTCTTGAAAATAGGAATTATGTGCCCATAGATTTTATTGTTCTTGACATTGATTGCAATCCGTCTTGTCCAATTATTCTTGGTAGACCGTTTTTACACACTATCGGTGCCATGATTGATATGAAAGAAGGCAATATTAAGTTCCAATTTCCTTTGAGGAAGGGCATGGAACACTTTCCTAGAACAATAATTAGGCCACCATATGAATAAATCATGAGGGCATATTATGGATCTCGAACCAAAGATGACAAAACTTAGATCCTTGCTTTATGCCTAGCTAAGGGCGTAAAACTATAGCGATTGTTGGGAGGCAACCCAATGAATAAAATTTATTTTTGATTTTTGATTTGTGTTCTTGAGTGTTAGCAAAATTATGGTACTATTATGATTGTGTTTTTTGTGTTCTAATTAGTGTTTGTTCCAAGTAGAACCGATAGGATCTTCTTGGGTGATAGTTGTTTGATCTTGCTGAAAAATAGAAACTTTTGCGCTCACGAAAACAATTCTTATTTTTTACCAGGGCGTGATAAAATGCCAATTCTTTTTGAAGAAGATTAATATAAAAATGGCTCAGGTCATCCTACTTTTTTAGAATTTTTGGAGTTCCAGAATTTTTCGAAATAGTCAGATTACTACAGACTGTTCTGTTTTGACAGATTTTGTTTTCTTTGTGTTGTGTGCTTATTTTGATGGCTCTATAGTTTTCTTTGATGATTTTTTGCCATAGAAAAATTGGAATACAGTAGATATAATTTAAAAACAAAATATGAATTGGTTTGGTACAATACTTATAGTAGTGATTATCTTTCTTTTACTAACGGATCTCACGAAGGTTTTGTTGAGTTTTGTGTGATTGAAGTTTTTAAGTTTTGGGTTATCTTATGATGGATGAAGGAATAAGGATAGAAGAGACTAAGCTTGGGGATGCCCCGGCATCCCAAGCTATTATCAAAAAATGAGCAACCAACTAAGCTTGGGGATGCCCCCGAGTGGCATCCCGTCTTTCTTCTAACAACCATCAGTATTTTACTCGAAGCTATATTTTTATTCGTCACATACTATGAGTTTTGCTTGGAGTGTCTTGTATGATATGAGTCTTTTCTTGTTTCATTTTTGTGTTTTAAGTCTTGATCCCTTGCTGGACACACCTATTTGGGAGAGCCAAAATTATGTCATGACTTGTTAGAATTGCTCTCTATGCTTCACTTAAATTTTTATGAGCTATAGATTTGCTCTAGTGTTTCACTTATATCTTTTTGAGCACAAGTGCTTAGTATTTTTGAAGAAATGCTCTCTTGCTTCACTTAGATTTATTTTAGAGTTAGTAAAAATTTCAAGAAATTCTCTCTTGCTTCACTTAAATTATTTTGAGAAAAAGAAAAGTTTTTATGCTCATGATCTTCACTTATATTTGTTTGAGCTTATGAAAAGCAACACATGAAAATTAGTCCCAAAGTGATAGATATCCAAGAAGGGTATAATAAAAACTTTCATGAATATCATTGGACAAAAAAACTTGATTCTTAGTAATGGTTTTGAGATATGATGATGAGATATGTGAGTTATGTTGATGAGTAGTTATGCTTTAGCAAGAATATTGGTGTTAAGGTTTGTGATTCCCTATGCAAGCACGAAATTCAATAGTCATGCAATGAAATTATATCATACTTGTGGTGCATTATTCGGTTTTATTTGTCTTAATGCTTGCTTATGAGATTATCCGTTTCGTGGTTGGTCGCTTCTCAATCTTTTGCTAGCCTTCATTTTGCACTAAGTATTGTCTCTACTTGTGCATCCAAAATCCTTTAAACCAGTTTTGTCACATGAGTCCACTATATCTACCTATATGCAGTAATATGTTGCTATTCTAAGCAATTTTTTATGTGCCATCTCTAATTTTCAAAATAAACTTCTCTTTTGTGTGTTCGTTTCGCTCGCGGAGCGGTGAGGGGTGGCTAATATTTTCCATGCTAGATGTGGTATTATCACGATGAGTGTTTATTCACTTGTGTTGCACGAGAGTAAGGCAAAGGTATTAGGTTTCCCCAGTCCCGAAATGAAAAAATGAATTTACTTTATGTTGTCAAATAATAAATTCCTTGGAACGTGCTGGTATGGAAGGCACCCGTGGATACGGTTAGCCATGGAAAGTGGAAGTATGGTGGAAAAAGGAATCAACTTTATTTTCTGTTTGGGAACCGCCTATGATATATCTAGCATGGAAAGTGTTGGTAACTCTAAGTTGTTTTCGTTGGTGGGATGGATACACCTCCCAAAATGTTTTTATCTCTAAGTTTTTCGCTTTATGCAATTTTTATTTTGAATTTGAGTCTCCATCTTCTCTTACAAAATCACCAACTAGGAGGGAATATGATCGCACTTAAGTATTTGGTGTAACTAATATGAGAGTGTGTTTCATGAATGGATCAATGGTTGAGCATGATGGGCCCGGGATAACTTATTTTAGCATTGATATTTTAAAAGACATGGTTGCTTGTTGACATGCTTGAGTATCTAAATTATCATGTCAAAACTAGACCATTGCTTTGAATCACATAAAGTCCAAATGTCCATGCTATAAAGAAAAGAATATGATATGACATGTTAGGCAGCATTCCACATAAAAAAATCTGTTTTTATCACTTACCTACTCGAGGACGAGTAGGAGTTAAGCTTGGGGATGCTGATACGTCTCCAACATATCTATAATTTTTTATTGTTCCATGTTGTTATATTATCAATCTTGGATGTTTTATAATCATTTTATATCATTTTTTGGTACTAACCTATTGATATAGTGCCAAGTGCCAGTTGCTGTTTTCTGCATGTTTTTTACATCGCAGGAAATCAATATCAGATGGAGTCCAAACGCAACAAAACTTCACGGAGATTTTTTTTCGACCATAAGGAACATAAAGGGCCCTGGCTGCGCCTCGCGGGTGCTCCGAGGAGAGCACAACCCACCAGGGCGCGCCAGGAGGCCCAGGCGCGCCCTGGTGGGTTGTGCCCACCTCGGGTGCCCCCCGGACCGCCTCTTTGCTCTATAAATACCCCAATATTCCCAAAACCCTAGGGGAGTCGACGAAATATTCATCCGGCCGCCGCAGAGTCGAGAACCACCGGATCCAATCTAGACACCATCTCGGATGGGGTTCACCACCTCCATTGGTGCCTCTCCGATGATGCGTGAGTAGTTCTTTGTAGACCTTCGGGTCCATAGTTAGTATCTAGATGGCTTCATCTCTCTCTCTCTGAATTCTCAATACAATGGTCTCTTGGAGATCCATATGATGTAACTCTTTTGCGGTGTGTTTGTTGGGATCGATGAACTTTGAGTTTATGATCAGATCTATCTTTTTATATCCATGAAAGTTATTTGAGTTTCTTTGTTCCCTTATATGCATGATTGCTTATAGCCTCGTATTTCTTCTCCGATATTTGGGTTTTGTTTGGCCAACTTGATCAATTTATCTTGCAATGGGAAGAGGTGCTTTGTAGTGGGTTCGATCTTACGGTGCTTGATCCCAGTGACAGAAGGGGAACCGACACATATGTATTGTTGCTACTAAGGATAAAATGATGGGGTCTATCTCTACATATATAGATCGTGTCTACATCATGTCATCATTCTTATTGCATTACTCCGTTTTTCCATGAACTTAATACACTAGATGCATGCTGGATAGCAGTCGATGTGTGGAGTAATAGTAGTAGATGCAGGCAGGAATCGGCCTACTAATCTTGGATGTGATGCCTGTATAATGATCATTGCCTGGATATCGTCATGAGTATTTGAAGTTCTATTTATTGCCCAACAGTAATTTGTTCGCCCACCGTTTGCTATTTTTTTCGAGAGAAGCCACTAGTGAAACCTACGCCCCCCGGGTCTCTTTCTCATATATTTGCCTTTGCGATCTACTTTTCTTTTGCATTTATTTTCAGATCTATTAAACCAAAAATACAAAAATACTTTGCCATAATTTATTCTTATTTATTTTATTTGGCGTTCTATCTACTAATCTACTACAATTTGAGCTCACGTCCGTTTGCCTATCTTGAGCGTCGTACCCGGAAGGGATTGACAACCCCTTTAACATGTCGGGTTGCGAGGATTTGTTATCTGTGTGTAGGGGTTGTTTACATTGTGTTGCTTGGTTCTCCTACTGGTTCGATAACCTTGGTTTCATATCTGAGGGAAATACCTACCGCCGTTGTGCTACATCATCCCTTCCTCTTTGGGGAAATACCGACGTAGCTTCAAGCGACATCACACGGCTGGCTGTCGCCGATGCTACCTTCACTACCAGTGCCACCCTCGATGACAAATAGGCAAGCGCGCTCGTTGCCTTCCCGTGGGCGAATGTCGATGTGTTTGCCAGGCAACCATCTGATATACCCGGTGTTCCCAGGGAGGTAATCGAGCACCACCTTGTTGTCTGCCCACATGCCCGACCCGTCAAGCAGAAGATCCGGAAGCAAGCCTTGGAGCACCAGCAATTCATTGCCGAGGAGATCAAGAAACTTGAGGCAGCTGGTCCGGTCAGAGGAGTACTGCATCCAACGTGGTTAGCAAATCCTCTGGTGGTACACAAGGCTAATGGGAAATGGAGGTTGCGCATAGATTTTACGGACCTGAACAAGGCATGCCCGAAGGACCCATTTCCCTTGCCGCTCATCGACCAGATTGTGGATTCCACCTCCGCGCGCGACCTGCTTTCCTTCCTGGATGCCTACTCTGGATACCACCTGATCTTTATGTCCAAGGAAGACGAAGAGAAGACCATGTTTATAACACCATGTGGCACGTCAGGTCGAAGAGCGCCGGATCCACTTTTGCAAGGGCAGTACAAATTGGCTTTGAGTCTCAGCTACACAGGAACATTGAAGCTTACATGGATGATATTGTGGTCAAAACCAAGGATAGATCAACCCTCATTTGGGATTTTGAAGAGACATTTGCTAATATGCGCAAGATTAACTTGAAGCTGAACCCGGAGAAGTTTGTGTTTGGTGTTCCTTCCGGCAAGCTACTTGGCTTCTTTGTGTCCCATCGGGGGATAGAGGCCAACCCCGACGAGATCAAGGCTATCGAGCGGATTCAAGCACCCAAGACAGTTAAGGATGTGAGGCTTTTGACTGGATGTGTTGCCGCGCTTAGCAGATTCATTTCCAAGTCTGCCGAGGGCTCCTTGCCGTTCTTTGAAATCTTGAAGAAGGGAGGACCTATGGAGTGGACCCCAGAGGCAGATGCTCTGCTGCAAGATTTGAAGGCCTATCTTTCCTCTGTGCCCACTTTGGTCGCTCCCAAACCACAAGAGCTGTTGCTGCTATACTTAGCGGCAACTGATCAAGTGGTTAGTGCAGCACTGGTGGCGCAGCGGGAAGTGGATGAAGCGGCAGCCACGATCATTGTCCCCTCCGGAGAGGAAAGTGAAGACACTCCGACAAGGTCAAATGCAGTTCAAGACAGAGAAGAGCAAGGTAGCGAAGGAAGTCCCAAGGTTGTGGCAAGGAAGAAGGTGGTGCAGCGCCCGGTGTACTTCGTCAGCTCCCTGTTGCAGGGGGGCTAGATCCAGGTACTCTGGCGTGCAAAAGTTGTTTTTTGGCCTCGTCATGGACTCAAGGAAGCTGCACCTCTACTTCCAAGCCCACGAGATCATGGTTGTCACCCATTTTCCTTTGCTACGGATACTCCGAACAACTAAGGCCACCGGCAGGATAATGGAGTGGGCCTTGGAGTTATCCATTTTTGGTTTGAGGTTTGAGAGCACATCAATTAATCAGAGCAGAGCATTGCTAGAGTTTATTATAGAGTGGACACCAACTCCTGATGAAGAAGTGTTGAAGACAGTTATTCCCGGCAAGGAAGCGCCCCAAGAATGGATCATATATTTTGATGGTGCCTTCTTCCTACAAGGTGCAGGGGCTGGCGTGCTTCTCATTTCTCCCACTAGGGAACACCTTAAGTACGTCATCCAGATGCATTTTCCCCGGAGAAGGCTACCAACAATACTGCAGAGTACGAACGGCTCCTTGTCGGGCTCAGAATTGCAACAGAACTAGGAATCAAGAAGCTGGTCATCTGTGGACACTCGCAACTTGTGGTGAGACAAGTCAACAAGGATTACCAAAATCCATTGATGGAGGCATTTGTTGAGGAAGTGATAAAGTTGGAGGAGCACTTGGACGGATTGCAAACATAGCACGTACCCCGTGCGGAAAACAGCATTGCTGATCATCTGTCAAAGTGCGCTGCGCAAAAGCTCCGTGTGGAACCAGGAATTTTGTTCTCCATCTGACTCAGCCCTCCATACCGCCGGCAATAATGGCCAGGAAAAGGAGGAAGCTGGACTCCGACTAGCCTCTCCAGGTAGAACCTCCCGAGGCTCCCGGCATAGAGCTTGCTGGGAACCCTCCCGCCAGACCATCGGTCCCCACGGTCGAGGAATGCGCTCCCACGGATGAGGAGGTGCCGCTATTCTATGTTGCTGAGCCTCAGGCTCCAACTTGGGCACGACACATAGTCCATTTCCTCCAAAATGGAGAACTTCCCGAAGAGCAAGTGATGACCCACAAGTGTAGGGGATCTATCGTAGTCCTTTCGATAAGTAAGAGTGTCGAACCCAACGAGGAGCAGAAGGAAATGATAAGCGGTTTTCAACAAGGTATTCTCTGCAAGCACTAAAATTATCGGTAACAGATAGTTTTGTGATAAGGTAATTTGTAACGGGTAACAAGTAACAAGTGTAAATAAAGTGCAGCAAGATGGCACAATCCTTTTTGTAGCAAAGGACAAGCCTGGACAAACTCTTATATAGAGAAAAGCGCTCCCGAGGACACATGGGAATTATCGTCAAGTTAGTTTTCATCACGCTCATATGATTCGTGTTCGTTACTTAGATAATTTGGTATGTGGGTGGACCGGGGCTTGGGTGCCGTCCTTACTTGGACAAGAATCCCACTTATGATTAACCCCTATTGCAAGCATCCGCAACTACAAAAGAAGTATTAAGGTAAACCTAACCATAGCATGAAACATATGGATCCAAATCAGCCCCTTACGAAGCAACTCATAAACTAGGGTTTAAGCTTCTGTCACTCTAGCAACCCATCATCTACTTATTACTTCGCAATGCCTTTCTCTAGGCCCAAACAATGGTGAAGTGTCATGTACTCGACGTTCACATAACACCACTAGAGGAAATACAACACATCTCATCAAAATATCGGACGAATACCAAATTCAAATGACTAATAATAGCAAGACTTCTCCCATGTCTTCAAGAACAAACGTAACTACTCACAAATCATATTCATGTTCATAATCCGAGGGGTATTAATATGCATAATGGATCTGAACATATGATCTCCCAACAAATAAACCAACTAGCATCAACTACAAGGAGTAATCAACACTACTAGCAACCCACAGGTACCAATCTGAGGCTTTGGGACAAAGAATGGATACAAGAGATGAACTAGGGTTTTAGGGGAGATGGTGCTGGTGAAGATGTTGATGGAGATTGACCACCTCCCGATGAGACGATCATTGGTGATGACGATGGCGATGATTTCCCCCTCCCGGAGGAAGTTTCCTCTGCAGAACAGCTCTGCCGGAGCCCTAGATTGGTTCCGCCAAGGTTCCACCTCGTGGCGGCGGAATTTCTTCCCGAAAGCTTGCTTATGATTTTTCCTCGGACGAAAGCAAAAGATGGGCACCAGAGGCCTGCCAGGGGGCCCACGAGGCAGGGCGGCGCGCCCAGGTGGTAGGGCGCGCCCCCACCCTCGTGGCCAGGGTGTGGGCCCCCTCTGGTATTTTCTTCGCTCAGTATTTTTTTAATCCCAAAAATGACTTCCCTGAAGTTTCAGGACATTTGGAGCTGTGCAGAATAGGTCTCTAATATTTGCTCCTTTTCCAGCCCAGAATTACAGCTGCCGGCATTCTCCCTCTTCATGTAAACCTTGTAAAATAAGAGAGAATAGGCATAAGTATTGTAACATAACGTGTAATAACAGCCCATAATGCAATAAATATCGATATAAAAGCATGATGCAAAATGGACATATCAACTCCCCCAAGCTTGGACCTCGCTTCTCCTCAAGCGGAAGCCGATAACGATAAATATGTCCACATGTTTAGAGTTAGAGGTGTCGATAAAATAAAATACGGACATGAGGGCATCATGATCATTCTTATAACAGCCACATATATGGATATTGTCATATGATTTCTTATGCTCAAGTAATAATCTATTCACAATATTAAGTATGAATCATAAACTTCATTGTGAACCAACAAACTATAATCTCAGTCATTGAAGCAATTGCAATTTATCATAACATCGGAAAGATTCAGCATAAGAGCTTTTCAGCAAGTTCACATACTCAACTATCATTTAGTCTTCCACAATTGCTAACACTCACGCAATACTTATGGTTACAAAGTTTTAATCGGACACAGAGAAAGATAGGGGCTTATAGTTTCGCCTCCCAACCTTTTACCTCAGGGGTAATGTCAACAACATGCTAACTTACATCCAATTGGATATATATATCAGGATCTTTCCAACACAAGGTGCTTGCCAAAGGATAAAATATAAAAAGGAAAGGTAAAGATCACCTTGACTCTTGCATAAGGTAAAAGTAAATATAGGCCCTTCGTAGAGGGAAGCAGAGGTTGTCATGCGCTTTCATGGTTGGGTGCACGAAATCTTAATGCAAAAGAACGTCACTTTGTATTGCCACTTGTGATATGGACCTTTATTATGCAGTATGTCACTTTTATTTCTTCCACACCACAAGATTGTATAAAGTTTATTTTCTCCACACTAATAAATCATACATATTTAGAGAGCAATTTTTATTACATGCACCAATGACAACTTACTTAAAGGATCTTACTCAATCCATAGGTAGGTATGGTGGACACTCATCGCAAAACTGGGTTTAAGGATATTCTGAAGCACAAGTAGTATCTCTACTTGGTGCAAAGAATTTGGCTAGCACGAGGGGGAAAGGAAAGCTCAACATGTTGGATGATCCATGACAATATACTTTATTTCGGATATAAGAAAACATAACCCATTACGTTGTCTTCCTTGTCCAACATCAACTCTTTAGCACGTCATACTTTAATGAGTGCTCACAATCATAAAAGATGTCCAAGATAGTATATTTATATCTGAAAACCTCTCTTCCTTTATTAATTCCTATTAATTGCAACGATGGACGAAACTAAATTTGTCAACTCTCAACAACTTTTATTCATCATACTCTTTATATGTGAAGTCATTACTCTCCATAAGATCAATATGATCTCTTTGCTTCTTTTTATTCTTTTATTTTTCTTTTATTCCCTCAAGATCATAGCAAGATAGTCACACCCTTGACTCAACACTAATCTTTATTATATATAGCTCACGGACTTGATTACATCGAAGGATCATAAGGAAAAACTCAAAACTAAATCACACTAAAACTTTATTCTACTAGATCAAGATATTACTAAAAGGATCGAACTAAGTAAAACGGTGAAGATAGAAGTGTGATGGTGATACGATACCGGGGCACCTCCCCCAAGCTTGGCAGTTGCCAAGGGGAGTGCCCATACCCATGTGATTATGTCTCTTTTGCTGGTGAAGAAGATGGTGGTGATGATGGATAGTCGCACATCGAGCGTAGCAGATCTTCCAGCTTACGGATAATGCCCTTGAGTGAGATGATATGCTCCTTCAACAAAATATTTTCACGTGTGAGATACTTGTTTTGAATATGAGCTAACTCAATCATCTTGAAAGCTTCAATCTCAGTTGGGGTAAAGAGAGGTGGAAGGATGTCTTCTTCTTCTGCTGCCAGAGCCTGATCCTCCATAGCCTTCTTGATCCCATCATCCTTGTTGATCTCCCGGGGTTCTTCTTTCTTCATCTATGTCTTCATTAGCCAAGCATCGTTGCCCTGATTGTTGGAGGAGGGGGACGACATGATGCCTGGCCTTCACGACTCTGACAGAAAACAGCTCGAAACAAGGACATAGGATATTTGCGTGATACGAGGGTCAAAACCTTCGGGAGATTATATAATGAATTTTTACTGACCAAAAGAAGTATCGTGCAAGAAAACGGAGTCCGGAGAGCGCACGAGGTGCCCACGAGGCAGGGGGCGCGCCCAGGGGGGTAGGGCGTGCCTCCCACCCTCGTGGAAGCCTCATGTCCTTCCCGGACTACCTCTTATTTTCCAATTTTTCTTAAATATTCCAAAATGGAGAAAAATTGCCATTAGAACTGTTTTGGAGTCGGTTTACTTACCGTACCACATACCTATTCCTTTTCGGAGTCTGAAACGTTCTGGAAAGTGTCCCTTTTGAATTCCTCCGGGGTTACGGTTTCAATAATATTGGTTTCAACATTTATAGGATTACCTGAAATATAATGTTTCATTCTTTGACCGTTCACCACCTTCGGATTTGTGCCTTCGAAGTTGTTGATTTTTATGGCACCGGAACAATAGACCAACTCGATAACGTAAGGACCTTCCCATTTAGAGAGAAGTTTTCCTGCAAAAAATCTTAAACGAGTGTTGTATAGCAACACATAATCACCTACATTAAACTCACGCTTTTGTATCCTTTTGTCATGCCATCTTTTAACTTTTTGTTTAAACAGTTTGGCATTCTCATAGGCCTAGGTTCTCCATTCATCAAGTGAGCTAATGTCAAAAAGCCTCTTCTCACCGGCAAGTTTGAAATCATAATTGAGCTCTTTAATAGCCCAATATGCCTTATGTGCTAGTTCGAGAGGTAAGTGACATGCTTTTCCATAAACCATTTTATACGGAGACATACCCATGGGATTTTTATATGCAGTTCCATAGGCCCATAATGCATCATCAAGTTTCTTGGACCAATTCTTTCTAGATCTATTAACAGTCTTGTGCAAAATTAATTTGAGCTCTCTATTACTCAATTCTACTTGACCACTAGACTGTGGGTGATATGGAGATGCAATTCTATAATTAACATCATACTTAGCAAGCATTTTACAAAAAGCACCATGAATAAAATGTGAACCACCATCAGTCAATAAATATCCCTGGACTCCAAACCTCGGAAAAATAACTTCTTTGAGCATCTTAATAGAGGTGTTATGATCAGCACTACTAGTTGGAATAGCTTCTACCCACTTAGTAATGTAATCAACAACAACTAAAATATGTGTATAGCCATTAGAGGAAGGAAACGGTCCCATATAGTCAAAGCCCCAAACATCAAATGGTTCAATAAAAAGTGAATAATTCATAGGCATTTCTTGACGGCTACTAATATTACCAATTCTTTGACATTCATCACAAGATAAGACAAACTTACGGGCATCTTTGAAGAGAGTAGGCCAATAAAAACCGGATTGCAATACCTTATGTGCAGTTCTATCTCCAGCGTGGTGTCCTCCATAAGCTTCAGAGTGACACTTGCATAGGATCTGTTCTTGTTCATGCTCAGGTACACAATGTCTAATAACACCATCTACTCCTTCTTTATAAAGATGTGGGTCATCCCAAAAGTAATATCTCAAATCATAGAAAAACTTTTTCTTCTGCTGGTATGTGAAACTAGGTGGTATAAATTTAGCAACAATGTAACTAGCATAATCAGCATACCATGGAGCAGTACAAGAAGCATTTATGACAGCTAATTGTTCATCAGGAAAGCTATCATCAATAGTAGTGGGTCATCAAGAACATTCTCTAACCTAGACAAGTTGTCTGCAACGGGGTTCTCAGCTCCCTTTCTATCAATAATATGTAAATCAAATTCTTGTAGCAAGAGAACCCATCTAATAAGTCTAGGTTTAGCATCCTTCTTTTCCATAAGGTATTTAATAGTAGCATGACCAGTGTGAATAGTTACTTTATAATCAACAATATAAGATCTGAACTTATCACAAGCAAAAACAACTGCTAAAAATTCCTTTTCAGTAGTAGGATAATTTCTCTGGGCACTGTCTAGAGTTTTACTAGCATATTGTATAACATTTAATTTCTTATCAACTCTTTGCCTTAGAACAACACCTACAGCATAATCACTAGCATCACACATAATTTCAAAAGGTAAATTCCAATCAGGTGGCTGAACGATAGGTGCGGAAATCAAAGCTTTCTTAAGTATTTCAAATGCCTCTACACAATCATCATCAAAGACAAAAGGAATATCTTTTTGTAATAGATTAATCAGAGGCCGAGAAATTTTTGAGAAGTCCTTAATGAACCTCCTATAAAAACCAGCATGACCCAGAAAACTTTTTATACCTTTGATGTCCTTAGGACACGGCATCTTTTCAATAGCATCAACTTTAGCTTTATCAACTTCAATACCTTTTTCAGAAATTTTATGTCCCAAGACAATGCCTTCATTAACCATAAAGTGGCATTTCTCCCAATTCAAGATGATGTTAGTTTCTTCACATCTCTGCAAAACTCGATCAAGGTTGCTCAAGCAATCATCAAAAGATGATCCATAAACAGAGAAATCATCCATGAAAACCTCACAAATCTTTTCACAAAAGACAGAGAATATAGCCATCATGCATCTTTGAAAGGTAGAAGGTGCGTTACATAAACTAAAAGGCATACGTCTATAAGAAAAAGTACCGAAAGGGCAAGTAAAAGTGGTCATGCTTGATCATCAGCCGACACAGGTATTTGAGAGAAACCAGAGTAACCATCTAGAAAGCAAAAATGTGTATGTTTGGATAATATTTATAGCATTTGATCAATGAAAGGCAAAGGGTAATGATCTTTTTAGTAGCTTTATTTAATTTGCGGAAATCAATTACCATCCTATAACCTGTAATAATTCTTTGCAGGATCAATTCATCTTTATCATTAGGAACGACAGTAATACCTCCCTTCTTAGGTACACAACGGACAGGACTTACCCACTGACTATCAGCAACGGGATAAATTATACCTGCCTCAAGGAGCTTTAATATTTCCTTTCTTACCACTTCTTTCATCTTAGGATTTAGCTGTCATTGGTGATAAATAACTGGTTTGGTGTCTTTCTCCAAATTTATTTTGTGTTGCCATAGAGTGGGACCAATGCCCTTAAGATCATCAAGAGTATATCCAATAGCAGCACGGTGCTTCTTCAGAGTTTTCAATAATTTCTCTTCTTCATGCTCTGAAAGGTTAGCACTAATAATAACAGGATATATCTTCTTTTCATCAAGATAAGCATATTTAAGAGTATCAGGTAATGGTTTAAGCTCAAACACGGGATCACCCTTGGGTGGAGGAGGATCCCCTAGGATTTCAACAGGCAAGTTGTGTTTCAAAATAGGTCCCTGTTTAAAGAATACTTCATCTATTTCCCTTCTTTCATTCATGAACATATCATTTTCATGGTCTAGCAAATATTGTTCTAAGGGATCACTAGGAGGCACGGCAATAGAAGCAAGAACAATAATTTCATCTTTACTAGGCAATTCTTCATCATGGGGTTGTCTACTAAATTTATAAAAATTAAACTCATGAGATATATCACCAAAACCAATAGTAGCAACATCCTTTTCGCAGTCTATCTTAGCATTAACAGTGTTCAAGAAGGGTCTACCAAATATAACGAGACAAAAGTTATCTTGTGGGGAACCAAGAACAAGAAAATCAGCAGGATATTTAACTTTCCAACACAAGACTTCAATATCTCTAAGAATCCCAATCGGTAAAATAGTATCTCTATTACCAAGCTTAATCGTAACATGAATTTCTTCTATCTCGGCAGGTGCAATATCATGCATAATTTCTTTGTATAAGGAATGAGGTATTGCACTTGCACTAGAACCCATATCACACAAGCCATGATAACAACGATCTCCTATTTTAACAGAAATAACAGGCATGCCTACCACAGGTCTATGTTTATCTTTAGCACCAGGTTTAGCAATTCTAGCAGTTTCCTCACAGAAATAAATAACATGCCCATCAATATTATCAGCCAAGAGATCTTTAACCATAGCAATATTAGGTTCAACTTTAATTTGCTCAGGGGGTTTGTGTGTCCTAATATTACTTTTGTTGACTACAGTTGAAGCTTTAGCATGATCCTTGATCTAACAGGGAAAGGTGGTTTCTCAACATAAGCAGTAGGAACAATAGGATCATTATAATTGATAGTCTTTTCTTCAACTTTAATAGGTGCAACTACTTTTACTGCAATGGGAGGATTATATTTAAAACACTTCTCCTTAGGGAGATCAACACGAGTAGCAAAGGATTCACAGAAAGAAGCTGCTATCTCAGAGTCAAGTCCATATTTAGAACTAAACTTACGGAAAGCATTGCTATCCATAAAAGATATAACACAATCAAACTTAGGTGTTATACCTGACTCCTTACCTTCGTCGAGATCCCAATCTTCAGAGTTGTGTTTAATTCTCTCCAATAAATCCCATCTGAATGCAATAGTCTTCATCATAAAAGAACCAGTACAAGAAGTATCGAGCATGGAGCGATTGCTGTCAGAAAGCCGAGCATGGAAATTTTGAATAATCATTTATCTTGAGAGCTCATGATTGGGGCATGAATATAACATTGACATAAGCCTCCCCCAAGCTTGAGCAATGCTTTCTCCTTCGCGAGGCCAAAATTATATATATATATATATATATATATATATATATATATATATATATATATATATATATATATATATATATATATATATATAAATTACGATCACGATGAACAAGATGCATAGGATAAAACTTCTGATGAAATTCCAATTTCAATCGCTTGTAGTCCCATGATCCCATATCATCACATAGCCTATACCATGTCAATGCCTCTCCCTTCAAAGATAAAGGGAAGAACTTCTTCTTGATAACATCGTCGGGCATACCTGCAAGCTTAAATAATCCACAAACTTCATCCACATAGATTAAGTGTAAATCGGGATGCAATGTTCCATCTCCTGCAAAAGGATTAGCTAGCAGTTTTTCTATCATACCCGAAGGAATTTCAAAGTACATTTTCAGTAGGTTCAAAAAGTTGAGGGGTAGCTAATTGTGGTTCCGGATGGGGATACCCCGAACAAACCCCTCAAAGAATTGTTTTCCATAGTCACAAGTGACAGTAAATTTCAGCAAACTATATAAATTTTTCCTTACCAAATTCCACCTACCAAAGGCGCTTCACTCCCCGGCAACGGCGCTAGAAAAGAGTCTTGATGACCCACAAGTATATGGGATCTATCATAGTCCTTTCGATAAGTAAGAGTGTCGAACCCAACGAGGAGCAGAAGGAAATGATAAGCGGTTTTCAGCAAGGTGTTCTCTGCAAGCACTGAAATTATCGGTAACAGATAGTTTTGTGATAAGGTAATTTGTAAGGGGTAACAAGTAACAAGTGTAAATAAAGTTCAGCAAGATGGCCCAATCCTTTTTGTAGCAAAGGAAAAGCCTGGACAAACTCTTATATAGAGAAAAGCGCTCCCGAGGACACATGGGAATTATCGTCAAGCTAGTTTTCATCACGCTCATATGATTCGCGTTCGTTACTTTGATAATTTGGTATGTGGGTGGAACGGGGCTTGGGTGATGTTCTTACTTGGACAAGCATGCCACTTATGATTAACCCCTATTGCAAGAATCCGCAACTACAAAAGAAGTATTAAGGTAAACCTAACCATAGCATGAAACATATGGATCCAAATCAGCCCCTTACGAAGCAACTCATAAACTAGGGTTTAAGCTTCTGTCACTCTAGCAACCCATCATCTCCTTATTACTTCCCAATGCCTTCCTCTAGGCCCAAACAATGGTGAAGTGTCATGTAGTCGACGTTCACATAACACCACTAGAGGAAAGACAACATACATCTCATCAAAATATCGAATGAATACCAAATTCACATGACTACTAATAGCAAAACTTCTCCCATGTCCTCAGGAACAAACGTAACTACTCACAAATCATATTCATGTTCATAATCAGAGGGGCATTAATATGCATAATGGATCTGAACATATGATCTTCCAAAAAATAAACCAACTAGCATCAACTACAAGGAGTAATCAACACTACTAGCAACCCACAGGTACCAATCTGAGGCTTTGGGACAAAGATTGGATACAAGAGATGAACAAGGGTTTTAGGGGAGATGGTGCTGGTGAAGATATTGATGGAGATTGACCCTCTCCCGATGAGAGGATCGTTGCTGATGATGATGGCGAAGATTTCCCCCTCCCGGAGGGAAGTTTCCTCGGCAGAACAGCTCTGCTGGAGCCCTAGATTGGTTCTGCCAAGGTTCCGCCTCGTGGCAGCGGAGTTTCTTCCCGAAAGCTTGCTTATGATTTTTCCTCGGATGAAAGACTTCATATAGCAGAAGATGGGCACCGGAGGCCTGCCAGGGTGCCCACGAGGCAGGGGGCACGCCGAGGGGTGGTAGGGCGCGCCCCCACTCTTGTGGCCAGGGTGTGGGCCCCTCTGGTATTTTCTTCGCTCAGTATTTTTTATTAATCCCAAAAATGACTTCCGTGAAGTTTCAGGGCTTTTGGAGTTGTGAAGAATAGGTCTATAATATTTGCTCCTTTTCCAGCCCAGAATTCCAGCTGCCGGCATTCTCCCTCTTCATGTAAACCTTGTAAAATAAGAGAGAATAGGCATAAGTATTGTAACATAACGTGTAATAACAGCCCATAATGCAATAAATATCAATATAAAAGCATGATGCAAAATGGACGTATCGGCAAGAAGAAGCTGAAAGAGTAGCCCGAAGGGCCAGTATGTATCAGTTCGTTGACGACACGCTGTACAGAAGAAGGCCCAATGGTGTGAAACTGAAGTGCATTTGCCAGGGAGAAGGAAAGGAACTGCTGGCAGAGATACACAATGGTATGTGCGGCTCACACATCGGATCGAGTGCTCTTGTTGGAAAAGCCTTTCGGCAAGGATTTTACTAGCCCTCAGCCCTCCAAGATGCAGTTGAGTTGGTCCCCAAATATGAAACCTGCCAGTTCCATTCCAAGAATATCCATCTACCTGCCCAAGATCTTCAGACAATCCCTTTGTCATGGCCGTTTTTCATCTGGGGGATCAACATCTTGGGCCGCTTTCCCAATGCTACGGGGGGCTTGAATTCTTGTTCGTTGCAATCGATAATTTTACAAAGTGTCCAGAAGTAGAACCCATGAGATAGGTGATTGCTCAGTCAGCTATCAAGTTATTGAAAGGATTGGTGTGACACTTCGGAGTCCTTGCTCGAATGATCACTGACAACGGCACCCAATTCACGAGCCACGCCTTCATGCAATACGTTCATGCCCTCGGATGCAAGGTCTCATTCGCCTCTGTTGCTCATCTAAGGAGCAACGGGCAAGCTGAGAGGGCGAATGCTAAAGTGTTGCGAGGTCTCAAGACAAGGACATTTGATAAGCTACATAAGTGTGGCAGGCGATGGATCGATGAGCTGCCGGTGGTTCTTTGGTCCCTCAGAACGATACCAAATCGAGCTACCGGGCAGACTCCCTTCTCCCTAGTCTATGGGGCAGAAGCAGTTATTGTGACACCCAGATAATTAAGCTACAGTGAACCTCTGCTAATGATGCCACGTCACCTCAGTTACTGTTGACAAACTCGTGTTGATTCGAAACTGATTCAAAATCAAGTCAAACGGTAAAGGTTTTCAAATATTAAAACTAAACTATTCGGGTTGTGCCAAATAATGCATAGGTAATTATGGTGGAGAAACTACACTTTTATGAAATTATTTAATACTCTAAAATGAATAAAATCATAGCTAAACATTTATGTAAATGATTTTAAATAATAAACAAATATTAAACTAGTTTATTTGACCACCAATTTTTATGGCAGTGGGTGGTTCGGAAACATTATTTTAGGAGTTGTTATCATATTTTACTAAACTAAAAATAATGTGTATCTAAAATAAAACAGAAAATAAAAATAAGAAAAGTAAGAGAAATACAAAACAAAATAAAAATAGAAAGAGAAGGACACCCTCTGGCCAACTCGGCCAAGAGGCCCAGCTAGCCATCCACGCGGCCCAGCTGGCCCACCCCCGGCTAGATAACCCCATCCCCCAGCCCAACCCTAACCCTCGCTGACACCCCACTACCTCCCCCTATTCCCCCCACTCTCCCTGTCGCCCCCTCTCCCTGATCTGGTCGCGCCCGACCCTCTGATCCGCCCGTCGCCGCCCCTGCAGCCCTCACCGACGACCTGCTTGCCTCACTGTCCGGCTTCGACCGGTGCAGGCCTCCCCCATCCCCCTGGCTAAGCTGCTGCCATGCCCCGGTGCCGCCCTCTGCCTCCGCCAAGCCGCGTCGTCCAGACGACCTCGACGGCAAGCTGCCAGGGATCCTAGCCGTTTGACCTTCCTCTCCAAGTCGCCGCTACTCCCGGCGGCCTCAGCGAACACGCCCGCGCCCGAGGACCGCCGCCACCGTCCTGCAGCTCCTCCAATGACGCTGCATCGAGCTCCTCCACCCCAGCCACCACCACCGCTTCCCCGGCACTGATGAGCTGCCCCTGAGCTCTGGGGTGAGCCCCCATCCTTTCCCCTCTTTTCCCCATCGTTTGCCCCTCTGGCCATTGGATCCGAGCTCGCTCGGAACGCCCGCCGCCTCACCTTGTCGTTGGCCTCGATTCCGGCCACCCCGAGACGAACCGCCACCTCCACTTGATGTGCCTCGTCACGCCGGTCCTGTTGAACCCAAGCGCACGCGAAACCGTGTCCTATGCACGATTTCCAGCGAGCTCCCGAGCCGCGCCGCCATCCCCTATACTCGCCGGCGGGCACGAACGCGCGCTCGCACGTTCAAACCAGCAGTTGAACCACTGACGCATGGACCCACCCAGTTTAATTAGCCCATAATAACTCTGTTGTGCCACTGATGGTCAGGCCCCACCGCCTAATTAAGCTTTGCTTTAAAGTAAAGATAATAGTTAGAATAGAAACTGGCACCAGGACCCACACATTTTAATTAGAACTAATAGAAACGGTTAGTTAATTAACTCACTGACACACGGGCCTGTCGGTGGGAAACGACTCCTATGGGATAACAAGAATCCCTACTGCGGTTGCAGGGCGCGGGGTTGAGAGAAGAGTTGGTCTAACAGAGAAGCATGTGGTTCGTTTATCCAGGTTCGGGCCGCGAGGATGCGTAAAACCCTACTCCTGCTTTGGTGGTTGTATTCTGTGTTCTTGAGCTAGCTACATAGTGTGACGAGCTCCAAAAAGCCGAATCCTTCTCCTGGTCGCCTCGGGCCTCCTTTTATAGGAAAAGGGGCTGCCACAGTGGCACACAGGAGGTGGAAAGGTCTAAAGTGGCGCGAGGTTATCCCTCGTATTACAGGACAAGGTGCATTTAATGCATCGCTTAGGTGTCCTCTTACTTTATCGGGGACGGGGGCGAGGCCCGTTCAATCCGTCGCCGCTCCTCCAGGCTTCGACACGCGCCCTGGCCAGCGGTGCATGTGGTGCCATGTAGGCAGGCAGGCAGCTGAGGTGACGCGGTGGTGGAGTCTCCACGAAGGGCTGCATGTTGCCGCGCAGGTGCCTGCCCAGCTGGTTGGGTCGGCAGCTGCATGCGAACGGCGGTGGAGACTTGGTTGGCACGAGCCTGGCGGTGGCCCTGCTGGTGCGCTTGGCGAAGGGCCTTTTCGGGTGGCCCGGCAAGGGTCTTGCCGGGTGACCCGGCAAGGGTCTTGCCGTGGCGCGTAGGCATCCTCGGCAAGGATCTTGTCGGGGGTCTTGTGGGTTCCTTCGGCGAGGATGACTGCCTTCCCATCCTCACTTGATCTTGACCATTCTTTGTCTTCACAAAGATCTGCATGCCACCACAGAGGTGCCTCCCGAGCCCTGTCCCAACACATGTGTTGAGTGTTGGTGGGCTCGAGGGCGGCTCGCTCGGCTGGCGTGGGCGAGCTTCCCCGGCAAGGGTCTTGCCGGGGCCGCTGGGGCCGCCCAGGCAAGGATCCTTGCCGGGGAAACCTGCTTCGCCCATCTGATCTTTGTGGCCTTGGTCCTTGTCGCTGCTTTGCTTCGTCTTGGGCTTCGGTCTTACCTCGGCTCACCTCCTCCGCTCTTCTTGGTGTGGCCGTGGGCGTGGCTCCGACTGCCCGTGCAAAGGTAAAGGGGTACAAAAATGGTCCCCTAGTTTTGTACACCGACAGGAGCCCCAGGGCCTGGGCCACACGTAAGCGCGACACGTTGTTGGGTCAGGCCCAAAACGGTGTGCGGGCAGGCGGGGCGGTTTTTACCGCGGTAAGATTTTTCGTGCGCTGCGCTTCGCACGACCCGCGCGCGCGGCGCGGCGTGGAGGGGCGTGCATGACATGGGCGGCATGCGTGGGGCGGTTTACGCAAGCATGCGTCACATCGCAGTAAAGAGGCGGCTCGCGCCTTCCCTATAAAGGGAGGGAGGCGTGGAGGCGCGGCTCATTTACTAAATGGGGCCGAGGCGCGGTCTTCAAGGCGTCCACTCCCCACGATCACGGGGTGGGGGGAGGTCGCCTCACTTGTCCCCTCGGTTCTGCACGTCTGCCACACGTCTTCCATGCGCTCGGGGTGGCAAACGGTGGAGGCGGGAAACCGGGCCGTCGCTGGTTGGGGCAGCGGGTCGGTCCTGGTTCCCTGCGCCTCCCGCATCTTGATTGGCCGAGCGGGGCGGCCGAGCCCCAACCCCATTCCTTTATAAAGAGCGGGAAGGGGGGTGGCATCCCGCATTCTTCCACCTTCTCCCTCCTTCTGCTTCTGCTCCTTCCTTCCATTCGTTATGGAGAAAGGGAATCCCGGTCCTTCGACGGTGGCAGCGAGGGTCGCCGCTCGACAACGCGTCCCTCCTCCTCCTGCGCCCGCGGTGGCAGAGCCAGCCGCGAGGGGAAGGGGGAGGGGGCGAGGCCGTGGGCGAGGCCGGGGCAGAGGCCGCAGCATTCGGGGAAGAGGAGGACGGGGTGGCGCACCGGCCTCGCCCCTACCAGCAGCTCCTCCTCCGATGGAGGGCCACGCTGGGGACAACCCCTACGAATTCTTCGTCAGGCTGCGCCGGCCGCCGCGTCGTCGCCTTCGCCTCCCGACTCCATTTGCGCGGGAGATGGATCTGGATCTGCTGCAATCATTGCGGCTGCATATGAGGGGCTGCGGGAACAGCGGCACATGGGCCGACGTCAAGTTCCCCGCCCCTCACGTCATGTATCTTCACCGAGGGTGGATGACCTTCGCTCGTCTCCACAGCTTGAGGGCGGCCTCCTCTCCGTCAAGATCTTCGGGCACTTCAGGACTCGCGTAAGGTGATGCGTGGAGAGCTCTTTTGACGAAGAAGATCCTTCCTCGAGTGAGAGTGGCGAGGAGGACAGCGGCAGCAACGACGAGGCCAGCAGGCGGCAGGATGACGGGTCCGACTAGGCGTCGGGCGCCGCTCCGAGTGGCACCGGTGACCCCATCATCCGCGTCGCCGGCTCCTTGAACCTCTCGGGGTCGTCTCCTTGGGTAATTTGGCGTTGGGAGGCCGCAGAAGAGGAAGAGGGCGGGCGGCAAGGCCGTCAAGTCGGAGTACGCAGGCACCGACGCCTTCGTCGCGTACTGACGTCCTGCCGCCTCGTCTTCGAGCTCTGCCTCCGGCGTCGTCATCACCATCCAGCCCTTGGACGGCCACCAAGATGTTCTCTTGGTGTCTTCTGCCACTCATAGCTCGCCTAGGCGCCCCTTTTGCCCTTTTTGCCTCCTTGACCTACCTCCTGAGGAGAGGGAAAAGAAAAGGATTACGGGCATCTTATCTCTTTTTAGTCTTGTAAGCCTTCGGGCCTTTGTTAACTTTAGAACCTATAACCCCCTTGTTCATGTTTTTCATTTCGTATGAACTGTACCTGTACGGAATGTTTTTTTAATGAAAAAGGGATGTTTGCCGGGCTTTTCGTTCGTAGGTAAAACCCACGACAAGGAGTAAATCCTTGTTACCTTTAAGATAAACGTTTTCTCGCCCGGCAACAGGCCTTGCCATCCCCCCATTTCGCTCGACCTATCTCACGTGCTTGGTGGAGGAAGGGATGAGGTGAGCTTAGGCTCCTCGTTTCATTTCCTTGCTGCCGCGATTGCGACCAAACTCGGTCCCAGGAAATGAGTCCTGGGGTCCGGAGTGAGGGGAGCATGGTAGCCTAAGGATAAAACGAGGTTTCACATACCTCAGTCCATAACGAAACGCACGATAAGGGATAAAGAACTTATGTGAATCTGTAGCCCCCGGCAACCTCGGCTTGCCGTGGGTGGATCTTTGCTCTTGTAGCCCCCGGCAATACTGGCTTGCCGGGGTCCGGGCGCCGGTCCGTCCCATTTCTTCCAAAGCAGCTCGGCAAGGATATTCATGTGTCCTGCGAACCAAAGAAGACAGAGAAGAACAGAAAGACGCGCACTCGACCTCTAAGCTAGGGGTTAGCCGCCGCTAAGCACTATCAACCCTAACCAAGGAAGAGACTCGACCTAGCATGCATGCTATAACTTAGGGCGCCAGCGCTTCATTTATTCTCGCTTAGGGTCTGCACCTGGCTTTGTACAAAGGGTCACATGCCTTGCGGCAAAGCTCGTACAAAAGGTGGCTTGCCGGGAGGCCCGGCAAGCCGCGCCTTATGGGTAAAACTTGTGAAGAAGCTCGATGTTCCAGGAGTTTCTCAGTGGTACGACATCCTCGGTCTCCAGGCGGACTGCGCCAGGCCTGGTGACTCGTATTACCCAATAAGGGCCTTCCCACATTGGCATCAACTTGTTGGAATTCTTGGCCGACTGAACGCGCCGAAGAACAAGGTCGCCTTCCTCAAAGCTTCGGGCATGAACCTTGTGGCTATGGTAGCGGCACAATGCTTGCTGGTAGCGTGCCACTCTCATAGCTGCCCGAAGACGATCTTCCTCAAGGAGCGTTGCGTCATCTTGGCGCAACGACTCTTGCTCAAGCTCATCATAAGCGAGCACTCGAGGTGACCCGTATATGAGTTCCGTGGGGAGAACTTCTTCTGCCCCATATACCAGGGCAAAAGGTGTCTGGCCGGTGGCTCGATTTGGCGTTGTCCTGATCGACCAAAGAACCGCCGGCAGTTCATCAATCCAGCGCCTTCCGCTCTTGTGCAGTTTGTCAAAAGTCTTTGTCCTCAGGCCTCGCAACACTTCAGTATTTGCCCTCTCTGCTTGGCCGTTGCTCCGTGGGTGTGCCACGGAAGCAAAACAGACCTTGCTGCCGATGTCTTGAATGTATTGCATGAAGGTGTGGCTCGTGAACTGCGTGCCGTTGTCGGTGATGACTCTGTTTGGCACACCAAAACGGCAGACCAGTCCTTTGAAAAACTTGACAGCTGACTAAGCAGTCACCTTTCTCACTGCTTCCACCTCTGGCCACTTTGTGAACTTATCGATTGCAACGTACAAGTACTCAAAGCCCCCAACGGCACGGGGGAAGGGGCCTAGTATATCGAGCCCCCAGACCGAGAATGGCCAGGAGAGAGGGATTGTTTGAAGGGCTTGAGCTGGTTGATGAAGCTTCTTTGAATGGAACTGGCACGCTTCACACTTGGTGACTAGCGTCGTCGCATCTTGGAGGGCGGTGGGCCAGAAGAAACCTTGCCGGAACGCCTTCCCGGCAAGGGCCCTTGACCCTATGTGGGAGCCACATATGCCTCCATGTATCTCTGCCAATAGCTCCGGTCCTTCCTCCCGGGGGATGCACTTGAGTTTCACACCATTCGGCCTTCTCCGGTATAGGACGTCATCGACGAACTGGTACAGGGCGGACCGACGGGCTACTTTCTCCGCTTCTTCCTGCTCCTCAGGAAGCTCCCCTGTCTGGAGGAATTAGACGGTATGTTGCGCCCATGCCGGAGCCTGAGGCTCGACAACAAGGACTAAAGGCATCTCTTCCGCCATGGGAGCGACTGTCTCTACAGCCAGGGCCTGACGCCCCGCTGGAGTCAATTGCTCTTGGGCAGGCTCCTAGTTTATCACTTTCATATACTAGTGGGAATTTTTCATTATAGAACTTGGCTTGTATATTCCAATGATGGGCTTCCTCTAATTGCCCTAGGTCTTCGTGAGCAAGCAAGTTGGATGCGCACCCACTTAGTTTTATTTTGAGCTTTCATACACTTATAGCTCTAGTGCATCTGTTGCATGGCAATCCCTACTCACTTGCATCGATATTAATTGGTGAACATCTCCATAGCCCATTAATTTGCCTAGTTGATGTGAGACTTTATTCTTTTTCATCTTCTCCTCACAACCTCTACCACCTTCTATTCCACCTATAGTGCTATATCCATGGCTCACGCTCATGTATTGCGTGCAGGTTGAAAAAGCTTGAGAAAATTAGAAGTGTGAAATGATTGCTTGGATTGTCATCGGGGTTGTGCATGATAAATATTTTGGGCGATGAAGATAGAGCATGACAAGATTATATGATTTTGTAGGGAGAACTTTCTTTAGACATGATATTTTGAGAAGACATGATTGCTTTATTAGTATGCTTGAAGTATTATTGTTTTTATGTCAATATTAAAATTTTGTTTTGAATCTTATGGATCTGAACATTCATGCCACAATAAGAAAAATAACATTGATAAATATGTTAGGTAGCATTCCACATCAAAAATTCCGTTTTTATCATTTACCTACCCGAGGACGAGCAAGAATTAAGCTTGGGGATGCTTAATACGTCTCCAACGTATCTATAATTTTTTATTGTTCCATGCTATTATATTACCTATTTGGATATTTTTTATGCATTAATGTGCTATTTTATATCATTTTTGGGACTAACCTATTAACCTAGTGCACAGGCTAGATGTTGTTTTTTCCTTGTTTTTGTCTTTTATAGAAAATCAATACCAAACGGAACGAAACTTTTTGATGATTTTTATTGGACAACACGTCACCTAGGAAGCTGTGGAGGAGGCCAGAAGACTCACGAGGAGGCCACAAGCCCTAGGGGCGCGCCCAGGGGGCACCCTCCTCGGCTTGTGGGCCCCTCGCAAATCTCCGAAACCTAACTCCAGCTCTATAAATACCCAAATATTCCCCTTACGTCAGAGGCACACCAAAAATACTTTCCCACCGCTGCAGGCTTATGTTCTTGTGATGCCCCCGATTTGATTGTACACTAATCATGCACGCAAATGTGTACGACCAAGATGAGGGACTCACGGGAAGATATCACAACACAACTCTAGACACAAATTAAAATCATACAAGCTTTATATTACAAGCCAGGGGCCTCGAGGGCTGGAATACATAAGCTCGATACAAACGAGTCAGCGGAAGCAACAATATCTGAGTACAGACATAAGTTAAACACTAGCACAAACTGGGATACAGATCGAAGACGCGTAGGCCTCCTGCCTGGGATCCTCCTAACTACTCCTGGTCGTCGGTGCCCTGCACATAGTAGTAGGCACCCTCGGTTGCAGTAGGAGTCGTCGTCGATGATGGCGTCTGGCTCCAACATCTGGTTGCGACAACCGAGAAGAATGGAAAGGGGGAAAAGAGGGAGCAAAGCAACCGTGAGTACTCATCCAAAGTACTCGCAAGCAAGGATCTACACTACATATGCATCGGTATCTGTATAAAGGGGTCATATTTGTGGACTGAACTGCAGAATGCCAGAATAAGAGGGGGGGGGGGGTAGCTAGCCTATCGAAGTCTACGCTTCTGGCAGCCTCCATTTTGAAGCATGTAGAAGAGAGTAGCAAGTGTAGCAACAAGGAACACCACATAGCATAATCCTACTCGGCGATCCTCCCCTCGTCTCCCTGTGGGAAAGTGATCACCGGGTTGTATCTGGAACTTGTAAGAGGTGTGTTTTATTAAGTATCTGGTTCTAGTTGTCATAAGGTCAGAATACAACTCCGGGTCATCCCTTTACCAAGGGATATGACTATTCGAATAGATAAACTTCCCTGCAGGGGTGCACCACATTACCCAACACGCTCGATCCCTCTGGCTGGACACACTTTCCTAGGTCATGCCCCCTCGGAAGATCAACACGTCGCAGCCCTACCTAGGAACAACAGAGAGGTCAGCACGTTGGTCTAATCCTATGTGCGCAGGTGTCTGGGCCCATCGCCCATTGCACACCTGCACATTGCGTACGCGGCCGGTAAGCAGACCTAGCCTCCCTAATGCAAGAGCAGTCGTTCCAGTCCAATCCGGTGCACGCCGCTCAGTCGCTGATGTCAAGAAGGCTTTGGCTGATACCACGACGTCGAGTGCCCATAACTGTTCCCGCGTAGTTGGTTAGTGCGTACAGGTCAGTGGCCAGACTCAGATCAAATATCCAGATCTCGTTAAGCGTGTTATTTTGAAGTAACCACGGACGCTGTCCACGGACTAGGCCCACCTGCCTCCTAGGTGGTCGCAACCTGCCTTGTCGCTCCGGCACAAAGTAACAATCAGGGGGATGCCGAGAACCCAAGCCCACCACTACCTGGGTGGAACCACCTGCCTCTTCATCCCCATCTCCAAATCATCAACATAAGTATGTAAGAGTATAGTAGATACCCGTGATCACCTCCCGAGTGACCCCGACCTAGTAATATAGCATGGCAGACGGACAAGAGTGTAGGGCCACTGATGTAATACTAGCAACCTATTATAAGCAATAGGATAGCAGGTAAAGGTATCAACAATAGTAACAAGGACAGGCTATGCAACATAATAGGTTCATCCAAAAGCAGTAATAGCTACACTACTCTAATGCAAGCACTAGAGGAAATTAGGCGATATCGGGATGAACAAGGGGGGCTTGCCTGGAAGCTCAGTTGTGAAGGAAGGGTCGTCGTCGACGTAGTCGTAATCAGTGGCATCAGCACCGGTCTCGGGGTCTACCGGAGAAGAAGAAGGGGGAAGAAACAGTATATACGAAGCAAACATAGCATCACAAAACATAACAAGGCAATACGCGGTGCCAGGGGTGATCTAAGACAAGGATAGGTGATACCGGCGAAGGGAGAAAACATCCGGGAAAGTATTCCCGATGTTTGACATTTTCGGGCAGATGAAACAGAGGTGGATTGTTGCATGTTCGTGTCAGGACTCCGATTCCAAGTCACATCGATCTAGCCAGTAACACCTCATATCACTTTGCGGCCTCGCGCACGGTATTCCCACGGTTGTCGCCTTACCATGGCCCGGGACCGTTTGCGTCTTTTGGCTCACGTATATGATAGTGTCGCTAGCATCCATATGACAGAGAACCCGGGCCGACATGGCTAGTCATGAACCCAAAGCGGCACTAACCCATGGGGACAGGCATACATGAATCACATCGAGCATGTCGGTCATCAACGTGTGAATCCGGGCTGTAGCACTGGGCTAACAGGACTCCGGTAACCCGGGCTGTAGCAGGCTAGGCAGGACTCCGGATGTCACCGCGTGACATTTCCCCGAAGGGACAGACACAGGAACGAAGTTAAACACGCCCGGCCAGTCAAGTGTCCAGAGCAAGAGTCTTTGGGCTAGCAGGACTCCGGTGAACCGGGCTGTAGCGGACTACTATCGCTCAGGAAGCACTAGACTACATTTCCCCATATGAGAGGCTGCCTAGGATAAACAACTAGATTGTCGGATCCCACACATACCAAGCATTTCAAATATACACACAATATGATCAATATGCGTAAATACAACATGGCATCACAACATAACTCTACGACTCAAATATTTATTCATTAGGCTCCGAGGAGCGAGATATTACAAACATGGGTCTCATGACCCAACACTCAGAGCATACAAGTCAAAGCACAAGCGGAAGCTTAACGTGTCTGAGTACACACATCTACAAATGAAAAAGGGCTGAGAAGCCTGACTATCTACCAGATCCTGCCGAGGGCACAAGATCGTAGCTGAGGTAACAAGCTAAACGTCAAAGTCCAAGCGGAACCACTAGCGAGACTGACGTCTCTCTACAAAACATAAAATAAGCAAACGTGAGTACAAACGTACTCAGCAAGACTTACATCAGAACTATCTACATATGCATCATTATCAACAAAGGGGTGGTGGAGTTTGACCGCAGCAAGCCAGCTTTGACTCGGTGGCTATCCCGAACTACGATCGCAAGTAACTTTTTCGAGGTGGCGACACGAGTCCACATATTCACCATATCAATACACCACTATGGACCCGCTCCGTCTCCCTACAAGAACGCCATCCATAGCACTCACGCTTATCTTGCGCATTTTAGAGTATCCACTTTCACTTGTCTATGAACTGATATAGGCAACCCGAAGTCCTTTTCGCGGACACGGCTATTCGAATAGATCATATTAACCCCGTAGGGTGTACTTCTTCACACACGCTCACCACTTATCGCCGTTTACACGACATGTACTCGGCAACCTTCAAGCGGAAGCCCAGCGAGGTGTCGGCCACGGCCTACCTAAACACTCAAGTCCCTAGTCCGGGTTTATCGCCTATTCAGGTTCCATCGCAGGAGTCCGCCGAGGTTTCCACTAACGGCCCCGAACGATGTGTGCAAGGTTCCGAGATACCAACGGGCATTTGATACACCAAGGCCACGGT
Source organism: Aegilops longissima (assembly GCA_021605205.1). NCBI lineage: Eukaryota > Viridiplantae > Streptophyta > Magnoliopsida > Poales > Poaceae > Aegilops > Aegilops longissima. The sequence continues at coordinate 371,190,109 of CM038678.1, forward strand.
GTATCTACCGCATCATAGCCCACCCTTGGGTCAGCGCCACGCACGGCCTCCAACACATATCCTACAAACACCGAAACTAGTTGCAACTCTGGACAAAGGACAAGGGTGGTTAAGAAGCCGAGAGAGTCAATTAAGGATCCCAATGTGTGGTAGTAACTGTTTCATGGATCACAAACACAGAACTCAGTTCACGAGGACGGCTTCAATGAGACAACCCACCATGTACTCCTACATGGCCTCTCACCGCTACCTTTACCAAATCGTGTTCACACACTTAGCTCACACCCAAGAGGACATGTTCACACCTCCGATTCATCCCGATGAATCAAACCCTGACTCAACTCTAAGCAATAGCAGGCATGACAAACAAGCATGAATGAGTAGGCACAATAGGGCTCAAACAACTCCTACTCATGCTAGTGGGTTTCATCTATTTCTTGTGGAATGACAGGTCATGCGGAGGATAAAGGGTTCAGCTACCGGATAAAATGTATGAATCGTTGTTGTCCTAATGCAGTAAAAGAGAGCAGGAGCGAGAGAGTGGGATTGTATCAGAATGAACAAGGGGGTTTTGCTTGCCTGGCACTTCTGAAGATAATATAGTTCTTCATCGGTGTCATCGAACACGTCGTCGGAACCACGTCTATCGAGAGGGAACAACCACCGACAAACAAGAAGAAATACAATCAATGCAATGCACAAACAAATGAATGGCATGATAATGTCATGGCAATATGCTGTTGATTGAGCTAGTGCAACTAGCAACCATATTAAATGAAGTTGGTTTGAACCAAGGGTTCAAATTCAAACTCCATATGTGAAATTCAAATGCCATTTAGTTGAAATGTCCTAAACAGCAACTTTAAGTTTCTCCAACATGCATGAAAATGGTACAGATGGATAGATTGGATTTTTCTGATCATTTTTCATATATAACTTATTTAATTTTGAGTTACGTTTGAATTTATATGATTTTTAGAAGTTTAGGGTATTTTCTGAAAATAATAAATCATTTAAGATTTATTTAAATTCCAGAAAGGAATTAATGCGTCAGCATGACGTATTAGTGACGTCAGCAGGTCAACGGGCGGCCCAGGTCAAACTGACCTGTGGGACCCATTGGTCAATGACTCGGGGCTGGTTAGTGTCACATACAAGTGGGCCCAGTCAAAGTCCACGTCAGCTTGGTCAAAGCTGACGTGTGGGGCCACTGTGATTAGTTAAGACTAAACAGGAAACTAACTGTGGTTGATTAAGGGCGTGGGTCCCATATGTAAGTGGGTCAGGGGGTTAAGTGGTGGGGGATTAGTGCTAACTAGATGGCCACATCGACAGTCGCTGGAGCCTGGCCGGCGGCGACCAAAACGACGGTGGCGCGGCTCGGATTTGAGCGTCGGGCGGTGGTTTGGCGTGCTGAGCGCACCGGGGAGGAGCTCTTGCTCGTCCACATCCAATGGACCGGACTGGAGGCCGCAGGGTGGCCGGAAGCAGCGGGGGCGTTGAGGTTAGCGGCGGCCGGAGCTACGGGATCGACGGGTTCGGCACTACGGTGATTCATAGGACGAGTTGGTGAGTTCTACAACTTCCTGGGAAGGCTCCGAGCACATTGGTGTGCTCGTACGCGAGCTGCAACGACTATGGCCATGACCGCGCCATTGCCGGCGGTGAGGAGCTCATGGCTCCGGTGGCTAGGCTGGTTAGGGGAAGAGATTTGCTGCGGGGAGAAGGGGGAAATGCTCGGGAGCTCACAGCGGGGCTAGCAGAGGTGACGGTGAGGTCGGGGAAGCTCTGGACGCGCCGAATCGGACGGTGGAGATCGCCGGCAGAGGCGGCGATGAGGACGGCGGGGATGACGTTGCAGGGCTCCTGCGGTCACGTGCGTCGGTGTGTAGGTCCACGGGGTCGTGGCGGAGCTTGGGATGCGGAGAGGAAGCGAGGGGGTGGCTGTGGCCCTGCTGGTGCTCGTCGGCGCAGCCGCGGTGGCTTCAGCCATGGCGAGGAGAAGCAGAGGAGCGAGGGGAAAGCGAGCAGAGGGAGAGGGTTCAATGCGGACGGAAGCGGTGGGGTCATCCGCGTCGTCGACGTGTCTCGGGGAGCAGCCAGACAGCTGCTGCGTGGCAGCCAGAAAGCCTTGCAGCGTCGCACACGCCTGCCCTCCTCTGGGCGCGATGGAGAATACTGATGGCGGCACTGGTGGGCTGGACCAGGTAACTGGGCGGTGGGTGGGCTAGACAGGTGAGGCCAGGTAAGATTTCCTGCTCTCCTGTTTTTCCTATTTCTGTTTTTCTATTTTGTTCTGTTTTGTTTTAGTTTAGTAAAATACTAAACCATTTTATAAAATCCTGAAAATAGTTATGTGGCTAGAACTAAAATATACCAAACCACATAAAATGTTCCAGAATTATTGGACATATATTATTTATATATCAAATATATATATCCAATGCAAATAGTTATTGAATTAATTCAAAGGCCCAAAATAAATGTTTCAGTCACTCCAAAAATATTGGTTTGCATTTTACCTCATGCCAATATTTTTACAGAATAACAAGAACATTTTCTTGGACTCATTTGATGAGATTTAAATGTTGGTTATTTTTAGAGGTTTTCTGAGGCTTTTGAAAACTCCTCAATTCAAGTTTCGTTTGAATTTAAACATGATGCATGGAAGCTAAAGCAAAGACAAGCAAGGCCTGAACTGAGGCTGTGACAACTCACCCCCACTAAACAAGAATCTCGACCCGAGATTCAAGACGTGAGGTAAGAAGACAGAGGGGACACAAAGCTAGCACAATCTTCACGATCCAGGTTGCACTTCAAATAAACGTTGATTCAATCACCATCTTTGTCTCGATGTCTTGCTCTGAGTACTCCAACTATCATGACAACAAGAGGAAAAGGATAACTCTAGAAGGATCGATCTTCTCGAAGATCGAACAACTCAGGATCACTCATTGAGTGAGACATTGAAACATCTCTCGAGCTAAGACACGAAACACATCGAGAGAGATGGAAGAACAACGACAGGGTTTGATTTGGTGGGCAACAATTCCACGCTCAGAGGGATGGTGGATGGTATAGTATATACCCGTGATCACCTCCTGAGTTATCCCGGCCCAGTAATATAGCATAGCAAACAGACAAGAATGTAGGGCCACTAATGTAATACTAGCTACCTATTCTAAGCATTAGGATAGCAGGTAAAGGTATGAATAGTAGCAACAAGGACATGCTATGCAGCAGAATAGGTTCATCCGAAAGCAGTAACAGCTACACTACTCTAATGCAAGTAGTAGAGGAAAAGAGTAGGCGATATCGGGATGAATAAGGGGTCTTGCCTGGAAGCTCAGTTGAGAAGGAAGGGTCGTCGTCGACATAGTCGTACTTAGTGGCATCAACGCCAGTCTCAGGGTCTACCGGAGAAGAGGAGGAGGGAAGAAACAGTAAATACGGAGGAAACATAGCATCACAAAATATAACAAGGCAATACACGGTGCCAGGGGTGATCTAACACAGGGATAGGTGATACCGGCAAAGGGGAAAACCTCTGGGAAAGTATTCCCGATGTTTGACATTTTCGAGCAGATGAAACAAAGATGGATTGTTGCATGTTTGCTATGCTAGGGACATGCAGCGGACGAATGGACTGCGTATTCGGATTCGTCTCATCGTTCTGAGCAACATTCATGTATAAAGAATTTCATCTGAGCTACGATTATTTTTCTATTATTTTTCAAAGTTTCAATTATTTTCTGAATTTATTTATATTTCGAAATTAAACAGTTAAATAATTTTGTCTCCTAGTGCTATTCTAGCCATAGTGTATGACAGTGGGGCCAGGGGGTTGGGTTGACCCGGTCAAAGATTGACCAGCCAACATATGAACAATGTAGGGGGCCACATGTCATTGACATAGACAATTATTTTAAATTTGTTTTTATCTAAACCAATAGTGGGTCCACATGTCATGAACTATTGGACAAATTAGCTAGTACTACTAATTAAACTAACTAAAAGGCTGGCCAGGGTGTGGCATAGCCGGCCACACACGACTGTGGCGCCCACACACTACGCACTCACGCACACACTGGTCAGCCGTAGGAGCAGAACAACTGCATCTAGCAAGCATCAGCGAACTTCAGCAGTAGTGGCTAGGAGCAGTAGCAGCGTAGCACATCAGCAGCAGCAGTAGCCAATGCAGCAAGAAGAGCAGCAACAGCAAACGGCAACGACAGCAACGGTGCTAGTAGCCAGCAGGGGCGGCAGCAGGTAAAAGGAGCAGAAGCAAGCAGCCACAGGGAGAAGCAGCAGCGACAAGAGCAGCCGCAAGCGCAGGAGAGGGCGGCGGTGACAGCGGCAGGACGAGCAGCGTCAGCCAGCGGTGGCGCGAGGCTAGGCAAACGGGGCGGTCAGAGCAGTGGCAAGACGCGGCGGTTGTGGGCGCCGTCCGGTAGGCACGGCCGTAGGCGCGAGCGGCGCGGGCATGGATAGCGCGGGTGCACGGCAGTGAGGCCAGGGCACAGTGCATGCGCGAGCAGGCAGCGCAGGGACGCGGCCAGGGGCGCGCGGTGAGGGAGCCGAGCTCCCGTCCATGGTGGCCCGTGCATAGGGCGACACTGCGATGCTACGACGGTGGACCCCATGGAAAAATGGAGGGCGGGAAGGAACGAGGAGCTCACAGGGGCCTTGCAGAGGTGCACAGCGGGCTTGGGGAGGGCTCGATGGTGGCGGGTTCCGGCAACGGTGACGGCGATGCAGAGGAGGAAAACGACTTGATCCGGACGCGGTGGCGATCCCCTGTACGAGATTCTCTTTGGAGTCGGTCGAGACATAGCAGACGTGGCTCCTGGACATTACCCCGAGGCACGAGGAGCTCACTTGACATGGTAACGACAAGGCGGCGACGACGACAGCGGCGAGCGCGTGTGTTGCCGAGGAGAGCGACGAAGGGGAAAGGGGATTAGTGGCCCTGCCAGGGAGTGATGGTGTGTGTGTGTGTGGGGGGGGGGGGTCCTCTTATCCACGCGGGGAGGCGGTGAAGGAAATATGCCCTAGAGGCAATAGTAAAGGTGTTATTTATATTTTCTTATATCATGATAAATGTTTATTATTCATGCTAGAATTGTATTAACCGAAAACTTAATACATGTGTGAATACATAGACAAACAGAGTGTCACTAGTATGCCTCTACTTAACTAGCTCGTTGAATCAAAGATGGTTATGTTTCCTAGCCATTGACATGAGTTGTCATTTGATTAACGGGATCACATCATTAGAGAATGATGTGATTGACTTTACCCATTCCGTTAGCTTAGCACTTGATTGTTTAGTATGTTGCTATTGCTTTCTTCATGACTTATACATGTTCCTATGACTATGAGATTATGCAACTCCGAATACGGAGGAACACTTTGTGTGCTACCAAACGCCACAACGTAATCTGGTTGATTATAAAGGTGCTCTACAGGTGTCTCCGATGGTACTTGTTGAGTTGGCATAGATCGAGATTAGGATTTGTCACTCCGATTGTCGGAGAGGTATCTCTGGGCCCTCTCGGTAATGCACATCCCTATAAGCCTTGCAAGCAATGTGACTAATGAGTTAGTTGCGGGATGATGCATTACAGAATGAGTAAAGAGACTTGCCGGTAATGGGATTGAAGTAGGTATTGAGATATCGACGATCGAATCTCGGGCAAGTAACATACCGATGACAAAGCGAACAACATATATTGTTATGCAGTTTGACCGATAAAGATCTTCATAGGATATGTGGGAGACAATATGAGCATCCAGGTTCCGCTACTGGTTATTGACTAGAGACGTGTCTCGGGCATGTCTACATAGTTCTCGAACCCGTAGGGTCCGCACGCTTAACGTTTGGTGACGATCAGTATTATGAGTTTATGTGTTTTAATGTATCAAAGGTAGTTCGGAGTCCCGGATATGATCACGGGCATGACGAGGAGTCTCGAAATGGTTGAGACATAAAGATCGATATATTGGATGACTATGTTTGGACTTCGGAAGGGTTCTGAGAGAGTTGGACGAATACCGGAGCACCGGGGGGTTACCGGAACCCCCCTGGGAGTGTAATGGGCCTCATGGGCCTTGGTGGAGAGAGGAAGGGGCGGCCAGGGCAGGCCACGCGCCCCCTCCCCCTCTAGTCCGAATTGGACTAGGAAGGCGGCGCCCTTTCCTTCCCCTCTCTCCTCTTTCCTTCCCTCCTTCTCCTACTCATGGAAGGGGTGGAATCCTACTCCCGGTGGGAGTAGGACTCCCCTTGGGGCACGCCTAGGAGGCCGGCCTCCTCCCCCTCCTCCACTCCTTTATATACAGGGAGGGGGGCACCCCATAGACACAGAAGTTGATCATTGATCTCTTAGCCGTGTGCGGTGCCCCCCTCCACCATAATCCACCTCGGTCATATCATAGCGGTGCTTAGGCGAAGCCCTGCGTCAGTAGCTTCATCATCACCGTCATCACGCCGTCGTGCTGACGGAACTCTCCCTCGAAGCTCTACTAGATCGTGAGCTCGTGGGACGTCACCGAGCTGGACGTGTGCAGATCATGGAGGTGCCGTACGTTCGGTACTAAGGATCGGTCGATCGTGAAGATGTACGACTACATCAACCGCGTTGTCATAACGCTTCCGCTTTCGGTCTACGAGGGTACATGGAAAACACTCTCCCCTCTCGTTGCTATGCATCACCATGATCTTGCGTGTGCGTAGGATTTTTTTTGAAATTACTACGTTCCCCAACAGAAAAGAATACTAGACCTGTTGGACTCGCGAAGTAGGATCAGGTTTTTTCTACTAGAAACAGAGGAGAGCGAAAACTAAGTCAAAGGGGGAAGAGCTGTTTATGAGCATTTTAAGGCCTGTTGACAACATCCAATGTCTCCCACGAGGGTGCCTGAAACTCTAGTTTTTCTAGGCAGAGGTAGCTATTTATATATTTAACACAGTTGCGGATGCATGACGTGTGGAGGATCCGTGGCGTGTACGAGCGAACGGCGGCCACCGAGCCTTCTGTGAACAGAAGACTGAAGATGGCTGTGGAGTGGGCTGGGCCTGTTTTAGTTAGGTGGGCCAAATGGCTCAGTAGGTTAGGTCCTCCGTTTTCTTTTCTTTTTTATTGTTTTGTTTTATTTTTTATTTTTCTTTTATGTTTTCTTTTATTTATCTAATAGTTTATAGTTTTACAAAAAGTAAAACCCATACCTAAAATAGAGTTACAATTCCCACTACTTTCACAAAAAGTTTACCCCTGATCAAAATAGTTTAGCATTTTATAATATTCAAAAGGCATTTATTTAATAGTTTTACCTACCTTTTTTAATCACTTAAGTGCATCTAAACCTTTTATGAAAATGTGGTTTCTCCACCATAATTACCTATGCATTACTTGACACAACCCGAACATTTTAGTTTTTTATATTTGAAAACTTTTATCGTTGGGCTTTATTTTAAATTGGAATTTGAATTGGTTTGAACTAACGCGAGATTAACACCAGTAACCGAGGTGACGTGGCATCATAAACGTGAGATTACTGTAGCCTAATTATCCGGGCATCATAGTTCTCGTGAGATCCCATCTTGGGACCTTTTCCGCCACTACGCCGGAGGGGGATTCGAACACGTAGGGCCTCAACACCAACCTTGCCGCCCTTCCGATGATGTGTGAGTAGTTTACCCTGGGCCTAAGGGTCCATAGCTAGTAGCTAGATGGCTTCTTCTCTCTTTGATCTTCAATACAATGTTCTCCTCGATGTTCTTGGAGGTCGATTCGATGTAATCTTCTTTTGCGGTGTGTTTGTTGAGATCCGATGAATTGTGGATTTATGATCAGATTATCTATGAATATTATTTGAGTGATCCTTGAAATCTTTTATGCACGATTAAGATAGCTTTGTATTTCTCTCCGATCTATCAATTTGGATTGTCGAACTAGATTGGTTTTTCTTTCAATGGGAGAGGTGCTTTGCCATGGGTTCAATCTTGCGGTGTCTTCACCCAGTGACGGTACGGGTAGCAAGGCATGTATTGTATTGTTGCCATTAAGGATAAAACAATGGGGCTGTCAGTGCAACAAACCCTGAGTCTGTTGCCCAGCCCGTGCACTGGCCTAAGATCAAGATCACGACATCCAAGACCAGATCAAGCTTAAGAGATCAGCTCTTTGAAGAATCAGAGTGTAGATCAAGAAGAGCAAGTCAAGCCAGAAAAGTAAGATACCACTAAGGGGAAACCTCCCTTGTCGGGCAGGCGATCCTGGCAAGGTCGGGGTTACCCCGGAAGCACGCCTCAAGACCGTCGCGGCAGGCCTGCCGAGGCTTACGGAGGAAAACTATTCCGTCAAGGCTCCACCGCACTACCTCACAACGACGCAAGTCATCAATCAGTGCGGTGTCAAGCCTCCAAGTGACTAAGTGGCTGTTCTTCGCCACATGGCATCCACTTTCTACAAAAATCACCTTCAAATGACACCCGTCCAGCGACGTGTCGCGTAGACAGGAGAGAAGGTGGCCAAACAGCCCGCCAAGGCTTGCTAGGCAAGCCTTGATGTGACACTAAGCAGCGCATTTAATGCGCTCTATCCGCGTGCAGAGTTAGGTATGGTACCACTGTTTGCTATCTAATCAGTGCATAATGACTGATTTTCCATTGTGGTGACCCCTTAATCTATAAAAGGAGGCCTGTGGCAACCATAGAAAGGATTCAGACCCTTGTTCACTCATACGCGCGTAGCCGCTCTCGCCGTGAGGCAACCCTGCCGAGCTAGAGCGCTGCGTTTCCACCACAATCCACCAAAGCAGGAGTAGGGTTTACGTCTCATGGCGGCCCGAACCTGGGTAAAATCGCCCCATGTGATCTCTGCCGTGCCGCGCGACGCTCTCCGCTCTTTGTGCAATGTACTCATCCCCACTGCCGAACCACAAGGGGCTCATGGACCCATAGGTGGCTGTGATTTCCCATAATATCTTTGGCGCGGCAGGTAGGGCGATCACTTGCGCGAGCCTGAGGGTATAAGCAGCGCGTCATCTTCATCACCATTTTCTTCATTGACTGCTCCATCAACTATGGCGCCCAAGAAGAATCCCGGTGCCGCAGCCCACTCGTCCACCTCGAAGGCCCTGCCGACCACGACCGCTGATGCCGCGGGGGCTGCGGGGACGCATGGGGATGTGGACACTGCGGGGGACGTGGTCGACACAGGCGGTGTTGTTACCAGCCGAAACAGGAGCAGGAGGCACCAGAGAAGGACAGCTCCAACAACTTCTCGGCGACCACGCTCCGCGAGGTATGACTAGAGAGATTATACCTTCTGTACCTCTCCGCCCAGCCGAGGGGCACAACCACAACACTGGCACTCGCTCTGGGGGGAATTGCAATCCCCTGGCCTCCGCCGCCACGGGTGCAGCCGCAGGACATGCACCACCCCCAGAGCAAGCCGACCTAGCCAATGCACCAAACGGAGCCGCTAGTGCACAAGCGCCTCCACCCCGTCACCATGCCATCCAAGTGGCTGGCTCGTGGCAGCGGGAGCACGGCGCAGCCACTACCGGCACCGTCAGGAGCCGAGCGACACTACGGTCTACATCATCATCACCCATGCCAAGCATCGCTTCGGAGGCCATGGCGCGGGCCCCAGCTGCTGCTGAGATTTCCGCCGGCAGCTGATAAGATGGATGAGTGGAGAGCCACCATTCAGAGCCTGATTGGCTTCGCCGAGGTGGGAGGATTGCAGCGAGCTGGAGCGCCACGGCCTCCCTAGGCGGCAACGGCCCACGCTGGTGGTCGTGCGGAAGGGGCCACTCCTACGATGCAGTCCCCTCCATGGCTGCGAGCGCGGGAGCCGTGCGACCAAGAACCCAACAATGTCTCGATGGCGTCGTCCGACCCTCAAGCGCGTCAAGGCCAATGGAGAGCCCTGGAGGACAGGCAAAGAGAAGGCGCGCATATCACCATCAAGCGACACCGCGACACCCACCGCCAGTCCGACAGGCGTGATGGCCCCAATGTCGACAGGCCTGCAGTCGCCGAAGGCGGGTACCTGCCTTTCGAGGCTGGATGCCCTACCTTCGCTCGTGAGTTGCGGCAAGTCCGTTGGCCATCCGCTCGCATGCTCAAGCCAGAGATACCAGAGAAGTATGATGGGAGACTGAACCCGACATAGTTCTTGAGCATCTACACCATCACCGTTCAAGCTGCCGGAGGAAGGAATAAGAAGGTATTTGCCAACTACTTCCCTTTGGCGCTCAAGCCAAATGTGAGGTCTTGGCTGATGCAACTGTCGGAGAACTCCATTTCGACCTGGGCTGACCTGTGCCATGAGTTCATTGGCGCCTTCACAAGCGGCCATCAAGAACCAGGGCGGCCCAGCGACTTGCAGCTTCTCTCGCAGAAGGAAAGAGAGACTCTGTAGAAGTACACGCAGAGGTTCAATCGAGTCCACAGAAACATTCCACACATCAACCCGGCAGCTGTGATATATAGCTACGTTTCAGTCGAACGTGCACAGTCGTCAGATACGTTCCAAGATGAACGTTCGATTGCCCAAGACTGTGAAGGAGCTCTACACTCTAGTGGACAAGTGTGCTCGAGTATAGGAGGGGAGGAGGCTCACCGGAGAAGAAGATGGCATCAACGTCGACTTGGAGGATGATGACAAGGCCACCAGTCAGAAGAAGAAGAACAAGAAGCGCAATAAAAGTCGCAATGATAAGGCAGTGATGACCATTGAAGGATCAGGCACACCTAGTACCGGCAAGAAGGCCAAGATTGAGGTACCCGGCAAGCAGGTTGTCGCGTGCACTAATTGTCGGGAAGCCGCAACTGCCAAGAAGGCTGGGAAGGGTGATGGGCTGTACTGCAAGATCCATCGGACAAAGGGCCACGATCTTCAGGAGTGTCATTAGGTTGAATAGCTTGTCAAGAATCAGAGGGCTGAGTATGAGAAGCGAGATAAGGAAAAAGGTCGGAATGACACTAGCGGGAAGGGCCGAGGGGGCGAAGCAAGTCACCCCGGCAAGGCTCCTAAGGATCAAGGAAAATCCACCAAAGGCCGTGAGAAAGAGGATTGCGATGATGAGAGTGATGGAGGAGATGAAGAGGAAACCAGCGAGCAGGAATTCCAGAAGGCCACTGACACCGTGTGCATTGACGGGGGTGCATCTCTGCACTCCTCTCACCGCCAACTTAAACGGTGGGCGTGTGAAGTCAATGTCATGGAGCCAGCGGTGGATTCTTGGAGGCCGCTCAAGTGGTCATGCACGCCCATCATGTTTGACAAAGAGGACCACCCATACCGCACCACTGCGGTAGGGTGATTGCCATTGTTGATCTCACCAACAGTCCATAACCTCAAAGTCTCAAAGATTTTGGTTGACGGCATGGCCGGGTTGAATATGATTTCTCCCAAGGTCATCAGCAAACTTCAGATAGCAGAGGAAGAGCTTGAGGTTACTGGCACGTTTCAAGGGATCAACCCCGGCAGGAGTCGCCCCAAGGGGAAGATCATGTTGCCGGTAACATTCGGGGTAGAGTTGAATTATCAGACTGAGAAGATCATTTTTGATGTGGTCGACCTACCCCTACCATACACGGGAATCCTTGATCAGCCAGCTCTGGCCAAATTTATGACGGCATCCCACTATGCCAACAACACCTTGAAGATGCCAAGGCCGATTGGCGTCATTTCCATTTCGTCAGACGAGAAGGATGCAATCATCTGCGTGGATATGATGTAGCAGGAGGCAGTCGCGGCAGAGGCCGCTGTCGGATGTGGGGTTCTGGCAAACCCTTAAGGTTCGAACACTGGGGTGAGCGCGAAGCCTTTCCCTCCTACCGATCTAAGCCCTAGCTCGCTAAGATCTCGCGGACGAACTCGACGAACTCACAACACAAAGGGACACGAGATTTATACTGGTTCGGGCCACCGTTGTGGTGTAATACCCTACTCCAGTGTGGTGGTGGTGGATTGCCTCTTGGGCTAATGATGAACAGTACAATGGGAAGAACAGCCTCCCGAGGTTGAGGTGTTCTTGTGTTTGGTGACTTAGCGGGTGAGAGCTGGGTGAACTGCCCCATGCCCCTATGGTGGTGGCTAGCTCTACTTATATAGGCCTTGGTCCTCTTCCCAAATATTGAGCGGGAAGGGAGCCAACAACGGCGGGCAAATTTGAAGGGGGTCAGCTAGTACAAGCTATCCTGACAAAAGTGGTCTTCGCCTGCAAAAGGCTCTGGTGGTGACGCCGTCTTGGGCTCCACGATGACCTCCGTGTTGCCATCCTCCTGGTCTTGGTCTTGTTGCACCGATATAGCAACATTTTACTGATGCCTCGGTACTCCTCGCCTGCGCAGGCCTCCTTAGCACCAAAGAGGAAACAAGGACGCTGCGCGCGCTGGCTCCCGCCTGGTGTCGATCGTCATGGCTCACGTCATGAGAGCCTCGTGAGGTTTGCCCCGCCTTGATATCTCCGCTCCTCATGAGCCTGCCTGACTAGGTCACTCCTGAGGAGGTCTTGCGTCGTCCGCCTCACGAGGGTCTTGGATGCCTTGTTCATGAAGATGGGTTGTGCGGCCTGCTAGCTTAGCCACGCCGTGGGCTGCAGGCAGGCAAGTCTGGGGACTCCCGTTCCCAGGACGCCGACAGTAACCCCCAGGCCCAAGATGCGCTCGGGCTTGCCTTGGCGGCAAAGCCAAGGGTCAAGTACGGAGCGCGGCCCCAAAAGCATACGGCCTCGGTTGACGCGTGGCGGTTGATTGGACGTGGGCGTCTCCGCTTCCCCACGGTGCCCTTGAATCCGCCTGGCTATGCGGCCCCCGCCTCTCGCACAATTATTCTTCCTTCACCCATGCCCGGCTCCTCCAATCTCCCGGCTTCCTCGAGGCCTTGCTTTGCCCTTCCAATCTAACTTGCGCTCCGCCTGCTTCATCGCCATGGCGCCAAAATAGGCTGAAAAGGGGAAGAAACCTCTGTCTTTGCCAACTGCGCCTCCGCCCTTTGAGCCTGCACTCGGCCGGCCTCGGGTGCTCAACGACGAGGCCATGGACAAGGTGCGCTCCATGCTTGCCTCCAGCTTCAATGAGTGGGGAGAGACGGTGGCTTGGCCCGCGTCCCGCACTCGCATGGATCAGGTAGCCACTGAGCTCCCGATCTTCATTGATGCCCTCTGGGCTGGCTTGATTCCTCCCTTCTCCGCCTTCCTCAACGCGGTGCTCGAGCATTATCAGATCCACATTCTTCATCTCGACCCTCAATATGTGACACTTCTTGCTGTCGTCGCCTTCTTGTGTGAGGCCATGGTGGGCATCGCTCCTTCTGTGGCCCTGCTTCGCCATTTCTTCTCATTGCATCTGACTGGTCCCCGGCAGAGCTCAGGGTGCTTGGGCGGCCGTGGCCGCGACTGTGGGCGCGGGGATTGACTTCGAGCTTCCTCCATCCATGAGTGAGTTCCGCATATGATGGGTGTTTGTTGACGCCAGTGTGCTCAGTCCTCTGCTCCAAGTTCCATCGGGGCCTGCTGTTCCAAACTCCGGCTGGGGTCATCAGAAGCTCATGAGCCCCCGCCTTGCCCCCGTCTGGGCCAGGCTGAGGTGGTTGAAGGACCTCGGCGTGACTGCGCCCATGGTGGTGAAGGAGTTCGTCAAGCGTTGAGTCGCTCCACTTCAGCGCCCCCGATCTGGGACTTGCTCCGCAGCCAGGACCACATGAGGTTTCAAGAGAAGGGGCTTCCTCTTGCGACGCGGCAAACAGTGCTCATGGTCCTATCGGGTGTCCCTCTACCGGATGAGATGCCCAGGAATAGCTGCCTGTTGTACCGCTACGAGAACAAAGTTGTATTTGCCACGAGCATGCCTTCCTTTGACGAGTGGGGGCTACGCCCAATCGGCCTGGTGGGGTCCCGCAAGAACCCCGTCGTCGTGGTTCCCTTCTTCGCCGCCAGCGCCAAGCTCGCCCTTGGTGAAGGTGCGTGACGGCGAGCTCCGGCGGGGGCCGGTGACTCGAGTGCTGAGGAGCACATGCCGAGTGGTGATCCTGCCGCGTCTGCTCGGTGACCGACGCCTCCTGCGGCTCCCGAGGCCAAGGCTCCAGGAGCCTCGGGAGGTTGTGGTGAGACGGTGCCCGGCTATTCGCCGCAACCGGGCACCCCTGAAGACACCCTTCCGAACTCTTCTTCGGCCTCGCCGTGCACCAGCCGCCACGTCCAGCACTTCGGTCGTCTTTGTGTGGACTTCGAGGAGCTCCGCAAGAGGAAAGGATCCCCTGGGAGAAATATCTTCGGGCCGTTGAAGCGACGAAAGTACATCGCCATTGACACGCAAGTATCTTATCGTCATGGCTTCTTGCATGTAGTCTTCGTATACTGACGTCAGTCCTTCAGGGCTCCTTCCGTTGAAGCTGTTGCGTCTTCTAAGATGCGGCCTCCTCCTTCGCCAGCTTCGCCATCGGCCTTGAGCGTTCCTAGTCTACCTGCCGCTCATGGAGCAGTGTCGGTCATGGGAGCGTTTCCGCCTTCGTGGCTCGCTGAGCCCGCGGCTTGGCCACCCCTCCCCTACGGTTTGGCGTGGAGTTTGGCGGGCATGCCCAAAACTCCTCCTTTGCTCATGGACAGCAGCTGGTCGGCTTCGATCTTCGGCTAGTCTTCAAGCAGCGAGCCCCGATCGGCTCGGGCTCCTCGCGAGGACTGGCTGATGTCTGGTGCGGCGTCAGCCCCCAGCCCCCTGCCGGGAGGTGGCGCGCCACTTGGCGCCCCGCCCGCTGCCCCGGAGGTGGAGCACGTGGTGGGCCGAGCGTTCGAGCTCGAGCGCGGGCGGAGCATAGTTCGTCATGAGCTCTTCCAGGAGGCGATGGGCGCGGTGAGTCGACTTGGTGAAGAGCTCGCGGGTATCGACTCGCGCCTTGAGGTTGAAGGTCTCCGGCTGGTGGAGGAGTGGCGCAAGCTGAGGGTGGCTATCAACCTCGGTCGCTACCAGCGCGACCTTGAGAATGCGAAGGCCGAGGCATCCCTCAAGATCGCCCATGAAGCTTGCTCGCGAGCCTTGGAAGAGGCTCGCGAGGCTGATCGCCGCTGCGAGGCTGCGGAGGAGCGCGCGTGGGAGCTCTAGGCCTCGAGCACATCCCTTGAGTAGCAGGTGGAGGCGCGCAGGGCCGCTCTTGCATCGCTGAGGGGGACGCCCATGGAGGAAGAGGAGGTCCGGAAGCGTGATGAGGGGTTGGCCCTAGAAGTCGTGGAGCACAACTTCGAGCTCGAGCAACTGGAGACGAGGGAGCGTCAAGTTGCTCAAGCAGAAGATGCCGTCGGGGCTCGCGCGAGGCTAGAGTCGAGGAGGAGGTCAGTCGCCGGGTGGCTGAGGTTCATGCAGACCTGGAGGGTAGATATGACCTGAAGCTGAAGCTCGCGGGTACGGAGGATGCAGGCAGGGCCGCTGCCCTTAGGCCCAGGTTGGATGAGGCTGAGAGGCGCGCGGAAGCCACGGCCGTCACCCTGGTTACGGCGCAGGCGGACTTGGCCTCCGCCTGCGCCGAGCTGCGTTCCCTTCGGAGGCGGGTTGATGAAGCTGAGGCCGTCGCACGGCAAAACACGGAGGAAGTGCTCCAACAACGAACGCTGGAGTGCGAGCATGCCCCTATGCTTCAGGATCTTCGGAACAGGGCCAATATCGCCTTGGGCCATATTTGCGACGTGGATGTGCCGGCCCCTCACTCAATGACTATGCCAGCCACCTGACCTTCTTCACCGAGTTGGTGACGTGCCTGGAGGCTCGATCTGCCAGAGCTCGCCAGCTTGTGGAGGAAAGGGGGCGTGGCCTGCTTGAGCGCGCTTTCTCACGTGTCTTCAGCCACTTTCTGAATGCCGACCCCAACTTCGATTTCGATGCCGCCATCGACCCCGTACCCTCGGCCGTCCGGGGTGACCTGGCGCGTTGGGTTGAGGACAATGTGGATGCGTTGGTCAGGGCCTTCACTTCGGAGGATGATGCGGTGGTGGTCGTCGCAGACGAAGGCGACGTGGTTGACGACGGTGTCGGGGGCGTCGCCAGCGGTGTCGACGATGCCGACGAAGACGATGACGACGCAATTGACGCATCCGTGGTTGATGTAGCGAGTAACATTTCTAGCTGATCCCATGTTCTCCTGTCGTTTCACCCTGTACACAAAACTCGGGCGTGGCCCTTGGAAGACTTGTAAGAGCATTTTGAGAGGGGGAGCCCCTCATGTAAGCAAATTGCAGTTTTTGCTTTCCCATGCGATGTGAGTATGTGTCCTCGTGAACCCCGAATCTGGGGGCGAGTTTTCCATCGTGGTTTACCTTAGCCAGCTCCCGCTTCGAGCTGGGTCATGAAGCGACGAGTTCCTGAGAATCCTGCGGAGCTTATCGCCCCGTCTGAGGGGGCCCCGCAAAGGGTGAGCACCAGCCGCAGCGCTGGCGCGTGCTTGACGAGCGTGCGCTTCGTGCGGTCCAGCTCGCGAGGAGCTCGTGAGGGAAACAAGATGGACGTGAGTCCCAGATAAAATGAGATCCAGAAGGCAAGAAATTGCTCGAACGAGAAAAGGCACCCCCCGCGCGCATCGGTGAAATTCGGCTTCAACTTAAATCCAGATCCAGAAAGCAAAGCTACAGAAAGAGAGATCCCAAGCAAAAGGCCGCGTCCGGCACCAAGTCTAGTCTTCCGGTCTTCAAGTCTTCTCAACAGCGGAGCTAAGTGCTGCCACTAGGCGTGGGAGGGAGCCCCAGGGCCTGAGGCCGACGCTCCTGAGACTCCGGGGCGTGTACAGCCCCAACTCATTATTACGTGAGAGTGTCACGGGTGGCGAGCTTCACAGGCACTGGGCCTTCTTCACAGGTACCGGCCTTGCTTCATATCTCCAGACGAGGGCCCCGCCTGGCGCCACCCTTGACCTCCTTTGAGCCGACCGGTCGCCAGGATGACACAAAAGAGGGAAAGAGGACGCCAGCGGTGCCCTCGGCGACCACATGTCCTCTGCCGGGGGAAGGGTTGTCGAAGCCTCCCTGGCAGAGGGCCTACCTCTGGGTGTCCCCTGGTTTCGCGCGCCGTGGGGAGGGGGGCCTGGCTCCCGACCCCTCTCATGCAGCCCCCAACGCGATCCCCCTGCCGGCAGGTAGGCCGCCGAGCTGGGGCCACCGGCCGTTGTGGTGATCTGTTCCTCCTGCGACTCATGGTTAGCGTAAGCTTGCTCCTGAAGGATTAGAGGTACCCTGTAGTGGTCGTTGCACACGCGGTCGTGGTGGTTCCCCGGTGGCTCCTGGAAGGCTTCGACTCGTAGCGCCCCCTCTTCCCAATCTTCTCCAACAAACAAGACGGGGTCGTCCTCCGGTGTGTACTCCTACTCCATCATGCGGGGCACGTAGGCTTCCGGGGCTGTTACCCCGAACACCTCGCCGTAGTGCCCCACACTCCATGTTGCCCTGCCCAACGTGGCATCCTGAGGGTAGTAGCGTGGCATCTCGTCGGGGGACTATGGGGGCCGACGCTTGTGCCCGTGCTTGTTGCGGGCGGTGCGGGGGCGGTGGGGCCTCCGGCACCGCTGGTCGCGCTGGTGTCGACGAAGCCCCATGCGCACCCGCCGGCGCGTGGGTGCGGCTAGGCCCGCCATGAGTTCCCGCAACGCCTGTGAAGGGAGTTGATAGCAGAAAGGCAACGCGTTCCAGCAGCGCGTCCCGGCCGCTCTCCATCAGCCGGCACTGCAGCAGCTCCCTTGCCACGGTGAGTGCCGCCCGCATGTTTGCCTGCTCTAGCCGCGAGTGCAGCGCCGTCACCACGGCGTGGCTTGCTGCCCTTGAAGCGGCTCGTACCTATCGTGGGGTGGGGTTGGACGACGCCTGGCCGCGCCACCCGTGCCCCGCAGCATTGGACGACACCTGCGCCGCCTGGTGCATGGGGTCGAGGTCTTCATGGGCGGATGTCGCCGCCCGGGCCGGCCAGGCCGCCCAGCGGTCGGAGTCAGCTCTTGGGTCACTGAACATCTTGATTGCGGAGTGTCGGCAAGTCGACTGGCAGAAAAGGAGCTCCGGCGCACCCCTACCTGGCGCGCCAAATGTCGGATGTGGGGTTCCGGCAAACCCTTAAGGTTCGAATACTAGGGTGCGCGCGAAGTCTTTCCCTCCTACCGATCTACGCCCTAGCTCGCTAAGATCTCGCGGACGAACTCGACGAACTCACAACACAAAGGGACACGAGATTTATACTGGTTCGGGCCACCGTTGTGGTGTAATACCCTACTCCAGTGTGGTGGTGGTGGATTGCCTCTTGGGGTGATGATGAACAGTACAATGGGAAGAATAGCCTCCCGAGGTTGAGGTGTTCTTCTGTATGGTGACTTAGCGGGTGAGAGCTGGGTGAACTGCCCCATGCCCCTACGGTGGTGGCTAGCTCTACTTATATAGGCCCTGGTCCTCTTCCCAAATATTGAGCGGGAAGGGAGCCAACAACGGCGGGCAAATTTGAAGGGGGACAGCTAGTACAAGCTATCCTGACAAAAGTGGTCTTCGTCCGCAAAAGGCTCTGGTGGTGACGCCGTCTTGGGCTCCATGATTACCTCTGTCTTGCCGTCCTCCTGGTCTTGGTCTCGTTGCACCGACATAGCAACCTTTTCCTGATGCCTCGGTACTCCTCGCCTGCGCTGGCCTCCTTAGCACCAAAGAGGAAACAAGGACGTTGTGCGCGCTGGCGCCCGCCTGGTGTCGATCGTCATGGCTCACGTCATGAGAGCCTCGTGAGTTTTGCCCCACCTTGATATCTCCGCTCCTCATGAGACTGCCTGACAAGGTCACTCCTGCGGAGGTCTTGCGTCGTCCGCCTCGCGAGGCTTGGCCCCTCGCGAGGGTCTTGGATGCCTTGTTGATGAAGATGGGCCGTGCGGCCTGCTGGCTTAGCCACGCCATGGGCCGCAGGCAGGCAAGTCTGGGTACCCCCGTTCCCAGGACGCCGACAGCCGCTGAAGCTACTGTCCCAGCCAAGGAAAGTAAAGGAAATAAGAAAGCCAACAGGGACACTGATTCGTCTCTAACGTATCTATAATTTTTTATTGTTCCATGCTATTATATTATCCATCCAGGATGTTTTATATGCATTTATATGCTATTTTATATGACTTTTGGAACTAACCTCTTAACCTAGAGCCCAGTGCCAGTTTCAGTTTTTTCCTTTTTCGAGTTTTACAGAAAAGGAATACCAAATGGAGTCCAATTGACGTGCCAATTTTTGATGATTTTTTATGGACCAAAAGAAGCCCCTGGAGTAAAAGAGTTGGGCCAGAAGAGTCCCGGGCTGTCCACGAGGGTGGGGGGCGTGCCCTACCCCCTGGGCGTGGGCCCCTATCTCGTGGACGACTCGGAGACCCCCCTGACGTGAGATCTACGCCAAAAATTCCTATAAATACAGAAACCCCTAGAAAATAACCTAGATCGGGAGTTCCGCCGCCGGAAGTCGCTGTAGCCACCAAAAACCAATCGGGACCCTGTTCTGGCACCCTGCTGGAGGGGGATCCCTCACCGGTGGCCATCTTCATCATCCCAGCGCTCTCCATGACGAGGAGGGAGTAGTTCACCCTCGGGGCTGAGGGTATGTACCAGTAGCTAAGTGTTTGATCTCTCTCTCTCTCTCTCTCTCTCTCTCTCTCTCTCTCGTGTTCTTGATTTGGTAGGATCTTGATGTATTGTGAGCTTTGCTATTATAGTTGGATCTTATGATGTTTCTCCCCCTCTACCTTCTTGTATTGGATTGAGTTTTCCCTTTGAAGTTATCATATCAGATTGAGTCTTTAAGGATTTGAGAACATTTGATGTATGTCTTGCATGTGCTTATCTGTGGTGACAATGGGATATTCACGTGATCCACTTGATGTATGTTTTGGTGATCAACTTGCGAGTTTTGTGACCTCGTGAACTTTTGAATAGGGGTTTGCACACGATATCGTCTTGACTCTTCGGTAGAAACTTTGGGTCACTCTTTGAAGTTCTTTGTGTTGGTTGAATAGATGAATCTGAGATTGTGTGATGCATATCATTTAATCATACCCGCGGATACTTGTGGAGACATTGGAGTATCTAGGTGACATTAGGGTTTTGGTTGTTTTGTGTCTTAAGGTGTTATTCTAGTACGAACTCTAGGATAGATCAAACGGAAAGAATAGCTTCGTGTTATTTTACTACGGACTCTTGAATAGATCGATCAGAAAGAATAACTTTGAGGTGGTTTCATACCCTACAATAATCTCTTCGTTTGTTCTCCGCTATTAGTGACTTTGGAGTGACTCTTTGTTGCATGTTGAGGGATTGTTATATGATCCAATTATGTTATTATTGTTGAGAGACTTGCACTAGTGAAAGTATGAACCCTAGGCCTTGTTTCAACGCATTGCAATACCGTTTACGCTCACTTTTATCATTAGTTACCTTGCTGTTTTTATAATTTCAGATTACAAAAACCTATATCTACCATCCATATTGCACTTGTATCACCATCTCTTCGCCGAACTAGTGCACCTATACTATTTACCATTGTATTGGGTGTGTTGGGACACAAGAGACTCTTTTCTATTTGGTTGCAGGGTTGTTTGAGAGAGACCATCTTCATCATACGCCTCCCACGGATTGATAAACTTTAGGTCATCCACTTGAGGGAAATTTCTACTGTCCTACAAACCTCTGCACTTGGAGGCCCAACAACGTCTACAAGAAGAAGGTTGCGTAGTAGACATCAAGCAGTTTTTGGCGCCGTTGCCGGGGAGGTTAGTGCTTGAAGGTATATCTTTAGATCTTGCAATAGAATCTTTTTTTTCTTGTTTTATCACTAGTTTAGTCTATAAAAGAAAACTACAAAAAAATGGAATTAAGGGTGCCTCATATGCTTCATCTTTTTAATGTCTTTCGTGAAAATGATGCGAAGGAAAATTTTGCTCAAGTACTAGAAGAAGAATTACATAGAATGCTTGGCATAAAATATGTGAATGATGAGCATGATTGCAATGTTGTTAGTATGAATTCTTTGAATACCCATGATGCTAATGATATGCAAATCCACAAGCTTGGGGATGCTATGTTTGATGAAAATGATATGTTTAGTCCCCCAAGTTTTGATGAGCAAATTTATTATGATGAAAGCATGCCTCCTATTTATGATGATTATTGTGATGACACGTATGCTATAAAGAATAAAGATAACCATGAAACTTGTCATCATGATTTTAATTTTCAATTGGATTATGCTTCACATGATAGTTATTTTGTTGAGTTTGCTCCCACTACTATTGATGAGAATAAATTTGCTTATGTGGGGAGTAGTAAAATTTCTATTCTTGTGCATCATGAAAATAATGCTTTATGTGATGGTTATATTGTTGAATTCATTCATGATGCTACTGAAAATTATTATGAGGGAGGAATATATGCTTGTAGGAACTGCAATAATATCAAGTTTCCTCTCCATGTGCTTAAAGTTTTAAAGTTATGTTTGTTTTGCCTTCCTATGCTAGTTGATTATTGCTCCCATAAGTTGTTTGCTCACAAAATCCCTATGCATAGGAAGTGGGTTAGACTTAAATGTGTTAGTCACATTCTTCATGATGCTCTCTTTATGTTTCAATTCTTATCTTTTATGTGAGCATCATTGAAATCATCATGCCTAGCTAGGGGCGTTAAACGTTAGCGCTTGTTGGGAGGCAACCCAATTTTATTTTTGTTCTTTGCTTTTTGCTCTTGTTTAGTAATAAATAATTCATCTAGCCTCTGTTTAGATGTGGTTTTATTTTTTAATTAGTGCTTGTGCCAAGTAGAACCTTTGGGAAGACTTGGGTGAAGTCTTTGCGATCTTGCTGTAAAGAACAGAAACTTTTGAGCTCACGAGATTAGCTGCCATATTTTACTGGAGAGTGATTTTAGGTTGATTATTTCTGAAGATGATTACTAGACAAATTCCTCACATCCACCAATTTATTTCAGAATTTACTACAGACTGTTCTGTTTTTGACAGATTCTGTTTCCTATGTGTTGTTTGCTTATTTTGATGAATCTATGAGTAGAATCAGAGGGTATGAACCATAGAGAAGTTGGAATACAGTAGATATTACACCAATATGAATTTAGAATGAGTTCACAACAGTACCTAAGTGGTGATTTATTTTATTATACTAATGGAGCTTACGAGTTTTCTGTTAAGTTTTGTGTTGTGAAGTTTTAAAGTTTTGGGTAAATATTCGATGGATTATGGAATAAGGAGTGGCAAGAGCCTAAGCTTGGGGATTCCCAAGGCACCCCAAGGTAAAATTCAAGGAAAACAAAAATCCTAAGCTTGGGGATGCCCCATAAGGCATCCCCTCTTTCGTCTTCGTTCATCGGTAACTTTACTTGGAGCTATATTTTTATTCACCACATGATATGTGTTTTGCTTGGAGCGTCATTTTAGTTTATTTAGTTTTGCTTGCTGTTTGAATAATATCCCAAGATCTGAAATTCTTAAATGTTAGAGATTCTTCACATAGTTACATAATTATTCGACTACTCATTGATCTTCACTTATATCTTTTGGAGTAGTTTGTCATTTGCTCTAGTGCTTAACTTATATATTTTAAGAGCACGTCGGTGGTTTTGTTTTGAAGAAATAGATGAACTCTCATGATTCACTTATATTATTTTGAGAGTCTTTAGAACAGCATGGTAATTTTCTTTGGTTATAAATTTAGTCCAAATATGATAGGCATACAAGAGGGATATAATAAAAAATTTCATATAAAGTGCATTGAATACTATGAGATTGATTCCTTATGATTGTTTTGAGATATGAAGATGGTGACATTAGATTCATGCTAGTTGAGTAGTTGTGAATTTGAGAGATACTTGTGTTAAAGTTTGTGATTCCCGTAGCATGCACGTATGGTGAACCGTTATGTGATGAAGTCAGAGCATGATTTATTTTTTGATTGTCTTCCTTATGAGTGGTGGTCGGGGACGAGCGATGGTCTTTTCCTACCAATCTATCCCCCTAGGAGCATGCGCGTAGTACTTCGTGTCGATAACTAATAGATTTTTGCAATAAGTATGTGAGTTCTTTATGACGAATGTTGAGTCCATGGATTATACGCACTCTCACCCTTCCACCATTGCTAGCCTCTCTAGTATCGTGCAACTTTCACCGGTACCATACACCCACCATTACCTTCCTCAAAAAAGCCACCACACCCACCTATTATGGCATTTCCATAGCCATTCCGAGATATATTGCCATGCAACATTCCATCGTTCCGTTTATTATGACACGCTTCATCATTGTCATATTGCTTTGCATGATCATGTAGTTGACATCGTATTTGTGGTAAAGCCACCTTCATAATTATTTCATACATGTCACTCTTGATTCATTGCACATCCCGGTACACCGCCGGAGGCATTCATATGGAGTTATATTTTGTTCTAAGTATCGAGTTGTAATTCATGAGTTGTAAGTAAATAAAAGTGTGATGATCATTATTAGAGCATTGTCCCAGTGAGGAAAGGATGATGGAGACTATGGTTCCCCCACAAGTCGGGATGAGACTCCGGACGAAAAATAAAAAAAGAGAAAAAAAAAGAGGCCATAAAAAAAGAGAGAAGGAAAAAAAAACAAAAAAATGAGAGAAAAAGAGAGAAGGGGCAATGCTACTATCCTTTTACCACACTTGTGCTTCAAAGTAGCACCATGATCTTCATGATAGAGAGTCTCCTATGTTGTCACTTTCATATACTAGTGGGAATCTTTCATTATAGAACTTGCCTTGTATATTCCAATGATGGGCTTCCTCAAGATGCCCTAGGTCTTCGTGAGCAAGCGAGTTGGATGCACACCCACTTAGTTTCTTTTTGAGCTTTCATACACTTATAGTTCTAGTGCATCCGTTGCATGGCAATCCCTACTCACTCACATTGATATCTATTGATGGGCATTTCCATAGCCCGTTGATATGCCTAGTTGATGTGAGACTATCTTCTCCCTTTTTTGTCCTCTCCACAACCACCATTCTATTCCACCTATAGTGCTATGTCCATGGCTCACACTCATGTATTACGTGAAGATTGAAAAAGCTTGAGAACATCAGAAGTATGAAACAATTTCTTGTCTTGTCATCGGGGTTGTGCATGATTTAAATATTTTGTGTGATGAAGATAGAGCACAGCCAGACTATATGATTTTGTAGGGATATCTTGCTTTGGCCATGTTATTTTGAGAAGACATGATTGCTATGTTAGTATGCTTGAAGTATTATTGTTTTCATGTCAATATTAAACTTTTGTTTTGAATCTTATGGATCTGAATATTCTTGCCACAATAAAGAAGATTACATTGATAAATATGTCAGGTAGCATTCCACATCAAAAATTCTGTTTTTATCATTTACCTACTCGAGGACGAGCAGGAATTAAGCTTGGGGATGCTGATACATCTCCAACGTATCTATATTTTTTGATTGTTCCATGCTATTATATTATCCATCTAGGATGTTTTATATGCATTTATATGCTATTTTATATGATTTCTGGGACTAACCTATTAACCTAGAGCCTAGTGCCAGTTTCTGTTTTTTCCTTGTTTTTGAGTTTTATAGAAAAGGAATACCAAACAGAGTCCAATTGACGTGCCAATTTTTGATGATATTTTATGGACCAAAAGAAGCCCCCAGAGTAAAAGAGTTGGGAGTCCCAGGCTGTCCATGAGGGTGGGGGTGCGCCCTACCCCCTGGGCATGGGCCCCTATCTCGTGGATGACTCAGAGACCCCCCTGACGTGAGACCTATGCCAAAAATTCCTATAAATACAGAAACCTCCAGAAAATAACCTAGATCGGGAGTTCCGCCACCGCAAGCCTCTGAGCCACAAAAACCAACGGGACCTGTTAGGCACTCACGGAGGGGGATCCCTCACCGGTGTCCATCTTCATCATCCCGTTGCTCTCCATGACGAGGAGGGAGTAGTTCACCCTCGGGGCTAAGGGTATGTACCAGTAGCTATGTGTTTGATCTCTCTCTCTCTCTCTCTCTCTCTCTCTCTCTCTCTCTCTCTCGTGTTCTTGATTTGGCACGATCTTGATGTATCGTGAGCTTTGCTATTATAGTAGGATCTTATGATGTTTCTCCCCCTCTACCTTCTTGTAATGGATTGAGTTTTCCCTTTGAAGTTATCATATCGGATTGAGTCTTTAAGGATTTGAGAACACTTGATGTATGTCTTGCATATGCTTATCTATGGTGACAATGGGATATTCATGTGATCCACTTGATGTATGTTTTGGTGATCAACTTGCGAGTTCCGTGACCTTGTGAACTTATGCATAGGTGTTGGCACACATTTTCGTCTGGACTCTCCGGTAGAAACTTTGGGGCACTCTTTGAAGTTCTTTGTGTTGGTTGAATAGATGAATCTGAGATTGTGTGATGCATATCGTATAATCATACCCGCGGATACTTGTGGTGACATTGGAGTATCTAGGTGACATTAGGGTTTTGGTTGATTTGTGTCTTAAGGTGTTATTCTAGTACGAACTTTAGGATAGATCGAACGGAAAGGATAGCTTCGTGTTATTTTACTACGGACTCTTGAATAGATCGATCGGAAAGGATAAATTTGAGGTGGTTTCGTACCCTACAATAATCTCTTCGTTTGTTCTCCGCTATTAGTGACTTTGGAGTGACTCTTTGTTGCATGTTGAGGGATTGTTATATGATCCAATTATATTATTATTGTTGAGAGAACTTGCACTAGTGAAAGTATGAACCCTAGGCCTTGTTTCAACGCATTGCAGTACCGTTTACGCTCACTTTTATCATTAGTTACCTTGCTATTTTTATAATTCCAGATTACAGCAACATATATCTACCATTCATATTGCACTTGTATCACCATCTCTTTGCCGAACTAGTGCACCTATACAATTTACCATTGTATTGGGTGTGTTGGGGACACAAGAGACTCTTTGTTATTTGGTTGCAGGGTTGTTTGAGAGAGAGACCATCTTCATCCTACGCCTCACACGGATTGATAAACCTTAGGTCATCCACTTGAGGGAAATTTGCTACTGTCCTACAAACCTCTGCACTTGGAGGCCCAACAACGTCTACAAGAAGAAGGTTGCATAGTAGACATCAGACACCAGCAAGGAATCCAGGAAGCATACCTCATCGGAGTATGCTGTGCTTGTTGATGACTTGCCGGAGAGTTCCAATAGCAAGAAGCCCAAGGTTGCTGCACCCGCTGTGAAAAAAGTCTCGGCAGGGCTGGCTGGCACTACTGGTACTTTCACTAGCAGTGCCACCCTTGATGACAAATAGAAAAGCGCGCACGTTGCCTTCCTGCAGGCGAATATCGATGTGTTTTCCTGGCAACCATATGATATCCCCGGGGTTCCCAGGGAGGTAATCGAGTACCACGTTGCTGTCTACCCACATGCCCGACCTGTTAAGCAGAAGGTCCGGAGGAAAGCCTTGGAGCTGCAGCAGTTCATTGCCGAAGAGATCAAGAAACTTGAGGTAGCTGGTCAGGTCAGAGGAGTACTACATCCCACGTGGTTAGCAAATCCCATGGTGGCGCGGGAGGCCAATGGAAAATGGAGGTTGTTCATAGATATTACGGATCTGAACAAGGCATGCCTGAAGGACCAATTTCCCTTGCCACACATCGATCAGATAGTGGATTCTACCTCTAGGTGCGACCTGCTTTCTTTTCTAGATGCATACTCTGGATATCATCAGATCTTTATGTCCAAGGAAGTTGAAGAGAAGACTGAATTCATCACCCCGTGTGGCACATACTACTTCGTACGGATGCCTTTCGGGTTAAAGAGCGCTGGATCCACTTTTGCAAGGGCAGTTCAAATTGGTTTTGAGCCACAGTTGCACAGAAACATTGAGGCTTACATGGATGATATTATGGTCAAGATCAAGGACAGATCGACCCTCATTCAGGATTTGGAGGAGACGTTTGCTAATCTGCACAAGATCAACCTAAAGCTGAACCCGGAGAAGTGTGTGTTTGGCATTCCTTCCGGCAAGCTACTTGGCTTATTTGTGTCCCACCAGGGGATAGAGGCCAACCCCGACAAGATCATGGCTATCGAGTAGATCCAAGCACCCAAGACAGTTAAGGACGCAAGGCATTTAACTGGGTGCGTTGCCGCGCTCAGCAGGTTCATTTCCAAGTCTGCCGAGCGTGCCTTGCCATTCTTCAAAATCTTGAGGAAGACAGGACCCATGGTATGGACTCCAGAAGCTGACGCTGCACTGCAAGATTTGAAGGACTACTTGTCCTGTGTGCCCACTTTGGTCGCTCCCAAGCCACAAGAGCCGTTGCTGCTATACTTGGCGGCAACTAATCAAGTGGTTAGTGTAGC
This sequence comes from Aegilops longissima, assembly GCA_021605205.1. Lineage (NCBI taxonomy): Eukaryota > Viridiplantae > Streptophyta > Magnoliopsida > Poales > Poaceae > Aegilops > Aegilops longissima. The sequence goes on from CM038678.1 coordinate 371,217,494, forward strand.
ACTAGTGGCACAACGGGAAGTGGAAGAAGCGGCAGCCACAACCAGTGTCCCTCCTGGGGAGGAAAGTGAGCACACCCCGGCAAGGTCAGATGAAGATCAAATCAGAGAAGAGCAAGGCAACGGAGGCAACCCCAACGTTGCGGCAATGAAGAAGGTGGTGCATCGCCCAGTGTACTTCGTCAGCTCCCTATTATAGGGGGCTAGATCTAGGTACTCTGGCGTGCAAAAGTTGATTTTTGGCCTTGTCATGGCCTCAAGGAAATTGCGCCACTACTTCCAAGCCCACGAGCTCACGGTTGTCACGAGTTTCCCTTTGTAAGGGATACTCCGAAACCCAGAGGCTACCAGCAAAGTAGTGGGGTGGGCCTTGGAGTTATCCAGCTTTGGTTTGAAGTTTGAGAGCAGTCAACTATTCAGAGCAGAGCATTGGCAGAGTTTATTGCTGAATGGACGCCAACCTCTGATGAAGAAGCGATAGAAACAGTTATCCCCAGCAAGGAAGCGCCCCAAGAATGGATCATGTATTTTGATGGTGCCTTCTCCCTACAAGGTGCAGGGGCTGGCGTGCTTCTCGTTTCCCCCACCGCGGAACACTTGAAGTACGTCATCCAGATGCATTTTCCCCGGGAGAAGGCTACCAACAATACTATAGAGTATGAGGGGCTCCTTGCCGGGCTCAGGATTGCAACAGAACTAGGGATCAAGAAGCTGATTATCTTTGGAGACTCACAACTTGTGGTGATACAAGTCAACAAGGATTACCAAACTCCATTGATAGAGGCATATGTTGAGGAAGTGAGAAAGTTGGAGGAGCGCTTTGACGGATTGCAAACAGAGCACATACCCTGTGCTAAAAACAGCATTGCTGATCACCTGTCAAAATGCGCTTCGCAAAAGCTCCCTATGGAACCAGGAACTTTTGTTCTCCATCAGACTCAGCCTTCCGTATCCCTGGCAACAGTGGCCAGAAAGAGGAGGAAGCTGGACTTTGGCAGACCTCTCCCGGTAGAACCTCTCAAGGATATTGGCAGGGGGCTTACCGGGAACAACTCCCCTTCGGACGCTGAGCTGCATCCTCCCGCTAGGCCACCGGTCCCCGCAGTCGAGGAGCGCACTCTCATGAATGAGGAGATGCCGCTAGTCCTTGTTGCCGACCCTTAGGCTCCAACTTGGGCGCGACACATAGTCCATTTCCTCCAAACTGGAGAACTTCCTGAAGGGCAAGAAGAAGCTGACAGAGTAGCCCGGAGGGCCAGTATGTATCAGTTCGTGGATGACACACTATACATAAGAAGGCCCAACAGTGTGAAATTGAAGTGCATTTGCCGGGAGGAAGGAAAGGAACTGCTGGCGTAGTTACACAAAGGCATGTGCGGCTCACACATCGGATCAAGGGCTCTGGTTGCAAAAGCCTTCTAGCAAGGATTTTACTGGACTACAACCCTCCAAGATGTAGTTGAGCTGGTCACCAAATGTGAAGCCCGCCAGTTCCATTCCAAGAACATCCATCTGCCTGCCCAAGCTCTTTACACAATCCCTTTGTCATGGCCGTTTTGGGTCTAGGGGCTCGATATCCTCGGCCCTTTCCCCCGTGCTACCGGGGTATTTGAATTCTTGTTTGTTGCAGTCGATAAGTTTACAAAGTGGTCGAAAGTAGAAGCCGTGAGAAAGGTGACTGCTCAGTCAGCTATCAAGTTCTTGAAAGGATTGGTGTGCCTCTTCGGAGTCCCTGCCCGGATCATCACTGACAATGGCACCCAATTCATGAGCCATGCCTTCATGCAATACGTTCATGCCCTCGGAAGCAAGATCTCATTTGTCTATGTTGCACATCCAAAGAGCAATGGACAAGCTGAGAGGGCGAACGATGAAGTGTTGTGAGGACTCAAGATGAGAACATTTGATAAGCTGCAAGAAGTGTGGCAGGCGATGGATCGACGAGTTGCCGGTGGTTCTTTGGTCCCACGGAACTCATTTACGGGTCATCTCGAGTGCTTGTCTATGATGAAGTACTGCAGGAACAACACCGACGTGACGACGCTGTGCTTCTCGAGGAGAACCGTCTCCGGGCTGCTATTCGTCCTGCACGCTATCAGCAAGCCCTGCGTCGCTATCATAGCCTTAGGGTTAATGCCCAATGTTTTGAGGAAGGCGACCTTGTCCTTAGGCATGTTCAGTCCGCCAAGGGTACAAACAAGTTGACACCAAAGTGGGAAGGCCCTTACCGGGTAGTACGAGTCACCAGACCTGGGGCAGTCTGTCTGGAGATCAGAGATGGCATTCAATTGCAAACTCATGGAATATTGAGCATCTTCGCAAGTTCTACCCGTAAGGCGCGGCTGTCGGGCCCTGCCCGGCAACCACCCTTTTGTACAGACATTGCCTCTGTTGCATGTAACCACTTGTACAAAGCTAGGCGCAGACCCTGAGCAACAGAGAAATAAATGAAGCACTGGGGGGCCCCGACAAATTGCATGCATGCATAAGCATATCATGAGCATTGCATGTTCATGTAGATAATATCGCATCTGGCATCATTTTCATCTGCATAAACTGCAGGCTCCTGCCGTGGACTTGGTCCCAAAGAGGAGATGTGAATACGAGCCTACATTGCGACCCCTGACAAACCAATCAGATAAGTTCTTCCTTTTATCCATACGCGTTCTGTAAGTAGAGACTTGTGCATAACAAAACCTCGCTTCCTTTGAAACTTAGGTGCTCCCATCCCTTGACCCGAACGTTGTAGTGGCCTTTGGCGAAAAGATTAGCAGGGGGTTGGTCCCTCTTTACGATTTGTGCCCGGCAGGCCTAGCTCCGAGGCAGCGAACTGAGGGTACCGGCGGGATAGCCTATCGGGAAAACTTGTTTACTTAAAAGTATAGAGGCATCCCACCTCTACATGGACACATTACATGCACAAGTGCCTGACAAGGTTTATCTTTTTCATTAATATGCTGATCAACAAGTACAAACCTTACACGACACAAACATGGATAAAAGAGATTACATAATTTGAACTAAAGTTTGACAAGTGCCTACCCATTTTAGATTGAAAAAATATAAAATGCCCATGATGCCTTTACTTTTTCCTCTCTTTCTTTGAAACTACAGGGGAAGACGAAGAAGGCGGAGGGAAGGCCTGACTGGGATTCGGCGCCTCCCTAGGATCAGGATGGCGCCGTTCCCAGGCCGAGAGGAAGAAACCGGAGGGCAGGTGCGGATGGTGACGCTGCCGGAAGCACGGATGGTGATGATTGTGCTGCTGACAAACACGACTCGTCGGAGCGGTCACCCCCGTTCCTTATGCGTCATGGGTTACCGCCACCTTCCTTGCTGCTGTCGCTCGAAGCTCCCACCACGCCAGCCAGAGCGGACACCATGCGCTCCGGGTAACTCCAAAGAGAGCATGGTCGTCTCCGACGACCCAAAGATAAGGAGCCACCACCCTTTAAAGAGGCATGCATGGGGACAAGAAGCTCGCCCATATGCCAGACGGGCAATGCCCTAGGAAGTAGAATCCTCCATCACCAATGGAAAACCACTTCTGCAGCCTTCTTCCGATGCCACAGGGAAAGGGTGAACAGGCCACGATCAACTACCACGCCTTGCGTCCATTATGGGCCTCGACGTGGTGTCGCTTGCGTTGCCCCTCACTAAAATTGAAGCCATGGGCGGCCCGGCAACAAGCACATCGGAGTCGCTACCTCCGGTTCTAACACCGCGCCACCCCCGCGCCCTCCTGGGGCTCGCTTGAAGATGGGAGCGAGATCCCGCCCCAGTGAAGGCGTGACCATACCCTCCTCTCACTCCCCAAGCATCAGAAGAAGCATTCGACATCACCGACCCCAAGCTAGGGCCCGGGGCCTGGCCCCGGGCTCTCCCTTTCAGCATAACCAGAAGAAAGTAGAGAATGGAGGAGGGATATGAGGATGAATGCTCCCGCTCCTCCCCCGCCCTTCCTTTTATAGGTGGGCCGGGGCAGGGAGTTGATCCGTTGGCAGGTAACCGCCGCCCACCTCCACCAATCCATGAAGGCCGAGCCCCTACCCTGACGTTCTCCCACACCACTCGCCTCCGTTTCCTACTCCACTCAATGCATGCAACATACGTGGCCGAAGATAAGAGCGTGGTGGGAAGAGTGAATTGGCAGTTACTCACCTGTGTGTTAAAGTCATTCACGGGCCATTACAAATGTAGCCCCACCGCTATTGGCTTTACGCGACGCATGGGAGAAGCGGAAACTAACCTGGGCTCAGGTTAATGAAGAAGCAAAGAAGATCTCAAAGGACGAGCAGCTACTCCTCTCTCTCCTGTGCACTGGTTAGGGCCTACCCCGACGACGTCCGGCAGCTCGTTTGGGCCAAACCCAGGGGCTCTCGTCGGTGCAACGAACCCTGGGTCTGTTGCCCAGACCATGCACAGGCCTAAGATCGAGATCACGACATCCAAGACTAGATCAACCTCAAGAGATCAGCTCTTTGAAGAATCAGAGTGCAAATCAAGAAGACCAAGTCAAGCCAGAAAAGCAAGATACCACTAAGGGGAAACCTCTGAGCAGGCGAGCCTCGCAAGGTCGAGTTTACCCCAGAAGCAAACCTCAAGACCGTCCCGGCAGGCCTGCCGGGGCTTACAGAGGCAAACTATTCCGCCAAGGCTCCACCGCACCACCTCACAGCGACGCAAGTCATTAATTAGTACGGTGTCAAGCCTCCAAGTGACTAAGTAGCTGTTCTTCGCCATGTGGCAGCCACTTTCTACAGAAATTACCTCCAAATGACACCCGTCCAGTGACGTGTCAAGCAGACATGAGAGAAGGTGCAAAACAACCCGACAAGGCTTGCCGGGCAGGCCTTGATGTGACACTAAGCGACACATTTAATGCGCTCTGTTCGCCTACAGAGTTAGGTATGATAACACTGTTTGCTATCTAATCAGTGCATAATGACTAATTTTCCATTGTGGTGACCTCTTGATCTAGAAAAGGAGGCCCGCAGCAACCATAGAAAGGATTCGGACCCTTGTTCACTCATACACGCGTAGTCGCTCTCGCCCCGAGGCAACCCTACCGGGCTAGAGCGCTGTGTTTCCACCACAATCTACCATCAATCCACCAAAATAGGAGTAGTGTTTTGTGCCTCACGGTGGCCCGAACCTGGGCAAAATCGCCCCGTGTGATCTCTGCCATGCTGCGCGACGCTCTCCGCTCTTTGTGCAATGTGCTCATCCCCCCTGCCGAACCACAAGGGGCTCATGGTCCCATAGGCGGCTGTGGGTTCCCACGATAGGTGTTTTTGCCATATTGATTGGATCTATCCCTCTACATCATGTCATCTTATTTACGGCGTTGCTCCATTTTTTATGAACTTAATACACTGGATGCATGCTGGATAGCGGTCGATGTGTGGAGTAATAGTAGTAGATGCGGGAAGGATTCGGTCTACTTATCATGGATGTGATGCCTATATTCATGATCATTGCCTTAGATATCCTTATAACTTTGCACTTTTCTATCAATTGCTCAATAGTAATTTGTTTACCCACCATATGCTTTCTTCAAGAGAGATACCTCTAGTGAAACCTATGGCCCCGAGGTCTATTTCTCATCATATATTTTCAGATCTATAAAACCAAAATCCAAAAAAAACCTTTCTGCAATTTATTTGTATTTACTTTATTTTGCCTTTTATTTATCTTATATCTATCTCTATTACATCTCACTCTTGCTAGTGATCATGAAGGGATTGACAACCCCTTTTCCGTGTTGTGTGTAAGTGTTTGTTAGTTTGTGCAGGTGCATCTATTGGGGACTGGCTTGTGCCTCCTAATGGATTGATACCTTGGTTCTTAACTGAGGCAAATACTTATCTCTACTTTGATGCATCACCCTTTCCTCTTCAAGGGAAAAATCAACGCAAGCTTAAGAAGTAGCACTCCTTGGGGTCACCTTCCATATTCGTGGGCAAGGAAGATAGTAGTCTCTGGATGTGTGTTGACTATCGCGCTCTTAATGATGTCACCATGAAGAACTAATAGCCGCTTCCTAGGATCGACAATTTATTCGATCAATTGAGTGGGGCACAAATATTCTTCAAGATTGATCTGTGAACCGGGTATCATCAGTTGAAAATCAAGAAGGATGACATTCCTAAGACCGCATTCACTACCCACTAAGGACTATATGAGTACACGATCATGTCATTTGGACTGACTAACGCTCCCGCATTCTTTATGCACATGAAAAACAAGGTCTTTATGGACTTCTTGGATAAGTTTGTGGTTGTGTTCATTGATGATATACTCATATACTCCGAAGGTGAAGAAGAGCATAAACAACATCTCCGTGCAGCCTTACAACGACTTCGGGACCACCTACTCTACGCCGAATTTAACGAGTGTGTATTTTGGCTCAAACAAGTGGGATTCCTTGGGCACATTCTATCCGCTCAAGGAGTGGCCATGGATCCAAGCAAGGTCACTGAGTATTAAATTGGAAGGCACCTGCTATAGTCTCAGAAATCATCAGTTTATTGGGTCTAGCAGTCTATTACTGTCGATTCACTGAAGGCTTCTCAAAGGTTGCCTAGCCAATGACAGAATTGCTAAAGAAAAATCAGTAGTTTATATGGTCAGAGGCATGTGAAAACTGTTTCAAGGAGTTGAAGACTCGTTTGACCACCACTCTAGTGTTGACATTACCAGCCATCTATCGGAGCTTCGACATTTATTGCGACGCATCAAGGTGTGGCATTGGGTGCGTACTCATGCAAGACGTAAAGGTCGTGGCTTATGCATCAAGACAAGTACGGCCAAATGAAGAAAAACTATCCTACACACGACTTGGGGATGGCCGCGGTGGTGCACGCCTTAAAAATTTGGAGGCATTACATTATTGGGAAGAGATGTCAAATCTTCACTGATCACAAAAGTCTCAAGTACATATTCACTCAACCGGATTTGAATCTTAGACATAGAAGATGGCTTGAATTGGTCAAAGATTATGATCTTGGTATCAATTACCATCCGGGAAAAGCTAACGTGGTCGCTAGCGCTCTCAGTCGTAAATCAGCCAGGGCAAACGCACTACTTGAGTCCCTATCGCCAACACTCCAAGAAGAAATAACTCAGCTCAATATGGTCATTTGTGATGCAACATGTGCAACCACTTTGGAAATTGCCCCCACACTGGAAGACGAGATACGAAAGGCTCAACCCAAGGATCCTTTGTTGCTCAAGATGATCGCTCGAATTCGAGAAGGAAAGACACAAGACTTCTATATGAATGACCATGGTCCTCTCAGATTTCGAGATCGAATCTGTGTACCTACTCAGGGGGACCTAAAGCAACAAATATTGAGGGAAGCTCACGAGTCAACATATTCCATTCATCTAGGAGGTACGTACTAAGATCTATCAAGACCTGAAGCAAATATTCTGGTGGGATGGTATGAACAAATATATAGCATATTATGTCGCTTCCTGACTTATATGCAACAGTGCGAAGACTAAGCACCAGAAACCCGCCGGCCTACTAAAACCTTTGCCCGTTCCACAATGGAAATGGGATAACATTTGTATGGACTTCATCGTGGGATTACCAAAGACACCACAAGGAAATAATGCCATATGGGTTGTGGTCGACATGCATACAAAGGTGGCTCACTTTATTCCTATAAGGACCACCTACCGCGTAGATCAACTCGCTCAGCTATATGTATCAAGGATTGTGAGTCGTCATGGGGTAACCAGGACCATTACGTCAGACCGACACTACAAAAAAAGACACATCCATGACATTTTGGGCCAAACAAAATTTTTTACTGTCATACTTATGACACTTCTATGACGATAATTGTACATAACCCGGTATCATCATAGATGTGGTGGGCTCCTACTTCTATGACAAAAAATCATGATAGAAAATGGGCTTTTCATCCTGGGTGGGCCGGAGACGCAGCTGCATGACATTCTTTGGGCTGTCCATGACGGAAAAAACCGTGATAGAAGCGAGGGCGAGGAAAATATCGGGGTGTTCCCGGTTACGGTGGGTGGTCGGGGCCGAGCGATGTGTGTTTCTCTCGTACATGCACGCGCGTGGGTGCAAGGCATTGGGCTCTAATTGAACCCGAGCGAGGCATTGGGCTCTAACTGAACCCGAGCGATTGCACTGCAGGCTACGCGTTACTGAACCCGAGTGATCGATCGATGGCTGTTAACTGAACCCAATAGAGCGATTCCTTCGCTACTGCTGCTAACTGAAGCCGATCGATGTTGCCTCTTCATGAACAGTGAGCATTGCTGGGGGGTTTTGATGAATAGTTCCTGGTGGGGGTGGATGAACAGGACCCCGTGGTGTTGCCTCTGGATGAACAGGACCCCGATCTATCGAGCCGGTTGGGGCTAGATGAACAGGACCCCGTGGAGGGCTGGATGAACAGGACCAACCCATGGAGGGCTGGATGAATAGTAGATGGTGGAGGGCTGGATGAACAGTAGCCAGTGGAGGGGTGGTTGAACAGGAGCCCATGGAGAGGGCTGGTTGAACAGTAGCTGGTGGAGTAGCGCACGGTGGAGGCTGGATGAACAGGAGCCCGTGGATGAACAGTCGCGGTGGAGGCTGGAGGAGGTCGATGGTGGATGAGCAGAGCCCGTGGAGGCCGGAGGGGTCGACGGTGGAGATGAACAAGATCCCGTGTAGTCCGTTTTGCGGTATGCCACACCCTCCCGGCGAACAGGACCCCGTTTCAACCGTAGCGCCCAACACAAGTCCGCTTCCTCCGTTTTGCGATACGCCACACCCTCCCGATCAACGGGACCCGTTTCGACCGTAGGAGGTCCGTTTCCTCCGTTTTGCGGCACGCGGACCCTCCCGATGAACAGGATCCCGTTTCGACCGTGGCCGGTCGAACACAAGGCCGTTTCCTCCGTTCTGCGGTACACCAGGCCTCGTTTCCATCGGCTGTTCCATCCAAGCCCTCCCGATGAACACGATGACGCATTTCGTTCCGACCCAGCCGGTTGGCTCCCCATGAACACGACAATGACGTTGTTTCTCCGTTCCGACCCAGCCATGTACACGAGCCCGCGGCGTGCGACGCTGTGCAGTAGGTGTTTGAGACCCGCCAGATGTACGTGCGTGGGTCAGATTTATTTTCTTGCACCACGGCGGTATGTATGCGTGTACAACCTACGTGCATGCCTCTACTACGACACGTGCGCGCGTCTACATCGACCAGTATGTGTGTACACGTTCGCGACCAGAATGACAATGCTACGTACGCTTTGACCAGGTGGGTCCCAACTGTCAGGCACTTCCTTGCGTGCGAAGATGTAGCTGATGGGTCCCAGCAGTTAGGGGGGCGAATCGTTTTTTTTTGCCCGGACGCACTTCCTTGCATGCGAAGATGTAGCTGGTAGGTCCCATCAGTCAGGGGGAAACGTTTTTTTTACGAAATACGGTGGCCCGTCTGATGGGTCCCTGCTGTCAGGTGGAGGAATCATTATTTTCCGCGTAATAAGGAGGCACTTCCTTGCTGCGGTCGTGGACCCAGCTATCAGCCTCTCCACATACAGTCCACGTCCGATGGAAGCCGTTCCTTGACCACTTGACCACGCCGCGCCGAGAGCACCAGGGCGGTGGACGACGGCGAGGCCTAGGAAGGGGACGACGCGGAGCCGGGGAAGACACGGCAGTGGATGCCCACGCGTAGAGGAGTATGAGGGTTCACTGGTTCGCTGAGGTGTGAGGCTGCCATCGCCGCAGAAAAACAAGGGGTGTGGGTGAGTAGAGGGATGGCCTGGCCAGCGGTGGGAGTAGTAGGCGGCGGTGAGGCCTCCGCGGCATCGCAGCCGGCCACGGGAGATTGAAGAAGCACTACGGCTGTTGGATGGACATCGTACGGTCACTTGAGCTAGAATCATGCATATTGACTAAGTTGACAAAGCCCTCCGTCCCCGTCAACTTAGTAGGCCCACAAGTCGGCCTGCCACTATACTGGGTCCCAGCTAGCAGGGGGAGTATTCATTTTTTTGTGCGTAATAAGGAGGCACTTCCTTGCGTGCGAAGATATAGCTGGTGGGTCCGAGCTGTTAGGGGCGGTAACGTTTTTTCACGAAATACAGAGGCCCTTTCGGTGGGTCCTAGATGTCAGGTGGAGGAATCATTATTTTGCATGTAATAAGGAGGCATTTCCTTGCGTGCGGCTGTGGACCCTGCTGTCAGCCTCTCCACGTACAATCAACTCCAGATGCATGTCGGTCGTTGACCACGTTGACCACGCCGTGCCGAGAGCACCAGGGCGGTGGACGACGGCGAGGCCTAGGAAGGGAACGACACGGAGCCAGGGAAGACTCGGCAGTTGTTTCCCACGTGGAGGGTAGTACGACTGTATGAGGGTTTACTGGTTCGTCTGCTGTCCCCGGAGAATAACAGCAGGTCTGGGTGAGTAGAGGGATGGCTAGGCCAGTGATAGAGTACGGTGGGTGGTGAGGCATGCGCGGTAGCACGGCCGTTCGTGGGGAGGAGGGAGCAGGAAGTCCTGCCGGTGCTAGTTTGAGTGGCTGGAGTAGAAAGAGCAGAGATTGAAGAAGCACGACGGCCGTTGGATGGACATCCAACGGTCACTGCTTGTGCGTCAACCTTTTTTTTAGAAAAGCCTCAAATCTGTGGAAAATAGCATACAACCCATCTGCCATTATTTCTAATAATTTACAGTCCATTTGCTAATTCTTAAGGTTTTTTCTGGAGCCCATATTCTTTTTGTTAGCATTACAGCCCATATTGTGGCCACGGTTAAAAATTATACGAAATTTTGCATATTTCGGTGCGGTCCGACCTGTTTTTAATCCCGAAATTACGAGTCACATTCAAACCGATTTTAAAAATAAATGTATATCAATATAAAATCCAAACGCATAAAAATCAATGCAATTTAAAATCTCGAAATGAAAAAAAAGAAATTTGAAACTAATTACCGGTTTGATGTGTTTTAAAAATGTACAGTCCATTTCTCATTACTGATAGGCCATTTTCTCGGCCAGCCGAATGAAGCTCTCCTCATCTTGAAAGATTTGCAGCCCAACAAGCCTGACAAAGCGACTTACTTGGCAAATCACAAAAAAACTGGGTTGTGGCCGTGGACCCAGTTGTCAGCCTTTCCACGTACAGTACTCTTCAGATGGAAGTTTGTCATTGACCACATTGACCACGCCACGTCGAGAGCTCCAAGGCGGTGGACGACGGCGAGGCCTAGGAAGGGGACGACGCGACAGTGGATGCCCATGCGGATAGGAGTACGAGGGTTCACTGGTTCGGGTGCGGTGTGAGGCTGCCGTTGCCGCATAATAACATGGGGTGTGGGTGAGTGGAGGGATGGCCTGGCGAGCGGTGGGAGTAGTATGGGGGCGGTGAGGCCTCCGCGGCAGCACAGCCGGCCACGGGAGGCAGGAGCAGGCGACACGACCGGCGCTGCTTTGGGAGGCTGGAGCAAGAAGATCAGAGGTTGAAGAAGCACTACGGGCGTTGGATGGACATCGTACGGTCACTGGATCTAGAATCGTTCATATTGACTAAGTTGACAAAGCCCTCCGTCCCCGTCAACTTAGTAGGCCCACAAGTCAGCCACCCATTATGGTGGGTCCTAGCTAGCAGGGGGTATTCATTTTTTTTTGTGTAATAAGGAGGCACTTCATTGCGTGTGAAGATATAGCTTGTGGGTCCGACATGTCAGCGGGGGAACGTTTTTTTCGCGAAATGCAGAAGCCCTTCCCGTGGGTCCTATCTGTCAGGTGGAGGAATCATTATTTTGCCCGTAATAAGGAGGCATTTCCCTGCGTGTGGCAGTGCACCCAGCTGTCAGCCTCTCCATGTAGAGTCCACTTCCGGTGGATGTCGTTCATTGACCATGTTGACCAGGCCGCACTGAGAGCACCAGGGCAGTGGACAACAGCGAGGCCTAGGAAGGGAACGACACGGAGCCAGGGAAGACTCGGCAGTTGTTTCCCATGCGGAGGAGTACGAGGGTTTACTGGTTCGTCTGCCATCCCCGGAGAATAACAACATGTGTGGGTTAGTAGAGGGATGGCTAGGTCAGCGATGGGAGTACGGTGGGGCGGTGAGGCCTGCACGGCAGCATAGCCGGCCGCGGGAGGAGGGAGCAGGTAGTCCCGCCGGCGCTTGTTCAAGCGGCTGGAGCAGGAAGAGCAGAGATTGAAGAAGCACGACAGCCGTTGGATGGACATCCAACAATCACTGCCCTCGTGTGCATTATTTCTAAGAATGTACAACCCATTTGCTAATTCTTAAGAATTTTTTTGGATCCCATCTTCTTTTTGTTACCATTACACCCCATATTGTGGCCACGGTTAAAAAGTATATGAATTTTTGCATATTTCGGTGCGGTCAACTGTTTTTAATCCCGAAATATCGATTCACATTCAAACTATTTTGAAAAATAATTTATATAAATATAAAATCCAAATAATTTTCCACGCATAAAAAATCAATGGCATTTAAAAATCTTGTAATGAAAAAAACTGAAACTAATTCCCGGTTTGATGTGTTTGAAAAATGTACAGCCCATTTCTGGGCAAACCGAATGAAACTCTCCTTGTCTTGAAAGATTTGCAGCCCAGCAGGGCTGATAAAGCAAGTAGGCCTCGTTTGGGTATTTCTTGAAAAAAAAGAACTGGGCTAGCCATTTTCAGCAAGAAAAGAACACAAATGGGCTCATGATGTGGTAAACATAAATAAAACCCTGGCTAGACGGGCCACAGCCCCCACACAACCCCGTTGTTACCCTGATCCGTCACTAAAACTAGTATAAATAACAACTGCTTGTTCCTAAAAAAAACTGCGCGACCTGCTGGGTCTCTGGTGTCAGCCGCTCGTAGTGTAATTCTCTCGTTTATTGACTATGTTGACAATGGCGTGTGCCCCAGATGTCCAACCATTAGGAGGAACCATATTTTTGGGCTTGTAATATAGAGGCACTTGCTTGCGTACTGCCATGACGCTGGTGGGTCCCTACTGTTGTCCTCTCCACGTACAGTCATCTCCTTGTTCCTCTAGGTTGTTAACGACGTTGACAATGCAAGGGGGCGGCACACCACGCACGGCGATCGAACCAAGGCCGCAAGGCAGAGGACGACGACAAGGCCTCGGACGGAATGAACAGGAGTAGTGGAAGATGCGCCGCTCCAGTCGCAGGCGGAGGGGAGTACGAGGGTTGACTGGTTCAGGTGCGGGTGCGTGTTGGGGCTGACGTCACCGGAGAATAACATGACGTGTGGGGGAATAGAGGGAGGGACTGGCCAACGTTGGAGGGTACATACGGTAGGGCAGCGGAGGCGCAGCCAGCCATGGGAGGCGGGAGCAGGCAGAGCCGATGGGGTGGTTTGGTTTGGGTGGCTGGAGGAAGAAGAAGTCAAGAGATAGAAGATACACGACAGATGTTGGATGTCAATCCAACAGCTGGTAGGCAGAATCGTTTGTTGACTGGCTAGTAAGTCGACACCACCTTGGATAGGCTATTTCCTCGCGGGTCCCAAATGTCAGAATCCAAATCTGTCACGGTCATGCAGCCTTTCCTATGAAAATTTATATCCCATTCGATGTGCTAGTTTGAAATAAGTTTGTGGGTGCTGGTGGGGGCTAATCACTTGGCTTCAGAATGCACAAAGTGACCTCAAGCAGCCAAGTAGAGTGATGTTATTTCCCTTGGTTGGGATTTGTTAGTTGTTACAATATTTGACTCTAACTTAAACGACTGGCAAGCCATTTGCCTTGCTTCAAAGAAAATATGACAGTCACAGCCGAGTTGAAAGGGCAAGAACATCTAACTCCAGCTTACAAACTGTACAAAAGCATGAGGGTTAATTGTTCATCAGGTTTACAAAAAAACCCAGGTTGAAAAGGGCAACAACATCTAACTCCAGCACTATTTTCGGCAGTCGCAGTCAAATGGATGGGTCAGATCCATAGAATGAACATCCTGGGTCATAAAATTTACTGGATTATGACCACAATATGTTGTAAATAGAAGCCCGGCATGTTCAGAAGCTCTTTTGCCCACCTGAAACTCCTTTTTTGCTCTTCCACATACCCATCCGTCAAAACCATGTTGCTGATAAACTTAAGCCTGATGGACAACAGTAACCTCGCATTCAGCAGGAAGAATGTGACAAATCTAGTGTTTGCACGGTTGGCTACATATCGTTCTAGCGTTATTGTCTTCAATAGAATCTCATGAGAAGTGATAAAATCTCGATGCTTACGAATCCACCGATTGGTTATAACTTTCTTACCCCGTCCTGTTACCTAAATAGACATGAAGATTGAAAACAGTTAAGGTCTAAAAAAAGAGTGTCGAAAGGGCAACAACTGAACTGTTAATTCTAGTACACTATATGCGCGCTTCCAATGTGCGTGAAATTATCACCTTTATATACAACTTCTCCAGACATGGAAAGCATTGCAGCAAGCCAATAATCTTGTTTAGATCAAAACTATTCATTTGGACATATAAGATCTTGACAGAATCCAGCACCATTGATAGGCCATCCATGGAGAAACTCTTCATTGAGCATAGCACATAATATTAGTACAAAATGTGTACTCCAAGATGACATATAATTTATGCATAGAAATTTAAAATGCAGCTTATGGTTACAAGTGTAGATGATAATGTAAAGTACCTGAAGAACTGTGGAGCCAAACACCATATTGAAATGAGCACATAGATCATGTATTACACCCAAGGTCTCCAGTTTAGGCGCAGGGAGGACGGTTATTTGCAACGGTGAATAACTAGAATCAAGGATCAACCTTTGAAGTGAAGGGGCATCTTGGATGATGAGCTGCCTTCCGTCAAAACAAATTCCAATTCTTACAAGGCGACTTTATTTGGAGACAACCGATTCTAACTGTGAAAACAAGCACCAAGCACTCCAGGGCAGGGCAACTGGAGTGGATAATGTTGTGCAATGAGGCCTCCGATATACGAGCCCGCACAAGTGAAAGTTTCTTGAGAAATGGGAGTCGAAGGTTTAGTACCAGATTGTCTAGTAGGTCGCACAACGCAAAGGTGGCGGTGTGGAGAGAGGAGGAAAACCGTGAGATGGACATCGGTGTTGAGGGCACAGGTAGATGGCGTTCGGTATCTGGTAGGTGATTTCCAGGGGAACAGTAGAACTCAAGAAGCTGTAGTTCTATGAATTCAGGGAATTTCAGCCAGGCATCCACCATGCAGGGCATGGTATGCTTGCTCAGGTAGCATGACGGGATGCAGAGGCTTTGAACGGATCCCTGGTGGGAGGAGATGATGGTTCTGGGGATTTCAAAATCATTGAAGAGAGATAGCCGACGACAGTCGAGATTAAGAGGCACGGCGCGCCATAGAGGGCGCTACCAAATTGAGAGGACTTGGGTGCGGCAGCAATCCTTGGTGGGAGAAGCGAGATGATCTCCCCAAGGACGGCGTCCGGAGATCGCTGATGCGGTCCACCCGAGATTCTACCGTTCACGGATCCGGTGGGGGCCGGGTCACCGCTTCTTCCCGCGTTGCCGGGTGCAGGATCTACAACAGGCGCCGCCGTTGGCGGGAGCCTCATCTTCTTGGCGCTGGGGTCAGCCGACTCCATTTTCCTCAAGCGCATCGTTTCGCACTCACGGATTTGAGCAGAGTAACGAATGATGAGCCTAGTTGTAGTGCGAGTGAAGAAGTAGGGGAGCTGGGGGTTTTCTGTAGTAGTGAGGAAGAAGGGGAGCTGGGGTTTTCTGTAGGAGTGAGGTGAGGAATTTGGGGGTACGAGTGGAGCGAGCTGACGTGAGGTGGGTGGGAGTGAGGAGGAAGAAGAACACCCATGTTTTTTGGGGGGACAGTGCGCTGGGTGTGGGTAGCGCCTCTCATTCAGTAAATATAGGGACTTTTGAATTGATTTTACTATTTACTAGGGTGGATGGGCTGCTTTGTCTTGGGCCTAGAGAAACAATTACTACTAGTACAGTGGAGACACTCTACGGCTACCCATAAAAACAACTACTACTAGTACAGTGGATACAATACCAATTCTAGCTCCTCCTAGGTCATCGAAACGTCTCCCTCTACTGAATGTCGTTATACTTTTGTTCACCGACATGCAGGCCATGTAGCGCGCGGGCCCAAATGCCATCCACCAAATTAGAAGGCAGTATGCAGGCGGAGAGTCACCCCGGTCGTAGCGCGGCAATAACGAGCCGTCGTATCACAAAACCCCACCTCCCTGCAGTCTAAGTTTGATGGACGAAGCAACCATCATTTCACTCTTCGCTGAATCCCCTTCTTCCTCACCGTCTTCAAGAAAGGCAACACTCGCATCTTCCACTGCTCTTCTCTCCCAACGAAGGGAAGGTAAGTGGATCCGTGATGTTGGTATATTTTCGTTCAGGGAAAAAAAGAACTTTTGCAAAGCAGTAACCGATCCTCACTCTCTTTTTTGTTTCATTGTCATTGCGATTGTGTTTTCCTTTCAGTGCTCTCCTACTTTTTTTCAGTTTCATGATGGACCAGGGAGAACCAGGCAAATATCTGCCGATATTGGAGCAGACGTGGGAGGCTGATCCCCACGAGACAGAGAGCTCCAAGAAGATGGAGGCAGCCACCGAGCCGACCCAGATACGCTCACGGCCACTACTGAGATGGTCAATGCCCTGTTTGAGGTTACAGCCCCCCGTTGAGCTGCACAAGGTGATTTTCTTCTTTGCCGATTTCGATTGTGGTTTTTCATCTAAGTATGTGGTGATGAATAATGCAAAATTTTATTAGCTTTGATGCCATGCTATACATAGTGGTTTAAATAACTTGTGTTTCTTATACTAGATAGTAATTCAGAATTTGTTTCTGTTTCAATTAGAGCCCTGATGCATACAAGGATTGTGTGGTTGTACATGTCACTCGCTATGAGGCGGATGACCTGAATATACGCACTGGGAAAACAGATTTTTTAGGATGTTGGATTCTGGAAGCCATTTGCGCTTATACCAATGAAGTTGTATTCCAGCCTCACTATTGGCAGGCGTGTTGTCCAGGGTGTACTGAAGCACAAGAAGTTCAAAGCTACTCCTTCGTTTGTGAGGCATACTGTTCTTGTAAAGCTTACGCAGGAAGATGGCATGGCATGCCTCCACAAACAAGTTTATGAGTGGCGAGGCCACAAGGTTGTCTTCATGAAGGTTCACAGGATTGAGCAGACGTCCTCGATGATGTTCATGGCAAGGTCCATCTTATGTCCAGCCCAAATTAGATCGAGGCATGAAATAGTTGCCCCAGCTAGTGTTTAATAGTAGTTTGGATTGTGTCTAATTATCCGAACCTTGCCTGTTATTGAGCCCTCTCGGGCTAGTACTCTGTTTGAATCCGTCTATGGGAACTGCTGCTACTTTTGTGTGCCCGTGAATCATGTGAGAACCATCATAATTTTTGCCGAAACAGATGCGTCCTCACTAGTTTTTTCATGAATATGGCATGGTAAGACATAAGTTGTCACGGTTTATCATACGAGCAGTGTGTGTTTTGATGAAATAGAGTACTCGTTCGAGAACTGTGCGCCGACGTATACATAAGTACTTGTAGACACTCTTGGTGCTACCCCACTTGTAAGCAGTTGTGCAAACACGGCACATTGGCTCAGATCGCTTCAACACTAGGATATCGACCAACTAACAATCAACAATCTGATGTCTGACGTATAAGCAACTATGTATCTTGTTACAGTGGTTCGTGCAGTTAACTGAGGCTACAATGTAAATTCCAAACGTTCACACGCTAGTCCAGCGTTCATGTGGAACACTCACATTAAACTCGGCTTCATAAAAAACTTGAAAAGCATAAGTTAAGCAATTTAATACATCTCAATGATTCATAGAACATAACAAACATATACTAGTTCATAGCAAAAGACAAAGTTGTGAGAAGGTTTACAAATCAGGAAAAAACAAGCAAGGCTTCTACGAGCAAAGGGCCTCCCGGCAGGCTTAAATTTCCTGGAGTTCACTCTGGTTTTTTTGTTGCCACCATCCAGGTTTAGGTTCTCTCGTTCCAGAATAACCAATTATAATTGTGTTCTCAGCTAGAATGCTGAACTGAACCATGTAGTGTACTGACCAGCTGAAATTCTTGTTCATTCCACTAAATTTAAGCACCGCTATTTGTAGAAATAAGCAGACCACAATGCCTCTTATCCGCGCACCTGTCCAAAAAACCGCCGTGCAGGTGTGCTGGCTAGTCCTCGGTCCATGGATGAATTGGTAGAAAGTGCATTCGGACTAGGATGCAGTTGTTTTTGCTCGTCCCTACACTGCAATCAGGAAGTAAAATGTACGAATCAACTTCTTTTATATTGCGTTGGTCATTCTACCTAGTAATTACCAATGTAGGAATACCTGGAAGACGGGTGGTTAGACAATGGCAACGAGGGATAGCCATCTCATTTTGCGCAGTTCAACTAAAACTGAGGTGTGTGCTTTTGATTGCGCGGATAGAAACGATACGGAGATAGACATCCCGAAATGATATGGAGACAGACATCCCTGTTTGCGCAAATACGAAATACGGTTATTTAAACAGTGACAGATATTTGCAGTGGCGTATGATTAACAGCAGCATCTATTGTGTTATAATTGGCACCAGATTGACAGTATGAAAGTGTCCTTAAGTAAGTAGCATCACATCACATCAACACTGCCACTAGATTAACATGCAGAACAATAGCATTAGTATTACTATCATGAGAGTAGCACATGGTCAGTAAATGTGCAATCATATTTGTGCAGTTCCACTGGGATGAAACATTATTAGCGGTGTGAGATTTAAGTGTAACTGCATAAACACAATTCATGGGAAATAAAGCAAGACGGAAGCACTTCATAAAATGGTGGTGGCACTGCTTCAATTTATCGACGGCACTAGACCATTACTTATAGTGACAGTAGGTGGCATTGCTTAATGCTTCATGTGATTTTACATTAACGGTAGCGATATGGGCATATGGACAGCAGGGGCATAAAGTGGTGAGGCAGATGTGGTTGCCGAGAGTGGCAAACACTCAGGGAACATGTCTGCATTTTTCCCATTTTTTATCTCCTTGGCGACATTTTCCTATGTGAGCACAGGAAATCTAGACCTGCTCATTCTCATTTGCGTTGTCCCCCAACACCTGTCACTTTCTTTCCTTTTTCAACCAAGAGATAGGTCCACTTCCCCTACCCTTCGCCATCCACCATGCTTTCTTCGTCTTTTCAACGAAGAGACCGGTTGGGTAGCCAGTATCTACTACTTTCCCCCGTTTCCTCTTAGAACCAAGTCCTAGATTCATGCTACAGCTTTCCCACTTTCTTTCCTGTTTGAACCAACTCTTAGAGTCGACTGTATGAACTAGCTTTACCTCTAATAATAATAAAAGTCTAGGTGTCATTGGAACAGCGGACGGAAGTAGAAAAAGATCCACATGAAGCCAAGTGGGGAGCTGAGGCAGTAGAGCAAGGCAGGTTTCGAAGAAATATATACCTGAGGGTCGTCGGCATGTGGCAAAGATGGCGTCGGGAGGCCGCATCTTGCCCACAATACCGCAGGGAGGAAGAAGGGGTTGGAGGCCCTCCGAAGCCGGCGCTCTCTCGGAGAGAACGACATGGCCGCCGATCGGGACACACAGGCAACCATTGGTCTCCTCCCTCGCTGCTGACGACAGCGTGAACGATGCACCTACACCCCTGCCCCGGTCGAGGTTGTCTTCAAAAAAATGCGCTCCTACGTGTACCCGCGAGTGGGTGTGAGAGAACTAGTGCGTGCGTGCACCGCTTCTCTTCGTGAGAGTACAATATACCATGCCCAAAGAACGTTCGCCACAAGAGTAATAGTATAAGTGTGTGACATGTGAGCTAAAATAAAATGTGTGTGACGTCTTTTGTTTTTTAGAAGTTCTGAGGGTAGGGTGTGAAGAGCACATATGTGTGTGACGTCTACCTACAGATAGACGGTGGGTGCGAGAGGACTCGGGAGGGTGTGCGTGCGTGAAAGAGAGGGGGGCACGTATCAATGCAATGCATGTGTCTGTAAATCATTATCCGACAAAAATTCGCCACAAGCCTTTTCCTGACGAACACCGTAAGAACCGTTAGGTCGGCATCCGACAGTGTCAGTTTTGCCATGTCATTTAACAAAACAGTCACTCCTCCTAGACACAAATCTTCCACGTGAGTGTTAGCAACTGCCGTATGCTCCCTCCGTTCCAAAATGCAGTGCATATAGCTTTATTGAAAATTCGAACCTCGCAAACTTTTACCGAGTTTTCGTGTACCAAATTGCACATGTAGAAACCCTATATATATCATTTGATTCATCTTCGAGAGGTAACTATAAAGATGGGGGAGGAGTCTACAAAGAAAGACCATCGTATCACCTGCAGCAATTTCAACCATCCTTTGGTGTGGAGGAATATCATAGGAACTCTATATGATATGATTTTTATAGTATTTTTTCCTTTAGAGCCAATTGGTTCATAGGAATAGATTCATAACTCCACATTTCAAAGGAAATAAACATGATATCATTTCTATAGCTTTAGAGCCACTTGGTTTATATGAATGGATTCCTATACTCCCATAATTTCAAAGGAAAATAAACATTAGCATATATTCAATAGAAAAGATGAACCAAATTACATCTCTTTTTCTAAACCCTCCTCATAGGAATTGAGATACATGTCATCTCTAGATTCAATAGAAAAGTTCCTACGATGTGAACCAAATGACATCTCTTTTCCAATCCCTACTCATAGGAATTGAGATACTCCATGCCATCTCTTTCCCTACAACTTCCATGTATGCATCTTCTATTCCTAAATAGCTAGTACAACCCACTAGTAGCTTTTTTCCAAGACATGCAACTATGGCACAAGAACTATATAGTGTGCGAATAACTTGAAAGATGGTCGCTGGATGAAGCTAATCCGACAGTGCAGAGATGGCTAATCCGAGCACTACTGGCCGTTGGATATCATCAACATTCCACCAGATTTGCCACATATACAATTTAGAAGACTCCATGGTTGAACTTAAGCATAATGCACAAGCCTCAAAACACAAGCACTTCTCCTTTGTTCTAGAATCTTCCGTATCATAATTGATTTTTTTTCTAAATGAATTGCCATTATTTGTTTTTTACTTTATGCTTTACAATGCACAACCCCATCAATCTTAACATTTTTATAAAACTAATTGATTTTGAATGAGATGAACTATAAGAACTAAACAAACATCTACATCATGCATAAATGACTCAAAGCTTTACATGCTATAGTGTGTATTTATTCATAATTTGGTTTCGAAATCTCATGCGTTCAATGCATGTGTACCTTACTAGTTTTGAGTAGAGTAGCAAATTTCACGCGGCCCCGGTATATCAAAATGCAGGGCCCATGCATCATTGCCTTTCGTCGAATCCCACGTCCACAATTTTTGTACGCATTATATCTCCTTGGTCCCCGAACCCAAAATGCTGCCTCGTTCCCCTAAAACCAAGAGGCCCACACATATTTAAGGCGTCGACTCGAACTCAATCCCTCTCCCGTTTACTACAACGTGTCCCTGCACGCCGTAGTAGTACTCCTACAAACCCTACCGCCGCACGCATCGTCAGTTTTCTTCAAGAGGACGAGGGAGAAGCCAATTTGTAGTGGAGGCGCTTTCAAAAAAAATGATCTATAGTGGAGACCCCTACCCTAGGGTGCCCTAGGTAGCTGCCGCACACATCATTGGTTTTCTCTTTTCTTTATGCTCTTGCGCCCTAGAGTGAAATGATGGTTGCTTCGTCCGTCCAGCTTAATGCGGGAAAGGTGGGGCTTTGTGATTTGACCCTCATCGCCATTTTCTACTATCTGCGGCGCTTACGACGGGTGCCTCCAGCCCAACCGCTGTTCGAACTGTAAATTGGTGCATCGCACGTGGAACAAGACGGTGGATGAGCCACATGTCGGCCAAAGGGGTCCTGTTAAGTGTGTCGCCATTTTAGGTGTGCGGATCGACCGCTTGAGTCGCTACGCCAACACGACAGGTGCGGCCTACCACTTGGTTTTGCTCCTTGGTGAATCCCGACTATATTGATCTAAAAAGATACGTACTGAACTACCCTCTCCGTCTCGTTTTTTTAGGCGTCTCGGTTTATAGGGCGTGCACGTAGTTCTAGGTCATCCATTTGACTAACTATTATATGAGTTACTATGTCACAAAAAGTATATCATTGGATTATTAAGCGGATGTAGTTTCTAAACATATACTGTTCATCACATATATAGCCAGTTAAATTCTCAACCTAGAACGACGTGCATGCCATGTAAACCGATACGGAGGAAGTATAGTAGTAAAAATGAGGTGATTTTACCGAGCGATTGACGGGGGAGCATGGCCTGTCATGCGGTCCCACGTGTCATGATGTACCAAGGCGATGCTCGTGTCCCTCTTGAGGCAGAAGCAATACTGTGTGGTTTGAGATGATGGCGAACCGAAGTGTGAAATAATGGTTGCTTCATCTGTCTGGGAAGGTGCGGCATTGTGATTTGACGTATCATTGCTCATTACTACTACTACTGGGGTGGTACGACTGGGGTGCGTCCCCCCTGCTGTTCTGCATTGTTATTTGGTGCTTGACACGTCGACCCGGTTACTATATCTCCCACATGTCGGCGACAGGAAGTACATAATTCATGAAAGCGAGCGTCGACGGAGGAGTACAAGACACGACTTTGGTTTTTGCTGCTTCGCGCGATCCATCGACACAAACCCGGACTAAAAAAGGCGAGGGCGGGTCTTTTCCCACGCAGCGGGCAGGGGAGTTTGGCATAGTCTGTTTGAGGCAAGGAGGCAGGAAGGGAGACACGCAAATAAAGGTTGAGCGACTTAGTTTTGGGAAAATCTGATTTTATGGAGTACTTACCCACTAGGGTTTATAGGGCGCATCTATAAGTCTCAGTTCTACTACTAGTAGTAGTACCATCACATGTTGGATTTCGAGGTGCGTTAGATCACCCAATGCAAGCAGTGTCAAGAGAAAACTCACCAATGCATGTAGAAGTTCATGGAAATTTAGTGGTCATTCATGCATTCATTCTAATTAATGCCTCGGTAAACATAACTTCTTGAGAAAAATGAGCATACTAATTACTTGAGCAAACTAGGAGTACGAAATTAATTCGACCACTCACCGTCTACCTTGGTTGGAGAGATTTTGAAATTGAGCCATAAACTGGAAAGGAGGGAGTAGTAACTTTTGTCTCAATTACAATTTGTGGCCTTGTATAGATGCAAAATGTATTTTTTTTATAGTGGCCTTGTATAAGTAA
This sequence comes from Aegilops longissima, assembly GCA_021605205.1. Classification (NCBI taxonomy): domain Eukaryota; kingdom Viridiplantae; phylum Streptophyta; class Magnoliopsida; order Poales; family Poaceae; genus Aegilops; species Aegilops longissima. The sequence goes on from CM038678.1 coordinate 371,240,861, forward strand.
ATGGAGGGAGTACTAAAGGACATATATATTCCAAACAATATGATAATCTCTCTAACCAAGGTAGTAGGGACGAGGAGTAAACGGAGGGAGTAGTAAAATTTTCTCCTCGTCCTGCGAGCCACACAAGGCGTGGGCAGGGAGCGGGCGGCGGGCGTGCAATACTACTACTAGTAAGCAAGCTTCACCTCATCCTCATGAGCCACCGCGCCCGTGCATGGGGAGACAACGTACTAAGCAAGCTTCTCCTTGTTCTACGAGTTGACGGGACACATCAAAAGTACTCCAGTGTATAGAGCCTTGCCTCTAAGGTAGGCCCCACATGGTTTGCCTCTTTTTTAACATAACACGTCAAGTCGCAATTTGTTTGTTCACCCATGGTAATCGATCCTCCCTCCACCAAGTGGACACTAGTACACGGTAAAATTACCACGTGGGCTGCCTTTTCGTACAGAAATGAGCTCCACCGTGTACCCGCGCGGGTGTGGTTGGGAAAGAGACGGGAGTACGTGCACCGTGCGTGCACCTCTTCTCTTTGTGCACGTCCCCCACCCACGTGGGTCTGTGTGAGAGATGCAAACCTAGACAAATGGCTTGTGAGGAATAACTACTCTTCGTAAGCCACTGTAAGAGTGGACAAAATGGTGAAGGAGGAGATAGGGGAGCGGTGGAGTGTGCGATTCTTGGCCGGCGTTTGGGCTCATTTAAATAGGAGATTAAATAGACGGCGGACAGGAGGAGCTCGGCCGGGTTGCGTTTAATGCCGCCCCGGTCATGAACGGACGTGTGTCCAGAGTGGGTTTCTCGGCTTCCACACGGGCGGGTTTCATGGAGGCGTTTGAATGCGGCAAGGAGGCGTGTTCACCCGGGCGTGCAGCGAGTGGTGCCCTCAACTCTAACGTAGGACACCGTGCCGTTCTTCCACTGACGTGTGGGCTCGTTGGGTACATGGCCTGCATGTCAGTGACCCAACGCAGACATCGCACAACAGAGGAACCTTTGATGGGCCAGGGCAGTCAGAAGCGGGCATTTCATAAACCGATGAATGTTCATTGAGTGTGACGTCATCCTTTTCATGTAGATAAGCCTACTATGTCGATAGCCCGTTCGATACGTTGTGATTCATAAAGACCGCTCCAAACATCAATGTTCTGCTTATCACAGATAAGATTGATTAATACCCGTAACAATCCATGTCTTTAACAAAGGGTGCATGCACGTATAGGTTGAGCGTGTGCCTTGCGTCATGTGCTGTGTGCATGCAGGCGTGCGAGTGTTGCGTGCGTGCAAGGGTACCTCTCAGTGCTGCATGCATGTGTCGTACGTGCGTGTGTTCATGAGTGCATGTCTACGTGTCAGTGTTGCACGCCTGCATGCGTGCGTGTCTTGCGTGCATGCATGTGTACGTGCAGGGTGAGGCTACACGTCAGTCAACTGACTTTTTCATCTCTGGTCATTAGATTTTCCAGCCGTTGGATAAGAAATCAAGGGCCTGCAGTTTACCATCAAATTCCACCCCCCTGAGCCGCCAGTCACTACGGCGAAACACTGCCCCTCTGCTGTTCCGCGCCGGCCATGCCGCCACACCGCCACGCCGCCCGCCGCCCCAAACCACTCCCCACCGCCGGTCCGCCGCCAGACCGCCATCCTCTAGGCCCCAGCGCCGAGCTTTTTCTCCGGCGATCCCCACCCCACCGCCCAATCAACGCGGCCCCCACCGCCGGCGACTGCCAACCAGAGGTCTCACGACTTCCAGTACCCACCGACCACTAATTTATTACCATTTCTCTCCTTCATATATGCGCTGACGGGTGGGCCCTATGGTAATGTGCGCTGCTGAATGCGGACAGTTTGACTGGTCAATTGATCATGTGATCGACAAATTACGGAGATGTATGGTGAGCCAGTGACCGTATGATCACCCTAAAATGTATTTTATTAACACAGTACAGACTCAAACTACCATTTGTTTCTTTCATATACAGGCTGACAGGTGGGCCCCACGGTTACGCGCCCCGATGGTGCAACACTAGTTGCGCCACGTGGAACGTTTGACTGGTCAATTGATTGTGTCATCAACAAAATGGAGTTGTACGGGTGAGCCAGTGACCGTATAATCATGACATGTATTTTTTTAACATGGTACAGACGCAAGGGCTCACATAAACGTGCAAGCACTCACCGCTATAAACGCACACACGCAGACCCTACCCCTATGAGCACCTTCGAGAGAGTGAGCCAGCATATGATCTTGAGATTTTATGAAGTCACCATAGGTGCCTCGTAGTCGAGTGGAACGTCTCCTCCCACTGAACACACATCACCGGAAAATACTGAAATTAACCCAGGATAAATGCGAGCACCGGGACTTTAACCCTGGTGGGCTTGAGAAACCACTGTCCTCCTAACCATCCAACCACATGTTGGTTAGCACGACAAAATGTATGTGGTGACCGTGATGAGCTTATTCTGAAGTCCAGTGACCATATCGTGCTTTCGCTTCAAATACAATGACCGTAAGTGTCGTCAACAAAATACGGAGCACGCACCAAATGCAAAGTCCGTTAGTGTCATCAAGAAAATACGGAGACATATCATGAGCTAGGTACCGTATGATCACCTTGAGAATGTATACCGTATGATCACCACAAGAATGTATACGGTGACCGTAATAAGCCTATTCTAAAGTCCAGTGACCGTATAGTGCTTTAGCTTGAAATATAGTGACCGTCACGCGTGAATGTGTCATGGGCATGCATACTTTTAGAGGGCCGAGAGATAGTTTGTGTGCATAAGTGAAAGTGGTGTAGAAAGAGGGGATGTCCGATGGAGACAAGGAGATATATGCCCTTCGTTTCTCTTTCTCATGACTAATATTTTAGGAGAATATATAAACATTCACAATGCAGAACAAATATTTTTGGATGCACCATGCAATTAACTTTTATGTATAACATTGTACTATTGTATATGCTTATTTTCTTAGTGTCCGATTGCGTGTGTGGTGTGGTGGGCACATCATTTCTAGTTGTGGTGGGTCAACATGAGGACTCATGGGTCGGTTCCATCCTGTGCCACGTAGGTTGGATTGAGACGCTTATACGAAGACCCATGTGGAGGACTCGGCGTACAACACGAAGCTAGCTACCAGAGTCGCGGAGGACTCTATCCCCAATGGTGATAAGCCGACTATATATGATTTGTAACCCTAGGCCCCCAATATGTTATAGAAGCTTGGGGGCTAGTTCGTTGATAGTATACACACACGCACAATGCCTGGTATTCACGTGTACTTTGTACACACCCCTATCAGTAATATACAGTACCAGGAGTAGGCTTTTTCCTCAACTGCAAGGGTCCGAACAAGGGTAAAACTTTGCCTCATATTACCATCCAGCCTAACAGTCAAGGATATCGTACCGAATGATATGATGGAATCATATCTGCCAACTACTAAGAGAGGGATGTGTCTTGGGGGGGGGGGGGCAATGTGTGCGAGAGAGGCCTAAATATAATGTGCATGCGGGAGACACGTAGGCGCATATATGTGCGTATAGAGGGCTAGTAGAGACCGTGCGTGTGTATATATGCATGTCAGAGAAATAGTGTTTTCCAACTGAGATTGGTGAAAAGAGTGGTACATAGTAGTCAGAAAGAGAGAGAGAGAGAGAGAGAGATACAGAGAGAGCATGTGCACGAGACTCCCCGACACCCCGAGAGAGATTGTGAGCATGTGTGAAATAGAAATGCCGATGCATATAAAGTGTGTGCACTTATGCGGTAGATAGAGAGATATATAGCGCGTTTGTGAGAACGGGTCGAGGCATAGTGCATCTACGTGCAAAAGGCGGTTCTATGCATTAAATTAAAATATAAATGGCATTATTATTTTTGGATGAGATCATGAATTTTGTAAATTGCGTATGGACGAAAATCGGTCTATCAGACACCCATACTCTATTGAATTATAGCATGTGCATGTGTTTATTTCATATTATCGATCCATAGAGTGAGAGCGGTTTGAAATACAGGAAATGGATGCTTTTGCGATTCATGTATAAACATTAATTAGTGCACTCCATGTTGTTAGTGTGAAGCACTTTATACATTTGTCACTTGCATGGATACATTCCAAATTGCTAGCTACGAAATAGAATACATGTCGAATTCAACATAAAGGGGGTTTCGAAGATTCGAATTCATAGGAAGTGCATTCATCTATTTGAACCCGAGATAATGGCATTTGTAAATCAGATGTAAAAGGGGGCATCAATCTTTGTTGGGCGTTTGAACATGCTATATATATTCATATGCATGTCTAACTATTTTTTGCAACCAAGGAGATTATATCTGGAACCATGCATGAACTGAGGTAAGTTGCATATTTTTTAATATATACTCGTGTACAATGTATATTCAAATGTACCCCCTCTATTCCAAAATAATCGTAGCTTTAGGATTTTCAAGAGTAAAGATTTGTGAAGTTTGACAAATCCTGAAAGTTCAATTCAAGAGAACCGAAAACGTTTATGCTTCTGCTCCCAAATATTGAACGGCGCCAAATAGGCCTCTGGTCACCCAAACCGCCTTGAGACTAATGTTTGGTGGTAGGAAATTACTGTCCTGACTCTGGCCCGTGTAGCCTATCGGCCCGATGTCCAAAGGTCTAAATCGGGGTAGGTTTGTAACTTCACCAAGACGCCAGTCTCAAACGCCTCCGAGAAGCATTCATACGCCGTGGGCGCCTAAACACCCATGCGCTTGGCCAAAATCTATCCCGCCCACATTTGGGACACCTGAGATTACTGTCCTACCCCCAACCCGCAATATGTCCAAAATTTTAGATGAGGGCAATGTAACATCCCAAAATTCTAAATTTTGGAATGTTATATTAAATAAATAACTATGCTTGATGTCTGATTGTTTGTCTGATTGAGTGAGTGAAGTTGAGTGGAATTTGAAACTTTTGAAAGTTGAATGAGAGGAATAAAATGACTTTCCCTTCTCCGTAAATTCAAATTCATCCTATTAAAATCAATGAGAGAAGATGACATGACTTCTTCAACTATGAAGAATTTGAACGGAGTTTTGCAATTTAATTCTTTCAAATATTTGCACTTGTTTCTCTATTTTTCTTCCCGAGAAATATCCCGAATAAATAAATTCTTGCAAGCAAGAAAGAGCGGAGGAAAATGACCTCCAAAATCAGGGGCATTTTGAAAATATTTGAGCCAAGAAAAACCAAAGTTTTTATTTAAAAATTATTTGCAAAAAGAAATAAAGCCTTTAGGGATTTTCTGAAAACATTTTTTAAGTTTTTATTTTGGCCGTGGAATAATGCTCATCATCTACATTTTATTTTTCTGATAATTTTAGTATATAAAAACTCTTTATTCGAATTGATTTGATTTCCTTTTATTGTTTTAGTTTCCTAATTTTAAAAATAGGAATGGAATCGTTTTATTAGGAAAACCTGCTGGCCCATTAAGCACTTTCCTATTCTAGCCCAACAAGAGATCATCTCCTTCCTGTGTTTCCTCTCACGTTACAGAAGGTTTCCATATCCATGGAGGCAGGAAACTCCACCTTCCCGATCTCCCTCGTCTTTCCATCCCAGCGCCTCCTGAGACCGCCTATAAAACCCCCTCCCTCTCCTCGCTCCATTTTTCCCATCACCACGCCTCCCTGCCCGTAGCCTTCTCGCCACCGTCCTCCTTTTCCTGCCTAGAACGCCACCAGGAGCTCTCCTGGAACCTCCCATCGCCCAGCGCCACCTCCCCAGCGCCGGCCCCTCCTCCGCCACCCCACCTCGCTTGGCGACCTCGCCCCCTCGCCAGAGCAGCCTCCACATCGCCATCTCCTTCCTGCCATCTCTGCCTCACGTACAGGTAACTCCGTTTTCGTTTTCAGAATTATTTCCGTAACAGATTTAGTTCCATTCTTGTTTAGCTTATAACTTTTGATCTAGAAGTCCAATGATGCTGATTCTTTTTATGTTAGATCACAATTTTCTTGTAGTTTCCAAAATATATTATTTGTCTATGTTTGGATTTATAAAATTGAGTTAGATCAGATTTGAATTAAAGCTTGTTTTGCTTATTACGGAGTTTAAAAATAGATTTTATTTGATTCTTTTTCTACTGATCACTAGTGATCATATTTACCAGTGGTAAAAACTTCAAAACTGTTTGAGTATTTTAGCTTATTGTTTCATGTAAAACAAATTCTGTTTTAGTTCTATTCAATTATAGCTACTTCTTTTCTATAGTTGTTTTAAATTATTTTATTTTATATTTCAGAAAGTTTATGTTTGGTTTCTATTAGTTAAACAGTAGGTGTTCAACAAGTTTTTATATTTATTTTTATTTTGTTATCGTGAAATCAATTCAAGTTCGCTAATAACTTGCAATGGATTTCTACTGTTTTAACTCCCAATTGAAAATACTTTCAAAATAGCTTTATGAAAAAAATACTTTTTTTGTCTTAACTAAATTTATATTTTATTCTCTGTTATTTTAGTGTTTTATTTTCCGTTAGACAAAACTATTTTTGTGAATGTTGTAGAAGAAGACTCCTAGTTTTATTTGAAGTTCCTTGATTCTTATTCGCTCTCTCTTTTGTTTTGATTGTTAGTATGAGTGCTTATGTGAATGATATGTTTGTTATATAGATTTCATCAGAGAGTGACGAGTAGTCTATCAAGTTATTTCTTGAGAACGATAATTCTTCTTCGTCAACATCACCGTGCAAGTTCACTTTGACCATGCTTTCATACCTATGTTTTATTGCATTTAGTGGCACCTTGCAACCACCCCTCAAGAGTGTTATTGAATCCTTGTAGTTGAGTAGTATGCATGAGGTAGGAACCCATCACCCTGTTACCAAGCCCGGACGTTATTTATTTTAATGCTACGCTATAGTAGACGGGGTTGGTATGAGTGCTCGGAGTGGTGTGAGAATGGAGGTTCTACGCCAATGACGATAACTCCATGATGGAAAGCTGCAAGGACTGCATCTTCAAGGCCTCAAGACTTCAAGACTCAAGACAAGAATTCAATACACGCCATCGGGTGAAGGACGGTTGACGGCACCTGGAGAAACCAGTGGTTGGCGGGATGCATGGAGAAGCGCCATGACATCTTGCGGAAAGCTTCACCCAGACTCAAAGAGACGGAAGAATACTTCACGCCGGAAGCTTACCTGCAACCGCAAGTCATTATGGGCTCTGGCTTGGTTGACCTTAGTTGTGACTCTGGCTGGGACGGTGCTAGCAGATGTAGAACTACGGTAGGATTGGATGGGTACCGGACAGTGGTCAGAGGAACTCTTTGGAAGACCATGTTTCGGTCATCTTGTTCTCAAACACTCTGAAGTGCGAGAACGTAAAAAGAGGGATCGAATCTTGCGGGTAAAGTGTACAAACCTCTGCAGAGGGTTTAAACCTAATCGATTAGCCGTGTCCCCGGTTACGGACAATTTGAGCATCTGGACTTGGATCTATCTCGGAACTCTCAACACCGGACTGATAACTTAATTGTGGGCAACTTATGATGACCTTGGGCTATGAGACATCGGTTGGCGGAACCATGTCATGATAGAAAACTCCATAGTACAGACTTCATTTATTCCTTTGATGTAGGTAAAATAAAACCAGCTTTTATGCAAACAAAAGTCAGATACAGAGCCATAAAGCCATATTGCATATAGTATAGTTTTATCACCTGTTTTCTCATATTGTGATCTTGCCGGTACATTCAATGTACTGACCTACACGGCTGCAATGTATCATGTTGCGTATACTTTTTCCGACAGTAAGAATACGGTATGTGGTTACGGTCTACACTCAACCTGCCGATAGCGTTGATGGGACTCCACACCCGACTATTTGTTTCCGCTGTGACTTATGAGGTATATATCAGTTTTACGTTAATTATACATGTGATTGCACTTTGATATATACATTGATGTACTGTGTGTGCCAAAGATACCGATCGTGGATGGCATAGTAACACAGAGGCTTGACCGTCTGAGGTCGGGTCGCTACAGAAATGGTATCAGAGCACATGTTGGCTGTAGAACGTGACCCTAGAAAATGAATTAGTAATATGAAGACCCCAATAGGAATGACCTTTGTTTTGTACTACTCTCGTAACACCTGATTCCTTTTACTGAACCCTCCTTATTTCGAACTATAGATGGAGAGCTACATTCGAACAAAAGAGAACACTACGAGAAGGTTCTCGAGGCCCTTCCTTGTGGAGCTAGTCAGTCTGCTGAAGTTACCGATACCGAGATCAAGGCAACTAAGAGGACGCCCAGATCATGGGGAGTCAAGACCCAAGTTTTTGGTCGTAAAGATGCCCCAAGACTGCAGACATCAGCTTCGAACTATACATGGTGATCGTGATATGGGCATCAACACTGCCGTCCATGATGCTATTGCACGCTTATGCTATCGTCATCGTGCTGCACTAAACTCACACTTCTTTGGAAGGATTGGATGGCGAAGTCCGATGGAGCAACTATTGCCTTGACGGAAGCGCAAAAGATGAAGTTCTCCCCACTTTTAGTGTACAATCAGGATCTGGAACAATACGTCAAGAATCTTCGATGGACCTCCGGAAGCCCTGCTTGACAATGAAGCACTACGAGAAGAGGACAAGACTCGAGACGAAGGTAAACAAGCTGGAGGAGGAGAACCTCGAAATCTCGAGGATGCGTCAGAATCGAAGAACAGCAGGACCATGTCTCATGCAAAGGACGTTGAAATCCGTAAGCTCAAGGAACAACTTCAGACATACTGTGGTCGTCACAAGAAACTCCGAGTCGACAGGAAAATCTAGCGAAGAACTGGAGGAGATCAAGTCCACACGAAGAAGCTCCGGTGGGGACAATGACCAAGTTCCTAATAAATTAGCTTAGTAGTATCCCACCATGAGAGAAATAAAGATGAACGCTTCCTCGATTTAAGTATCTGACCATACCAACTTATGTGGGTGGCGATACTGTAGTATTGATTGAATAAATGAATGCTTGGTTGCTATTATTTTTGTGTGTTTATTGAATGGTTGGATAAATGCGATATTCGTAGGTTTGTATTTATTTCAACCATGAGGGACGAAGTTACGAAAGAATGGTAGAAGGCCTTCATATGGGAACAAAGATCAGAATTGGAAACTCTCGAGCATTGAAGACCAAGAAATGAGGACTTAGAAACGAAACCATAGTAGAACGCCCATTAAAACGATAATTTTGTTGATGAGTGGGTAATTGCTTCCTCTTTCTATCTCAACAGCACTCAAATCTTGAACCCATGGACAATGAACACCAAACTTTTCTCGAGACAATTGCAATTTCCCCATGGAGATACATTCCTTGTTCTGAGCACCCCTCTTATCCTACACATGCAGATGACAACCCTTTATGAGTCTTTCCTTAAGGGCCCTGAAACGATCATGACCCTGACAAGTGATCATGATTACCCGAAGATCTTGAAGGACATGATGAAGCATATTCACCTTGAAGGAGATGCAGTCTACAAAGGCTACCCCTTCATGCAAAAGGGAGTGGAACTTTGGTATGTGGAGGTACACCTCCACCATTTGAAAGGAGTTTGCCCAAAAATGATGGGGCAGTACTTTTTCATTTCACGTGTGCCACAAGCAACTTTCTTCGATGCCGTTCGTGAAGCAGCCATGGAAGCCATACGCGGATCGAGAAATACTTGAAGCAAGACTCATTATACTCAGGAATACCTAAGCAAAGTGCATGCAGAGATGATGAAGGTGAAGCTCAAGACCACCATGATGAAACAGAAGATTGAAGATTTCAAGGCTCATGTCGCACAATTCCAGTGGGATCAAGAATCCTCGAGGAGGATAAATAAATAAAGTGGAAGTAATGTCCCACCATACCAAATCATGTGGGTGGCAGCATTTGTAACAAGTACTTTTTGGAATTTGGATTTACGAAAATGGTTAAGGATGTAATGAAAGATTGATATGAGATTAATGAGATTTTATGGATAAACTGGTGCACTTCTTTTGGTCATAGTACTCTATAAAGCCACAGGATCAATGAAGAAAGAAACGTGTTATTCATGACGGCCATAGAAGGAAGCTGGACAAAATAAGTTGGAGTTTTGTTTTGATATGATGGTATGACGAAACAGAGTACTACTGGATTTAAGGAGGTGTAACAAGAGAGTTACTCCAAGGATGAAGTTAAAGCTGCACTAGTGTTGAAGTGGGCCATAACCCACGTGCCCGGATTTTGAGAAGGAACAGATGTACCCTTGATGAAGGAAGAAATTTGGAAGAATCGGTGATCCAATCAGCATACGTTTACGTAGGAGGTTACGCAAAAACCTGAGAGTGGTGAAGTAACGATAGATGTTTCGTTTGGCTTGCAGAAACCATGGAATTACTCGAACCCAGTTCGAGAACAAGAGAAATTCTGCAATGCTTGTGAGTATGCCCAAGTGTTAGAATACGTGATTCGATATTTACGTATGTGGTAATGATTCAAGTACGGGATGGATTGGCCCCCATACCGGAGACTTCTATCATGAACTATCATATGTTGATGGAAAATCAGAGAGCCTTGAAAAACTTAGAAGAGTGTCGACGCGATAAGCCATAAAACCATAGAATGGTAGTACGATGGAACCCTTTACAGGCAACCGTTGCCAATCGTAGGTTATACGGTGAAGTTCAACCCAGACCCGTTTTCTGCAGGAGAAAACCATAAATTGTAGACCACCATGAGTGTTTCGATAGTTGTTTAGAATGGACATGCACCCATCAGCTAAGAAGATCCGGTCTCGGACGAACTTCAACTTTGACGAACCGACCCAAGCTTTTGAGGAAAACTCTATACTTCGATGTAAGAGCTTTAATGAAGGAGCTATTGTAAGATATGTGAAGGGACATACATTGTCAACACTCCAGAGGAAGTATCTGAGTTTATTGGAACCATGACCTCATTTTTAAGTGTGGTAGCACCCCTGACCTTTCTGACCTAAATATTTACTAGAAGACCCCCAACCCCTAACCTTTTCTTGTTAGTTTCTTGAATCTCGAGGACTAGATTCATTTTAAGTGTAGGTTTGTAACATCCCAAAATTCTAAATTTTGGAATGTTATATTAAATAAATAACTATGCTTGATGTCTGATTGTTTGTCTGATTGAGTGAGTGAAGTTGAGTGGAATTTGAAACTTTTGAAAGTTGAATGAGAGGGAATAAAATGACTTTCCCCTTCTCCGGTAAATTCAAATTCATCCTATTAAAATCAATGAGAGAAGATGACATGACTTCTTCAACTATGAAGAATTTGAACGGAGTTTTGCAATTTAATTCTTTCAAATATTTGCACTTGTTTCTCTATTTTTCTTCCCCGAGAAATATCCCGAATAAATAAATTCTTGCAAGCAAGAAAGAGCGGAGGAAAATGACCCTCCAAAATCAGGGGCATTTTTGAAAATATTTGAGCCAAGAAAAAACCAAAGTTTTTATTTAAAAAATTATTTGCAAAAAGAAATAAAGCCTTTAGGGATTTTCTGAAAAACATTTTTTTAAGTTTTTATTTTGGCCGTGGAATAATGCTCATCATCTACATTTTATTTTTCTGATAATTTTAGTATATAAAAACTCTTTATTCAATTGATTTGATTTCCTTTTTATTGTTTTAGTTTCCTAATTTTAAAAATAGGAATGGAATCGTTTTATTAGGAAAACCTGCTGGCCCATTAAGCACTTTCCTATTCTAGCCCAACAAGAGATCATCTCCTTCCTGTGTTTCCTCTCACGTTACTGAAGGTTTCCATATCCATGGAGGCAGGAAACTCCACCTTCCCGATCTCCCTCGTCTTTCCATCCCAGCGCCTCCCGAGACCGCCTATAAAACCCCTCCTCTCCTCGCTCCATTTTTCCCATCACCACGCCTCCCTGCCCGTAGCCTTCTCGCCACCGTCCTCCTTTTCCTGCCTAGAACGCCACCAGAGCTCTCCTGGAACCTCCCATCGCCCAGCGCCACCTCCCCAAGCGCCGGCCCTCCTCCGCCACCCCACCCGCCCGGCGACCTCGCCCCTCGCCGAGCAGCCTCCACATCGCTGCCTCCTTCCTGCCATCTCTGCCTCACGTCAGGTAACTCCGTTTTCGTTTTCAGAATTATTCCGTAACAGATTTAGTTCCATTCTTGTTTAGCTTATAACTTTTGATCTAGAAGTCCAATGATGCTGATTCTTTTTATGTTAGATCACAATTTTCTTGTAGTTTCCAAAAATATATTATTTGTCTATGTTTGGATTTATAAAATTGAGTTAGATCAGATTTGAATTAAAGCTTGTTTTGTTTATTACGGAGTTTAAAAATAGATTTTATTTGATTCTTTTTCTACTGATCACTAGTGATCATATTTACCAGTGGTAAAAACTTCAAAACTGTTTGAGTATTTTAGCTTATTGTTTCATGTAAAACAAATTCTGTTTTAGTTCTATTCAATTATAGCTACTTCTTTTTCTATAGTTGTTTTTAAATTATTTTATTTTATATTTCAGAAAGTTTATGTTTGGTTTCTATTAGTTAAACAGTAGGTGTTCAACAAGTTTTTATATTTATTTTTATTTTGTTATCGTGAAATCAATTCAAGTTCGCTAATAACTTGCAATGGATTTCTCTACTGTTTTAACTCCCAATTGAAAATACTTTCAAAATAGCTTTATGAAAAAATACTTTTTTTGTCTTAACTAAATTTATATTTTATTCTCTGTTATTTTAGTGTTTTATTTTCCGTTAGACAAAACTATTTTTGTGAATGTTGTAGAAGAAGACTCCTAGTTTTATTTGAAGTTCCTTGATTCTTATTCGCTCTCTCTTTTGTTTTGATTGTTAGTATGAGTGCTTATGTGAATGATATGTTTGTTATATAGATTTCATCGAGAGTGACGAGTAGTCTATCAAGTTATTTCTTGAGAACGATAATTCTTCTTCGTCAACATCACCGTGCAAGTTCACTTTGACCATGCTTTCATACCTATGTTTTATTGCATTTAGTGGCACCCTTGCAACCACCCCTCAAGAGTGTTATTGAATCCTTGTAGTTGAGTAGTATGCATGAGGTAGGAACCCATCACCCTGTTACCAAGCCCGGACGTTATTTATTTTAATGCTACGCTATAGTAGACGGGTTGGTATGAGTGCTCGGAGTGGTGTGAGAATGGAGGTTCTACGTCAATGACGATAACTCCATGATGGAAAGCTGCAAGGACTGCATCTTCAAGGCCTCAAGACTTCAAGACTCAAGACAAGAATTCAATACACGCCATCGGGTGAAGGGCGGTTGACGGCACCTGGAGAAACCAGTGGTTGGCGGGATGCATGGAGAAGCGCCATGACATCTTGGAAAGCTTCACCCTGGACTCAAAGAGACGGAAGAATACTTCACGCCGGAAGCTTACGTGCAACCGCAAGTCATTATGGGCTCGCTTGGTTGACCTTAGTTGTGACTCTGGCTGGGACGGTGCTAGCAGATGTAGAACTACGGTAGGATTGGATGGGTACCGGACAGTGGTCAGAGGAACTCTTTGGAAGACCATGTTTCGGTCATCTTGTTCTCAAACACTCTGAAGTGCGAGAACGTAAAAAGAGGGATCGAATCTTGCGGGTAAAGTGTACAAACCTCTGCAGAGGGTTTAAACCTAATCGATTAGCCGTGTCCCCGATTACGGACAATTTGAGCATCTGGACTTGGATCTATCTCGGAACTCTCAACACCGGACTGATAACTTAATTGTGGGCAACTTATGATGACCTTGGGCTATGAGACATCGGTTGGCGGAACCATGTCATGATAGAAAACTCCATAGTACAGACTTCATTTATTCCTTTGATGTAGGTAAAATAAAACCAGCTTTTATGCAAACAAAAGTCAGATACAGAGCCATAAAGCCATATTGCATATAGTATAGTTTTATCACCTGTTTTCTCATATTGTGATCTTGCCGGTACATTCAATGTACTGACCTACACGGCTGCAACGTATCATGTTGCAGATACTTTTTCCGACGAGTAAGAATACGGTACAGGGTTACGGTCTACACTCAACCTGCCGATGGCGTTGATGGGACTCCACACCGACTATTTGTTTCATTGTGACTTATGAGGTATATATCAGTTTTACGTTAATTATACATGTGATTGCACTTTGATATATACATTGATGTCTTTGTGTGTGCAAAGATCTTGATCGAGGATGGCATAGTAACACAGAGGCTTGACCGTCTGAGGTCGGGTCGCTACAGGGCAAAGTTTGAACTTTCCCCAAATTTCAAACAAGTGCGTCCCAAACCGAAACATTGTTCCCCCTTAGTTCCCCGCCTCCCTCCGTTTCTCCATACATACTCGTAGGCGCCAAAACGCCCTCTCCACCAGCCGCGAAAACCCAGCCTCCTCCGTCCTCCACCCCATAGCGCCCAATCCACCGCCGCCCTCCTCCATCACGCTGGAGCCGGTACCCCGATGTCGTCGTCCAACGCAACCGCAACCGCAACCGCAACGCCCTCAAGGACTTAGCAGCTGAAGCCGAGGTAGAGCTGCCTCCACGACGCCGACGCCGACGTGCGCCGTACCAGAACCACTCCGACCACGCCGTCCTGCGCCTCACTGTTGCCGCTCCACTGTCGCAACCGTCCACCGCACCAGAGCTGTTCCCGCTATGCCGTCATTCGCCGCCTCGGATCTGGTTTCCCGCTGCCGACAGACGACCACCGCACCACACTCAACAACTTGGGCATGGGTTCGTCCAAGGCCGCACCGTCCTCCACAACTTCTCGTTTCCAGCAAACCACAAGAAGATCGTTGGAAAAACAGAAGGAGGACACATCACTGCCAGCAGAAAGAGGTACTCCTCTTCCCTTATTCGTGCAAACCTTACATCTCTGCTCACACCGTATTCATCCCACGAAAGAAACAAGTTGAGCGCTTCTGACTGCATCTTCTTCATGATACTAAATGCACAAGGTTTCCTCCCTTTACTATTTCACCTTTGCTAGAGGTCAGTAGCCCGCCTGGATTTCAATTCAGGCTCAGTGGAACCGCAATTAAAAGAAGCAGCACCCGCTTAGGCGCGCGGAGCACCTAGTCCGCCTGTTCGCCGGGGAAGCGGCGCATCGGTGTCTATCATAGGGGTGTGGGGCGCAGGAGCTGCTTGCGCCCGATCTGGAGGTCGGCGAGGCTTGAATGGATGACCGGGGGGCAGTGCTAAGCATGGCGGTGCGGTGAGGTTGAGGGGAGGGCGCACGCAGGGGACTAGGCCGGTGGTCGCTGCCGTTTTGGGGAAGATTGTCAACACTGACTGGCTGGAGGTAGATGAAGGCGATCTGCCCGTTCTTTGTACATCGGACGGTGCAGAAAAAATGGACTGACCTATTTGTTTTCAGTCGAATGTTATATTCATAGAATCCTGTAGTAATTTAGTGTGCCATGCATGTCATATAGCTATCATATGTCTCCCGTCATTTATTTCTCACCGACCTGCTATCTGCTACCTTTACACTGTACTAATTGTGCGCACACTTCACCCATACTCACACTATTGTTTTTTTATGCATGGGTATTTCAGAATCTGACGCAGTGTTGATGAATGCTGAAAAGAAAAGACAGAATTCACTCTAGTGTAATTCGAAGATAAGCACTAAGCGTTCCAGCGCTCTAAAGGATGCAATGTCAGCAGTTGGAGACAGTAAACGTAGCTCTGCAGTTGATGATCTCAATTGCCACACACAACCATCCCAGGTGCTTGCTTTAACTTCGCGCTTTCAAATGTGGTTGCATGTTGCATATGGTGTCTAGCTTGTATTGCCTCCAATTTGGTTAAATTGCATCTGCTTACTTTACACATTATACCTTTGATAATGACATGCCTTCCTATTTTTGATACATACTACATATGTCTATTAACCATGTTCGTACATCAAACTAATGCTCTTTTGTATCCCTCGTCAATCACTTATGATGAGACAGTACTTTCGAGTGGAGTTCTTGTGAGACGCCATACTCGTTTAAAGAGTGCAGTGTCATGCTCCCCACATGATTCTCAAGAAACAGCAAGGCTAAATGAAGATATTCAACGTAGCTCTCTAGTTGATGACCGCAATTCACCCACACCACCATCACAGGTGCTTGCTCTAACTTCGCAGTGTGATATGTGGTTGCATGTTGCATACGGTGTCTAGCTTGTAATGCTTCTAATTAGGGTAAATTGCATCTGCTTAGTTTACACATTATACATGTGAATATGACATGCCTTCCTATTTTTGGTACACACTACATCTATGTGTTAACCTTGTTCTTACATGAAACTACCTCTCTTCTGTATCCTGCATCAATCACTTACAATGAGTCACCTTTATTCGTTGCATATTGCTTATTATTTCTAGCCTGTTGCCATGTATTGCTTCTAATTTGGTCAAATACATTTGTTAGGGCACCCTTTTAATTTAGCGAGTGATCTTTGGTTTCATCTTTCATATGGTTTCTTGCTTGCATTGATTCTAACAAGTTCAAGCACATTGTGCTTAGTTTACACTTTATACATCATACATGTCAATATGTCACGCCCTGCTTTTTCATACATATTCCATCCTCCTATCATCATCGCCTTACATGAAAGTAGTGTTCGTCAGTATCATGCATCAATGAGTTCTTAAGAGCACATTTTATTCCTTTTTCTTGTGGGTTTGACCTGACAAGGAAAAATCAAGAAAGAGGAAGGAAAAGAGTAAGGAAGCCGATGATGGTGGTCCTCTACAGCAACGTAAACGGAGCATCTGTACCGATTCTCCTTGTACTGATAGTGCATTACATGGTCCAAGTCTCCGCTCCCCTCCTCCACCATCCAAGGTGCTTGCTCTAACTTGGCAGTGTGATATCTGGTTGCATGTTGCATCTGGTGTCTAGCTTGTATTTCTCCTAATTAGTGTAAATTGCATCTGCTTAGCTTACACATGATACGTGTGAATATGACACACTTTCCTGTTTTTGGTACATACTATATTTGTCTATCACACCATGTTCTTACATGAAACTACTCTTCTTGTGTATCCTGCATCAGTCACTTATGATGGAACACCTTTAAGTTGGCAGTGTGATATTGGTTTGTGTCTTGAATATGATTTCTAGCATGTATTGCTTCTAGTTTGATGAACGCCACCTATGATGAGACAGTTTTAACTTGGCAGAGTGATATTGATTGCACCTTTCATATGGTGTCTAGTTTGCAGTGCTTCTAATTTGGTGAAGTGCCTTCTGCTTAGTTACCACATCATAGGTGTGAATATGTCAAGCCGTCCATTTTTTCGTACATATTCCATCGTCATATCATGACTTTGCCTTTCATCAGAGTAGTGTTCGTCAGTATCATGCATGAATGAGTTCTGAAGAGCGAATTATATTCCTTTTTCTTGTCGGTTTCACCTCACAATGCAAAATCAATAAAGCTGAAGGAAATTGGCAAGGCATTGGATGATGGTGGTCCTTCCGAGCAACTGAAACGGAGGTTCTCTACAGATTCTACTCCGCCATCCTCCCAACAAGATTCGCAAGACAACGTAAGGCTAGACAGTCAACGTAGATGTGTAGATGATGAGCACATCTCCCCTACTCCACCATCACAGGTGCTTGCTCTAACTTGGCACTATTATATGTGGTTGCATGTTGCATATGATGTCTAGCTTGTATTGCTTCTAACTTTGTTGAATTGCATCTGCTTACTTTACACATAATGCCTGTGAATATGACACGTGTTCCTGTTTCTAGAACATACGTGTACATGATGAGCACATCTCCCCTACTCCACCATCATGGGTGCTTGCTCTAACTTGGAGCTATTATATGTGGTTGCGTTTTCCATATGATGTCTAGTTTGTATTGCTTCTGATTATGTTGAATTGCATCTGCGTAGCTTACAACTTATACCTGCAACGATCACTTATCCATAAGACACATTTAACTTGGGACTGTGTTGTAGGTTGCATTTTGCATTGTCTTCTAGCTTGTACTGCTTCTAATTTCTTGAAATGGCACTTACGACGAGACACTTTTTACCTGATAGAGTGATATTGGTTGCATGTTCATATGGTGCCTAGCTTTCATTTCTTCTAATTTTGTTGAAATGCCTTCCGCTTACTGTTTTTCCATACATATTCCATCCTCCTATCGTACGTGTGAATATGAAACGCTGTCTTTTTTGTATATATTCCATCCTCCTATCCTGCGCTTGCCTTACATCAAAGTAGTGTTAAATTCATATCATGCATCAACCAGTTATGCAGAGCTAATTTTATTCATCTTCTTGTGGTTTTGACTTCATAAGGCAATATCGGAAAATAGGAAGGAAAAGAGTAAGTTAGGGGATGTTGGTGGTCCTCTACACCGACGCAAGCAGAGACTCTCTAGATTTGCCATCGCCATCGCTAATGAAGTTGAAGTCCTGGTCTACATGATGAGTTCATCTCCGTACTCCACCATCGCAGTGCTTGCTCTAAGTTGACAAAGTGTGATAATTGGTTTCATGTTGCATATGTTGTCTAGCCTGTATTTCTTCTATTTTATTAAATTGCACCTCGCTGAGTTCATCGTTATACATGTGCATATGACATGGCGTGCTCGTGTCTAGAATACACGCATCTATCTATCATACCATGTTCTT
Source organism: Aegilops longissima (assembly GCA_021605205.1). Classification (NCBI taxonomy): domain Eukaryota; kingdom Viridiplantae; phylum Streptophyta; class Magnoliopsida; order Poales; family Poaceae; genus Aegilops; species Aegilops longissima. The sequence continues at coordinate 371,259,565 of CM038678.1, forward strand.
ACATCAAAGTACTGCCGTTGTGTATCCCGCATCAGTCACTCATGATTGGACACTTTTAGCATGGCAGTTTGATAGTGGTTGCATCTTGGATTGATTTCTATGTTGTACTGCTTATAATTTTTCGAATTGCCACTTATGACAAGACACTTTTAACTTGGCAGAGTAATATTGGTTGCATCTTTCATATGGTGTCTAGCTTGCATTACTTCTATTTTCTTGAAAATCCTTCTGCTTAGTTTACACATCGTAGCTGTGAATATGTCATGCCGTCCTGTTTTTCTTACATATTCCATCCTCATAGTTGTCTTACATCAAAGTATTGCTTGTCTGTATCATGCACCAATGAGTTCTGAAGAGCGATTTATTCTTTTGTGTTGTGGGTATGGCTTGACATGGCAAAGTCAAAAAAGAGCAAGGAAATAATATAGTAGGGAGTGGTGTTACTCGTCGGGTGAAAGCGAGAAAAGGATCTGCCGTCCAGATTCTGCTGGTACTTATTGTGCAAGAGAAGTTCCAAGTCCACCGCTAAATCTACAAACACGGTATCACCTGCTCCACCAGCTTGCAGCATCGCTTCAAGCTGTACAAACATCTCAACGAGTTACTCGTTCGTTTGCTCCGAACGGCCGGTTCCCAAGCTGCCTTCACACCTAACACTACTTCCAAGCAATCACGATACAACAGACTTGGCAAGATCAGATGAACCTCATGAGCATCAACACCAAGGCGGTACTGACCGAGTCAAGTTGCAGTTGCATGCTCCTTTATATGTACTCTCACAGTTTGATGTACACTAACACTTTCCATATTTGTTGTTGAACTAGCACCACGATGCAAGCGGAAACAGACATCACGGATAATGCTTGACAGATTAACAAAATCTAAAGGAGGAAGAATGGAGATCCATTTTGAGGCTGGTTTAAAAAGGCCACATGATGCTACAGAGTCAGCCAAGTTAGTATCAGAGGCAACCGTTGCCGTTAGGTGTCATGCACGTATCCTCCCAACGTGGATCTAGTGCAGGAATGAGAAAGACGATACCCAGTTTAACACCTTCCTTGACCATTTATTCGTAAGTAATGTTATTCATCGCAATTAGTAATATTGTCTTGCTCTGTCCCATACTTTCTAGCTTCCTCCTAATAAGACTCACATTCTTTTTTCAACAGATGAGGTTCAAGTTGGATCCGAAAGATGATGCAACTAAACAAGCATTGATACGTCTCCAACGTATCTATAATTTTTTATTGCTCCATGCTACTTTATCTACTGTTTTGGACTATATTGGGCTTTATTTTCCACTTTTATATTATTTTTGGGACTAACCTATTAACCGGAAGCCCATCCCAGAATTGCTGTTTTTTGCCTATTTCAGTGTTTCAAAGAAAGGGACTATCAAACGGAGTCCAAACGGAATGAAACCTTTGGGAACGTGATTTTCTCACCGAACGTGATCCAGGAGACTTGGACCCTACTCCAAGAAGTAACAGAGGCAGTCACGAGGGTGGGGGCGCCCCCTAGGGCGCGCCCCCTACCTCGTGGGCCCCCTGTTGCTCCACCGACGTACTCCTTCCTCCTATATATACCTATGTACCCCCAAACGATCAGAACAGGAGCCAAAAACCTAATTCCACCGCCGCAACTTTCTGTATCCACGAGATCCCATCTTGGGCCTGTTCAGGAGCTCCGCCGGAGGGGGCAACCACCATGGATGGCTTCTACATCATCACCATAGCCCCTCCGATGAAGTGTGAGTAGTTTACTTCAGACCTTCGGGTCCATAGCTAGTAGCTAGATGGCTTCTTCTCTCTTTTTGGATCTCAATACAATGTTCTCCCCCTCTCTCGTGGAGATCTATTCGATGTAATCTTCTTTTTGTGGTGTGTTCGTTGAGACCGATGAATTGTGGGTTTATGATCCAGATTATCTATGAACAATATTTGAATCTTCTCTGAATTCTTTTATGTATGATTGGTTATCTTTGCAAGTCTCTTCGAATTATCCGTTTGGTTTGGCCAACTAGATTGGTAGTTCTTGCAATGGGAGAAGTGCTTAGCTTTGGGTTCAATCTTGCGGTGTCCTTACCCAGTGACAGAAAGGGTTGCAAGGCACGTATTGTATTGTTGCCATCGAGGATAACAAGATGGGGTTTCTATCATATTGCATGAATTTATCCCTCTACATCATGTCATCTTGCTTAAGGTGTTACTCTGTTTTTAACTTAATACTCTAGATGCATGCTGGGTAGCGGTCGATGAGTGGAGTAATAGTAGTAGATGCAGGCAGGAGTCGGTCTACTTGTCTCGGACGTGATGCCTATATACATGATCATACCTAGATATTCTCATAACTATGCTCAATTCTGTCAATTGCTCAACAGTAATTTGTTCACCCACCGTAGAATACTTATGCTCTTGAGAGAAGCCACTAGTGAAACTATGGCCCCCGGGTCTATTCTCATCATATCAATCTCCATTACTTTAATACTTGCTTTGTTTTTACTTTTGCTTTTAATTTTCACTTTGCATCTCTATACCAAAAATACCAAAAATATTATTTATCATCTCTATCAGATCTCACTCTAAGTAAGTGACCGTGAAGGGATTGACAACCCCTAATCACGTTGGTTGCGAGGAGCTATTGTTTTGTGCAGGTACGAGGGACTTGTGTGTAGCCTCCTCTGGATTGATACCTTGGTTCTCAAAACTGAGGGAAATACTTACGCTACTTTGCTGCATCATCCTCTCCTCTTGGGAAATCCAACGCAGTGCTCAAGAGGTAGCAAGAAGAATTTCGGCGCCGTTGTCGGAGGCTTACGCAAAGCAAGTCAAGATTTGGACTCCTAACAACAAGCCACTTCTGGCACCGTTAAAGTCTACATATCAAGTACCCATCACAATCCCTATCTCCCGCATTACATTATTTGCCATTTGCCTCTCATTTTCCTCTCCCCCACTTCACCCTTGCCATTTTATTCGCCCTCTCTTTCCCAATCTCCTCCTCTTTTTCCCGTTTTCCTTTTCCTCGTCCGCTTGTTTGCTCATGTGTTAGTTTGCTTGCTTGTCATTATGTCTGAAATTGGGGAAATTATTGTCGATATGGGCGATAATAATATCACAGAAAATTCTGAAGCTCCTGCTGAAGAATCCCCTACCTATCATACAAAAAGATTTCGAATCGGTAGTAGTAATATTATTGGAAACGGAGTTATTCAAGATTTCTTTATTTGTGCTGGTGCTTTGCCCTCTATGGGTGGTTCTATTCTCCATAGAACTAGTAGCCTTGCGGACGCTATTGCCATGCTTATCGTTGAACTTGAAAGGCAATTTATGCATATGCGCCCTTCTATACAAAGAATTTTCCTAGAATTTTCTAATATTGAACACTCCTCTGTTAAGCGTGCCGCTACAATCTTTTTGGCTCATGAATTCAGATTTATAATAAAAGAAGCCAAAGAAATCTTTAAGCATTATAGGGTGGGCCGCCGTCCTCCCATAGAATCTATCATTTTTATCAAGAAGAAATAATGCGTTTTCAATCTATCGACTATGTTGCTTTCAATGAAAATCTTAGAAAAAAGGTGCCTACCAATATTTTAATTGATAGAATCTCTGAACTTAATGATGATTTGGCTATCCGAAATAATGATCTAGGATGCTCTCTTGAGTATAGGCTCACCAAGTTCTGTCAGAAGAACGCTTATAATGATGAATTGGTTGTGCAATACGAAGGGCCGAAAGAGGAACCTATACCTCCTAAAATTGATCTTGGGGACTTTTGTCCTATTAAATTTAGCCCTTTTGATTACTTTTGCTTGCCTCAAAGAAAACTTGCTTCCGAACTTAGAGAATATGAAATGAGTTTCACTGATCTATCTTATTACTACGGCAATACCTAGATCTATCCTTGCTTTTATGCCTAGATAGGGGCGTTAAACGATGGCGCTTGTTGGGAGGCAACCCAATTTTATTTTTAGTTTTTTTTGTTTTTGCTTCTGTTTAGGAATAAATAATCCATCTAGCCTCTGTTTAGGTGTGGTTTTATGTTTTAATTAGTGTTTGTGCCAAGCTAGACCTATTGGATCTTCTTGGATGATAGTTATTTGATCTTGCTGTAATTTCAAGAAACTTTGCGCTCAGTGTCCGAATTATGAAAAATCACCAGAACGTGATAAAATACTGATTCCAGTTGCTGCTGATCAATAAACAAATTGTCTAGGTCGTCCTATTTTGGTAGATGTTTCTGAGTTCCAGAAGTTTGCGTTAGTTACAGATTACTACAGACTGTTCTGTTTTTGACAGTTTTTTGTTTTTCGTGTGTTGTTTGCTTATTTTGATGAATATATGGCTAGTAAAATAGTTTATAATCCATAGATAAGTTGGAATACAGTAGGTTTAACACCAATATAAATAAAGAACGAGTTCATTACAGTACCTTAAAGTAGTCTTTTGTTTTCTTTCTCTAACGGAGCTCACGAGATTTCTATTGAGTTTTGTGTTGTGAAGTTTTCAAGTTTTGGGTAAATTCTTTTGATGGATTATGGAACAAGGAGTGGCAAGAGCCTAAGCTTGGGGATGCCCATGGCACCCCCAAGATAATCCAAGGACACCAAAAAGTCAAAGCTTGGGGTTGCCCCGGAAGGCATCCCCTCTTTCATCTACTTCCATCGGTAATTTACTTGGAGCTATATTTTTATTCACCACATGATATGTGTTTTGCTTGGAGCGTCTTGTATTATTTGCGTCTTTGCTTGTTAGTTTACCACAATCATCCTTGCTGTACACATCTTTTGAGAGAGCCATACATAAATTGGAATTTGATAGAATACTCTATGTGCTTCACTTATATCTTTTGAGCTTGATAGTTTTGCTCATAGTGCTTCACTTATATCTTTTGAGCGTGATAATTTTTGCTCTAGTGATTCACTTAGATCTTTTAGAGCACGGTGGTGGATTTGTTTTAAAGAAACTATTGATATCTCATGCTTCACTTAGATTATTTTGAGAGTCGTTAATAGCATGGTAATTTGCTTAAAATTAATATACTTGGTATTCAAGATATGTGAAACTTTCTTTTGAGTGCGTTGAGTACTAAGAAAAGTTTGATGCTTGATAATTGTTTTGAGATATGAAGATGGTGATATTAGAGTCATGCTAGTTGAGTAGTTGTGAATTTAAAGAATACTTGTGTTGAATTTTGTGATTCCCGTAGCATGCACGTATGGTGAACCGTTATGTGATGAACTCGGAGCATGATTTATTTATTGATTGTCTTCCTTATGAGTGGCGGTCGGGGACGAGCGATGGTATTTTCCTACCAATCTATCCCCCTAGGAGCATGCACGTAATACTTTGCTTTGATAACTTCTAGATTTTTGCAATAAGTATATGAGTTCTTTATGACTAATGTTGAGTCCATGGATTATACGCACATTTTCCCATCCTTCCACCATTGCTAGCCTCTCTAATACCGTGCACTTTTCGCCGGTATCATACACCCACCATATATCTTCCTCAAAACATCCACCATACCTACCTATCATGGCATTTCCATAGCCATTCCGAGATATATTGCCATGCAACTTTCCACTGTTCCGTTTATTATGACACGCTCCATTATTGTCATATTGCTAGCATGATCATGTAGTTGACATCGTATTTGTGGCAAAGCCACCTTTCATAATTCTTTCATACATGTCACTCTTATTTCATTGCATATCCCGGTACACTGCCGGAGGCATTCATATAGAGTCATACTTTGTTCTAAGAATCGAGTTGTAATTGTTGAGTTGTAAGAAAAATAAAAGTGTGATGATCATCATTCTTTAGAGCATTCTCCCAAGTGAGGAAAGGATGATGGAGACCATGATTCCCCCACAAGTCGGGATGAGACTCCGGACGAAAAATAAAAAAATGAAAAAAGAAAAAAAAATAGGCCATAAAAAAAGAGAAAAGGCCCAAATAAAAAAATGAGAGAAAAAGAGAGAAGGGACAATGCTACTATCCTTTTACCACACTTGTGCTTCAAAGTAGCACCAAGAGCTTCATGATAGAGAGTGAGGGAGTCCTGGATTAGGGGGTGTCCGGATAGCCGAACTATCACCGTTGGCCGGACTCCTGGACTATGAAGATACAAGATTGAAGACTTCGTCCCGTGTCCGGATGGGACTTTCCTTGGCGTGGAAGGCAAGCTTGGCGATACGGATATGTAGATCTCCTACCATTGTAACCGACTCTGTGTAACCCTAACCCTATCCGGTGTCCATATAAACCGGAGGGTTTTAGTCCGTAGGACGAACAACAATCATACCATAGGCTAGCTTCTAGGGTTTAGCCTCCTTGATCTCGTGGTATATCTACTCTTGTACTACCCATATCATCAATATTAATCAAGAAGGAGTAGGGTATTACCTCCATCGAGAGGGCCCGAACCTGGGTAAAAACATCGTGTCCCTTGTCTCCTGTTACCATCCGCCTAGACGCACAGTTCAGGACCCCCTACCCGAGATCCGCCGGTTTTGACACCGACATTGGTGCTTTCATTGGGAGTTCCTCTGTGCCTTCGCCGTCAGGAAGGATGCCTCATCCCGTCTTTAAAGACGATACTATCACCAAAGGAGCCTTGGCCACTGGTCAGAATCTTCGGTTAGGTGGTTTTCTTATGACCGCCAGTTCGGCCACCGCGCCGACGATGACTTCTCGGGTCATCGAAACCAATCTTCACGTTAACTCGGAACTTGCCGAGCAGTTAGATCCGATCGAGCTCTCCTCCGTAAACGAGCTCTTGGATCACATCGCCGCCCTGGGAGTCGCCACAGACTACGACCAGATCGGGCCTAAAACCGATCTGAGAGAGATCAACTCTCCCCAGGCTACCCATCATGTTGCTGTGATAGAGGAGCAATACGGCGACTCTTCTTCTATCTTAAGGACCAGCTACGTCCGGATTCCCGATCCCTCCATGCCGGATTCCCGCAGAGGGACGGATGTCGATCAAGCCCTTAACTTAAAGTCAGGCGGCGGGTTGGATTCATTGGATAGCATTCAAAAATCCAAACTTCCAAGTTCGGAAACTTCTCGGCCCCTGAGTCTTAAATTGGACGGGGTTACGGATCTAGTTCCACCCGCCCACCCAAACATTAGCGATCTATCCCGAATTCGGCAAGAGCCCGCTGAAACAGTACATCATTACTGGGCCAGATTCCTCCTGGTTATGGACAGGATAAAGGACTGCCGAGAGAAGGAGGCAATCTCACTTTTCTGCAATAATTGCATGGACAAGGGAATCCTAAACGCCATAAGTCGTCATGAAATTACACGCTTTGCTGACTTGGCGACCATAGTACAAAAGTACTGTGCGATGGAGAGTGCTTGGAAAACCGAAAGTAAATTTTGGGATAATCCGGCCCCGAATACAACCCTAGTCCGAAATAAAAGGGTGCATCATCACCAAGCACCTGGGTTATACACCAAAAACAAAAACCCCTAAAGGGCACGGAACCGTACTGGAGGGTTGGCTAAACGGACCCTGCAAAATTCATAGCACAGAGGGCGCCACTCCAACTCATAGCCTTCGAGCATGTTGGATACTACGGCAGGTGGCCAAAAGTGGCGAAGAGCTTCTAGCCTCAGAATCCCAGCCCAGCAACACCAGTACGGTATTAACAGTCTTCGAGACTTTCGCATCAAATAACATGCGGAAACGAACACTCCGCAACCTTGCCGAAGTCTACCAAGTAGCAACAATAAATCCATGGAGTGACACGGCTATTACCTTTAATGCCAGTGACGAACCCAAATTCCGAACAGCCCGAGCACCAGCCGCATTGGTCCTCAGTCCAATAGTGGACGGCTTTCGCCTTACTAAGGTACTCATGGATGGCGGCAGCGGACTAAACCTCATCTACGAGGAAACCCTCCGAAAAATGGAAATAGACTGGAACCGCATTGAGCGAAGCAGCACAACCTTTAGAGGAATAATCCCTAGCCGGGAAGCATGCTGCACAGGAAAAATCACACTGGACGTAGTGTTCGGCTCGCCGGACAATTACAGGTCCGAGGAGGTCACATTTCAAGTGGCCCCGTTCAGCAGCGGATATCACGCTTTATTAGGGCGAGAGGCATTCACAATTTTTCAAGCTATACCCCATTATGGGTACATGAAGCTTAAAATGCTCGAACCTAACGGAATCATAACTCTCGCTAGTGATCCAAACATAGCACTCCGCGCCGAAAACAAGACAGCCGCACTAGCCCTCGAGGCACTATCCGAAGCCCTAGCGGCCGAGGAACTCACTGCGATGCGCTCCACGGTGAACAGGGACGATGTGATACTTGATAAAAGATCCAAGTCCACCTCTTTTAAACCAGCGGATGAAATAGTCAAATTCCAAGTCCACCCAACGGACCCTGCAAAGACGGCCTTGATTGGGGCACAATTAAACCCAGATGTAGACCCCGACTACGAGAATTTCTACGAAAATCGGGACATTTTGCCCGCACCCTTCGACATGCCAGAATCCCACGTCGGCTGGCGAGCACAACCTAAATATCCTAAAAGGATTCAAGCCAGTCAAACAGGCTCTTCGGCGCTTTTCCGAACCCAAGAGACAGGCCATGGGAGAGGAGCTAGCCAAACTTCTGGAAGCCGGATTCATCAGAGATATAAAACATCCGGACTGGCTAGCAAATCTGGTGATGGTACCAAAGAAGGATAAATCCTGGCGCCTATGTGTTGATTTCAAAGACCTTAATAAGGCTTGCCCAAAGGATCCCTTCCCCCTCCCTCGCATTGATCAAATTATCGACGCTACAACAGGACACGACTCATTGTGCTTCCTCGACGCGTACTCCGGCTACCACCAAATCAAGATGGCGGAGCCAGACCAAGCAGCAACAACATTCATCACTCCATACAGCCCATTCTGCTTCAACACAATGCCCTTGGGCTCAAAAACGCCGGCGCAACATATCGGCGCATGATTCGTACATGTCCGCAAGCCGGATCGGCAAAACAGTGGAAGCATATGTAGATGACGTGGTCGTCAAATCCAAGCATGTCGAAACTCTAGTAGACGACTTGAGGCTCACATTCGACAATTTCCGAAAATATGACATTAAGCTCAATCCGGAAAAATGCGTCTTCGGCGTTCCAGCCGGAAAGCTCCTGGGCTTGTGTCCGGTAGAGGAATTGAAGCAAACCCAGCCAAGATCCGAGCTCTGTCACAATTGGATACTCCAAAAGACCTCAAACAAATACAAAAATTGACTGGATGCGTAGCGGCTCTAAGCCGCTTTATTTCCCGTTTGGGAGAAAAGGCGTTACCCCTTTACCGCCTCCTCCGGCGCACCGAACACTTCGAGTGGACGGATGCCGCCACGGCCGGACTCAAAGAAATAAAAGCCATATTGGCAACAAATCCGTTCCTGGCCGCGCCCAACATGGGCGAACCAATGCTATTATATATCGCCGCAACACATCAAGTTGTCAGCGCGGTGCTCATCGTCGAACGAGAAACGGACGGACACCGGTTCCCTCTTCAAAAACCGGTTTACTATGTGTCCACTGTCCTAACTCCATGCAAGTCCCGGTACCCACATTATCAAAAGATAGCATACGCGGTGTTCATGGCATCCCGGAAGCTGTGACACTACTTTCAAGAGTGTTCAATAACGGTAGCCTCCGAAGTACCTCTTAACGACATTATAAACAACCGCGACGCGACGGGCCGGATTGCTAAATGGGCCATAGAGCTCCTTCCATTCGACATAACCTATAAGCCACGACGAGCTATTAAGTCGCAGGTTTTGGCCGACTTCGTGGCCGAATGGACCGAAGCCGAACTCCCTAAAGAGTACGGCGCATACTCCAATTGGATCATGCACTTTGACGGCTCCAAAATGTTGGCCGGCCTGGGGGCTGGCTGTTGGGGAACGTAGTAATTTCAAAAAATTTCCTACGATCACGCAAGACCATGGTGATGGCATAGCAACGAGAGGGGAGAGTGTCCGTCCACGCCCTCGTGAGACCGAAAGCGAAGCGTTATAACAACGCTGTTGATGTAGTCGACGTCTCCACGATCCGACCGATCCAAGCACCGAACGTACGGCACCTCCGAGTTCTGCACACGTTCAGCTCGATGACGATCCCCGGACTCCGATCCAGCAAAGTGTCGGGGATGAGTTCCGTCAGCACGATGGCGTGGTGACGATGTTGATGCTCCACCGACGCAGGGCTTCGCCTAAGCTCCGCGACGATATGACTTCTCCGGCGCAGGGCTTCTCCTAAGCTCATGACGATATGACCGAAGTGGAATATGGTGGAAGGGGCACCGCACACGGCTAAGGCAAGATCCGTAGATCAACTTGTGTGTCATGGGGTGCCCCTGCCCCGTATATAAAGGAGGGAGGGAGGAGGAGGCCGGCCCTTAGGAGGGCGCGCCATGGTGTGGAGTCCTACTAGGACTCCCTAGTCCTAGTAGGATTCCACCTCCCTTGTTGGAGTAGGAGAGGGGAAAGAGGGGAGAAGGAGAAGGAAAGGGGCTGCGCCTTGTCCAGTCGGACCTGAGGAGGGGCGCAGGCCTCCTCCCTTTGGCCTTTCTCCTCTATTCCCGTATGGCCCAATAAGGCCCATATACTCCCGGCGAATTCCGTAACTCTCCGGTACTCGAAAAATACCGAATCATTGGAACCTTCCGAACTCGAATATAGTCTTCCAATATATCGATCTTTACGCCTCGACCATTTCGAGACTCCTCGTCATGTCCCCGATCTCATCCGGGACTCCGAACTCCTTGGTACATCAAAACTCATAAACTCATAATATAACATCATCGAAACCTTAGCGTGCGGACCCTACGGGTTCGAGAACTATGTAGACATGACCTAGAACTATTCTCGGTCAATAACCAATAGCGGAACCTGGATGCCCATATTGGCTCCTACATATTCTTTGAAGATCTTTATCGGTCAAACCGCATAACGACATACGTTGTTCCCTTTGTCATCGGTATGTTACTTACCCGAGATTTGATCGTCGGTATCCAATACCTAGTTCAATCTCGCTACCGGTAAGTCTCTTTACTCGTTCCGTAATACATCATCTCACAACTAACTCATTAGTTGTAATGCTTGCAAGGCTTAAGTGATGTGTATCACCGAGAAGGCCTAGAGATACCTCTCCGAGCAATCGGAGTGACAAAACCTAATCTCAAATCGCCAACCCAACAAGTACCTTTGGAGACACCTGTAGTACTCCTTTATAATCACCCGATTACGTTGTGACGTTTGGTAGTACCAAAGTGTTCCTCCGTAAACGGAGTTGCATAATCTCATAGTTATAGGAACATGTATGGGTCATGAAGAAAGCATTAACATACTAAGCGATCAAGTGTTAAGCTAACGGAATGGGTCATGTCAATCAGATCATTCAACTAATGATGTGACCTTGTTAATCAAATAACAACTCCTTGTTCATGGTTAGGAAACATAACCATCTTTGATTAACAAGCTAGTCAAGTAGAGGCATACTAGTGACACTCTGTTTGTCTATGTATTCACACATGTATTATGTTTCCGGTTAATACAATTCTAGCATGAATAATAAACATTTATCATGAAATAAGGAAATAAATAATAACTTTATTATTGCCTCTAGGGCATATTTCCTTCATCTCCCACTTGCACTAGAGTCAATAATCTAGTTCACATCGCCATGTGATTTAACATCAATAGTTCACATCTATATGTGGTTAACACCCATAGTTCACATCGACATGTGACCAACACCCAAAGGGTTAACTAGAGTCGATAATCTAGTTCACATCGCTATGTGATTAACACCCAAAGAGTACTAAGGTGTGATCATGTTTTGCTTGTGAGATAATTTTAGTCAACGGGTCTGTCACATTCAGAGCCGTAAGTATTTTGCAAATTTCTATGTCTACAATGCTCTCACGGAGCTACTCTAGCTAATTGCTCCCACTTTCAATATGTATCCAGATAGAGACTCGAGTCATCTAGATCAGTTTAAAACTTGTATCGACGTAACCCTTTACGATTTAACCTTCTTTCACTTCCATAATCAAGAAACATATCCTTATTCTACTAAGGATAATTTTGACCGCTGTCCATTGATCTACTCCTAGATCACTATTGCACTCCCTTGCCAAGCTTAGTGGTAGGGTATGCAATAGATCTGGTACACAGCATGACATACTTTATAGAACCTATGGCTGATGCATAGGGAATGACTTTCATTCTCTTTCTATCTTCTGCCGTGGTCGGGTTTTGAGTCTTACTCAATTTCATACCTTTGCAACACATGCAAGAACTTTTCTTTGACTGTTCCATTTTGAACTACTTCAAAATCTTGACAAGGTATGTGCTTATTGAAAAAACTTATCAAGTGTCTTGATCTATCTTAATAGATCTTGATGCTTAATATGTAAGCAGCTTCACTAAGGTCCTTCTTTGAAAAACTCCTTTCAAATACTCCTTTATGCTTTGCAGAATAATTCTACATTATTTCCGATCAACAATATGTCATTCACATATACTTATCAGAAATGCTGTAGTGCTCCCACTCACTTTCTTGTAAATACAGGCTTCTCCAAAAGTCTGATAAAACCATATGCTTTGATCACACTATCAAAGCGTTTATTCCAACTCCGAGATGCTTGCACCAGTCCATAGATGGATCATTGGAGCTTGCACATTTTGTTAGCTCCTTTAGGATTGACAAAACCTTTTGGTTGCATCATATACAACTCTTCTTTAATAAATCCATTAAAGAATGTAGTTTTGACATCCATTTGCCAGATTTCATAAAATGTGGTGATTGCTAACATGATTCGGACAGACATAAGCATCGCTACTGCTTGAGTAAATCTCATTGTAGTCAACACCTTGAACTTGTCGAAAACCTTTTGCGACAAGTCGAGCTTTGTAGATAGTAATGCTACTATCAGCATCTGTCTTCCTCTTGAAGATCCATTTATATAATATGGCTTGCCGATCATCGGGCAACTCCATCAAAGTCCACACTTTGTTCTCATATATGGATCCCATCTCAGATTTCATGGTCTCAAACCATTTCGCGGAATCTGGGCTCATCATCGCTTCCTCATAGTTCGTAGGTTCATCATGGTCTAGTAACATGACTTCTAGAATAGGATTACCGTACCACTCTGATGCGGATCTTACTCTGGAAGACCTACGAGGTTTGGTAGCAACTTGATCGAAGTTTCATGATCATCATCATTAACTTCCTCACTAATTGGTGTAGGAATCATGGAACTGATTCTGTGATGAACTACTTTCCAATAAGGAGAAGGTACAATTACCTCATCAAGTTCTACTTTCCTCCCACTCACTTCTTTCGAGAGAAACTCCTTCTCTAGAAAGGATCCATTTTAGCAACGAATGTTTTGCCTTTAGATCTGTGATAGAAGGTGTACCCAACAGTTTCTTTTGGGTATTTTATGAAGATGCACTTCTCCGATTTGGGTTCGAGCTTATCAGGTGAAAACTTTTTCACATAAGCATCACAACTCCAAACTTTTAAGAAACGACAGCTTAGGTTTACTGTTAAACCATAGTTCATACGGTGTCATCTCAACGGATTTAGATGGTGCCCTATTAAACGTGAATGCAGCTGTCTCTAATGCATAACCCAAAACGATAGTGGTAAATCGGTAAGATACATCATAGATTGCACCATATCCAATAAAGAGCGGTTATGACGTTCGGACACACCATTACGTTATGGTGTTCCATGTGGCGTGAGCTGTGAAACTATTCCACATTGTTTTAACTGAAGACCAAACTCGCAACTCAAATATTTTTCCTCTGCGATCATATCGTAGAAACTTTTATTTTCTTGTTACGATGATTCTTCACTTCACTCTGAAATTCTTTGAACTTTTCAAATGTTTCAGACTTGTGTTTCATCAAGTAGATATACCCATATCTGCTCAAATCATCTTTGTGAAGGTCGAAAATAACGATACTTGCCACGAGCATCAACACTCATTGGATCGCATACATCGGTATGTATTATTTCCAATAGGTCAATAGCTTGTTCCATTGTTCCGAGAACGGAGTTTTAGTCATCTTGCCCAAAAGGCACGGTTCGCAAGCATCAAATGATTCATAATCAAGTGATTCCAAAATCCATCAGCATGGAGTTTCTTCATGCGCTTTACACCAATATGACCTAAACGGCAAGTGCCACAAATAAGTTGCACTATCATTATTAACTTTGCATCTTTTGGTTTCAATATTATGAATATGTGTATCATACGATCGAGATCCAACGAACCATTTTCATTGGGTGTGTAACCATATAAGGTTTTATTCATGTAAGCAGAACAACAATTTATTCTCTTACTTAAATGAATAACCGTATTGCAATAAACATGATCAAATCATATTCATGCTCAACGCAAACACCAAATAACATTTATTTAGGTTTAACACTAATCCCGAAAATATAGGGAGTGTGCGATGATGATCATATCAATCTTGGAACTACTTCCAACACTCATCGTCACTTTCCTTCAACTAGTCTCTGTTTATTCGTAACTCCAGTTTGAGTTACTAATCTTAGCAACCGAACAAGTATCAAATACTCAGGGGCTACTATAAACACTAGTAATGCACACATCAATAATCTGTATATCAAATATACTCTTGTTCACTTTGCCATCCTTCTTATCCACCAAATATTCAGGGCATTTCGCTTCAAAGTGACCATTTCCTTTGCAGTGTAAACACTCGGTTTCAGGCTATGGTCCAGCTTTGGGCTTCTTTCAAGAGTGACAACTTACTTGTCTTTCTACTTGAAGTTCCCTTTCTTTCCTTTGCCCTTTTCTTGAAACTAGTGGTCTTGTCAATCATCAACACTTGATGCTCTTTCTTGATTTCTACCTTCGTCGATTTTCAACATCACGAAGAGCTCGGGAATCTTTGTCGTCATCCCTTGCATACTATAGTTCATCACGAAGTTCTAGTAACTTAGTGATGGTGACTAGAGAATTCTGTCAATCGCTATCTTATCTGGAAGATTAACTCCCACTTGATTCAAGCGATTGAAGTACCCAGACAATCTGAGCACATGCTCACTAGTTTGAGCGATTCTCCTCCATCTTTTAGCTATAGAACTTGTTGGAGACTTCATATCTCTCAACTC
Source organism: Aegilops longissima (assembly GCA_021605205.1). Lineage (NCBI taxonomy): Eukaryota > Viridiplantae > Streptophyta > Magnoliopsida > Poales > Poaceae > Aegilops > Aegilops longissima. The sequence continues at coordinate 371,274,754 of CM038678.1, forward strand.
GGGTATTTGCTTGAAATATTAACTTCAACTCCTGGAATATCTCATATGGTCCATGACGCTCAAAACGCCTTTGAAGTCCCGATTCTAAGCCCTTAAGCATGGTGCACTAAACTATCAAGTAGTCATCATATTGAGCTAGCCAAACGCTCATAACGTATGCATCTGCTCCTGCAATAGGTCCATCACCTAGCGGTGCATTAAGGACATAATTCTTACGTGCAGCAATGAGGATAAACCTCGATCACGGATCCAATCCGCATCATTGCTACTAACATTTTTCAATACAATTTTCTCTAGGAACACATATGAAAACATAGGGAAGCAACAACGCGAGCTATTGATCTACAACATAATCTGCAAAATACTACCAGACTAAGTTCATGATAAATTAAAGTTCAATTAATCATATTACTTAAGAACTCCCACTTAGACCGACATCTCTCTAGTCATCTAAGTGATTACGTGATCCAAATCAACTAAACCATGTCCGATCATCACGTGAGATGGAGTAGTTTCAATGGTGAACATCACTATGTTGATCATATCTACTATATGATTCACGCTCGACCTTTCGGTCTCCGTGTTCCGAGGCCATATCTGTTATATGCTAGGCTCGTCAAGTTTAACTCGAGTATTCGCGTGTGCAACTGTTTTGCACCGTTGTATTTGAACGTAGAGCCTATCACACCCGATCATCACGTGGTGTCTCAAAGACGAAGAACTTTCGCAACGGTGCATACTCAGGGAGAACACTTCTTGATAATTTTTAGTGAGAGATCATCTTATAATGCTACCGTCATACAAAGCAAGATAAAATGCATAAAGGATAAACATCATATGCAATCAATATAAGTGATATGATATGGTCATCATCATCTTGTGCTTGTGATCTCCATCGCCAAGCACCATCATGATCACCATCGCCACCGCGCGACACCTTGATCTCCATCGTAGCATCGTTGTCGTCTCGCCAACTATTGCTTCTACGACTATCGCTACTCCTTAGTGATAAAGTAAAGCAATTACATGGCGTTGCATTTCATACAATAAAGCGACAACCATATGACTCCTGCCATTGTCGATAACTCGGTTACAAAACATGATCATCTCATACAATAAAATATAGCATCATGTCTTGACCATATCACATCACAACATGCCCTGCAAAAACAAGTTAGACGTCCTCTACTTTGTTGTTGCAAGTTTTACGTGGCTGCTACGGGCTGAGCAAGAACCGTTCTTACCTACGCATCAAAACCACAACGATACTTCGTCAAATAGACTCCGTTTAACCTTCTCAAGGACCGGCGTAGCCATACTCGATTCAACTAAAGTGAGAGAGACAGACACCCGCCGGTCACCTTTAAGCAACGAGTGCTCGGAGCGGTGAAACCAGTCTCGCGTAAGCGTACGCGTAATGTCGGTCCGGGCCGCTTCATCTCACAATACCGCTGAACCAAAGTATGACATGCTGGTAGGCAGTATGACTTGTATCGTCCACAACTCACTTGTGTTCTACTCGTGCACATGACATCAACGCATAAAACCAGGCTCTGATACCACTGTTGGGGAACGTAGTAATTTCAAAAAATTTCCTACGATCACGCAAGACCATGGTGATGGCATAGCAACGAGAGGGGAGAGTGTCCGTCCACGTACCCTCGTAGACCGAAAGCGGAAGCGTTATAACAACGCGGTTGATGTAGTCGTACGTCTCCACGATCCGACCGATCCAAGCACCGAACGTACGGCACCTCCGAGTTCTGCACACGTTCAGCTCGATGACGATCCCGGACTCGATCCAGCAAAGTGTCGGGATGAGTTCCGTCAAGACGACGGCGTGGCAGGACGATGTTGATGCTCCACCGACGCAGGGCTTCGCCTAAGCTCCGCGACGATATGACTTCTCCCACGGGGCTTCTCCTAAGCTCCGCGACGATATGACGAAGTGGAATATGGTGGAAGGGGCACCGACACGGCTAAGGCAAGATCCGTAGATCAACTTGTGTGTCATGGGGTGCCCCTGCCCTCAGATATAAAGGAGGGAGGGAGGAGGAGGCCGGCCCTAGGAGGCGCGCCATGGTGTGGAGTCCTACTAGGACTCCCTAGTCCTAGTAGGATTCCACCTCCCTTGTTGGAGTAGGAGAGGGGAAAGGGGAGAAGGAGAAGGAAAGGGGCTGCCCCTTGTCCACCTCGGACCTGAGGAGGGCGCAGGCCTCCTCCCTTGGCCTTTCTCCTCTATTCCCGTATGGCCCAATAAGGCCCATATACTCCCGGCGAATTCCGTAACTCTCGGTACTCAAAATACCGAATCATTGAAACCTTTCCGAACTCGAATATAGTCGTCCAATATATCGATCTTTACGTCTCGACCATTTCGAGACTCCTCGTCATGTCCCCGATCTCATCCGGGACTCGAACTCCTTCGATACATCAAAACTCATAAACTCATAATATAAGCATCATCGAAACCTTGTTGCGGACCCTACGGGTTCGAGAACTATGTAGACATGACCTAGAACTATTCTCGGTCAATAACCAATAGCGGAACCTGGATGCCCATATTGGCTCCTACATATTCTTCAAGATCTTTATCGGTCAAACCGCATAACGACATCGTTGTTCCCTTTGTCATCGGTATGTTACTTACCCGAGATTTGATCGTCGGTATCCAATACCTAGTTCAATCTCGCTACCGGTAAGTCTCTTTACTCGTTCCGTAATACATCATCTCACAACTAACTCATTAGTTGTAATGCTTGCAAGGCTTAAGTGATGTGTATCACCGAGAAGGCCTAGAGATACCTCTCCGACAATCGGAGTGACAAAACCTAATCTCAAATACGCCAACCCAACAAGTACCTTTGGAGACACCTGTAGTACTCCTTTATAATCACCCACGTTGCCAGACGTTTGGTAGTACCAAAGTGTTCCTCCGTAAACAGGAGTTGCATAATCTCATAGTTATAGGAACATGTATGGGTCATGAAGAAAGCATTAACATACTAAACGATCAAGTGTTAAGCTAACGGAATGGGTCATGTCAATCAGATCATTCAACTAATGATGTGACCTTGTTAATCAAATAACAACTCCTTGTTCATGGTTAGGAAACATAACCATCTTTGATTAACAAGCTAGTCAAGTAGAGGCATACTAGTGACACTCTGTTTGTCTATGTATTCACACATGTATTATGTTTCCGGTTAATACAATTCTAGCATGAATAATAAACATTTATCATGAAATAAGGAAATAAATAATAACTTTATTATTGCCTCTAGGGCATATTTCCTTCACTGGCGTCGTCCTGACGTCCCCAACCAGGGACACAGTCCAATACGTCCTTCAGATAATGTATACAGACTCCAACAATGCAGCCGAATACGAGGCCCTTCTGCACAGCCTCCGGATGGCAGTCTCCATGGGCATTAAACGCCTAGAGGTGCGCGGGGATTCGAACCTCGCGATATCTCAAATAAACGGAGACTTTGATGCCAAAGATCCGAAAATGGCAGCGTATCGCAATGCGGTCCTAAAATGTCAAGACGGTTCAAGGGCTCGAATTTCATCATATAGCCCGGATAACAACCAAGCGGTGGACATATTGGCACGCATCGGCGCAAAACGCGATGCCGTCCCGCCCAACATCTTCCTTGAACGGCTGTTCAAGCCATCCGTACTATGGGAAGGGGAGTCCGGAAATAACAATCCGGACCCAACCGCACTACCTGACACCGAACACTCTGACACAATCGGAGGCTCTGCCACCGAGATAACACCCTCCGCCCACGAAATAATGGCGGTTATCGCCCCGTGGACGGAGCCATTCCTAGCCTACCTAACTAGGCAGGAACTCCCCGAAGACCAAAATGAGGCTCGCTGCATAGTACGGCGATCCAAAGCCTATAAAGTCCACGAGGGAGAGCTCTATAAGAAAAGCACAACATGAGTCCTTCAAAGGTGTATATCCAAAGAGGAAGGGCGAAACCTCCTGGCTAAAATTCATGCCGGACTGGGTGGGCACCACGCCGCAGCCCGGGCCCTTGTAGGCAAGGCCTTCCGTACAGGATTTTATTGGCCGACGGCCCGGGCAGATGCGCAGGATTTAGTCCAACGATGCGTTGGTTTCCATCTTTTTGCTAACCAAAGCCACTACCACCCACCGCCCTCAAAACTATACCCATCACCTGGCCGTTCGCGGTCTGGGGGATTGACATGGTTGGACCCCTTAAGGGAGGAACCCACAAGCAAAAATACCTATTGGTCATGGTGGATAAATTCACCAAATGGATAGAGGCCAAGCCTGTTAAAATGGCCGAATCCGGGCCGGTGATAGACTTCATATCAGGGGTAGTGCACCGTTACGGCGTCCCCCACAGTATCATCACTGATAACAACACCAACTTCACGGCCGATGAGGTCAAATTATGGTGCAAAAACACGGGCATCAAGCTCGATTACGCCTTAGTCTATCATCCTCAAACCAACGGTCAAGTCGAGCGAGAAAACGGTCTAATCATGAGCGGCATTAAAGCCAGACTAGTGCGGTCCCTCGAGGAATCTAACACGCATTGGGTTGAGGAGCTCGACTCCGTACTCTGGGGGCTACGGACCACGCCGAATCGTACTACCGGATTCACACCATTTTTTATTGTGTACGGCGCAGAGGCGGTCTTGCCCTGCGACATAATGCATGACTCACCTTGCATGTGCATGTATGAAGAAAGAGAAGCCGAGCTCGATCGGCAGGACAGTTTGGACGCATTGGAGGAGGAGCGCGACGTGGAAAAAGCTCGTTCCGCATTTTATCAACAGCAGGCTCGAAGATATCAAAGCAGGGAAGTACGGGCCAAAGCTTACAACGTGGCGAACTAGTTCTCGCTGCCGGACAAGAAAAAGGACAAACTCAAGCCCAAATGGGAAGGTCCTTCATCATCGACCAGGTCCCGACGGCGGAGCATACCGTCTGCTAAGCGCGATCGGATAACCGACTCGAGCCGAACCCATGGAACGCAGCCCGTCTACGAAGATTCTATGCCTAAGCGCCGGACTCCGAGTTCGTCTCCTTCCACCGTCCACATTTTCTATTTTTGCTGTCTTTTATTGCTCTCCTTCCTCCTCCTTCTTCTTGAAGCCTTTAGAGGCCCGTTTGCGCTTTGTTCGCACATACTTGACGCGCTGTCCGCGCTCATTATACCTAGGGGCTTCTTTAACAGAAGCTTATTTATACGGGCTTCATGCCCAACACATGTGTCAAACTTCCGCATGTGCCTTTTATTCACCATTATATGCGTCGATATGACTTAAGTTTTGGCCAAGCTGGGTTGCCTGGCTCCTGTGCTTACCCCTACGCTCCCGATTGTTCGGCTAGGTGGTAAAGGAGCACCTCTGCGATTATTCTTGCTGGGTCACCGGATGTGTACCTCGGACTGGGTGAAGCCGAAAGCTAGCGTTCTTAAGGGAATATTCGGTCGGTGAACTAAAATATGATTTTTAACTATTTATCCATCTGCCCCCAGATGATTTTCTGCTTTCTTAGCAGTTTGGACATGCACTTTAGGGCATGCCTCCCAGGGAAAGGAACCCTTAACGGAACTATTCTCCCTGGAAGATGTTTCTTACCAGCCATGTAATATAACATAACTAGTTGGGCACTTGTCTGATACAGCAATAATGACCCCTACGCCTTGTCTCCATGCATGCCCCGGTTCTTACATAACCGCGAGGGTATTCGGACACACTCCGGACTATTGGGTCCCGAGGTCGAAGCGAAAAGGTCCGCTATGACAAACGATCTACAATCCGGCTAGAAGACATTTTTCATGTCATATTCAATTACATAGTCAACTCGACTAATTGTATTCCTCCTCAATGCCATCAAATAGGCTATCTAATTTACAATCTTGCTGGGAATACTTCGCGGCCAATTCTACTTGGCCGTACACTAAGCTTACAGGATCTCCTTCCCATTAGGCCCCACAGTCCGACCTCGGCCATGTGGTTTGGGTCGACTGTACCGTGCTGCGTCTTTACCATGGCCCAGCCTCCTGGCGCCTTGACGGCAGCCGATATCTTCCATAGTCGGAAGCGCCGCCGTGCTCCTTGAAGCCGCTCGCCAGCTCCCCAATGCCTTCGGCAGGGAGATAGATGGCCACAAGGCTCTGGCGACGCCTTTCATCACCTGCCGAACTTGTTCGTGCAATGACGCAGTTCGGGAAGAAGATCACCAAGAACTGGTCATCTCCTCCTCGGGACGCCCCGTGAGCAAACCTACATACATGTTTATGTTAGTCGCCTTCCTCGCCGAACTCTTTCAAAGTTCGTTCAAGCACTTATGAAAATGCCGCGACGAAGCCGCCGATTCTCCTTACGGAGTTAGACAACCTGGCACGAACATCCTTTAGTTCCTCACCCAGTTGGGTGTTGGCATCTTGGAGGTTATTTTTCTCCTGCCGCACCCTCGTAAGCACGCTCTCGCCGGCCTTCAACCGGCGCAAGAGATGTTGCTTGTCCGGATCTAGACCGGCGCCATCTGCAATATTATTGTCAGATTTACACACACGCGCACTTCATAAACTATTTATCAGAGGGGGTCTCTGTGGCTCCCCCTGTAGCGGCTAGTGCGGCCTCAAGTTGGGCCTTGCATTCTTCAAGCTCCTGGGACAGTCGGGTATTCTTTTTTGTAAGATCATGCATAACAAATGATCCTTAAATCAGTTATTCTAACTATTTTAAGTATCGGGGCCTACTGGCATATATAACTGTCAAATTTCCTCACCCGTATGTCCTTTACATACTGCTCCGTGGCTCTGGCTAGACCATCTTGAGTGGCACGGAGGTGCGATCTCCCAATTGAAGGCATTCAAGGCCTCTTGGGAGAAACATCGCCACGAAGAACTGTCCGCGGCGCTTTGTGATTCATGGCGCTCTCCACCTCGGAGTTGGTGGCGGACAATCTGTCGGCATCCTCGTCGGAGGAGCATCCGACGACGCTCGTGCTCGCCTCCGCTTCGACCCGGCTTTGGAGCCTGGGTGGCGGAGGTTCGATTAGCAACCCTCCGGACTCAGTCCGGTGAGCGCTCTTTTTCCTGAAAAGAGCACCAGCGTTAGTACGCCTTCCAGGAATCAATACTGGGAATATGGTGACGCGCCATACCGTTGCGGCGGAGTTTCGATCCGGGCCGCACTTCTTTTTAGCCTGCGGGGCCGTACTGCTCCTTGTTGGCTAGCCGCCGCGGGCTCGGCCTCCCGCCTCGAAGGCACCCCCTGCGAAACACCATCAAATATGTGGTGATTAGAAGTAAAGCACGGGTGGGTCATGGTATCCGGACTTCGGTCACGGTTACCCGGGAGGCCGGAAATAATCCGGGGTAGTCGGCCGTAATGGCAACCAAAGTATTGTCGATGCTACGTTGGTGGAACACCCCGTCGATTAGCTCCACCTTTATATCCGGATCCTCTTCGGAGGCCGGATCGAGGGACCGTTCCGGATCCTCGGGTTGTGGGGCGGGCTGTGTATCTTCTCCACGGCCCGGCGTAGTTCCTGTGTAGAAACCATGAAATGAGATATTTAACCACGGGAACATGGATCGGACAGGCCACAAAGATATTTGCTTACCCAACTTCGAGGATTATTCAAGAAAACCCGCTCGATGGATCGACGGAGAAAATCCTCCTCTTCCCCTTTGTACATGGCGGACAAGGTCTTCACCAGTTCGGTGACCGATCCCAGCCCTTTGCGGCCATGGCGGGTGGCATCGTCCTCCCCGTTGAAGTCCCACATGGGGTGGCCCCTATATTGGAGCGTCTACACCCCCCTCATAATGCAGATTGCCATGACTCCAATCATGGTCAATCCGGCATGAGCCAGTAATCTTATTCGGCTCATCAAGTAAAGGACGTCCCGATCATTTTCCCTCTGGGGGCTCCGCGGGCGCCAGCTTAGGAGCTTCTTCAGAGCAGCGTTGCTAAACTCCGGAAGGCCGATCCGAACAGGATCCGACAGCGGGACGTCCTCCATGTAAAACCATTCCGAAGGCCAGTCTTCGGACGCCTTCTTCGGGGTTCCGGATAGATATCCGGTCCCGGCGATGCGCCATAGTTCGGCTCCGCCCACTTGATATATTGACCCCTCATGAGAACGGGGTACTAGGCAGAATAATCTCTTGCACAGCGCGAAATGAGCCTCGATGCCCAAGAACAGTTCGCAGAGGGCCACGAAGCCCGCAATGTGCAAAATGGAGGCAGGCGTAAGGTGGTGCAACTGGAGGCCGTAGAAATCCAAGAGCCCCCGGAGAAACGGATGGATTGGAAATCCGAGTCCTCTTACTAGATAAGAGATAAAGCACACCCGCTCTCCTTTAGAAGGATCGGGGACACTCTCCGCTTGCTTTCCGCCCTTGTAGGTGGCAAGTCCGCTCAACCGGAACCATGAAGGCCGGGGAAGAAATCCCTTGGTTTGGAGTATAACTAGCTCGCTATGCGGACCGAGCATCTCTCCCAATTTCTAGGCTGAGGGCTGGGAGCGCGAGAGGAGGAGCGTCGATCGTCCATGATGGAATGGGTTTTTGTCGTGGGCGCCCATGAAAGCTCATGGGGGGATGGTGTGACTCAGATCTAGATCCTCGTCCCTTTATAGGCGGCTCATTTGCGCAGTAGGGGGTAAGTGTAAAAATATCCTGGCTTTTCGCATTCATTCAAACACGTGGAAGATGGCCATTATTGGGCGTAGAAGCCAAGGAGCGCAGCATTTATCAGAAGACGGACACTATTCGACAAGTATATGGAATTTGGAGAAGAACCCGCCTCGCAATGCCAAAGACAATCAACATGCCGGACTCATCGCCATTGAAGCCTGGTTCGGGGGCTACTTAGGGAGTCCTGGATTAGGGGGTGTCCGGATAGCCGAACTATCACCGTTGGCCGGACTCCTGGACTATGAAGATACAAGATTGAAGACTTCGTCCCGTCTCTGGATGGGACTTTCCTTGGCGTGGAAGGCAAGCTTGGCGATACGGATATGTAGATCTCCTACCATTGTAACCGACTCTGTGTAACCCTAAGCCTATCCGATGTCTATATAAACCGGAGGGTTTTAGTCCCAGGGACTAACAACAATCATACCATAGGCTAGCTTCTAGGGTTTAGCCTCCTTGATCTCGTGGTAGATCTACTCTTGTACTACCCATATCATCAATATTAATCAAGCAGGAGTAGGGTATTACCTCCATCGAGAGGACCCGAACCTAGGTAAAAACATCGTGTCCCTTGTCTCCTGTTACCATCCGCTTAGACGCATAGTTCGGGACCCCCTACCCGAGATCCGCCGGTTTTGACACCGACAGAGAGTCTCTCATTTTGTCACTTTCGTATACTAGTGGGAATTTTTCATTACAGAACTTGGCTTGTATATTCCAATGATGGGATTCCTCAAATGCCCTAGGTCTTCGTGAGCAAGCGAGTTGGATGCACACCCACTTAGTTTCTTTTGTTGAGCTTTCATATACTTATAGCTCTAGTGCATCCGTTGCATGGCAATCCCTACTCACTCACATTGATATCTATTGATGGGCATCTCCATAGCCCATTGATACGCCTAGTAGATGTGAGACTATCTTCTCCCTTTTTGTCTTCTCCACAACCACCATTCTATTCCACATATAGTGCTATATCCATGGCTCACGCTCATGTATTGCGTGAAGATTGAAAAAGTTTTGGAAATGTTAAAGTATGAAACAATTGCTTGGCTTGTCATCGGGGTTGTGCATGATTTAAATATTTTGTGTGGGGAAGATGGAGCATAGCCAGACTATATGATTTTGTAGGGATAACTTTCTTTGGCCATGTTATTTTGAGAAGACATAATTGCTTAGTTAGTATGCTTGAAGTATTATTATTTTTATGTCAATATGAACTTTTGTCTTGAATCTTTCGGATCTGAATATTCATACCACAATTAAGAAGATTTACATCGAAATTATGCCAAAGTATCACCCGCATCAAAATTCTCTTTTATCATTTACCTACTCGAGGACGAGCAGTAATTAAGCTTGGGATGCCCGATACGTGCGCAACGTATCTATAATTTTTGATTGCTCCATGCTACTTTATCTACTGTTTTGGACTATATTGGGCTTTATTTTCCATTTTATATTATTTTTGGGACTAACCTATTAACCGGAGGCCCAGCCTGTAATTGCTGTTTTTGCCAATTTCAGTGTTTCAAGAAACGGAATATCAAACGGAGTCCAAACGGAATGAAACCTTCGGAACGTGATTTTCTAACCGAACGTGATCCGTGAGACTTGGACCCTACTCCAAGAAGTAACAGAGGCAGTCACGAGGGTGGGGGCCCCCTGTGGTGCGCCCGCCTCGCCCCCCCTGTTGCTCCACCGACGTACTCCTTCCTCCTATATATACCTACGCACCCCAAACGATCGTAACAGGAGCCAAAACCTAATTCCACCGCCGCAACTTTCAGATCCACGAGATCCCATCTTGGGGCCTGTTAGGAGCTCATGGGAGGGGGCATCCACCACGGAGGGCTTCTACATCATCACCATAGCCCCTCCGATGAAGTGTGAGTAGTTTACTTTAGACCTTTCGGGTCCATAGCTAGTAGCTAGATGGCTTCTTCTCTCTTTTTGGATCTCAATACAATGTTCTCCCCCTCTCTCGTGGAGATCTATTCGATGTAATTTTCTTTTTGCGGTGTGTTTGTTGAGACCGATGAATTATGGGTTTATGATCCAGATTATCTATGAACAATATTTGAATCTTCTCTGAATTCTTTTATGTATGATTGGTTATCTTTGGAAGTCTCTTCGAATTATCCGTTTGGTTTGGCCAACTAGATTGGTAGTTCTTGCAATGGGAGAAGTGCTTAGCTTTGGGTTCAATCTTGCGGTGTCCTTACCCAGTGACAGAAAGGGTTGCAAGGCACGTCACTACTAGGAAAAGGGCTATAGATATGATTGACACTAATGGCGCACCAGGGAAGTAGTGCGCCACTACTATATACTAATGGCGCACCTGTTGGTGATGCGCCATTAGTATGGAAGATACTAATGGCGCACCACACAAAAGGTGCGCCACTAGTTATAATTTTTTTTTCATTTTTACATACATACTAATGGCGCATCAGACCGAAGTGCGCCATTACTAGTTCTAACTAGTAATGGCACACCAGTGTGGAGGCGCCAAGATTGAATTTTTTAATTTTTTTTGCAAAACTTCTAATGGCGCACTTGCTGGTGCGCCATTAGTAAGCTTCCCCCACTCCACCTATTCCCTCCTCCTTCCTCCCCAACCAGACACCGCCTGCCACACCAGACGCTGTCTGTCCCCTGCCGCCTTGACCCCGCTGAATCCAACCCCGCCCCCAGCGCCGCCCCACCAGTGCAGCTCCCTGCGCCGCCCCCCCACGCCCCACCACTGCAGCTCCCCGCGCCGCCCCACGCCCGCACCCCGAGCCGGAGGAGGAGGACGAGGACGAGGAGGAGATCTTCAGTGCCGCCGAGCAGACGCCGTCTCGCTGGTGCGCCTGCGTCGCCTGGCCCTCAACCGTCGGATCTCCGACCTCGCCGCCCTTCTCTTCCGCCACAAGGTAGCGTGCCCGCCCGCCCGCGGGCTCCCTCCCTCCGCCCGCCCGTCCAACCCTAACCCTAGCTGGCTCTTTGGGCAGCTGGGTCCTCGGCGCCGTCGCTGGCTTCGCCATCGCTGTCGTCTTGGCGTGGAAGTTCCTGCGCTCCTCCTCGACGCCGGCCCTCGCGCCAAGGCTACTGTCCCCGTGCTGCTTATCTAGGGTTCGGTAGCTGCAGGTTAGTGAGACCGTTTAGATTGCTCATCATCTCGGTTAGTAGGTAGTACAAGAATCTGAAAACATACAAGCTGCCTGGGAGCACTTTCAAGTCATGTGTAGATTGATAGTAGATTGATTGCTTGTAATGGTTGGTTTCGCGCTTTGTGTTTGTCGGTTCCATTCTAGTAGTTCAATATCGAGGATTAAATCGCCGAGATAGATTCGGTCGGGATTCGTCGCTAGATAGTGTGTCGATCGTGTCTTCTGCTTTTTTCTTAGGTTTTCTTTGTACAGCCAGAGATTGGATGTGGGGATACACAATAGTTTCCCAAGATTTTGGCTGCCCGGGGTGTCAATTAGGTTAATCCTATGTATGTATGCGAGTTTGTGGTTTGTTGTCAAGAAATCAGGATGCGCCGAGGCTTGAAAGGGCGGGGCGAAGCGCTGAGTTGCATGGGATTTCCATATTTGGCGTGGCTGTGACTTGTGCTGGTTTATATTTGTTGTTCGGATATTGGGATGTGTTGCTCGATCGTAGTTTTGGAGTCGCACGTGGTTGCTTACTTTTGGTAGAAATTAGTTGCATGGGTTTTAGTATCATTGTCGTCGGAAATTGGTATGTCTTGCCTGGTGTAGTTTTGGAACATTGGATATAGCACATAGTTTTGGTGAAAATTAGCTTGTGCGTGTTTTGACCTGCCAGTGTGTCGGCAAGGCTATGCGCACCATAATATTTTTGCTGTTATGCCATAATTAATTTTTGTGTCCACAACGTAAACATATGACATATTATAAACAATGTATTCTAGACAATGTTACCAAAAAAGTTTGGTGCTTAAATCATTATGATAGTGTGTCTGTGTCCAAATGTTATGTATAATGAAAGTAATTGGAATTTACTTGTTTATAATAGGTCATCTTAGTCCTTTGATATTTTTTTAGATAATTACTTAGAAACTGGGGTGAGGGGGTGGGCATGAAAGCTGTTAGGATACATTGTCTAGAATGTGCATATGTGTTTTACTTGGAAACTGGGGTGAGGGGGTGGGCATGAAAGCTGTGAAACATTTTACATGCCAAGTGTTGGTGGTAGCCAGTGTCCAAAATGAAACAAATTGTTCAGACTTCAGACTTAGGGGGTGTCTTCTTCTGATTTGTGATGCTGATGATTTTGCTAGTTTGCTCGGTTTTGTCTCCGACCATCGTGTCGTGATGATTGTGCAGGTACCCCGAGAGGCCCTTGAGTTTGCCGGAATGTCGATTAACTTCCGTTCCGGCAAATTTGGGTACTCCATATGTCCTATTTTTAGCAAAGGTCATGCTAAAATTTTCCGTGAATTTTAGCATGACTTTGCTAAAAATAGGACATATGGGGTACTTGTGACTAATGCCTGTTATCATGCATGTTTTATGATCTGTTGTAAGGGTACTAATTGGTCTCTTCGCTGCTTATCGAGATGGCGGAAGCAGCCACCGCCGCTCTGCGACACGCAGATCTGAGTTGGATGCTTCCAGTTCTTCACTATCATACTTGAGACTTCAGTATCATCCATGACGCAGGTATATAAAACGAGAGATCTCCCCTTCATCCATCTCATTATGATATCTGTTGTTTTCTACATCACTCATTGTCCCAAACTGCAGAGGTTGCCTGACAGTTTTATGAACATGTTGATGGGTGAAGATCCGCCAAATAATGTGAAGCTGCGACAGGCCGGCAGCGGTTTCGCAGCAGTGGGATGTGGAGTTGGTGATCAAGGAGGGCCACATGTACTTGTCTCGTGGGTGGGAGAAGTTCTACCGTGCCTCACGACTGCGGCTGGGGTACTTCCTTCTCTTGAGATAATACGACGACGCCACCATGCTCATCGTGAAGGTGTTCAACACGACTATGTGTGATGCGCCACGCCGACGATGATGATGCGATGCGCTCGCCTCTTCTTATTCCTCTACATTTGGCTTTGTCTCACATCGATTGTTAACGGTCATTGTTGCATTTTGGACAGGTAATGGGAGCAGCAGTAGCGACACTGGCAGCAGCGATTCTGGCTGTAGCGAAAGCAGCAGCGATTCTGGCAGCAGCATAGACTACAAGAAGGATGATCTGGACTGGAATGCGGGAGAAGAGGAACTGAGTGGGGATGAGGAGCTGCAGGATGACGATGGGCATCAGGCTGAGGATGACCTAGCACTGGTGGTGGCTGACCAAGGGCAAGAGATGGTGGTGGCTGACCATGGGCAAGAGATGGTGGTGGCTGACCATGGGCAAGAGATGGTGGTGGCTGACCATGGGCAAGAGATGGAGGTGGCTGAGGATGACCTAGCAATGGTCGTGCCTGAAGGTGGCCTCGCGATGGTGGTGGTGCCTGACAATGACCACGCACCGGTGGTGGCGCCGGCGATCCCACCGCTGGGCGACATGACCACGCCAATTGTGGTAGAAGAATACATCCCACTGCCTCCACTGCCTCCACCGCCTCGCCGCTCTTCGCGCATCAGTCTGAGGAAGGAGAAGGAGAAGAGCAATGCATGAGAACTGAACTTTGTCAGGTATGTCAGATCTCCAAAATGATATATATATATATACTTAGTTACCTATGTTATCACTAATATGCTTAGTTTCCTATAGGTTAGCTTCATTTTACCTAAGTTGGCTCTAATATGCTAACTTAGAGCTTATATTCTTAGTTTCATATAGGTTAGCTCCAAAATAACTTATGTTAGCACAAAATGATCAAGTTTACATAATAAGCTTATAGTCTTTTTCTTATTCTTCTTTTCCAAAATGACATAGGTTAGCTTCATTTTACCTAAGTTGGCTCTAATATACTAACTTAGAGCTTATATGCTTAGTTTCCTATAGGTTAGCTCCAAAATAACTTATGGTAGCACAAAATGATCAAGTTTACATAATAAGCTTATAGTCTTCTTCTTATTCTTCTTCTTTTCCAAAATGACATAGGTTAGCTTCATTTTACCTAAGTTGGCTCTAATATGCTAACTTAGAGCTTATATGCTTAGTTTCCTATAGGTTAGCTCCAAAATTACTTATGTTAGCACAAAATGATCAAGTTTATATAATAAGCTTATAGTCTTCTTCTTATTCTTCTTCTTTTCGAAAATTCTTCTTATTCTTCTTCTAGTGTTCTTCTTATTCTAGTATTCTTCTAGTCTTCTTCTTCTTCTTCTTCTTCTAACTTCTTGTTTATCATTTTGCAGATTTGATTTAATTCACGGAAGCTTGCATGGATGGGGTGCTTCTTTTCCATTTGTGTTTTTATTTTGTATCAATGTGAAACTTTTGTGAATTGATGGATAACGGTGTTGGATGAACAATGTGAAACTTTTGTAATATGTAATGATGGAACTGTGTGTTGGCTATGTATGTATATATGATGGAACTTGTGTGTTGGATATGATTGTTATATGGATGCTTGTTGTATATATATGTGTTGATATCTCATATGTGAAATAGTGACCTGAGATTAAGAAAAAAAAATTAAAAAAATTGTTACTAATGGCGCACTACCATGTGGTGCGCCATTAGTATAGCAGACTCTTGTGGCGCACTGTGGGCAAAACTAATGGTGCACTGCATGGTGCGCCATTAGTATACCAGATACTAATGGCGCACTGGTGGTGCGCCATTAGTAAAAAATACTAGTGGCGTGCTACTAATGGCACACCGGTAGTGCGCCATTAGTAGGTAAAACCGGTGCGCCATTAGTAGGCCTTTTCCTAGTAGTGCGTATTGTATTGTTGCCATCGAGGATAAAAAGATGGGTTTTTTATCATATTGCATTAATTTATCCCTCTACATCATGTCATCTTGCTTAAGGCGTTACTCTGTTTTTAACTTAATACTCTAGATGCATGCTGGATAGCGGTCAATGAGTGGAGTAATTGTAGTAGATGCAGGCAGGAGTCGGTCTACTTGTCTCGGACGTGATGCCTATATACATGATCATACCTAGATATTCTCATAACTATGCTCAATTCTGTCAATTTCTCAACAATAATTTGTTCACCCACCGTAGAATACTTATGCTCTTGAGAGAAGCCACTAGTGAAACTATGGCCCCCGGGTCTATTCTCATCATATCAATCTCCATTACTTTAATACTTGCTTTGTTTTTACTTTGCCTTTTACTTTTCACTTTGCATCTCTATACCAAAAATACCAAAAATATTATTTATCATCTCTATCAGATCTCACTCTCGTAAGTGACCGTGAAGGGATTGACAACCCCTAATCGCATTGGTTGCGAGGAGCTATTGTTTTGTGCAGGTATGACGGACTTGTGCGTAGCCTCCTATTGGATTGATACCTTGGTTCTCAAAAACCGAGGGAAATACTTACTCTACTTTGCTGCATCATCCTCTCCTCTTCGGGGAAATCCAACGCAGTGCTCAAGAGGTAGCAAGCATGCACTCATGTTTTTCAGTCTGCTCTGCGACATTATCGGTACCACCTTAGAAAATATCACTTCGAAGGCAAGGCTAACAATGAAATCACCCAAACATCTCCAGTGGAATATATTACAGCTGAAGACTGGACAACCCTCGTTAAACACTGATCTGATCCAAAGTATCAGTTAGGCTATATGTATTTGATCAGACCACATATTGAACTTGTATTTACGTATGTGCCTTACAAGTGTATCTTCTTCTAGGCTAACTGTTTGAAGAACAAGACCAACCGTTCTAAAGTGAAATTCCAACAGACAACAGGATCTCGTAGCTATATTGCACATTGCGAGGCCGTTGTAAATAGCTGCTACTTCCTTCTTTTTTCTATGCCATATTATCGTATCTATATTGACATGTTCCAAATACAGAGGAAAGCCTGTGCGGACCAAAAAGAACCTGAACCGAATGCAGTGCAAATCTTCAAGGATTGCCACACCAGCAAGATGAAGGGCCTGAGCACACCAGTTCAAGCCGCTGTTCTAAGTCCTTACTCCTCCTGCCTTTGAACTGATTGGTACTGTGACGTGTTCATTTAATTACTTGGTTTGCAGCCAATGTCAGTTACTCTGTTCACTTTTATACACAGTTGTCTTAACGTACCATTTCACCCTACATGGTTTAAAAGAGATGAAGGATATTCTTTTGGTCTTGATCTGTAATCTAGTTGTTATGTTCACGTGCCCACACAATGATAAAATAGCCTGTTTGTTTTATATCTGTTTGCCCATGATATGAATGATGTCATACTGTGTTCATCTTACTTTAAACCATGTCTCTTTATCCTTAGATGTCAACGAATGTGAGAAAACAGACAATACAGTAGGCATGCTACATGGACATATGTTCCAAAAGTGATTTTATTATGTAGTTAGCACTACAATACATGCTAATATATTACAGTAGTTCACTAAAATAAGTTATGTATAAACGTGTAACCTACTTTGTTTGTTTTTGTCTCATTAGTAACTTATCTGGTACACTAATCTACAAGTTCAAACTTTCAGGAAGCTATGGAACAAATGATTGAACAGCCACAACCACCTAAAGGTGACGAGGCTACCACATGCACAATATCACCTCTTGCTGCAGTGCTTCAGTATCTCTCCACTAACAGTACAAAAAGCACCTTCCTGCGTAATTCTGGGTTGGTTGTCAAGGTAACCTCGTCCAAGTCGCATACTGAACAGAATCTTCCTGCTAGACAGAGTGATATATCTGTGCTCCAGACACAAGTCCAATCCCTAATGGACATCATTTTGGAAACAAGAATAGTGGTTCACAAATGTCGTCAAGATATGAATGGTTTTGAAACCAGACTATCAGACATTCGCTTCGTTGTTCAAGAGCAATGGCGGAAAAAAGGTGAAGATCGTGCTGCTCCATCAGATTCTACAGCCTGAAACATTAGCACTCAAGTCAAATAATCTGTGCTTCTATACATCTGATGGTGCTTTTATCTGGAAGGACTATAAACTTTATGCCAACAGGCCTTTTGTATTATGGTTGGAATTTATTTTGTTGTGATACAACATTTATGATGCTGCCAAAGGCTGCAATAATTCAGACGATATTTTTGTATAGTGTAGGTTTATCTTAGTAATGTATTCGGCCGAAAGCTTTGTAGGAGCCCAACATGCCAACATTCGTTGGGCCCATTCCAATTGGGCTAAAAACGATTATGAGCCGAAATTTGCATGTAGCCCACTAAAAATATCTGGGCCTAAATCAGCATAAGATTTCATATTTTCTGGTAGGCATGTGCCCATAGTGGGACTTTAACAGGCCTAAACATGATTTGGGCCCTCAGTAACAATAGGCTGTTTACAGGTGTAAATATCTCGAGCCCATAAAAAACATGGGCCTTTAAAAGACCGAAAGTGAGATTGGGCCCTAATTATGCCAAATAACCCACTGGTCTTAGCAGGCCGAAATGGTGGCCCATTTACGATGCGGATCTTTCACAGGCCGAAATTCGGACGGGCCGTAAATGCGCCGACCTAATACCGGGCCTTTAACAGGCCGGAAGTTTGGTCGGGCTAGATTATCGTCATTTTTATATGGGCCGTTAATGGGCCCGGTGTGACGTTGGGCCACATATGGCCCATGGATTTCGTCAGACGTTAACAGGCCAAAAATCATAACAGGCCGAAAGTGGCCCAAATCTATAGTGGGCCTCTAACAAGCCGAATGTCAGACATGGCCGAATATGACCCAAATCCTTCACGGTCGTTTATGGGCCGAAAGTTTCAATGGCCTGTAAATGAGCCCAAATGAACCAGGACCTTTAACAGGCCGGAAATACAACGGGCCGTAATTCGGCCCATATACTTAGCGGACTGTTAACGGGCTAGATTTGACACTAGCCGTACGTGCCTTAACTGAGAATGTTGGGCCTTTAGCTGGACCGGCCCATTATGGTCCGCTAAATCTTGTGGGCCTTTAGCTGGGCTGGTCCATTATGGTCCGCTAAATCTTGTGGGCCTTTAGCTAGGCCGGCCCATTATGGTCCGCTAAATCTTGTGGGCCTTTAGCTGGGCCGGCCCATTATGGTCGGCAAAATCTTGTGGGCCTTTAGCTGGGCCAGCCCATTATGGTCCGCTAAATCTTGTGGGCCTTTAGTTGGGCCGGCCCATTTAAACTTTATGGGACACTTTTGGGCCCGTCCACGTGTCAACATATCATAGGCCCATCTCGACCGTTGGATGAGTGACACCTATGCCAATGCGGAGCTGACGCGTGGTTTCGTCGGCCAATGAGAATTTTACACATGGAAAATAGACATTGGTCGTGGCTGTTAGCGGGTTATCGGATCCAAAACTGGACCCGATAGCTTAACGGTGTCTCGTTACAGTGGATGCCACGTGTCGGTCACCCTTGATGAAAGCACTTCTATGACGCGCGATTTATCATCATGGAAGTGGACACTTCCGTGATGATAATTTTGGTAATGTCATGGAACACTTCTACGATAGCACAGGCATGACTATCTTCATTCTGTCATAAATTTGTCATGGATGTACATGCATGACAGAGAACGTGACCTACTGTGACAAACACGTATCATCACGGAAGTGTATTTTTTTGTAGTGCGAGGATCTCTATTTACCTCAGAATTTTGGGCACATCTCCATCAAGCTTTGGGAACCGCTTTGAAGCACAGACTGCTTATCATCCTCAGATAGATGGATAAACAGGAGGTTTAATCAAATATTGGAAGGCATGCTTCGGGCTTGCGCCCTGGCATATGGACCCAAATGGGAAGACAGTTTACCGTATGCTGAGTTTTCCTACAATAATGGCTATCAAACCAGCCTCAAAATGTCACCATTCGAGGCTCTATATGGACGTAAATGTCGCACACCCCTAAATTGGTCTTGGACCAGAGATAGTCACATCTTCGGAATTGATTTAATGTTGGAAGCAGAACAACAAGTTAGAGAAATTCGGGATGCATTGCAAGTGGCAAAGTCTCGTCAAAAGAGCTACTACGATCCAAAGCATAGACATATCAGTTTTCAGCCAGGAGAATATGCATATCTTCGAGTTACCCCAGTGAAGGGAATCAAGAGGTTTCAACTAAGGGCAAACTCGCGCCAAGATACATCGGTCTGTTCCCAGTCATGACAAGAGTTAGTAAAGTGGCTTATCAGCTAGAGCTACCGCTCGAGTTATCTGAAGTTCATGATGTTTTCCACGTATCTCAACTAAGAAAGTACATTGCACCACTTGCAAAACAGACAGACATGACAACACTAGAGATTTAACATATGAGTTGATACCTTTGAGAATTTTGCAAGAGATGGATAGAGTCACCCGCAGCAAGTCTATAAAGTTTATAAGGTGCAATGGGAGCACCATACCGAGGATGAAGCCACTTGGGAAAGAGAGGATTTCTTAAGGACTGCATACCCTTATTTCTTTCCTGAGAAACTGAATCTCGAGGATGAGATTCATCCTAGGGGGGTAGGTTTGTGACACCCCGGATTTTGCCCTTTTCTTTTTATTGGATTTAAGGGATATTTAATTTCCATTTAGGTTTTTAGTCAATTATTTTGGACTTACCACTTGGAATTACTTTTGATTTTCTTACAAGTGAGTTCTATTATCCCTAAACCCTCTCTAGACCTCATCCCTCTCGCAATAATGCCATGGGATAATTTTCTTTAATGGCATAATATTCATTTTCCTTTTGAAAATGAGTAATTTTGCACTATGCTATGAAGCAACCCTTATTTTCTTGCTCTATAAATCCCAAGAAAATTTCCAAATATTCTTTGGGTCATGCCTCACCTTCCCATGCAAAATTTTGCCACTGTCCATCGCAAAATTTCAGCTAAGGAAAATGATTTTGCTTTTGTGAAGAAACGACAGTTTGTGACGCAACTGTAATTTTCCTTGATCTGTTGAAGCTAAAAAATTTACCACTTTATTACCTTCCTAAGAGAAGCTTAACCAACAAAAATCAGCCTTTTTCATCAACCTATTTGACCACAGATTGTTGAACAAGTTTCTTTCCACAAACTTTATGCCAGTCTCAAGTCTTGTCCTTGGAGCTAGGTGTCAATCTAAGGGCACTCCTCTAATCAGCTTTGAAGGGACAACATGCTAGACACGGTTTGCACTTTGCAAAAGCACCGCGCATCTCAGTGCAAGCGGTGACCTTGCAGGCGCAAGGTGTTCGACATGCAATCGTCGCACTCTGGGCATCGGGGACCTCTGCCGCCACTCATTTCTCCTCCTCACGCCACCGCAGCTTGCCCCGGCCACTCAGAAGCCTCCCGCGCATCCACCTAGCCTCACCCTACACCTCCCCGACACCGGCAGTTCACACGCCGGAAGCGGCCGAAGGGCAACCAGGCAGAACAGTGTGCATGAGTGCGCCGCTTGCCCCACCTAGTGCGTTGCACTATGCCCGCACACACTCTTGGCTTCTCTGCGTCGCGCTATTTATTCCCCAATACTCGCCCGAGCTCCTCTCCCTCTCAGTGTGCCGACAACTCCTCTCCGCTAAAGCTCAACGTGCTGTCACCCTCCATCTGTAAACATAACCCTCCTTGAGCCATTCCAATCATCGCAATCCACTTCTCTGGCCACAAATGGAGTCCCTAGCTAGTACGGCAAGGCCGGGAGGGCCTCCTGCCGCTGATCCTCGCGGGAGTTAGCACGGATCCCCCACGACAATCCTCATGCTCCGACTGTCTCCGTCTCCACCCTCTTCCTCTATCGAGCTCGTGGTGATCTCTTGAGTACCCCGATGATGTTGGTTCGTTGAATCATCGTCGGAAATGCTCGCTCCACCGAGCTCCGCCACCAGCCGTCTCTGGAGAAGAAGCCTGAGCCGCCGTCCTTCCACCCCGGTCTTTGCTCCGTGTATGTACGTGTTCGCCCTGACGTGCTGGAATCATTCCCCATCTCTTTGACGACCGTCGTGGTCTCCTCGCTGAAGAACCACCGGCAACAGGGCCGTCGTGCCATGTTCCTCTCTCTCTCTCTCAAACTTGATAGTGGGACCCCACTGTCAGTCTCTCTCTCCCTCCTGAAACATTTTCTAAGTGAAGGCGTATTTGAGAAATACATCTTCGACATGGCCCTCTCTAGAAATTCATTTAAATCCATTTAAATTCAGATTTTGACCCAAACTTTGACCAGCTCTAGATTCTATTCTATAAGTCCAAATGAGTTGAATCTTTTTGCATTAGTTTTGTCTTGAGCTGAAGTTTCTGTATGCAATGTTTGAGAATTTTTCATGTTGTAAAGAATTCCTAATGCATTAAAATGATTTATGTGACATTTTCTTTTTGCATTTAAAATATTTTCAGAAGGATTTAAGTGTGTTGAAGAAGACCAGGAGTATTATGACACTCCTCTGAACTAAGGCAAGCCACAACATTCGTAGGAAAGATGGTCTTACAATGGCAGTGGTTTATTTGAACTAAATTCCTTTTATGCAAATGACTTTTATAGAACTTGTTGCATATTAGTTGATTCATGATATATTTCGATTCTGCAGTAGAGTAAATGCCATCTTGTTATTATGTGCAGCATCTATCATGTCATAGGCTCATGTCAACTATGATGCATTTCATCACTAAGATTCATACTATCATGACCCCGTGCATCACATTTCACACTGTGGCTCTAATCATTTCATTTCAAGTTAAACCTAATGTTAATCCAACTTGAAAAACCGTTGATCGAGTCATGGTGCCATCGAATCGAGCTCATCAGTGCAACCACACTTGCCTGGATGGGGAGGCCCTAATTCAGCCTGTTGTCATGCCTCTCGCCGGTGCCTCCAACTAGGGAAGGTTATGTGCTTGCGCTACCCTGGCCCGGCAGGCAGGCATAACCTTGTGTGCCCGAAGTTGTAAGGTACCATTGTCCCCATCTGGAACGGTCCCCATTTGGGACCATTTTGTTTTGTTTCGCCACGATAGTGATCAGCCACAAAGGTGGTGGATGTCGCGCAGTGACATCGGGGCCACCCATGACATAGCCCAAAGCGGAGTTTGTCAGACTAGCCGGGAGAGTGTCATGAAATAGATTGGTTTTGCCAGAATGTCGTTGGTCCACCCAAATGGGAGTAGGAGGCCATGAGTTTCGTGGTGTGGGTACAATTCGTACTCCCTCCCTCCTTCCATCTATATAGGGCCTAATGCATTTTTCGAGACTAACTTTGACCAAATGTTAGAGTAATAATATATGACATGCAACTTACACAAAGCATACGGTCAAATTCGTATGCGAAAGGAGCTTCCAATGATATAATTTTCACATTATACATCTCATGTACTATTAGTCTTGTCTATAGTCAAAGGCGGTCTTGAAAAACACATTAGGTCCTATATAGATAAAAGGAGGGAGTAGTAGGTCACACGGTGGGTCAACAAAAATAAATAACTGGCACACTTAATAACCCTGAGATGGCACATGCAGAAGTTGCTTGATCTTTGCATGGTCGAGCAAGGATCACCATGGTTGATTTTGGTGTGATCAAGTGCGGATCACGATGGTAAGTTGTGATGTGGGTTACAAGGTAACCCGAGATGGTAAGTTGGTCTGAGGGATCGTTATCATGTTTCACGCACACTTCATGGCCGATAGTATCATGTTCATGTTCATGCATTGAACCAGTTAAATACCTTGTTATTACTTGTTTTGTTTGTCTTTGTTTGCTGTGAGCTTGTGAGTATATTCAAAGTACTCACCTTGCATTTCATGCCAGATGCAGGAGAAGCCATGCATGGAGTTGAGGTCGTTCAGCTCCTCACGATCTAGGCCAAGTCCCAGCAGTGTCCTTGTGGAGTGGAGTCCCGCTACATTGTTTTTCCGCTGCCGAGGCCCCTGAGATGTCTACTAAATAATGTACACACGTGCAGCAGCACCGGGTGTGACGCTTGGCCTCAACTACTATGTAATATCCGAACCTATGTATCTGCAAGAGATCAATAAAGCGGTTGCTTTCTGTACTAAGTTGTTGTGTATTGCCAGAGGACTTGATCTCTGGGCTGGCAATGCAAGGTAAACTGGTTGCTCTGAGTTAGGGTGCCACAAGATCCGAGTGATTCAAAGCAATAGTCTACATTTTTACATAAAGACATCAATACTCGGGCATACCAACAAACAGTCATGCCTTTCAAAATATCAATGCTAGAGAAATTTATTCCTATAAAATCATATAATCTTGTCATGCTCCATCTTCTTAACACAAAGTATTTATCATGCACAACCCCGATGGCAAGCCGAGCAATTGGTTCATACTTTTTAACGCGCTTCACTTTTTCAACCCCCACGCAATACATGAGCGCAAGCCAAAGAATACGATGGTAGATATTAATATGGAGAAGACAAAAAAAGAGACAGTCTCACCTTGACGAGGCTAATCAACAGGCCATGGAGATGCCCATCAATTGATGCTAATGGAAGGAGCAGGTATTGCCATGCAACAGATGCACTAAGAGCTATAAGTGTATGGAGGCTCAAAAAAGAAAACTAAGTGGGTCTGCATC
Organism: Aegilops longissima; assembly: GCA_021605205.1. Classification (NCBI taxonomy): domain Eukaryota; kingdom Viridiplantae; phylum Streptophyta; class Magnoliopsida; order Poales; family Poaceae; genus Aegilops; species Aegilops longissima. The sequence continues at coordinate 371,299,036 of CM038678.1, forward strand.
CAACTTGCTTGTTCATGAAGACCTCGGGCATTTGAGGAAGCCCATCATTGGAATATACAAGCCAAGTTCTATAATGAAAATTCCCACTAGTTATATGAAAGTGACTACATAGGGGACCCTCTATATGAAAAACATGGTGCTACTTTGAAGCACAAGTGTGGAAAAGGATAGTAACATTGCCCCTTCTCTCTTTTCTCTCATTTTTTTGTTGGGCTCTTTTTGGCCTCTTGTTTGTGGGCTCTTTTTGGCCTCTCTTTTTTCCTCACTTGGTACGATGCTTTAATAATGAATAATGATGATCATCACACTTCTATTTACTCACAACTCAAAATTAAAACTCGATACTAGAACAAAATATGTCTCTATATGAATGCCTCCGGCAATGTACCGGGATGTGCAATGATCTAGCGTAACATGTATAAAAAATGAGGAATGGTGGCTAAGCCACAGATACTATGTCAGCTATATGATCATGCAAAGCAATATGACAATGATGATGTGTGTCATAAAAAATAGAACGGTGGAAATTTCATGGCAATATATCTCGGAATGGCTATGGAAATGCCATAATAGGTAGGTATGGTGGCTGTTTTGAGGAAGATATAAGGAGGCTTACGTGTTATAGAGCATATCATATCACGGGGTTTGGATGCACCGGCGAAGTTTGCACCACATCTTGAGGTGAGAAAGGGAAATGCATGGTACCGAAGAGGCTAGCAAATTGTGGAAAGGTGAGAGTGCATATAATCAATGGACTCACATTAGTCATAAAGAACTCACATACTTATTGCGAAAGTTTATTAGCCCTCAAAGCAAAGTACTATTACCCATACCCCTAGGTGGTAGACTGATAGGAAAAGACCATCGCTCGTCCCCGACCGCCACTCATAAGGAAGACAATCAATAATAAATCATGCTCCAACTTATTTGCACAACGAGAAACTGTATGTGCATGCTTCGGGAATCACAAACCTTAACACCAATATTCTTACTAAACCACAATCATTCACTAGTACTGTCAGAGTAAATGACCATGGGTTGCCTCATTATCCTCCCATGGTATTTCAAGAGATCGGGACCGGCTGCGCCCCTCAAGAATCAAAAACCGAAGGCCGCCTTCTTGGGGCCGGCTGGTCCTCTGACGGCCGATTGCCGGCTGCAAGCACAACAGACGATCGCCGAAGCAGGCCGACTCCTAGCAGCGGCTCCTCCAGGCCGGCTCCCAGCTAAGCGCCCTCTGCCCCTTGAAGTTTGCGCCACATTATGACGATGAGGCAGGCGTGGCTACAGTGCAGCCTACCACCCCAATCCAGGCGGGCGTGGCCACAAAGGCAGCGTCTTTGGGCGAGACATCCCCGCCCGCACGCAGCCTTTGTTGCCATGCAGCCCATGACATCACCCATGGCAGAGAAGGCCATGCTCCCGCTACGGGCTGTCGGTACGGCCCCAGGCAGCGGGCCCTACCTGTCCGTGAGAAGCCAGAAGGTGGCGAGCTCCCATCAGACGGCACTGGGAGAGGCCGACTCCCAGTAGGCGGCCCTCCCCCTCCCTCAAAAGTCTGTGCGCCATTAATCAGAAGAGACGGGAAGTGGCTACAGTGATCGCTCGCCAGGCGGCGGTACAGTAGCCACGCCTTCCCCGACAAAGCATGCGTCATCAGTGGCATTGCCATAGTACTAAGCCGCTGACAGGACCCGTCAGCGGCGGGCGCGGCCTGACGGCTAAGTACGAGACAGCCAGCAGGGCCCACCAGGCGGAGGGCCCCAGCGGCCGGTGGAGAAGCTGTCGACCGTAGACACTGACAGCCGGGTCCTACACCCAGCCGGATTACCTGTGTACCCCTAGGGGTAGGCCTATATAACCCCCCCCCCCCAGGGCACCCATGCAAAGAGTTCACACCTTAGTCCACCCATGCACACATATAGAGAGAGGAAGTTAGGGCTAGCCTTGTTCTTCTTCCCCTCTAGAGAAACAGCTCAAGGAGCAAGCTTGTAGCCACCATTATTGCTTGAGTGATCATGCGGAGACCCCGCAGAGCAGGAGTAGGGGTGTTATCTCGTAGGAGAGCCCCGAACCTAGGTAAGATTCACCGGCAGACATGTTTGCGCCTTATCCCGTTTCCTGGCACCGACAACGTATTATTAGCCCCCTCCATGATAAGCCACCTTTGGCATATGTCGCACGACACCCCCGACATTTGGCGCCCACCGTGGGGCTAGGTGCACCGTCGTCCGGAGATCTGTTCTGGACGGGAACCCTGTTCCTCCCGAGCAAGCGCAGCCAGCCTTGGATGCCTGACGGCGTTGGCGCCGGCGCGCTGCATGACATTGAGCTCACCGCGCGGCGAGCTGCCTCGCTGATCTCGTTGGCGAGATCCGCCTCTCCGACGATCCCGCGCCCGACGCGGGAGCAGCCAGCTCCGAGAGCTGCCTCCTTGACCTCCTTGGCAAGATCGACATCGCCAACAAGCCGGCCTCTGACCTGGAGTCGATCGGCTCCACCAACCCGATGCTTGTCGACTCCGACACCGCGTCTCTTGACGCCTTCCCCACCAACGTGGTGGTCATCGTCGACCCTCTCCCTCGCGCCGACAGTGGCGGTAGCACCGCCATGGAGGTGCTCATCATCAGCCACGACAGAGCCTCTGGTGGGGCTGCCCAAGACTCACTGCAGGCGGCACTCCGGGACCTGTCTGCGCCCATCGCAAAAGACGCCAACGCCGAGACGCTAGAAGCCTGCCGCGTTTCGCTTGTCAAAAGTGCCAAGCAGCTGGCCACCATGAGATGCCTCTCAAAGGCCTACCAGTGCGAGATCGACCGCGCCGTTGGCGGCATGCCGGCTGCTGGCGGGCCCGGCCGCATTGGCACGGTCCGACAGCGTGGCGCTGCCGTTGCCAGCATGTTTGGGGCAGCCTGCCCTGTCTATGCCATGCCCACGGAGAACATACGAGCCGCCCAGGCGGTAGCAGACGAGATGGATCGCCTCGAGGGCGACAAGGGATGCTGTATGGGGGAGCGCGTCCAGCAGCTCCTCGACGCGGCTTCCGCGTAGCAAGAAGCCGACTGCTGCGTAGAAGAACCCGGCCAGCGGGTTGAGAACCTGCCCCCTTGCCGAGAGCAAGGCGCGACATCCCGAACGCCGACATGCAGCGTGCGTGACAGACGAGACAGAGAACCGGCCGCCGACCGCAGCTGCACACGCCTCACCATCGAGTGCGACCAAGACGGCCGCCCACGAGCAGTGGAACAACCGGACGACTACCCGCCACCTCCTCCTCCTCGGAGGGAGAGGCGCGCCTCCCCGCTGCCTATTGAGCACCCGACACTCGGCGACCGGCTGAACCACCGAGAAGGAGTCGGAGAGAATGACGCACGCCACCGGATCGACCGCCTTGCTCGATCCCTGGAGTTAGAAGAAGAAGACGCGATGGGACTGCCTTGTTTCGGCCCCCGCATCGGCGACGAGCCCTTCCCCAAAGGGTTCTCGCTCCCACGAGACATGCCTAAGTACAACGGCTCCGTGAAGCCGGAGGATTGGTTGGTTGACTACTCCACTGCCGTCAGCATAGCAAACGGCAACAAGCGTGTTGCCATGAAGTACGTCCCGCTCATGCTCCAGGGAACAGCCTGGACATGGCTGAACAGCCTGAAGCCCCGCAGCATCAACAGCTAGGTAGATTTCACTGAAGTGTTCGTCCGCAACTTCACCAGCACCTACAAGCGGCCTCCCAAGCCTCGCCAGCTCTCGTTGTGCGTTCAAGGCCCTGATGAGTCCACCGGTGACTATCTGACGCGGTGGGCTGAACTGCACAACTCCTGCGAAGGGGTGCATGAGGTCCAAGCAATCGAGTACTTCACTGCCGGGTGCCGAGAAGGCACCTTACTCAAGCACCGACTCCTCTGCGATGAGCCGGCCACACTCGACGAGCTGCTGATCATAGCGGACAAGTATGCCACTTCCGACTCCTCCATGAAGTCAGAGCTCCGAGTGGATTCTTCTGGGAAGGTGCTCCCTCCGGTTCCTCGAACGCTGGCTGGAGACAACAATCGGTGCCAACAGCCGAACGACAACAAGAGCAAAGCCCCCTAGCCGGTAGGTGGCGACAATTGAGGACCAGCAGCCTGAAGGACAACCACTCCCCAAGCGCCAAAATGGCGGCAAGCCAGCTTGGTTGCCCGCTTTTTCCTTTGAGCAGACTCTCGATGCCCCCTGCAAGTTCCACAGCGGTGCGAAGCCGTCCAACCATACAACTCAGAAGTGCCACTGGCTTGTCCGCATCGCCAAGGGAGAAGGACTGCCTCCTCTGCCTATTGGCCCGCCGGCTCCGCCTCCTCAGCAGTCGGCCGCCCGTCCAGCAGTCGGCGCAGTCCAAGATGATTACCCTGAAGAACATGGTGCTTACGTTGTCTTCACCAGTGTGGCTAGCGATAGACACAACCGACGTCAGCAGCATCGTGAAGTGAATGCAGTTGCCTTAGTTGCTCCAGAGTTCATGCACTAGTCTGAGAAGCCTATTAGCTGGAGCCGTGCTGACCACCCGGAAGTGATGCCTTCTCCGGGTTCCTATGCCTTGGTGTTGGATGCAACCCTTGCCACGGAGAGGCGAGCTGCTCGTTTCTCCCGAATTCTGATAGATGGCGGCAGCAGCATCAACATTCTTTACCGTGATACCATGGAGAAGCTGTGCATCAAACAGAAGCAGATCCTGCCCAGTTGGATGGTGTTTCATGGCATTGTGTCCGGCCTTTCTTGCTCACCAATCAGCAAGATCAAGATAAATGTTCTCTTCGGAGACCAGAATCATTTCCTCCATGAGGCAATTTGGTTTGAGGTGGTAGACTTGGAGAGCCCTTACCACGTGCTCTTAGGCCGGCCAGCTCTAGCCAAGCTCATGGCAGTGCCACATTATGCCTACCTCAAGATGAAGATGCCAGGAACCAAGGGCATTATCACAATAAACGAAGACTATGAGAAGTCGTCCCCCTGCGCTGCAGCCAGCAACCGGCTAGCCGAGTCCCTTGTGATTGCTGCTGAGAAGAAGCTCTTGGACCGGGTGGTGGCCATGGCCAGCAAGCAGCTGGACCTATCACCAGAACCCAAAGAGCCAGAGACCCAGGGCTCCTTCCAGCCGGCCAAAGAAACAAAGAAGATCCCCTTGGACCCTAAGCACCCGGAGAGGCACGCTATCATAGGTACCAACCTCGATAGCAAATAGGAAAGCGAGCTCGTCGATTTCCTCCGTGAGAATCGGGGCATCTTAGCATGGTCTCCCAAAGACATGCCGGGTGTTCCGCCAGATTTTGCCGAGCACAAGCTACATGTCAGAGCAGACGCCAAGCCTGTCAAGAAACCCCTCCGTAGACTGTCGGAAGAGAAGAGAAGAATCGTTGGAGAAGAGATCGCCCGGCTTCTAGTAGCCGGCTTCATCATGGAACTGTTTTTTCCCAAGTGGCTTGCCAACCCAGTCCTTGTACTGAAGAAGAACAACAAGTGGCACATGTGCATTGATTAGACCAGTCTCAACAAAGCTTACCCCAAGGATCCGTTTGCTCTGCCTCGTATTGACCAAGTGATGGACTCCACAGCCGGATGCGAGCTGCCGAGTTTCTTGGATGCTTACTCAGGTTACCACCAGATCAAGTTGAACCCGACAGACTGCCTGAAGACCTCCTTCATCACACCGTTCGGAGCCTTCTGCTACCTGACCATGACATTCGGCTTGAGAAATGTCGGTGCCAAGTTTCAGCGTTGCATGCAGAAGTGCCTCCTCAAGCAACTCGGCAGAAATGCCCACGTCTATGTAGATGATATTGTGGTGAAGACGGAGAACCGCGGTACCCTCTTGGAAGACCTCAAGGAAACTTTTGAGAATTTGCGCCATTTTCAAATCAAGCTCAACACGAGAAGTGTAAGCTGAGAATTACCGGCCGGCCAGCTCCTTGGCTTCCTGGTCTCGAAGCGCCATTGAGTGCAACTCTGAAGATCAAGGCCATCGAGAGGATGGAGAGACCACCCCGAGAGCGTCCGAAATTCACCGGCTGTTTGGCATCCATCAGCCGCTTCATCAGTCGGCTGGGCGAGAAGGCTCTCCCCCTGTACCAGCTCATGAAGAAGACCACTCATTTCGAGTGGAATGACATGTCGGACGAAGATTTTCTCCAGCTAAAGAAGGTGTTGACCACGCTGCCTGTCCTGGCGGCTCCAACTGCTAAAGAGCCCATGTACCTCTACATCACCGCCACCAGCCGGGTGGTCAGTACTGTCATGGTAGTAGAGCGCCCAGAAGACGGCAGAGCACAGTAGGTCCATAGGCATGTGTACTATTTGAGCGAGGTGCTATCAACCTCGAAGCAGAACTACCCTCACTACCAGAAGATGTGCTACGTCATGCACTTTGCCACCAAGAAGCTGAAGCCATACTTTCAAGAACACCCAATCACGGTTGTCTGCACTGCCCCGCTTGCCGAGATCATTGGCAACATAGATGCATGTGGCCGGGTGGCCAAATGGGCCATCGAATTGGCCCCTTACACCATCTTATACCAGCCACGCACTGCCATCAAGTACCAAGCACTAGCTGACTTCCTCGTCGACTGGGCCGAGACCCAGTACCTGCCACCAGCTCCGGACTCCACTCATTGGCGGATGCGCTTTGATAGCTCGAAGATGCACACCGGCTTGGGAGCCGGTATTGTTTTCACTTCCCCCAAAGGTGACAAGCTCAGATACACATTGCAAATCCATTTTGCCGCCTCCAACAATGTGGCCGAGTATGAAGCACTAATACACGACCTCCAGCTGGCCCAAGAGATCGGCATCCGCCGGATCGTGTGCTATGGCGACTCCGACTTGGTGGTCCAACAGCCGTCTAGTGACTGGGACGCCAAGGATGCAAACATGGCAAGTTACCACTTCCTCGTTCAGCAGCTCAGCGGATATTTTGAGGGGTGCGAGTTCCTTCACGTGCCACGGAATGAAAACGAGCCAGCTGATGCCCTGGCATGGATCGGCTCCACCCGTTAAGCAATACCAGCCGGCGTCTCCCTTTAGTGCCTCCGATGCCGTCGATCAAGCCTTCTCCAGAATCTGAGCCCATCTTTGTGTCGGATCCTCCCGAAGCAGTCGGATCTGACTCGGGGGCTGCAGCAGCCGGTCCGGGAACTTCGGCAGGCGGCACGGGGACTGCAGCAGTCGCACCCGGCCCGGGGACTTCACAACCCGGCCCGGGGGCCGTAGCAGTCGGCCCAGGGACTTCACTAAGCGGCTCAGGGATAGCAGCAGTCGCTCCCGGCCCGGGGACTTCACAACCCGGCCCGGGGGCTGCAGCAGTCGGCCTGGGGACTTCAGCAATGCAGCAAGCGGCAACAAACTCCAACCCGCCGCCTCCCAACCCAACCGCCCTAGTACAAGTGGCCATAGTGGCAGTAGAAGAAATTCAAGCACCTTCATGGGCACTGCCCATCCTCAAGTTTCTGGTGAACGGAGAGCTGCCGACCGATGAGATCTCGGCTCGGCAAGTGCAGCGTCGAGCAGGAGCCTACACGATAGTAAACAGAGAGCTTGTCAGACAAAGTGTGACTGGAGTCTTCCAGCGCTGCGTAGAACCAGAGAAGGGCCAAGCAATCCTCAAAGATATCCACGAAGGCGAGTGCGGCCACCACGTGGCCTCCAGATCCCTTGTCGCCAAAGCTTTCCGCCATGGTTTCTTCTGGCCGACTGCTTTGGAAGACGCCAAGGAGTTGGTCAAGCATTGCAAAGGGTGCCAGAAGTTCAGCTCCAAGCAGCATCTACCGACTTCTGCACTCAAGACCATTCCCCTCACTTGGCCCTTTGCCGTGTGGGGGCTGGACATGGTGGGACCATTCAAGATAGCACACGGCGGCATGAGCCCTCTGCTCGTCGCCGTGGACAAATTCACCGAGTGGATTGAAGCAAAGCCAATCAAGAAATTGAACGGTCCAACTGCTGTGACCTTCATCGCAGCTATCACCGTCCGATACGGTGTGCCACACAGCATCATCACCGACAATGGCACGAACTTTGCCAAGGGAACCCTTGGCCTGTTTCTGCGTGTCGCAGGGCATCCGACTGGACTTAGCGTCCATTGCCCATTCGCAGTCAAACAGCCAAGTCGAGCGAGCAAACGGCGTCATCCTCTCTGGCATCAAGCCCCAACTGGTCAAGCCACTGGAGCGGTCGGCCAGCTGCTGGATCGACGAGCTGCCGGCCGTCCTCTGGAGCATCTGCACCACTCCGAACAAATCAACCAGCTCCACTCCATTCTTTCTCGTGTACGGTGCCGAGGCCGTCCTCCCGACTGACATTGTGTTTGACTCACCTCGCGTCACCATGTACACGGAAGCGGAGGCAAAGGAAGCACGAGAAGACGGTGTTGATCTGCTGGAAGAGGGCCGACTGTTGGCACTCAGCCGGTCCGCCATCTACCAGCAGAGTATACACCGCTACCATAGTCGGAAGGTCAAGCCAAGATCCTTCCAAGAGGGAGACCTTGTGCTCCGGCTGATCCAGCGAACAGCCGGCCTGCACAAGCTCTCGGCCCCTTGGGAAGGCCCCTTTATCATCAGCAAAGCATTGGGCAACGACTCCTACTACCTCATCGATGCGCAGAAGCCCAGAGCACGCAAGAGAGATGATTCGGGCAAGGTCGGAGCGCTCATGGAACGCAAATCTCCTCCGAAGATTTTATAGTTGATTCAGTATGTACCACGCTACCTTTTGTATTAAGCACTAAGACATCGGGTCCCTCGAGGAGCACTCGGGGGCTACCCTTTTTATCTATATGATAAGTTCTATGCCTATGAATATGTTATTTCATTATTCTGCCTGGGACTGGTTTCGACCAATTGGACCGGGAGCTTGCCGCCTTGTACTATGTCAATGCTACCTACAGTCAGACAAGTAGTGTGCCGGCACCTAAGCCCTCTCTTGCCACAAGCCGCGGCTCGCAGAGCGACTGTCCGGCTAGCAAGAGCTAAAGGCCGGTTTCTAACTTAATCTGCTACGCTCTACCAACGGCTAAAGTACTTACATTCCCAAAACGGCCAAGTACTTGACCCAACCACAGAGCGCAGAGCAGCTGTCCGGCTGGCAAGACGGCAACCAAGTGAAGGCGGCAAAGGAAAAAGCCAAAGGAGCAGAAAAGCAAGACAAGTCGGAAATCGGCAAAGACAATTTACATACCAAAAGGCCCTCGGACAACATTCAGCGGAGTTTGAATACACCCGCAGTAGGTGGAACTGCGCAAACTTAACAATTGTGTTCAAGAGATTACAAAATAGGAAAAGAAAAGATAACTTGGCCGCCTAGACCAGAGGAGTAGCAGCCTGGTCGGCGGAGGTCAAGGCTCCGGGAGGTGGAGCGGCCTCCTGGTGGGTCTCAGCCTGGTCAGCATCGGCAGCAGTCGGCTCGCCGGTGCGCTGGTCGTTGGTCGAGACTTGGTCAGCTGAGGCAGGCTGTCGTCGCCATCATCCGGCGCATCAACTTTGCCGTCCTCATCCTCCTCCTCTCCTTCATCGCTGGAGGCGATCTCCTCCACCGAGTCCTCGCCTCCTTCTGGGTTCAGCCCGAACCAGTTGGCGCACCTCGGCGCCCGCCTCATCTAGCTCAGGGAGGAAGACACTGGTGTCCGTGTACTCGGCGATCGCCACGGCGCGATGATAGAGCTCGGGCGCCGCCATCTCCAACTCTTCGCCGGCTTCAGCATGGTGAGTGGCCAGCTGGTCCAGGTTCAGCCCAGGGTACCACCACTTGACGAACTCCAAGGCCCACCGTGCACCCGCCCGGGCGGAGGAGCCCTTCCACGCCTCGATGCGACCGATGGCCACATCCAACAAGTCGGAGGTTTGATGGAGGGTGCGCATAACTGGAGCACCCGGCGAGAGGGCGGAGACCACTTGGGCTCCGGCACGCTGCACACGGCGGAGAGCCCGATGCGCCAGCTGGAGACGAGCTTGGATGGCGAGCAGCTGCTCAGCGAGTGTCCGTGGGGCGTTGGGCGTGATTGTGGCACCAGCCAGCCTTCGCTCATCAGGGCGAGCCTCGACGGCTTGGCTGGCGGAGACGGAGTAACCAGGGAAATACTCTGGACAAGAAGAAAAAAGAAGTATGAAGCAAGAAGCCGACTCGTATGACAAGTCGGCAGACAGAAGAAAGAGAAGGACAACTCACCATCGAGTAGGTCCTCGATCTCGCCGTAGCCGTCCGACAAGGTCCTCTCCTTCTCGACCCAGTTCGAGCGCTGAGTCTCGAACTCGACCTGGAGGGCCTCCTCCACGTCCTTGAGCTTCTGCAGCTCCCGCTGGTGCTTCTCCGCCTGGTCAGCCAGCTGCTTGGCCAGGCGGTCGCGCTCTTGCTCCATTTTCTCCGCTCCTCCTCCTTGGCGTGCAGCACAGTTTGAGCTTCACCTAGTTGCTGCCGTAAGGTGGCGTTGGCTCCTGCAGAAGACAAGAAAGAACAGGAGATCAGCAAATCAACAAAGAAAGAAGTAGTTGTAGGAAGATCCGACCCAACTGCTCAGGAGTCGGCCCGAATCTCAGGGGCTACACCCCGCGGGTGCGCTAGTGCGCCCCAGCGAGACTAAGGATTTAGCAATTCAATGAAAGAAAAAAGAAAAGTGGTCGCCGGAAGATCCAACCCGACTGCTCAATAGTCGGCCCGAATCTCGGGGGGTACAGCCTGCGGGTGCGCTGGCGCGCCCCAGCGAGAACGAAGAGCGGAGTGCTTACTACAGCTGTCGGCCAAGTCAGTGGTCTGCTTGGCCAGCTCCTGGACCTGGGAGTTGAAGGCGGCCGCATGGATGTTGTGGTAATCCCGCAACAGACAACAGAAGAAAAGAAAGGGTTAGCACTGAACTTGTTTTAAGTTCCGAGCCGCCGCAAAGAGCCGCCCGAACTCGTGGAGCACTCCAAGGGGTTTGCCATTGCCGCCTCTACGTAAGAATTCAAGAAAATTACAAGAATCAGAAACAAGCGGTCAAGGAACATCCTGGACGGCCGCTCGTGACGCCAGGAACGTCTTCATGTAGTTCTGGAGGGCAGTGCCTTGGTCCTGGAGCAGAGACTGGACTTCAGGCGCAACCTTGTTCAGGACGCTCGTCCCTCCCCCAGATGTCCACTCTCGCGGAGCGGCACTGATGGCCTCCGCCTCTGGGGCCGACGAGCTTGAGGCTCCGATCTCCTGAGGCCACGGCGCCGAAGTCGCCTTCGCCACACGACGGCGCGCTGGAGTGCGAACAACGGGGCTCGCCCCCACCACCAGCTCGCCGCCGGCTTGAGGTGTTGGCGGCACGTTAGGCTGACTGCCCTGGACCTCGGAAGTTGGCACTTGCTGAGACACCCCCGTCCTCAAGGTGGAGGCGTCGCCCCCTTCTCTCTCCATGACCAGCTGCTCATTGCCGGCTCCCCCAGTCGGCGCCGGGATCTTTGGTGCCGGCGGTGCGGAGCGCAGGGGTCACGCCCAATATGCGACCCTATCCAAAAGGAACTTGACGGTCCCACCAAGGATAGACCCGCATATTGAAACACTTTTGCAAGGTGGATATCATTACATCAACATTACATAATAGATGGGGGTACATACATAAGGCATAAATGCCACAAGAATACATCAACATCATATACAAGATCAACATCCGACTACGGATGAAACATAAATGAAGCTCAAACGACATCCACCTGCTAGCCCAAAGCTGCCGACTGGAACCTATCCCCTGATCGAAGAAGAAGCGAAGATGAACCCAATACAAGCAAACATCGCTCTCGCCATGATCATCGCATAACCTGTACCTGCAACTGGTGGTGTAGTAATCTGGAGCCACGAGGACTCAGCAATCCCATTACCATGGGTATCAAGACTAGCAAAGCTTAATGGGAAAAGGAAGGGGTAAAGTGGTGAGGTTGCAGCAGCGGCTAAGCATATATGGTGGCTAACATACGCAAATGAGAGCGAGAAGAGAAACAAAGGAACGGTCACAACTAGTAATGACAAGAAGTGATCCTGAACTCCTACTTACGCCAAACATAACCCGAAACCGTGTTCTCCTCTCGATCAACCCCTAAAAGAGACACTCATGATTACGCACACGGTTGGTGTATTTTAGAAGAGTTTGCTTCAAGTTTACTACAACCGGATATTAACAAATTCCCATCTACCACATAACCGCTGGGCACGGCTCTCGAAAAGTTTATACCTCGTAGGGGTGTCCCAATTTAGCCCATGATAAGCTCGCGATCAATCTAATGATATTCCTTCTCCCGGAAGACCCGATCAGTCTCGAATCCTGCTACAAGACATTTCGACAGCAATAAAACAAGACCAGCAAGACCTCCATGCGTCTTATTACACCTTGATAGTAGCACAGATCTCATCTCGAGCCACGACCGGATGAGCAGTCCGCATAACTAAAACCAGCTCTCAAGTTTCCGAGGTGGCGCCTGCAAAGGGTTTCTAGTTTGGACCAACACTTAGACAAGCATTGGCCCGGGGGCTAAATAAAGATGACCCTTGGGATGCGCGACTCCCAAGGGAAAAAGGTAATAGGTCGAGGCAAATGGTAAAACCAATGTTGGGCCTTCTTTGGAGGAGTCTTATTCAAAGCGAACTGTCAAGGGGGTCCCATAAATCACCCGACGCGTTAGGGACGCAAAATCCGGGAACATAATACCGATATGACGGAAACTAGGGCGGCAAGAGTGGAACAAAACACAGGCATAAGGCCGAGCCTTCCACCCTTTACCAAGTATATAGATGCATTAATAAAATAAGATATATTATGATATCCCAACAAGTAAACATGTTCCAACAAGGAACAACATCTCCATGTTCCAACAGGAACAAACTTCATCTTCACCGCAACTAACAACGCTATAAGAGGGGCTGAGCAAAGCGGTAACATAGCCAAACAACGGTTTGCTAGGAAGGGTGCAAAAGGTTAGAGGCTGACATGGCAATTTGGGAGGCTTGAGGAACAAGTGATAGGTAGCGCAGCATAGCGATAGAACGAAACAACTAGCATAGCAATGATAGTAGTGAGATCCAGGGTAGCGGTCATCTTGCCTGAAATCCCGCAAGGAAGAACGAGTCCATGAAGGAGACGAACGGATGAAGCCGAACCAAGCGTAGACGAACGAATCCTCACGATCGCAACGAAACGGGAACTAACTAGAAGAAGCGCACAACATAGTAAACACACCACACATGAACAAGGCATGATGCACAACAAGCATGATGCATGACAAAGCTACATGAAGCTACTCATTGCAAGAGATGATGCAAACAAGAGCAACACATCAAGGCAAGTTTAAATGAGGCCGGGAACAACATATAACAATTCCGGTAAGTCCTCATATGCAAATTTCAAAATTGGTCCAGATCTGAATAACCTTAAGTTCAAGTTGTTAAACAGCAAGTTAAGATGCACCACGATGATCTACACGAAATTCTAGTCAAGTTACATATAAAGTTCATTTAATTCGGAGCTACGGCCTAGAAGATATGAGCAAAACAAGTTAAACATGGCACTGATGCAAAATGCATACAAACATCAAGAAAACACCTCAAAACAAGGATGCAACATGATAATATGAAACTACATGCAAAATCAAGCAAGTTTCATATAGAGCACACTCAAAACGGAGCAACGGTTCAACACATACACCCTATACAAGACATAACAACAATCTGTCCAAAACAGCAACTAGGCATATTGCAAGCATCAAAACAATATGCTGCAGCACCTCAACAAGAAAACAAAAGGCATGGGCATGATTTACAGGTAAAGCATTACAAAACATGAACACTGAGCTATCTCCAGAAATCACAAGAACATGCTCAAAAACACATGGCAAGATTGCAAATAATAACAGTTTCAGACTTATCAGGAAATAACATCAGGTTGCAATGTTTAGAGCTATCAAACAACATGTTACAGGAACTTATCATGGCAAACAAAGGCATGGCATGAATCTACTAATTGCATAGAACAAAAGTCCTTTACTGACCATGAGCCAAAAAGGATCAGAAAATATGATGGCACCCATGTAAACATGGCAAGTTATATTATAGATTCATACATGGCAGGAACAACAATAAGTAGGCATGTTGGTGAGCTTGAACCACTCACCACAGAGCAATAAATGGCATGGCAAGGCAACCAACAGCAATAAGACATGGCATAGAAGCTATACATGGCAAGAACAACATCATAGCATACACGGATCAACTACAACAACCTTGGCAAAATTGAATAACATGTAAACAATCTGCCAGGAAACATTTTATAGCAAAAGTAGAGCTCGATTGACTCAAGCTATGGCACTCCATAATTGCAAACAAGGGCATGGATGGATAGAGAATAACCATATTTTAAAAACATCCTTACTGAAATATCTCACAATAAGCATGGATCTCTCGGTAGCATCAAGTTTACATGGCATAAAAATATCAGCAGAACAGGGGCTGAAATCAGCAACATCATGAAGCCTAGTTTGCATGCTTGTGCTAGCCACCACATAGATCACAAAAATACATGGCATACACCCCTGTAAATATGGCATGGCATATTACAAAACACATGTAGGACTCAAGTTCATAGGGTGCACACATCAATCATGGAAAAAATGACAAAAGTGCATGTTCTGATAAGAATCTGAAACTAACATCACATAGCCCCCTTCCAACAGCATTTCAGGCACCAAGATGAGCTCTAATTAAAATTATGCAATGAGATGAAGTGATGTACTCGTCGAGACGAACAATTTGACATATTACACACACGAAACGGAGCAATATGCAGAGAGTTATAGCATGATGAATATGGCATGAAAATGTTAGCAGATTCGGGGACTTAGTGGATTTATACCCTCTGAAAAGTCAACCCGGGACGAGGAGATCCCGGGACGGAGCGGATCCGGGACGGTGCAGGGGCGCGTTTGGTTGGAGGGACCGGTGGATCTGATCCATCTTCTCTCCGGCGAGGCGGGGCGGTTCCGGCGAGGAGCTCCGGCGAGGAGGAGGCACGGGAGGCGGCGAGGGGCGCTGCATGGACGGCAAGGGCGGGCGCTGGCGAAGTTTTGCGCAGGGCGCTACGGGCGAGGTCGGGCTGAGCCGACGCAGGTAGGGGCGGAGCGGGCGAGGAGAGACGCGCACGGGAGGCGGGCGCAGCGCCGGGCTATCGGGCGGAGCTGCTGGAGGCGCGCAGGCACGCGCGCCGGAGGAGTTTTCCGTGCGTGTGGAGGGAGGCGGCGCGATCGGGCCGGCACGGCCTCCGCGAGGGATGGGCCAGCGGCGGCGGGGCGCGCGCGACACGCTGGGTCCGGTCGCCGGTGGCGGCGGCGCGCGCCGAGACCGAAAAGCGGGCGGCGGGGACGCTGGCGCACGCGCGGCGGGACGCGGCGCTGGCTCGCCTCGCCTCTGCTGGCCGGGCGGCGCGAGGACGGCGGCGGACAGGTGGCGGCGTCCGATTGCGCGGGCGGCGGATGACGCCCGCCGTTCGGATTTTTGTCCGCGCGCGGGTGGAGTTTTTCTAGGTTAGGGAGAAGAAGAACCGAGATTTCCGGGGAGGACCTATTTATAGATAGAGGGAGCTAGGAGAGTCCAAATGGAGCGGTTTTCGCCACGGATCGGATCAAACGCATCGAGAGCATGGAGGGGAGTTTGCTAGGTTTTGGGGCCACTTTGAAAGGGGTGTTGGTCTGCAAGGAGAAGGAGGCTTTTACGGTTACTCCGTTAACCGTTGAGTATCAACGACCTCCAAATGGCACGAACTTGACAGCGGTTCACTGTGCTATACCAAGGCCGCTTGACAAACCTCGGTCCATTCTGAGACCATTTAACACCCGCACACCTAAAAGAGGTAAAGGGGCGCCGGGGACATAGGAGTGCCGGATTGGAAAACGGACAACGGGAAAATGCTCGGATGCATGAGACTAACACGACGCGAAAAATGAAATGCACATGATGACATGATATGAAATGCAGATGATGACATGGCAAAGTGCAACACGCAAGCAAATGACATGGCAACGACGGGCGAATAACCGGAAGACACCCGCGATCGAATCCGGGCGCATAATCAGGGGGGTGATCAGTCAGGAGTCCGGCTGCGGGTTTATTATGTTTATGCTTTTGGCGGCCGTGATCCGCTTAGGGCTTGGTGGCGGCCCTGCCCGGGCTCGCGCCAAGGCCGCTTGGGCCTTGTCCGCCACGCCCGCCTCCCACGCTACGCTTGCCACCTCCTTCGCTGCTCCGCCTTTCTCTCGCTTCCTCAAGGCCTCACAGAAAGCCTGCCGCCTCCCGAGGTCGGGCGAAGCGGTCTATGCGACGGTGTTGGCATGAGCCCACCGCCCCCGATGATGGAGGCGGAGGCCGACCGCCAAGGGAGAGCGGGCTCGTTTCAAGCAAGACAAGACGAACTCAAGGAGTTTGCAAAAAGATAAAGGAAAACACAAGAAAAGACAAGTTTACGCGACACCCTCGGCGGTTGCGCTGGGCACTTCGAACGGGTCCGCTGGGCGCGCCTCCTCTCGCTTGGTCACTGTGGCTGAGCCTTGGGTTCTTCGCCGCCGCCTTTGCAACAGCGAAGCCGCTCGGCGCTTTGGTGCGCCGCTTAGCGAGTCGGCGCAGCCGAGGAGCTCGCCTACTCGCTGGCAACCGGCGGCAGCGCAGTTAGGTGATCCTCGCTGCCATCGTTCGCCAGCCTCGAGACCGCCTTCCTTCGAGCGCCGCTCATTACCACCGCTTTACGCCGTTTTCCTCCATGGCGTCAGCTTTCAAGTCGGGTCGCTCAGGCCACTCATGATCGGTCCGGCATGATACTCCTCGCCCCGCACTGTGGCATCGCTGTTGGCTGGTCGGAGGAGCTAAGGCGCTATGACTGATTGATCAGTCGGCAAAGCAGAACCCGGCAGACAAAGAAAAGACCAAGAGTTAAGAAGCTTACCGGAGGCGGCGGGTGTGCGCGGGAATACGGCCGCTTGCCGAACTGCCACTCTGACTCCAAGAGTTTGCAGTTCGAGATCTCATTAACCAGGCGAGCCACCTCCGTGGCCGGCATCTCTTTGGTAGACATCCAGCACGGGTCTCGATGCCCGCCCATCCGACTGATCAGATGAGGCCGGCCTTGAAGAGGGAGAACCCGGCGCTCCACGAAGGCCGTTAGCAAATCGGAGGCTTTGAGGCCCTCCGAATCCGTCATCACCTTGAGCCGGACGACAATGGCGGCGGAGGTGGCCGACAGTGTCCTCGGCTTATGGGCCCAGTTGGTGCGAGGCTTGGTCGGCGGGCCGGCTTCGTAAGGGGGCAGGTTGACGAAGTCCATGGCCGGGTTGACGTTCTTGACATAAAAGTACGATTTTTGCCACAGCTTGACCGATCAGCGCCAAACCGAGGGACGGAAGGGTTGTCATGCTCCGGGAATGGGGTCCCCAGACTTGCCTCGCCTGCGCGGTGTGGCTCAAGTGGGGCCCAGCAGGCTCCAAAGATCATCAGCCCGAGCTCAAGACCCTTGTGAGGGGCCAGACTGCTGGGCGGACGACAGGAACCTTCCTCAGGAGCAGCCTCATCAGGCAGGCTCGCGAGGAGGCGGAGAGATCAAGGCACGGTACCTCACGAGGGTGCCCCATGACGCAATCCATGACGATCAAGGACCAGGCGGGCGCCGGCCTGCGCAGTGTCCTTGTTTCCCTTTCGGTGCAAAGGGGGCAAGCACAGACCAAGGCCTCAGGCAAAGGTTGCCGCTTCGGTGCAACAAGACCAAGACTAGCAGAGCGGCAGGAAGGAGGTCATCAGGAGCCCTGTATGCATCACCACCAGAGCCTTTGGCAATCAAGACCAACTTTAGTCAGATAAGTGTACCAGATGTTCCTTCAAATGGCCAATTGTTGGCGCCTTAATGTCATTATTTGGGAAGAGGCCCAGGGCCTCGCTCTATAAATAGGACTAGCCACCACAAAGGTAGGGGGGATCGAGATCATGCAGAGAGAGAGAGAGAGAGGTGACTGAACTCACCCAATCAGTTCATTGCACCAGCCCAAGAACACCCCTCGCGAGGTTGTTCTTCTTTGTATTGTTCATCATCAGCCCCTGAGGCAATCCACGACACCACACACTGGAGTAGGGTATTACACCACCACGGTGGCCCGAACCAGTATAAACCTCGTGTCCCTTGCATTGTTCTTCGTTCCTAGTTTAGATCCCTCGCAATCCATACACGCGTGAGCTGGTAGGGGAGAGATCTCCGCGCGCACCCCGGTGTTCGAACCTCAAGGGTCTGCCGGAACCCAAAATCCGACATTTGGCACGCCAGGTAGGTGGGCGCCGGAATCTTTCTACCGCTGGTTGCGTGTGATCTTCCGTCGTGCCCATGGCTGACGCTCGCCGAGCCCGTGCCGAGCGCCGGGCTGCTCGCACCACTCGAGTCGCCCAGACGGCTCCCGTCGGTGGGCACCCCCATCGTTCCCCATCGCCTACCGCCACCGGACCGACGGGGAACGAGCAACAGGCCTCATCCCTGCACCCATCGATGAGGCGAGAAGGCCGCACGGCTACTCCCTCGCTCACCCCTGCTGGTTCTTCGTCCCGCGCACACCGCGCTACCATGGAGGCTCGAGCCGCGCTCATCGTGGCGAACGAGCTACTGCGCTACCGCCCTGTTGACGACGTTTACGCGGAGTAGCTCGACCGCGTCGCTGAGCTCGTCCGCGCCGCAGGGGGCTCCCCCGCGCCATCCCTCTCGCTGTCTCGCCCTTCACCCCACGCGGGAGGCAGGGAGCCGGAGGTTCCCCCGCCACCTCCTTCCCAAGAATGCGTCCTGGCTCCAAGGCGTGTGGCCCCGGTCGAGACCTCCAAGGCCGGCGCCTGCCAAGAGCAAGAAAGGAGCTGCCGAGATCCTCGCCCCCAAGAAGGTGCTCCTGCTCCCAAAGCACCAGAGCGCCGCGACCACGCCCAGCAGACCACCAGTCAAGACCCCACGCTGCTCCATGTAGCGGTGCATGGGAATCCACAAGAACAAGCTCTGCATCAGCAGAGAGTCCTCGTGGCCACTGCAGGCTGCCACGCATTCACCGCCGAAGCACGCGAACGCCGCATGGCCCGACAAGTTCAAGCTGACCTGCCTCCTCGCCACGACGGCACCGGCGACCCCGTTAGAGTTCCTTCAGCTTCACGAGCTGGGCATCAAGCCGCCAACGGGACGAAAAGGTCATGGAAAATTGGTTCCTATGGCGCTTCAAGGACGGAGCCCGAACTGGCTCCCGAACCTGGCCCCGCACGATTCCTCGTGGGACGAGATGCGCACCCGCTTCATCGCCAACTTCAAGGCACTGCCATCGCCCTCGCCGCCGGAGCGACATGCGCCGCATCAAGCAATAGCCGAGAGACCTTGCGTATACATCCAGCCGCTTCAACAACGCCTACTAAGATTCCTAAGGTGATCGAGGAAGCCATCATCTCAGCTTTCTCGATGGCGCGTGACGTCAAGATGAAGGAGGAGCTAGCGATGCATGAAGACCTGTGCACATCCCTCGAGCTGTTCAACTTGCCAACCAAATGCGCCAGGCTGAGGAAGGGCGCCTTCCTCCTCGAAGCTTCCGCCGCCGATCCGAAGAAAAGAAGCCCAAGGGCAAGGACGTGAAGCGCAAGGGGCTGTCGTGGTCGGGCGGCGTAACCGCATACCAAGCGAGGCGGTGGATCAGCCCGAAGTCGCCCAAGGGCAGCCGGTATCGCATGTACCACGACCTCCACACCCACAACACCAACGAATGCCAAGAGCTCAGTGGCCGGCGAGAAGGGCGATTACCGACGCCCGAGCGCAATGATCGGGCTATGACCGAGGAGGAGGAAGAGGCACAGACGCTGGAAGACTGCGGCCCACGCCAGGATGGCGTGACAGCTCGTGGAGGACCGCTGGCAGACCAGCTCGCGAGGGAGGTTGAGGACCAGCTCGTGAGGATCGCCTCGCAGAACACGGGCTCCCACCTTGCCACAGCCGCCAAGGAGGTACGCAGACAATCATCGACGAGGGGCTGGGGGCTTCAGAGCTGCGCACATCGCTTGCATCCTGGGTGGTGCTCAGGCCCCAGCCTCTCAGCGCATCTTCAAGCAGTTTGCTCGCGAGGTAAATGCAGTCCTCCCCAAGCCTGAGGCCACACGCCCTCTCAGGTGGTCATCGTGCGTTATCACGTTCAGCTCATCGGATCAGCTCAAGTGTACGGCAACGGCCGGAGTCCTCCCCATGCTTTGCTCACCAGCCATCAGCAACATGCAAGTCACCAGGACCCTCATCGACGGTGGAGCGGGACTCAATGTCCTATCTGTCGAGACATTCAACGATCTCCAAGTGCCATACGATCAGCTCCAGCCGACCAAGCCTTTCTCAGGAGTTGCCGATGGCTCCACCGTCCCGATAGGGCAAGTTCTCCTTCCCGTCACCTTCGGACGGCGCGACAACTACCGCACCGAGCTCATCGACTTCGATGTCGCCCACATTCGCCTGCCATACAATGCCATTATCGGGTACCTAGCTTTTGCCAAGTTCATGGCAGTGACTCACCATGGCTACAATGTCCTCAAGATGCCAGGAAGTGGAGGAGTCATCATAGTACCTTGTGAGGAAAGGGATGCAGTGTGCTCTCTTGAGCGCACCTTCCAAGCCGCAGCAATCGAAGACCCAGTCCACAGGAGCGGGAGACTTCCCGAGGCGATCCCTAAGAAGAAGAAGGCTTCGCCTGGTCCAGGCCCTCGCAAGGGAGGCACCTCCGAAGGCGCGGCATCAGGGCCCATGCCCGTTCAAGGGGCGCCCCCCTCTGCCGCATAGGAAGGCGCACCTGGCGCCCTCCTCAGGTGAGGCTCGGGGGCTCTTTCATGGCGAGCCATCAACCTAGCCGAGGTCGCGAGGGAGGCGCTCGGGCACCACTTGGAGGCGTGCTTCAAGGCACGTTTCCCTCAGAAGGTATGAGACAAGGAGGGCCAAACCTCGGAGTTCATCGCGAGGAACACCTGTGAGCTACAGGAATCAAGAGTCATGCGCGCTGCCGCCGCCGCCACCGTCGCCCCACATCCAGCGAGGATAACGGGCTGCGGATCTGCATCGACATACCAGGACTCAACCGGGCCGCGTCTCAGGAGCGCCTCTGGCCCTCACGCATGGGACATTGCGAGGTTCCGCCTCACAGCTACGCTCAGATGCCTTCGGCCGCCGAACGCGGGTCCGTCGCTCATCGGCCTGCCGAGGGCGCCTGAGGCTCAGGAGGTCAAGCAGCGCGGTCCCGGCAGAGATTGAGATGGCTCTCGAGAACCCCTGTTCCCGTGAGCCTCCCGAGGCTCCAGTCCCGAGGGGCTCGTGAGGGCCGGCCTCATCACGCCATCCGCCACCTCAACATCCCGCCACCTCCGACCATATCGTGACACCTTTCCAAGCTCCGCTTTCAGCTGGGAGCGCCCATCGGGCTGCATCATTCCCAGGCTGCATGGGTCCGTCCCTGCGGCATGTATCCATTTTTCTTATGTTCTTTACTTACCTTGTTGGGGGCGCCCCTCGGGCTGCATTATCCCCAAGCCGCTCGGGCCAGACCCAGTGGCGTATGTTTTCTCCGCACCTATCTAGATGGATCTGCTCCTCTGCGCTTAACTTGATTCACGTAATTGTTGCCTACTACCTATCGCGGGTCTCTCCGCCCTAATGCAAAGCGCTTGCACGTTAAAAGGGGGGGTACCTGAGCATCGCGACTCATGGGCTCCTACTGGCTCTCCAGCCCTTACCTCCTGGCCTTGACCCACGGCATCACGACCTGTCATACCAGCGGCGGCTGAGCTCACCCGAGGGCCGGGACCTGAGGACGTAGAGCATTTGCATTCTAACCCTACAGGAACACACCACTGATAAAGGCCCAGAGCCAGGCGCAACCCGCCTCGAGGTAGGGCTTCTTGAGTCCCGTGCTGGCTCACGGGTGCCTAGATACACCTCTCCTAGCCCTATCGCGTCCACCACGTGTCACATGGGGCAGACACGCCCGGGGCTCCTCCCGAGGGAGCCCTCCCACGCACTCAGTTGGAAGCACCATGTTCGCGCTGGCTAACGACATCGCCGAGGAGCGGCTATGCCCGCATTACATACGGAAGCGCTTATGTTCTGGGCTGGTGATAAACAACCGAGGCGGCCCACGATCAGACAACCTCTCGTGAGCCCAGAGCTCAGTGTTTGGCACCATCGCAATGCCTCCCCTCGGGAGTGCCGCGCGAGGGGGCTGGACGCGGGGGCCATGCCCGAACATACGCCACCCAGCCAGGTCCATCGGACCTGGTCGTTGCGCGCCTCCCCGAGCGGAGCCAAGGTATGAAAATTCGTTTGAACGTCAAGGGGGACTCCTAAGCATCGCGACTCGGGAGCCTAACTGGTCACGTAGCCCCTCACTCCTTAGCCCCGTCCTTGGTCTCCGGTCGGGGCTAACGGCGGTTGAGGTATGCGCGGGGCCGGGCCATGCCAACGTAGAATGACCAATCCACCCCTACGCCTCCCTTCCCTACTTGTTGTTCGCGTGTAAAGGGGGACTCCTGAGCATCGCGACTCAGGAGCCTAACTTGCCACGTAGCCCCTCACTCCTTAGTCCCGTCCTGGTCTCTGGTCGGGGCTAACGGCCGCTGAGGTATGCGCGGGGCCGGGCCCTGCCGACGTTGAACACAGGCAAATAGGAGGGAAAATGCAAATCCTAAGGAATTCAAAAGCAAATATTACAAGCCATAAAGTGTTCTCACAACACCAAACACAAGTTTAAACGCCTCCACCGGGCATGGTGCATGTTGCAGGAATTAAAACATGACAAAGGATGCGAGGCTATCACTTTCCAGTAGCGCTGCCGCCTGCGGTGGAGCCACGCCGGGCGGCTCCGCCTCCTTAAGCCGCGGAACTGGTGGCGTCGCGTCTAGGCAAGACGCTGAAGGCATGGAACTTCCCCAGCAAAACCTCGGCTCAGCCCTTCACGGCCTCAGCAGCAGCGATGGCAAGGTCACCGCTCACGGGTTCCATTAGGCTATCGAGGTCGACGTTGGGGTCGGGAAGGTAGATGTGGCTGAGGACGCGCGTCAGCGCTGCAGACGACAGTGCGCGTGTCTCGGCCTCGGCCGTGGGACCGAGTCCGTCCGCGGCATCTTCGAGCGCGTGGACCAGGAAGGGAAGCAGCTCGGCAGGGCCGTCCTCTTCGCCAACCAATGGGTCCTCTAAGCCGCTCTCATAGAGCGTCTTCAGCATGGCGCGAGCCTTCTCCTCCAGCTCGGCAAAGACCACCCGGTCCTCGGCCAGGACCTTCGCCTTGCGGTCTAGCTCGGCCCTCTCCACCTTCAGTGCCTGCTCCAGCGTCTCCAACCGGCCACGACGGTCAACAAGCTCGGCGTCCCGGTCTTTGACGGCAGCCTCCCGAGCCTTCATCCCCTCCTCCTTCTCCTGGCGGATGTGGACCTCCTTCGCGAGCTCCTCGCACATGTCTTGCAGCTCGGCCTCCAACGCCTTGCAGCGGCCCTGGGCATCCGTAGTTTCGCCTTGAGCAGCATCGCGAGCAGCCTTAGCCTGGCGGGCAGCTTGTTTCTCCTCGTCGGAGGCGGACGCAGCCTGCCTCAGCCGCTCGGACAGAGGCAGCGGAGCGGGCCCAGCCGGAGGCTAACTCCAGGCACCCGACCACCAGGTGGGGGTCCGTGCTCTGGAGATCCTCCCGAAGACGGCTCAGTTCATTGGCAGCCTGGTCCAAGACAGCTGAGGAATCAGAAGAGACGGGAGCTGGTGCAGCAGGCGGAGAGGACGGCAGTGTGATCACGACTTGGGAGGAAGGAAGTCCCGGGCCATGGGCATCTCAGCAGCAGCACCAAGCCCAGGCCCCTCCAAGTTCAGCGGGACCACGGGGGCTGACTCCTCGCCGGAGTGTCCCTGCTGGGCTCGCGAGGACGACCGGGCAGGGGAAGCGTGGGCCTTGGTGCCTCCTTTCCCCGCAGAAGAAGGCGCTGCCTCGGCAGGCGAGCTCGCCTCAAGCGGGGCCGCAGAAGCCCCCCTCAACCTCTTCGCCTCAGGTGCCGGCCTGGTCAAGGAGTGTAGGCGTCATGTCTCGGCGATAGAAATAGAGCAGAGCACGGATCGAGTACTTATAGGTCATCGCTCGCGGGATCAAGCAGCCTCCGGCCGAACTTGAATCCCGAGAGCCTGCAGCTGGGGTCAGCCTTGGGAGGCACGGAAGCAGAGGAAGCGTCGGGAAGGCCGGAGCTGGCCTCAGACCGCCCTGGAGATAGAGCTGATCCTGGGGCACCAGCCCCGACCTGTCTTTTCTCGGGAACGGGGGAGAGTCCACTCCCCCTCGCCCACTGCTGGCCTCGTCGTCGTCCGATATGGAGCGGAGGATGCGAGACCTGCGCCGGGGGAAGAACTCCTCCGACTCCTCGCCAGTCGCCTCGGAGTCGAACTCCTCTTCCTCCTCCTCCTCCTCCTCCTTTTCTCCCTCCTCACTCTCGCCGGAGTCGCTGGAGGACACATTCACCGTCGGCAACCCCGTCAGATCCCCGGGAGCCACTGCGAGCACTAGCCCCTCACCGTTGAAGGTAGGCATGGTGTCCACCGCCTGCTCCCAGTCATCACGAAGAAACAGGGGGACATGAGCACCGTCCGGCCTCGCCACGTCTCCCCCAACCAAGGAGTGGAGGGCCGCGACCAGATCTTCATCGGCCAGAGCTGCAGAGGTCAAGCGAATGGCAGCATCTGCTTCCCCGAGCCTCCACAACGGGAGCGAATGCTCCCGGAGTGGAGCCACCCGGTGTTCCAGAAACTCCCTCAGGAGTGTGGCCCCGGTCAGCTTCGCCGCCCCCAAGTTGCCTGGCCTCAGGTCCACGTCCATCCTCTCCAGCACCACCCTCGCGCGGGGATCGACGAGCTCCGCGCGAGACCACGCATCAACGGCCTTGGGCTGCCTCGTGGGCAGCACGAGTCGGGGGTGGATGCGCCCGGCGTCCACCATGACCCACCTGCTCCGGAAGCCTTCAATCCTCTTCCCGGGCTTCGAGATGGTGTTGGAGCCAGAGTATGCGACAAAATTCGCGCATGCAGAGATGGGGCCACGAGAAACCCGGAGGTAAAAGTAATGGCGTAACAAGGCCACCGAGGGCTTTATCCCAACGTGAGCCTCGCAATAATAGGCGAAGATCGCCAGGAGAAGAACAGAGTTGGGGTGGAGGTGCAGAGCTTTCAAGTTGTACAGGCAAAGAACAGCAAGGAAGAACTCGGAAAAAGGAGGCACCAAACCGGCGACGATGGCACTCATGAAGAGCGGGTAAAAGGTGCTCCCCTTGCCTTCAGGCTGCTGGAGCCGGCCTTGAACGCGGTCGCTCCCGCGTTGCCCTGCGCCACCGTCCTCTGGCGCACGAGGGCAAGATTCCTCTCCGACACATTTGGGGGATCCAGAGCGGGGAGCACCGGGCCTCAGTCGGAGTCTTGGGGGGCGCCATAGCTAGCTGGACGGGAAGGATTGAGGCAGATCTGGAGGATTTCGGAAGCAGGAAGGAGAAGGGTGAGAAAGGGGATTTGGAGTAAGGCAAGCGAGAACAAAGCAGGTCAGTCTGGCTCGGGCACCCCTTTTTTGTCAAGTCGTGCGGTTGCCGAGGCATCGTGGGGGAGCGGAGACGCCCATGACCAACCAATCACCACGCGGCGCCCAAAGCCGCAGCTGTTGGGGCCCGCAGTGCTTCGCACTTGCCCCTTCGCTTCTCTGCTAAGCCAAGTCCGGGCGCGCCTTGGACCCGGGGGCTACTGTCGGCGTTCTGGGAACGGGGGTCCATAGACTTGCCTGCCTGCGGCCTGCGGCATGGCTCAAGTGGGGGCCCAGCGTGGCCCAGCTTCATTAGCCCGAGCTCAAGACCCTCGCGAGGGGCCAAGCCTCGCGAGGCGGACGACAGGAACCTTCCTCAGGAGCAGCCTCGTCAGGCAGGCTCGTGAGGAGGCGGAAGATCAAGGCAGGGTACCTCACGAGGGTGCCCCGTGACACAAGCCATGAAGATCGAGGACCAGGCGGGCGCCGACCTGCGCAGTGTCCTTGTTTCCCTTTCGGTGCAAAGGGGGCAAGCACAGACCAAGGCCTCAGGCAAAGGTTGCCGCTTCGGTGCAACAAGACCAAGACCAGCAGAGCGGTAGGAAGGAGGTCATCGTGGAGCCCAGGGCGGCGTCACCACCAGAGCCTTTGGCAGTCAAAGACCGACTTTAGTCAGGATAAGTGTAACAGATGTTCCCCTTCAAAATGGCCAATTGTTGGCGCCCTTCCCGGTCATTATTTGGGAAGAGGCCCAGGGCCTCGCTCTATAAATAGGACTAGCCACCACAAAGGTGGGGGGGGATCGAGATCACGCAGAGAGAGAGAGAGAGAGAGAGAGAGAGAGAGAGAGAGAGAGAGAGAGAGAGAGAGAGAGAGACTGAACTCACCCAAGCAGTTCATCGCACCAGCCCAAGAACACCCCTCGCGAGGCTGTTCTTCCTTTGTATTGTTCATCATCAGCCCTTGATGCAATCCACCACACCACACACTGGAGTAGGGTATTACACCACCACGGTGGCCCGAACCAGTATAAACCTCGTGTCCCTTGTGTTGTTCTTCGTTCCTAGTTTAGATCCCTCACAATCCATACACGCGTGAGCTGGTAGGGGAGAGATCTCCGTGCGCACTCCAGTGTTCGAACCTCAAGGGTCTGCTGGAACCCTAAATCTGACAGCGGTTCCTAGCACCCAGGTGCCGCACCGCGATGAAGGCCCTGCACTGAGCCGCCTCATTCTTGGTGGAGGTGCCAAGTATGGTGTAGAAGAATTCCCCCCAGAGCTCGAGAGTGGGGAGAACGCCGAGTTAGCTTTCGCAGAGCGTGACGAAGGCCGACAGCAGCACCACCATGTTCGGTGTGAGGTGATGCGGCTGGAGTTGGTAGAATTGAAGGAAGGAGCGGAGGAAGCCGCTTGCCAGTAGGCCGAAGCCACGCAGGAAGTGAGACCGAAGATGACTCACTCACCTTCCTCCAGCGCCGATGAGATCTCCTTCACGGGCGAAACACGCGCCTGGACATAGCCCTCGCCAGGCAGCCGCCGCGTGTTGCGGAGGAAGGTGATGTGGTCTTCAAGGACGTTCGAGCCGTCCCAGTCACCGGCCCGCTCGCGCGCCATGAAGGCTCAAGTTCGACGAGGCAACGGCGCGACGGAGAGGATGGGCTTGGTGACGACGGGCCACGGCAGAACTTCGGCACGACGCGGGAGTGTGGCGGCAGCAAAGAAGAAGAAGAGGAAGAAAATGGTGGAGGGAGAGGAGGGCACGCGTGCTAGTGCTGCTCCCCACCTCTGCCCTACTTATAGCCCCTGGCTGCGAAGCCGAGGGGACGGGGCGTGGGGATCTTGAGATTAGCTGTGCCCACGACCCCACGGCCCCGCATTTACCGCACGGTAACGGCGCGAAGTAAATGCGCCAGGAACCCCAACCGTTCGCCCCGGTCACGGCGGATCTACGCATGTGCCAAGGCCCGATAGTGGTGGGCCCCGGCTTGCGGCGACGTCCCATCGCACGCATGGGTTGGTAGGCGGCCCGGCCGGGTGGCACCACGTGGCGCACGAATAGCTGGCGGCGAGCCTGGCACCTGGCTGGCGTGCCACCCAACTCCCGCCGAGACGTTTCAAAAACCACCAGGCGACCTGCCTGGTCACGTCCGACTCCTGACAGCCGCGCTCCGGAAGACGGACGAAGCGAGATCAATCAACCACTCAGAGTAGCAAGCCGCTGAGGCCCCTCGCCTCTTTCAACCATGGCGCCCCACCAGCTTCGGGGACTACTGTTGGAGTAAATGACCATGGGTAGCCTCATCAGCCTCCCATGGTATTTCAAGACATCAGGACAGGCTGCGCCCCTCAAGAATCAAAAACCAAAGGCCGCCTTCTTGGGGATGGCTGGTCCATACGGCCAGCTGCCAGAAGGCGACAAAGCAAAACAGACGATCGCCGAGCAGGCCGACTCCTACCAGGCGGCCTCCAGAGAGGCCGACTCCTAGCAGGCGGCCCCTCCGCCCCCTTCTAGTTTGTGCCACATTATGACAACGAGACAGGGCGTGGCTATAGTGCAGCCTCCCACCCCTGAATCCAGGGCAGAGCGTGGCCACAGTGCGACGTACTGGGCGGACATTCCTCGCCCGGCGCGGTACTTGTGCCTCGCAACCCATGACATCACCCATGGCAGAGAAGGCCATGCTCCCACTACGGGCTGTCGGTACGGCCCCAGGCGGCGGGCCCTACCTGTCCGTGAGAAGCCAGACGACGGCGAGCTCCCATCAGACGGCATGGGGGGAGGCCGACTCCCAGCAGGCGGCCCTCCCCCTCCCTCAAAAGTCTATGCGCCATTAATCAGAAGAGACGGGGAGTGGCTACAATGGTCGCCCGCCAGGCGGCGGTACTGTAGCTGTCGGATCATGGGTTCCGGCATAACCCTCAAGGTTCGAACACTGGGGTGCGCGCGAAGAATTCCTCCCTACCGATCCACGTCCTAACTGGCTAAGGTCTCGAGGACGAACTCAACGAACTCACAACACAAAAGACACGAGATTTACACTGGTTCGGGCCACCGTTGTGGTGTAATACTCTACTCCAGTGTGTTGGTGGTGGATTGCCTCTTGGGATGATGATGAACAGTACAAGGGAAGAACTGCCTCCTGATATTGAGGTGTTCTTGTGCTCTGTGAGCTTGTGGGTGAGAGGATGGAAGATGGAATCGATCCCCCTACTGTGGCAGCTAGTTCTACTTATATAGGCCCTGGTCCTCTCCCCAGATATTGAGCGGGAAGGGAGCCAACAACGGCCAATTTGAAAGGGGACAGCTAGTATAGCTTATCGACGACAAAGCGATCTTCACCGCAAAGGCTCTGGTGGTGACGCCGTCTTGGGATCCATGGTGACCTCCGTCTTGCCGTCCTACTGGTCTTGGTCTCGTTGCACTGATATGGAAACCTTTGCTTGATGCCTCGGTACTTCACACCTGCGCTTGCCTCCTTAGCACCAAAGAGGGAACAAGGACACTGCGCATACTGGCGCTCGCCTGGCGCCCGCTGATCTAGATCGTCATGGCTCATGTCACGAGAACCTCGCGAGGTTTGCCTTGCCTTGATCTCTCCGCCTCGTGAGCCTGCTCGCAAGGCTGTTCTCGAGGAGGTCTTGTGTCGTCCGGCCATGAGGCTTGGCCCCTCGCGAGGGTCTTGAATGCCTTGTTGATGAAGATGGGCCGTACAGGCCTGCTAGCACAGCCACGCCGTGGGCCGCAGGCAGGCAAGTCTGGGGACCCCCATTCCTAGAACGCCGACAGTAGCCCCCGGGCCCAAGATGCGCTCGGGCTTGGCTTCGAGGCGAAGCCAAAGGTCAAGTACGAAGCGCCGCGGCCACAAAAGCCTGCGGCTTGGTTGACGTGTGGCGGTTGATTGGATGTGGGCGTCTCCGCTTCCCCACGCTGCCTCGGCGACTGCCCGACTTGACAAGTCCCTGCGACATGCAAGGAAAACCATCATTACTTGTGATCGTAGGAGGCGCCGGTTGGCCTTCTTCCGCTATAAATGGGGAGGGGGGGTAGAGCCCCCGTCGCCCATCTCTTCCCAGTCCGCTTGCTCCTTCCTTCTCTGCTCCATCACCGGCTCCCATGGCGCCGTCGAAGAGGTTCTCCGCCGCAGAGAAGGGAAAGGCCCCTCGCGAGGGGCCCGGCTCCCCGGCACCCAAGCGGGGACGCGGCCGTCCTCGTAAGCACATCCCGGCTCCCGCCACGGCCGACCGCTCCCGGGGTGGCGCCGCTGCGCGTGGCAGGGGTCGCTCCGGTCATGGCAGTCCCGTTGATGAAGGAAGACATGTCGTGGTTCCGCGGCCTCCCCGGCCGCGCTTCCACTCGGCAAAGGTGCTGTCGGAGTTCGTTGTCTGGTCGGAGGATCTGGCCGACAACTGGCTTAAGATTCTGCGCTTCTTCGTTGATGAGCTACCAGCCTCTGGTGCAGGAGGGCTCTGGCTGCAGGCGGACGGCTGCTGCAGCAGGGCCTCCTGGGTCGTGGTTGAGGTCTCCGCCACGGGCAACATAGCTCTAGCCTGAGGTTGGCAGACGTTCGCCTGCGTGCGCGGCCTGGGCAGGCGATGCACCCTCCATTTCAAGTACAACGGTGATGCGACCCTCTATGTGAGGGTGTTTGGGGAAGATGGTCGCCGCGCCGGGTGTTGCCCCGAGATGAACGACGGCGAGGATGTGCTCGGCCTCGGCGATGGCCGCGACGAGGGCGAGGGCGAGCCCGCCGGCCGCGCCTCGTCCAGTTACGGTGGGTCTTCTCTTGGCGACAGCTCCAGCAGCGGTGGCTACGACCAGCCGCCACGCCGTCGCGCTCGCTTGAAGGTGGTAGCGGCTCGTCTCGTCGCCGCACCTCCGTGAAGCGCGAGAAGGGATCCGACTAAGCTCGGGTTGTCGCCAAGGGCCTGCCAACGTGGACTGCTGCAGGGGCGAGCGCCGCTTTTGTTTTGTTCTTCTTTCCCTTCCTGCATCCAAAATGGAACCAGCATGGGCCCAGAGGGGCGTGTATCGAACTATGATTCCTCAGTCACTTTGCTATGCTTGTTGTTTCTGTGCTGTGTCATAATTTGTTCAGAGATAACTTAGCTTGGCGCGTTCGGGGCAGCCTCCTCTTCACGAGGAACTTGTTTCCTCATGCCCATCCTGACTTGGTGGTCGCTCAGGAACTGAAAAACAATCGCTAGGAAGATCGCTAGGAAACTTGTCGTTCGCCCAAGCCTTGATCTAGCGTTTCATATCGCGGTACCCGAGGGGCATGGATTAGGAGAGACGCACCAGCTTGTGGGCTTGAACGAGGGTTCCTCGCGAGAAAGCAGGCGGAAGGCAGAGAGACGGAAAACGCTCACGAGGGCACTGGCGGAGCCCCCTCGCGAGGTATGCGAGAGAGAAAACACAGGTAAACTAGAGTCGAAAATAGCGGCAAAAGACGACGGGACCAAATCAGCAAGGAACACCAGAAGCAAACTTCGATTAAAAGAAGGCGAGCCAACTATGGAAAGCAAATGAAAAGCCGCGTCCGGCACCTAGTCTAGTCCTCAAGTCTTCTCACCAGCGCGGAGCTAAGTGCTTCCACTAGGCGTGGGAGGGAGCCCCCGAGACCCGAGGGCGGCACTCCAGAGACTCCGGGGCGTGTACAGCCCCACTCATTATTATGTGAGAGTGTAACGGGCGGCGATTCTTCACAGGCACCGGGCCTTCTTCACAGGCGCTGGGCCTTTCTTCACAGGCACTGGGCCTTGCTTCATGGGTAGAACTTCTGGAGGTGCTGGATGTTCCAGGCATTCTGGATGGGCACCCCATCCTGTGTATCCAGGCGCGTGGCACCAGGCCTGGAGACATGGAAGACCCTGAACGGGCCCTCCCACATAGGGGAGAGCTTATGCAGCCCTTCCTTGGAGAGGACCCGCCTCAGGACGAGGTCGCCCGCCTCGAGCGTCCTGGAGCGGATGTTGCGGCAGTGGTATCGCCGCAGCGTGTGATGGTACCTTGCCGCCCTCAGTGCAGCCTCGCGGAGACGTTCCTCCCCCAGCACGAGGTCCATCTCCCACGTGGCGTCCTGCTGCGTTTCATCAAATGCTAGGACCCGTGCGGAGCGA
Organism: Aegilops longissima; assembly: GCA_021605205.1. NCBI lineage: Eukaryota > Viridiplantae > Streptophyta > Magnoliopsida > Poales > Poaceae > Aegilops > Aegilops longissima. Next base: position 371,330,723 of record CM038678.1, read on the forward strand.
TGCTTGACCTCGTGAGGGAGGACCACTTTGGCTCCATAGACGAGGAAGAACGGTGTCTCACCCATAGGCTTGGTGGCGGTGGTGCGGATGGACTACAGCACGGACAGGAGTTCGTGGTGCAAGCCCCTGCCGCAGGCCTCGAGCTTCTTCTTGAAGATCCTGGTCTTGAGGCCCCTCAAGACCTCTGCGTTGGCGCGTTCGGCTTGACCATTCCTCCTGGGGTGCGCCACCGAAGCGTAGCAGATCTGTATTCCAGGTTAGCACAGTATGTTTTGAAGAGGTTACTAGTGAACTGCGAGCCGTTGTCGGTGATGATGCGGTTGGGGACCCGGAAGCAGCTCACAAGACCCTTGATGAATTTGACCGCGGGACCGGATGGGATGGTGCGGACGGCTTCCACTTCCGCCCACTTGGTGAACTTGTTGATGGCGACGTAGAGGTAGCGGTAGCCCCCAGGCGCTCGAGGGAACGGGCCCAAGATATCCAGCCCCCAGACCACGAACGTCCATGTGAGTGGGATGGTCTGGAGGCCTTGAGTCGGCTGATGGATCTGCTTGGCGTGGAACTGGCAGACTTCATAGGACTTCACCAGCTCAGGTGCGTCGTTGAGCGCCGTGGGCCAGTGGAATCCACTGCGGAATACCTTGCCGACGAGGGTCCGTGATGACGAGTGGTGCCCGCAGTCCCCGCCGTGTATGTCAATTAGCAACTCCTTCCCCTGGTCCCTGGAAATGCAACGCAGCGAAACATCATTTGGTCGCTTCCTGTACAACTCACTGTCCTAGATGCAGTATGTCGTAGCTTGCTGATGTCTACTACAAAACCTTCTTCTTGTAGACGTTGTTGGGCCTGCAAGTGCACTGGTTTGTAGGACAGTAGCAAATTTCCCTCAAGTGGATGACCTAAGGTTTATCAATCCGTGGGAGGAGTAGGATGAAGATGGTCTCTCTCAAACAACTCTGCAACCAAATAACAAAGAGTCTCTTGTGTCCCCAACACACCCAATACAATGGTAAATTGTATAGGTGCACTAATTCGACGAAGAGATGGTGATACAAGTGCAATATGGATGGTAGATATAGGTTTTTGTAATCTGAAAATATAAAAACAGCAAGGTAACTAATGATAAAAGTGAGCGTAAACAGTATTGCAATGATAGTAAACAAGGCCTAGGGTTCATACTTTCACTAGTGCAAGTTCTCTCAACAATAATAACATAGATAGATCATATAACAATCCCTCAACATGCAACAAAGAGTCACTCCAAAGCCACTAATAGCGGAGAACAAATGTAGAGATTATGGTAGGGTACGAAACCACCTCAAAGTTATTCTTTTGGATCAATCTATTCAAGAGTTCGTACTTGAATAACACCTTAAGACACAAATCAACCAAAACCCTAATGTCACCTAGATAGTCCATTGTCACCTCAAGTATCCGTGGGCATGATTATACGATATGCAACACACAATCTCAGATTCATCCAACCAACACAAAGTACTTCAAAGAGTGCCCCAAAGTTTCTACCGGAGAGTCAAGAAAACGTGTGCCAACCCCTATGCATAGGCTCATGAGCGGAACCCGCAAGTTGGTCACCAAGACATACATCAAGTGGCACGTGATATCCCATTGTCACCACAGATAAACACGGCAAGACATACATCAAGTGTTCTCAAAATAAAGACTCAATCCGATAAGATAACTTCAAGAGGGAAACTCAATTCATCACAAGAGAGTAGAGGGGGTGAAACATCATAAGATCCAACTACAGTAGCAAAGCTTGCGATACATCAAGATCGTGTGAAGTCGAGAACACGAGAGAGAGAGATCAAACACATAGCTACTGGTACATACCCTCAGCCCTGAGGATGAACTACTCCCTCCTTGTCATGGATAGCGCCGGGATGATGAAGACGGCCACCGGTAATGGGTTCCCCCTCCCAGGTGCCGAACAGACTCCGAGAGGTTTTGGTGGCTCTGAGAGGCTTGCGGCGCGGAACTCCCGATCTATCTTGATATTCGATGTTTTTAGGTACGAGGCTTATATAGGCGAAAGAAGTCGGTCGGGAGGTGCTCGGGGTCCACGAGACAGGGGGCCGCACCACAGGGGGGCGCCCCTATCTCGTGGAGTCCTCGAATCTTTTGACGTGAACTCCAAGTCTCCAGGATCATATTCTTCCCAAAATAACGTTGTCAAGGTTTCATTCCGTTTGGACTCGCTTGATATTCCTTTTCTTCAAATATCAAACAGCAATAAAACAGCAATATGGGCTGGGCCTCCGATTAATAGGTTGGTCCCAATAGTAATATAAAAGTGTATAATAAAGCCCATAATCATTCAAAACAGATAATATAATAGCATGGAACAATAAAAAATTATAGATACGTTGGAGACGTATCAAGCATCCCCAAGCTTAATTCCTTCTCGTCCTCGAGTAGGTAAATGATAAAAAGATAATTTTTGATGAGGAGTGCTACTTGGCATAATTTCAACTTAATCCTTCTTAATTGTGGTATGAATATTCAGATCCAAAAGATTCAAGACAAAAGTTTTATATTGACATAAAAATAATAATACTTCAAGCATACTAACAAAGCAATCATGTCTTTTCAAAATAACATGGCCAAAGAAAGTTATCCCTACAAAATCATATAGTCTGGCTATGCTCTATCTTCACCACACAAAGTATTTAAATCATGCACAACCCCGATGACAAGCCAAGCAATTGTTTCGTACTTTTGACATTCTCAAACTTTTTCAATCTTCACGCAATACATGAGCGTGAGCCATGGATATAGCACTATGGGTGGAATAGAAGGGTGGTTGTGGAGAAGACAAAAAGGGAGAAGATAGTTTCACATCAACTAGGCATATCAACGGTCTATGGAGATGCCCATCAATAGATATCAATGTGAGTGAGTAGGGATTTCCATGCAACGGATGCACTAGAGCTATAAGCATTTGAAAGCTCAACAAAAGAAACTAAGTGGGTGTGCATCCAACTCGCTTGCTCACGAAGACCTAGGGTATTTTGAGGAAGCCCATCATTGGAATATACAAGCCAAGTTCTATAATGAAAATTCCCACTAGTATATGAAAGTGACAACATCGGAGACTCTCTATCATGAAGATCATGGTGCTACTTTGAAGCACAAGTGTGGTAAGAGGATAGTAGCATTGTCCCTTCTCTCTTTTTTTCTCATTTTTTATTTTTTTATTTTTTATTTGGGCCTTTTCTCTTTTTTTATGGCCTCTTTTTTTCTTTTTTTTAATTTTTCGTCCGGAGTCTCATCCCGACTTGTGGGGGAATCATAGTCTCCATCATCCTTTCCTCACTGGGACAATGCTCTAATGATGATCATCACACTTTTATTTTCTTACAACTCAACAATTACAACTCGATAATTTGAACAAAATATTACTCTATATGAATGCCTCCGGCGGTGTACCGGGATATGCAATGAATCAAGAGTGACATGTACGAAAGAATTATGAACGGTGGCTTTGCCACAAATACGATGTCAACTACATGATCATGCAAAGCAATATGACAATGATGGAACGTGTCATAATAAATGGGGTGGAAAGTTGCATAGCAATATATCTCGGAATGGCTATGGAAATGCCATAATAGGTAGGTATGGTTGCTGTTTTGAGGAAGGTATATGGTGGGTGTATGATACCGGCGAAAGGTGCGCGGTATTAGAGAGGCTAGCAATGGTGGAAGGGTGAGAGTGCGTATAATCCATGGACTCCACATTAGTCATATAGAACTCATATACTTATTGCAAAAATCTACAAGTTATCAAAGCAAAGTATTACACGCATGCTCCTAGGGGGATAGATTGGTAGGAAAAGACCATCGCTCGTCCCCGACCGCCACTCATAAGGAAGACACTCAATAAATAAATCATGCTCCGACTTCATCACAAAGCGGTTCACCATACGTGCATGCTACCGGAATCACAAACTTTAACACAAGTATTTCTCAAATCCACAACTACTCAATTAGCATGACTCTAATATCACCATCTTCATATCTCAAAACAATTATCAAGCATCAAACTTCTCTTAGTATTCAACACACTCGTAAGAAAGTTTTTACTATTTTTGACTACCTAGCATATTAAGATTATTTAAGCAAATTACCATGCTATTTAAGACTCTCAAAATAATATATGTGAAGCATGAGAGTTCATCTATTTCTTCAAAATAAAACCACCACCGTGCTCTAAAAGATATAAGTGAAGTACTAGAGCAAATGACAAACTACTCCGAAAGATATAAGTGAAGATCAATGAGTAGTCGGATAATTATACAACTATGTGAAGAATCTCCCATTTAATAATTTCAGATCATGATATTTTATTCAAACATCAAGCAAAGCTAAAGAAAATGACATGACGCTCCAAGCAAAACACATATCATGTGGTGAATAAAAATATAGCTCCAAGTAAAGTTACCGATGAACGAAGACGAAAGAGGGGATGCCATCCGGTGCATCCCCAACCTTAGGATCTTGGTTGTCCTTGAATATTACCTTGGGGTTCCTTGGGCATCCCCAAGCTTATAGGCTCTTGCCACTCCTTATTCCATAGTCCATCGAATCTTTACCCAAAACTTGAAAACTCCACAACACAAAACTCAACAGAAATCTCGTAAGCTCCGTTAGCGAAAGAAAACAAAACACCACTTCAAGATACTTTAATGAACTCATTATTTATTTATTTTGTGTTAAACATACTTCATTCCAACTTCTCTATGGTTTATAAACTATTTTACTAGCCATAGAGTCATCAAAATAAGCAAACAACACACGAAAAACAGAATATGTCAAAAACAGAACAGTCTGTTGTAATCTGTAACTAACGCAAACTTCTGGAACTCCAAAAATTATAAAATAAATTGGTGGACCTGAGGAATTTATCTAGTAATCATATGCAAAAAGAATCAACTAAATATCACTCTCCAGTAAAAAGTTGAAGCTAATCTCGTGAGCGCTAAAGTTTCTGTTTTTTACAGAATGATCATAAAGACTTCACCCAAGTCTTCCCAAAGGTTCTACTTGGCACAAACACTAATTAAAACATAAAACCACATCTAAACATAAGCTAGATGTATTATCTATTACTAAACAGAACCAAAAAGAAAGAAACTAAAATAAAATTGGGTTGCCTCCCAACAAGCGCTAACGTTTAACGCCCCCAGCTAGGCATGATGATTTCAATGATGCTCACATAAAAGATAAGAATTGAAACATAAAGAGAGCATCATGAAGAATATGACTAGCACATTTAAGTCTAACCCACTTCCTATGCATAGGTATTTTGTGAGCAAACAACTTATGGGAACAATAATCAACTAGCATAGGAAGGTAAAATAAGCATAGCTTCAAGATTTTAGGCACATAGAGAGGAAACTTGATATTATTCCAATTCCTACAAGCATATATTCCTCTCTCATAATAATTTTCAGTAGCATCATGAATGAATTCAACAATATAACCAACACCTAAAGCATTCTTTTCATGATCTACAAGCATAGAAAATTTACTACTCTCCACATAAGCGAAATTCTTCTCATTTGGAATAGTAGTGGGAGCAAACTCAACAAAATAATTATCATGTGAGGCATAATCCAATTGAAAACTAAAATCATGATGACAAGTTTCATGATTTTCATTATTCTTAATAGCATACAAGTCATCATAATAATCATCATAGATAGCAACTTTGTTCTCATAATCAATTGGAACCTCTTCCAAAATAGTGGAATCATCACTAAATAAAGTTGACACTCTTCCAAATCCACTTTCATATTCATCACAATATGATTCAACATCCTCCAAAATAGTGGGATCACTGCTTCCTAAAGTTGACACTCTTCCAAACCCACTTTCATCAATACAATTATCATAAATAGGAGGCATGCTTTCATCATAATAAATTTGCTCATCAAAACTTGGGGGACAAAAAATATCATATTCATCAAACATAGCTTCCCCAAGCTTGTGGCTTTGCATATCATTAGCATCATGGATATTCAGGGAATTCATACTAACAACATTGCAGTCATGCTCATCATTCACATATTTCATGCCAAGCATTCTATGTAATTCTTCTTCTAGCACTTGAGCACAATTTTCCTTACCATCAAACTCACGAAAGATATTAAAAAGACGAAGCGTATGAGACAAACTTAACTCCATTTTTTGTGGTTTTATTTTATAAACTAAACTAGTGATAAAACAAGAAACAAAAAGATTCGATTGCAAGATCTAAAGATATACCTTCAAGCACTCACCTCCCCGGCAACGGCGCCAGAAAAGAGCTTAGTTGACGGGTGTGAGTGAGTGCCGCTACCTAGCCTCCCGCAACGGCGCCTTAAAAGAGCTTGATGTCTACTACACAACCTTCTTCTTGCAGACGTTGTTGGGCTTGCAAGTGCATAGGTTTGTAGGACAGTAGCAAATTTCCCTCAAGTGGATGACCTAAGGTTTATCAATCGTGGGAGGCGTAAGATGAAGATGGTCTCTCTCAAACAACCCTGCAACCAAATAACAAAGAGTCTCTTGTGTCCCCAACACACCCAATACAATGGTAAATTGTATAGGTGCACTAGTTCGCGAAGAGATGGTGATACAAGTGCAATATGGATGGTAGATATAGGTTTTGTAATCTGAAAATATAAAACAGCAAGGTAACTAATGATAAAAGTGAGCGTAAACGGTATTGCAATGATAGGAAACAAGGCCTAGGGTTCATACTTTCACTAGTGCAAGTTCTCTCAACAATAATAACATAGATAGATCATATAACAATCCCTCAACATGCAACAAAGAGTCACTCCAAAGCCACTAATAGTGGAGAACAAATGTAGAGATTATGGTAGGGTACGAAACCACCTCAAATTTATTCTTTCGGATCAATCTATTCAAGAGTTCGTACTAGAATAACACCTTAAGACACAAATCAACCAAAACCCTAATGTCACCTAGATACTCCATGGTCACCTCATGTATCCGTGGGCATGATTATACGATATGCATCACACAATCTAAGATTCATCCAACCAACACAAAGTACTTCAAAGAGTGCCCCAAAGTTTCTACTGGTGAGTCAAGAAAACGTGTGCCAACCCCTATGCATAGGTTCATGGGCGGAACCCGCAAGTTGGTCACCAAGACATACATCAAGTGGCACGTGATATCCTATTGTCACCACAGATAAACACGGCAAGACATACATCAAGTGTTCTCAAAATAAAGACTCAATTCAATAAGATAACTTCAAGAGGGAAACTCAATTCATCACAAGAGAGTAGAGGGGGAGAAACATCATAAGATCCAACTATAATAGCAAAGCTCGCGATACATCAAGATCGTGTGAAGTCGAGAACACGAGAGAGAGAGAGAGATCAAACACATAGCTACTGGTACATACCCTCAGCCCCGGTGAACTACTCCCTCCTTGTCATGGATAGCGCCGGGATGATGAAGATGGCCACCGGTGATGGGTTCCCCCTCCGGAAGGGTGCCGGAACGGACTCCCGAGAGGTTTTTGGTGGCTACAGAGGCTTGCGGCGGCGGAACTCCTGATCTATCTTGATATTCGATGTTTTTAGGGTACCTAGGCTTATATAGGCGAAAGAAGTCGGTCGGAAGGTGCTCGAGGGGTCCACGAGACAGGGGGCCGCACCCTGTAGGGGGGGGGCGCCCTCCTATCTCGTGGAGTCCCCGGGGATCTTCTGACGTGAACTCAAAGTCTCCGGGATCATATTCTTCCCAAAAATAACGTTGTTGTAGGTTTCATTCCGTTTGGACTCCGTTTGATATTCCTTTTCTTCGAAATACTGAAACATGCAATAAAACAGCAATATGGGCTGGGCCTCCGGTTAATAGGTTAGTCCCAAAAGTAATATAAAAGTGTATAATAAAGGCCATAATCATTCAAAACAGGTAATATAATAGCATGGAACAATAAAAAATTATAGATACGTTGGAGACGTATCACTTGCCGGGCCACGCGCTATGCGTCCTCCTCCTTCTCCGGCAGCACCCCTTGCATTAGATATTCTTTGAATTCCTTGGTCCAGCATCTCTCCTGTGGCTCGAGCGCCAAGAGCAGGCGAGCTCCTGAGGTCGGGCCACTGGCTGGGGCTCCTGTCGTAGGCGGCTGTGGGAGCTCCTCCCGAGGCTGAGCTATGCTTGAAAGTGGTGGCGTTGCTGACGGCCTTAAGAGCCGATCCTCGAAGACGCCAGAATCTTGGGGCTGCCGCTTGGACGCCCTCGTGGCGATGTCGTCGGCTTCCTTGTTGGTGCCATGGGGCACATGCTGCACCTCCAGGCCCAGGAACTGCTTTTCCATCTTACGCACTTCCGCGAGGTAGGCCTCCATGTGCTCGTCCTTTGGCTCATACACTTTGTTGGAGAAGTTGATGAGGAGCTGTGAGTCACCCCTAACGGTGAGGCGCTTCACCCCCAGAGCCGCCGCGGCCTTCAGGCCAGCTATGAGGCCTTCATATTCTGCGATGTTGTTGGAGACCTTCTCGCCCTACTGAAAGCAGAGCTGCACAGCGTAGTAGAGCCTTTCTTGAGTGGGCCAACTGAGGACTGCTCCAGCCCCCGCGCCCTGATGCCCGAAGGAGCCATCAAAATACATGAACCAACCGTCTGGCGCCTCGCTTCCTGGTGAGGTGGACCGGTCTTCGCCTACTTCAAACGTCGGGGCATCCGTCCACTCCGCCACAAAATCAGCGAGCGCGGCTCCCTTGATGACCCTTGTAGTGCTGAACTCCAACTGGAATGCCTGCAGCTCGATGTTCCACTCAGCGACCCTTCCAGCAGAGTTGGGGCTCCTAAGCACCCTCTCCAGTGGGTAGGCTGAGACGACCTTGATGAGGTGGCCCTGGAAGTAGTGCCGCAACTTGCGCGAGGCCACTAGAAGCGCGAGCAGGAGCTTCTGAGGCATGGGATATCGTGCCCTCGCGTCCCGCAACACCGTGCTGATGAAATACACCGGGTGCTCGACGAGGGCAGGTGCGTTGATGAGGCTCGCGTCTTGCGAAAGTTGGGGTGTCTTCTGAGGTGGCGGAACTCCTGGCGCCTATCGCTTGCGGGAATCTCTATGACGTCGTCCTGCCGAGCTTGGTCTTCTGTTGATGCCGCTATGGCTCTTGCTGCGCCTTACTGATCTTGCATCATCTTGGCTGATGGCGTAGCTTGGCGCGGCGTGCCCTTGGCTTGGTGCTCCTGCCGAACCGCCACTAGCGCCACGCTGGTGGAGTACGGGGTGGCGGCAAGATAAAGTACTAGAGGCTCGAGAGGCCACGGCGCCATCATCACCGGAGGGCTGGTCAGGTATATTTTGAGGTCTTGAAAATCTCGGTCGGCCTCCAGGGTCCACTCGAATGGGCCCTTCTTCTTCATCACCGGAGATGAAGCATCCCAACGCAGTTACCTGACCAGCCAGCTTTTGCATTTCCTTGAGGGTCTACGGTGGGCTCATATCCTCAATGGCCTTGATCTTCTTTGGGTTCGCCTCGATCCCTCTGTGGGACACGAGGAATCCCAGCAGCTTGCTGGAAGGGACACCGAACACGCACTTCTCTGGGTTAAGTTGCAAGTTCACCTGGCGCGGGCTCGAGAAGGTCTCCTCCAGATCTTGGATCAAGGTTCTTGCCTCCCGAGACTTCACCACAATGTCGTCGACGTAGGCCTCCGTGTTTCTCCCGAGCTGCCGCCCTAAGACGATGTGCATCAGCCGCTGAAAGGTCGCGCCCGTGTTGCACAGTCCAAAGGGCATGCAGGTGTAGCAATACACCCCACATGGGGTCAGGAACGCTATCTTCTCTACATCTTCCACCGCCATCTTGATTTGGTGATACCCCACAGGCCTCCTATGGTACACCTCCTAGGCTCCCTGGGTCTCTTGTGTGCAGAAAAAAATCTCCAAAAAGTTTTGCTGCATTTGGAATTCGTTTGATATGGATATTCTGCGAAGTAAAAAACAAGCAAAAAACAAAAACTGGCAGTGGGCAGTATGTCAATAAGTTAGTCCCAAAAATTGATATAAAGTTGCTAGAAAATGAATGTCAAACATCCAAGATTGATAATATAACAGCATGGAACAAAAAAATTATAGATACATTGGAGACGTATCAATCAACTGCAACCAGAAGATGCGTCTTTCTATCTTTGGGCGGTTTGAAAGGACCAATCATGTTGAGTCCCCAGACTGCAAACGACCACGTTATTGGGATCATCCACAACTCTCGAGCCGACACATGAGCTTGACACACAAATGTCTGGCAGCTATCACACTTACGTATGAGATCTTCGGCATCTTTATGAGTTGTGAACCAGTAAAACCCATGTCGGAAAGCTTTAGCCACTAAGGACATTGAGTCAGCATGATGTCCATAATCGCTAGAATGAATCTCATCGAGAAATTCACGGCCTTCCTTCTACTTGTGAACTGCGTTGAGATTTCTCTGGAGAGGAGAGGATGATGCAAAATAGTAGAGATAAGTATTTCCCTCTGTTAAGAACCAAGGTTATCAATCCAGTAGGAGAACCAAGCAACAACTCATTAGCACCAGCTTCACACAAACAACAAATCCTTGCAACCCAACGCAAACAAGGGGTTGTCAATCCCTTGACGGTTACGAGCAATATTAAATTGTGTGGTATTTGATAGATAGATCAGACAAAAATACAAAAGAAAATCAATAAAATAAAAATGTAGGAAGGTAGTTTTGGTTTTAATATGTGATAAAAGATAGACCCGGGGGCCATAGTTTTCACTAGAGGCTTCTCTCTTAAAAATAATATACGACGGGTAAACAAATTACTATTGGGCAATTGATAGAAAAGAAAATAATTATGACGATATCCAAGGCAATGATCATATATAGGATCAACGTCCGAGAAAAGTAGACCGACTCCTACCTGCATCTACTACTATTACTCCACGCATTGACCGCTATCCAGCATGCATCTAGTGTATTAAGTTCATAAAAAAACAGAGTAACACCTTAAGCAAGATGACATCATGTAGACAAGATAAATAAAACCCATCTTTTTACCCTTAATAGAAACGATACAATACATGTCATGTCCCCTTCTGTCACTGGGATTGAGCACCGCAAGATCGAACCCATTACAAAGCACCTCTCCCATTGCAAGAAAAAACCAATCTAGTTGGCCAAACCAAATCAATAGATCGGAGAGAAATACAAAGCTATAGTAATCATGCATAAAAAAGTTCGGAGAAAACTCAAATAATATTCACGGATAGATCTAATCATAAACTCACAATTCATCAGATCCCAACAAACACACCACAAAAAGTGATTACATCGGATAGAACTCCAAGAACATCGAGGAGAACATTGTATTGAAGATCAAATAGAGAGAAGAAGCCATCTATTCCCCCCGTCCGATGAAGAGTGTACGTTTGGGTTTAGAATTTGTCCACAAATGAGTGTACATCTATCTTCCCAATACCCTTTAAAGTAGAAAAAATGCTTCTCTTTCATCACATGGTAATCAAGACCAATAACATTCTACATATGGTCTTCATAATTTCTACATGCACTTAGCTCATTGGGGTTTGGATAATTAAAGAGGAGAGGGATGGTGGCTTGCATCTTTCCAATGCATTTTTACTTCATTTTGTAATTTGTCCTAAAATTTCTATATGTACACTTTTCACCGGACGGAGGGAGTAGCTACTAACTATGGACCCGTGGTCTGTAGTAAACTACTCACGCATCAACGGAAGGGCAGCAAGGATGATGTAGAGCCCCTCTGTGATCGCATCCCCCTCTAGCAGAGTGCCGAAAAAGTCCTCCAGATGGGATCTCTTGAGAACAGGAACTTGCGGCAGCAAAAAAATTATTTCATGGACTCCCTTGTTGGTTTCCCAATTTTAGAGAATTATAGAGGCGGAGTTAGGTCAAGCGGAGCCACATGGGCCCACAAGTCACCAGGGCGTGCCCTACCCCCCTAGGCACGCCTTGATGCGTCATGGTCCACTGCTCCATCTTCTCGTCCCCTCCCGAAGCTTCAAAGGTCTCTTATTGCAAGAAATAATGTCCAAAAAGTTTCAAGGCATTTGGACTTCGTTTGGTACTGATATTCTGAAAAACCAAAAACAAGCAAAAAAACATCAACTGATACTGGGCACTAAGTTAATAGGTTAGTCCCAAAAATTGATATATAATTGCTTGAAAGTGTGTATAAAACATCCAAGATTAATACTATATAGCATGGAACAATAAAAATTATAGATACGTTGGAGACGTATCAGGCATCCCCAAGCTTAATTCATGCTCGTCCTCGAGTAGGTAAATGATAAAAACGGAATTGTTGATGTGGAATGCTACCTAACATATTCATCATATACTCTTTTCTTTTGTAGCATGGAAAATTGGACTTGAATGATTCAAAGCAATAGTCTATAATTTGACATGAAGACATCAATACTCAAGCATACTAACAAGCAACCATGTCTTTCAAAATATCAATGCTAAACAAAGTTATCCCTTGCCCGTTATGCTCAAACATTGATCCATTCATGAAACACACTCAACATTAGCTTCATCCAATGCAAAAGTATGACAATAGTGCTCTCTAATTGGTGCTTTATAAGAGAAGATGGAGACCAATAATAAAAATAAAAATTTCATAAAATTAAATAGATAGGCCCTTCACAGAGGGAAGTAGAGACATTCACAAGTTCTAGAGCTCAAGGCTTAAATTAGAGATAAAATTATTTTGAGAGGCATGTTTTTCCTGTCAACGCAAACGACCCAGAATTCCCAATATCTTCCATGCTAGATTCATAGGTAGTTCCCAAACAGAAAATAAAGTTTATTTCCTTTCCAACATTCTTTCACAATCCATTGCTAGCCGTATCCACGGGTTCCTTCCATACCAACACTTTCCAAGGAATTTATTATTATCATCATATTATTATTATTATTATTTTCATTTCAGGAGTGGGAATCCCTGTTACCTGCCACACTCTCATGCACTGACAAGTGAATAAACACTCATCGTGAGAATAAAATACCTAGCATGGAAAATATTGCCGACCCCTGCTGCTTCATGAGCGGTACGGTGATACGTCTCCAACGTATCTATAAGTTTTTTATAGTTCCATGCTATTATATTATCCATCTTGGATGTTTTATATCCATTAATATGCTATTTTATATCATTTTTTGGGACTAACCTATCAACCTAGTGCCCAGTGCCAGTTGCTATTTTTTCCATGTTTTTCTCTTTTACATAAAATCAATACCAAACGGAGTCCAAACGGAATAATACTTTTGAGGATTTTTCTTGAACTAGAAGACAACCACGAAGCTTTGAGAGGAGGCTTGGAGAGCCACGAGTGGACCATAAGCTGCGCCCTGCAAGCTTGTGGGCCCCTCACACCTCCCCTAACCCTAATTCCAGCTCTATAAATACCCAAATATTCCCTGTACACCAGAGGGCACACCAAAAATACTTTTTTGCCGCCGCAAGCTTTTGTTCCCGTGAGATCCCATCTTGGGGCCTTTTTCGGTACTCTGCCAGAGGGGAATTTGATAACGGAAGGCCTCTACACCAACCTTGTTACCCTTCCGATGACGCGTGAGTAGTTTACCACGGACCTATGGGTCCATAGCTAGTAGCTAGATGGCTTCTTATATCTCTTTGATCTTCAATACAATGTTCTCCTCGATGTTCTTGGAGATCTATTTGATGTAATCTTTTTTTGCGGCACGTTTGTTGAGATCCCATGAATTTTGGGTTTATGATCAGATTATCCATGAATATTATTTGAGTCTTGAATTATTTTATGCATGATTAAGATAGCTTTGTATTTCTCTCCGATATATTTATTTGGTTTGGCCAACTAGATTGATCTATCTTGCAATGGGAGAGGTGCTTTGTGATGGCTTCAATCTTATGGTGTCCTCACCCAGTGACAGTAGGGTTAGTGAGACACGTATTGTATTGTTGCCAGTAAGGATAAAAATATTGCTTGAGTTTATCCCTCTGTATCATGTCATCTTGGTTAAGGCGTTACTCCGTTCTTCTTAACTTAATACACCAGATGCAGGCTGGATAGCGGTCGATATGTGGAGTAATAGTAGTAGATGCTGGCATGAAAGTGCTAGTGATTGACTAGAGGGGGTGAATAGGCGTTTTTTATGAAAGTCTTCAAGACAGGCACTATCTTCGAAGATAGACAACCAAGTACAACCTAGACAGTATGCAGCGGAAGATAAACTACACTAGCCAAGCCATAGTCAAGGAGATAGTACAGAGTAAACACAAAGACAGATAGCAACTAGGTAAAGTGGAACAGAATAGGAAGATAGGATGAACCCAAATATGAAAACAAAGAAGAATGTCTTCACACAGTGAAGTCAAACAGGGCAAGCATGCAATGACTTCACGAAGCTAAACAGTAAGTAAAGGGTGAAGTGATAGAACCAGATGCTTAGCGAAGACAAGGATTTGGTAGACCAGTTCCAGTTGTTGTGACAACTGTACGTCTGGTTACGGAGGCTGAGATTGAACTCCGAAGGCCGCGTCTTCACCTTATTCCCCTTGAGCTAAGGACACTTAGTCCTCGCCCAATCACTCTGGTAAATCTTCAAGGTAGACTTCCAAACCTTCACGTGATCCACAATGACTCTTGGATCCTCAGAATGCGACTCCTAACTGACTGGAAGATCACAGTCTTCAAGTGTAATAAGTATTCAGATCACATGGACAGAAAGACTTTAGTGATTTCAAACACTCTTTGGGCCCTGGGTGTTTTGGGTTTTTTCCTCGCAAGGATTCTCTCTCAAAGGGTTCAGAGGTGGGTTGCTCTCAAACGACAAGAGCAGTGCACTAACTCTAAGCAACCACCAATTTATGGTGTAGGGGGTGGGCTATTTATAGCCATGAGGCAACCCAACATGATATGTCCGAAATGACCCTGGGTCACTAAGGAACCGACATGTGTCCAACGGTCAGATTTCAAACACACGCAGCAGCTTGACTTGGGCTACAAGCAAAGCTGACTCATCCAACTCTGGAAAAGATTATCTCTCATTGTCTTCACTCGAAGACATAGGATTTGGGTTGGGCATCACGTCAGTTTTTTAACTTTGTTCACCTGGACCCCACTTAATAGTTCGGTGGTTCCTATAACTCAATAATGAAGAAAATGAAACTACGAAAGAAACTACGTCTTCACAATCCATTGTATTCAAGTGAATGTCTTACGTCATTATCTTCGACATGAATGTCTTCACGAACCACCATTGTCTTCAATGTTTTCATACATTTTTAGGGCTTTGATAGGTAAACCGAATCAATGAGGGACGTCTACCTGTGTTATCCTCTGAATCTCACAAACACATTAGTTCCTCAACCACGTTTGTCTTCAATACTCCAAAACCAACTAGAGGTGGCACTAATTGCACTTACAATCTCCCCCTTTTTGTTGATTGATGACAAACTGGTTGAAGTTTTCAACGGGGATAAAAATATGTGAAAGTTAAAGTACGTGGTCATTGGCTTCATGAAGTTAAAGGGGCTCCCCATGTAGATGGACATATAAGTAATTTGCCTTCGAATGCAAATGCACATTGCAGGTTTTGCTTTGTGGAGATCTCCTTCTGTTCATGAAGACAAATCATCGTGCATAAAAAAATGTATTGACGATAATGGCATGCACAATGAAAAATGGGTGTGTGCAGAATGATTTCATGCGCATAATATAGGAATTCAACCAGGCAATCAAAGATAGCAGAAATGTAGCAGACGGCCCATCTGGACTCAAGTGTTACAACTCAAAAGCCAACAATTCAAGAATGAGAGCTGCAAAACTTAGCAAAAATAAAGCACCCGACCCATATAGACCCGCTTGAAGACTATCAACCCATATGCTTCTCCCCCTTTTGTCATTGAATGACCAAAAAGGAATGAAGACATATGGTCGACGTTGGGGTAGCCAGGTCGACGTTGGAGTTGGGCGGAGCAGTCGGGCCTGATGCATCATCTTGATGAAGTGAAACCATAGTGGTGAAGTGGCGTCGTCCTCCTCGTCAATGACTCCAACAACAACAGTTGGAGCTGATGATGAGTAGTCAGAATCTTCAATGGATGGTGTAGGACGCCAACTTGCTGATTGCGGAGGACTGGAATCAAACCTAAATCTTTTAGTGAAGCCATCTGAAGTGAGTTCATCTTCAAAACAGAGTAGAGTGAGGCTCTTCCTGCCACGCCGACGGGCTTCATGTGCAACAAATGAGTTCTTGGTTGAGAGGTTGCGAATACAATTGACATCCACAAGAAGACTTTGCATCGAACGCTTCATCCAGTCATGATGCCTGTCATGCTTCTGATGGAGGGAAAATTGAAGTTCTCTGTCATTTAGGACACGAGCATGCTTCTGAGGCCTTTGAGGTATTATGTTGGCAGTTGCATCAGTGTTAGCACGATGCGGCAGTCTAATCTAACCGACAAGTTGACTAGCAGCAGTATGGGGATTGGGAAGATGAATGGCTTCAAGAGGTGTTGAGAAGCTCTGGAAGGTAGCATAGTCTTCACGGATGGGTTCCTAGCAGGTTCTGGATAGATGGCTTCATGAGACATATCGACTTCAGGCAAGAAGACAACATGATTGCGCATTGAATCTTGATAGTTGATCGAAGAATGAAGCCTAATCAGCCGCATTATCCATGGTGCATAGAATTTCTGGCCAAATAGATCAATGCTTGAAGCTGCCAACTGCATGATGAAGAAGTCATGAGTGTTGAAGCCGATGCCATTGAGAATGTACAAAACCAATGTCTTCATGGTGCCTTCAATATTCGCATGAGTGGAGTTCCCTTTAATTGGCCACAAAGTATGCCACACAATGTGGTAGATGGTGTGAGGCAGGTACTCAAGGCCATTGACGAGGGAGTGTGTTGGGTACTCAGCTTCTGCAGGCAATGGCTTCATCATGCTCAGCATTTGGCTCATGTTTGGCTCTGGCTTCTGGAAGATGCTTTCAAGTTCCTTCTCATACAGCTGACAACCTGGCTCATAGGGATCACCAAGAGTGGGCAGGGAAGTAAGCTCACTGATATCCTTAGATTGGCTTCATGGTGAACATCTCCGGTCATCCACTCAAGGACCCATGTCTTCGGGTCCCTGTTGTAGCCTGATATGTGCAAAGTGGCATAAAATTTCTGCAGAGGCTCTTCATTCTACTGCTCCTTGTCGACAACAAAAGGGAGCAAGAAGACATCACGAAACCAGTCAAGGACTTCTTCCAGGCATGGCAGTCCGGCCATGGCATCACAACATAGGCGCTTGTGTGGGAAAATCCGGTCCTGGTTGCATAGGATGCATGAGTAATAGCTTATTTGAAGATGACTCTAGAATCTTTCAGAAGAAATCTTGGGCTTCTTGTAGGGGTTCTTGGCCTTGTCGAAAAAGGTGTTGTGCTCTCTGAAGCTTAAGATGTTGAATGAGGTCTGATTGGTGACGGTGCTCAGAAGCCTTGGCATTTGTGTCATAGGCTTATGCGTCTGAGGCCTTTGCTCAATGTGATAATCATATTGGGGCCCAGGAGCTTCAGGAGATGTCAGAATTGGCCACCTGACGCTGATCAGCTCACCTTCATGATTTAATGCCCTCGCCATGGTGTGTGGAACTGGTGGTGCAACTGCAACATCCGAGGTGGATGGCTGAACATCTTCTATGGCGGCATTGGCTTCAATCTGAAGAGTGGCTTCTGGCTGCGAATTAGCTTCAGCCATGATAACATCATTGGCTTCAGTATGTGTGTCAGCAGCCGCAACATTACTGGCTTCATGTACTGGTGGGTCAGGAAAGTTTACTTCAGGCATTTCAACATTCTCGGTAGGGGGAGTAACTTCTTGTTCTTCTTCAACTTCATCGGCTAATGTAGCCGGAATGTCTTTTCCTCTTTGGCTTTAGACTCTTGAGCAGTCTCTGAGGGGATGGCTTTAGGAACACTTGACATGCTACTAAGCTGGTGGCATGCACATCCACTTCAGGGATACTGGACATGGAGACAGATGGCCTCGCGCCTCTGCGAAGCCTTCAGAATGAGGGCGACGCATGCAGTGACGGTGTTGTCTTATCCATGCCTTCTGGGTTGCTTGGGGTGTCTCAAGCACCGGAGTAGTCACATGAGCTGGTGGAGTATGCAGTATGACTTCATGGAGTGGGGAGTTGGAGTTGAAAGTGCAACTATCCCTGGGTGGTTTTGGTAATTCCTAACAACATATAGCTCATTGAACTAATGCTATTTAAATATGATCATTTCAGAAAGTTTAATGATTGGCATGGCATGGATTAGGAACATGGACCCCTCAAAATGCTAAGGACACATATTGACTCAAGCTCAAGAATCTACATTTTCGTTTTAGTGATCCAAGATCACACTGAGTCCATAGGAAAAGCCAATACTATTAAAAGGGGACGAGGTGTTGCTTAATGGCTTGCTTGCTCAAAATGCTTAGTGATATGCTCCAAAAGCCCTCAACCACTTTCTCATATCCACATATGTCCCAAACCAAAAGTCAAACTCGACCCTACAAATTTGATCTATCCGGCGCCACCCAGTTCACTTGACATAGCCACTGCCAGAAACCCTAGTCACTTCGGTCTCACCGATAGGGATCTCAATCTCACCGAGATGGGATTGCAAACTCTCTGTTTCCCTTCGTAACATTTCGGTCCAACCGAGATGAGCGATCGGTCCCACCGAGTTCGCAATGCAAACTCTCTGTTTCCCTTTCGTAACATTTCGGTCTCACCGAAATGAGCGAATCGATCCCACCGAGTTTGCCTGACCAACTCTCTGTTTGCCTATTACATAAATCAGTCCTACCGAGTTTATGTGATCGGTCTCATCGAGATTATGTTATGCCCTAACCCTAATGAAATCGGTCCCACCGAGTTGACATGTCGGTCCCACCGAAAAGCCTAACGTTCACATTTTGAACTAAATCGGTCTGACTGAGTTTCATGATTCGGTCCCACCCAGTTTGGTAAATTGTGTTTAATGGCTAGATTTTGTGTGGAGGCTATATATACCCCTCCACCCACTCTTCAATCATGGAGAGAGCCATCCGAACATTCCTACACTTCCAGCATACAATTTCTGAGAGAGAACCACCTACTCATGTGTTGAGACCAAGATATTCTAGTCCAACCACAAGAATCTTGATCTCTAGCCTTCCCCAAGTTGCTTTCCACTCAAATCTTCTTTCCACCAAATCCAAATCTGTGAGAGAGATTTTAGTGTTGGGGAGACTATCATTTGAAGCACAAGAGCAAGGAGTTCATCATCAACACACCATCTTTTACCTTTTGCAGAGTGGTGTCTCCTAGATTGGTTAGGTGTCACTTGGGAGCCTCCGACAAGATTGTGGAGTTGAACCAAGCAGTTTGTACGAGCAAGGAGATCTCCTACTTTGTGAAGATCTACCCTAGTGAGGCAAGTCCTTCATGGGCGATGGCCATGGTGGGATAGACAAGGTTGCTTCTTCGTGGACCCTTCGTGGGTGGAGCCCTCCGTGGACTCGCGCAGCCGTTACCCTTCGTGGGTTGAAGTCTCCATCAACCTGGATGTACGATAGCACCACCTATCAGAACCACGAAAAAGACCTCCGTGTCTACATTGCGTTTGCTCCCTCCAAACTCCTCCCGTTACCTTCATGTGCAATGTTTTACATTTCGCTGCTATACTCTTAGACTTGCATGTGTAGTTTGATTGCTTGACTTGTGCTAAGTTGCTAAAATCTGCCAAGACTTAAAATTGGGAAAAGGCTAGATTTTTATTTCGTCAAGTAGTCTAATCATCCCCCTCTAGACATACTTTCGATCCTACAACTGGTATCAGAGCTTTGGTCTCCATTTGCCTTGATTTTTGTAGCTTTTGGTGATCATAGCCTTGGTTTCACAACCTAGGAGAGTATGGTGTCTAGCGAGGGAAATTACCACCGTAGAGGTCCTTACTTTGATGGTACTAATTTTGCTAGTTGGAAGCATAAGATGAAAATGCATATTCTTGGACATAAACCTGCCGTTTGGGCTATTGTGTGTATTGGTTTGCAAGGTGAATTATTTGATGGGAGAGAACCAAACCATGAAGCTACCATGGAAGAGTTGAAGATGCTGCAATACAATGCTCAAGCTTGCGATATCCTCTTCAATGGATTGTGCCCCGAAGAATTAAACAAAATCAGCCATCTTGAGAATGTAAAGGAAATTTGGGATACTTTGATTGATATGCACAAGGGTACCGACTCCGTAAAGGAATCCAAATTGGATGTGCTTTAAAGTCAACTTGACAAGTTCAAAATGAAGGATGGTGAAGGTATCGCTGAAATGTACTCTAGGCTTGCTCTCATCACAAATGAGATTGCCGGCTTAAGAAGTGAAGATATGACCGATAGATTCATCATCAAGAAGATCCTAAGAGCCTTGGATGGAAAATATGATACTGTGTGCACATTGATCCAAATTATGCCCAACTACAAGGATCTCAAGCCAACGCAAGTCATTGGAAGAATTCTTGCTCATGAGATGTCACTCAAGGATAAGGAAGAGCTTCACAACAAGTCAAGAGGTGCTTACAAAGCCTCATGTGATACTCCTACATCATCAAGTGAGAAACAAACCTTCAATGAGGAATTGAGCCTAATGGTGAATAATTTCAACATGTTCTACAAGAGTAGAAGAAAGGAAAGAAGTTCCAAGTCAAGGTCCTACAATGACAAAAGATCTTCAAGTCGTGAGCGTAATTGCTACAGTTGTGGAAGACCCGGACACTACTCCAATGAGTGTACACCCCCCTACAAAAGAAGAGAAGATTCACCCAAAAGGAGAAGTAGAAGAGAAGAATCACCACCAAGAGAAAGGAGGAGTAGAGATGATCGTTATGGATGAAGAACCTCTCGGAGAAGCAAGGATTCAGAAAGGAAGGACAAATCATCAAAGAGCTACACAAAACGAAGACATCAAGCTGATGTTGGTGAATGGGTACCCGGCTCCGACTACGACTACCACTCCGAAAGAAGTTATCACTCCGACTCTGAATATACTCAAGATGAAGGTGTTGCCGGTCTAGCACTTGTGTCAACCAACTCCTATGACATATTTGACTCACCAAATGAAGGAATTGGAAGATGCTTCATGGCTAAAGGCCCAAAGGTATCACACCCCGAGTATGTTGATTTCAATAGTGATGAAGATGATTTGCTAGGTGATGATGATTTACTTGTTGACAACTCTAGTGATGAAAACTATGATGAACTTGCTATTAATCATGCTAATCAAGATAAAACGAATGATGATGATAAGAAGGATATTGAGCGTCTAACTAAAGAACTAAACACCCTTAAGTTAGCTCATGAAACTACCTTGGAAGATCATCGTGAACTTTTAAAGACTCATGAGAAGCTACGCTTTGAAAAGCTCAATCTTGAGCAAGAGCATGGGTTCTTAAAAGCAATCAATGATGATCTTCGCAAGAAAAGTTCTTCTTACATTGCCAAGCATTTACTGTTGTCTACTTACATGCCACAAGTTAACTCTAGCAACAAGAGCAAGAAAGATTCTTCTTATAGTAGTAACAATAATCATGTTAAATCCAATGTTATTGCTTCTAGTAGTTCTCTTGATTCCACTAATGATTCTCTTAGCCAAGTTACACTTGAGCAAGAAAATAGCTTATTGAAGGGAATTATAGAGAAAGGTGTTTACAAGAGCCTTGCCGGGAGTAAGCAATTTGAGGAAATTGTATGCAAGCAAGGAATGCATCGGAACAATCAAGGTATTGGTTTTGAACGAAAGCTCAATGCCAATGGAGTTGAGTGGGAAGAAGATCAATACCCCAAGACAAAGTTCGTTCCTCAACAAGAGAAGTATGATCCTACTTCCTTCCAAGGGACACAAGCTCATGATGATCTTCCACCACAAGACCACAAGCAAAAAGGCAAGGACAAGCTTCAAGAGGAGATTGATGCATTTGAAGAAGCTCCTAAGGCGTTGGTCAAGTGGGTTCCCAAGACTACATCAAGTTCTACTTCATCAAGTACGACTAAAACTCCAAGGTTTCCCATCAAGATGATGTGGATCCCAAAGAAGAAGAACTAGAGAGTTCTTGAGGGTGACTCCGCCAACATACTTCACTCATATCATCTTGGCAAGGACAAATGCAAACAACTTCAACATCTTGCACTAGTTCAATGAGTCACAAACCCTCTTGTTGGTAAGACAAGGGACAAGGTAACCTAATGCTTTCATGGACATAATCTTGTGTAAACATCACTCTATGTCTATGGATATACTTGTTTGTTCCTTGTGGGACTAACCCATGTAGGTATTGAAAGTGAAACTCACTCTAATGGATTGCTCCAAATGATCTACATCAACATTGAGCATCCACATCTTCAACATCTACATGAAGTCATCATCGACAAAACTCAAGGTTAGTTCATCCCTCTTAGGGGGCATATCACATCTAACGGGAACTTTACTCAAATCAATTGAGCTAAAGCAACTCTAATGGTGTGAACACAACAATGCTTTATGTAAAAGTGGTAACCCCACTTGATCTTAAACGATGAGTATGACCTATGATCAAATGTTCTCATTTGACTCCTAAGTCAATATACTCATATATAGATGACCTAGTCATCGCCAATTGCTTGATAGATGCTAGAGTGTTTGTGCATGCTTTGTCACATATTTCATTTGCCATTTTATTGTGTGAGCATGTTGATTGCATATTTTACTCATTCGAGGACATCCATTTGTTGCTTTGATTGTTTGGCCTTTTCTTTTGTCAAATGGATGGACAAGAATGCCTAAGAACTCCCTCTAGCTATCTATTCTTTTCTCGCCTCAAACTCTATTCATGCTACATCACAAAGTTTGATCAAGTCAGATTCGAACCACTATGTGTGAGGAGCACTCGGAGTCCCCGATTCGTCATAGACTTAAACTTCCAAAACCTCTCTGTGCATTTCGGTCTGACAGATCTATCCACTTCGGTCACACCCAGTTCACTGAGTTGATCTAGGTTTTCAATCTTGGTGCAACCGATTAGAACTTTTTGGTCACACCGAGTTGCAGTAACCGCTTGCGATTCTGCATCTCGGTGCCACCGAGTTGTTTCACTCGGTCACACCGACAAGGTCAGGATATATATACCGACGGGCGAGATTTTGGAAAAAATTCAAAACCCTTCATCCCGCGCGTGTCCTGCTCTACCGCCTCGGGTCTCCGGATCGTCTTCACGTCGCCAGTGACCTCCCACCGCTGGTTTCTATTGCCGTCAACGGATTTCAACGCTGTCGTTGCCGCCGTAGCAAACTCACCGCGGAACTAGGGTATGAGTTTGACCTTTTGTGCTAATTCCTTACTCCGAATCTTAGCACAATACAATGCCATGTCCTTTACCACGTATGAGATCAATCTACCCAGAGAAAACATCCATTAGATTAGGTTTGATTTGAAAATTTAGGGTTAGGTTTCCGCGAACTCATCTCGGACAGACCAAGTTGTGGAAATCGGTCTCACCGATTTGGCTTAGGCCATTACACTTGCACTCTTCGGTCTGAACGAAAGTTGCAAATCGGTGTGACCGAGTTCAAATCTCAGTGAAACCCTAGCAATCTCGGAGTCTCTGAACTGTGTCTTGGTCTGACCGGTTTCACTTGTTTAGACTCCAATAGTTGCTTCGGTGTCACCGAGTTTAATAAATCGGTAGCTCCGAAATGCTTTCTGTGGAAAACTAAAACTATGTTTTTGACTCATCTATTTTGCAAAAACTCTGCACTTTGTGATGCTCATCCACTCTACCTCATCTATATCTATTCATAAGGTCTGCTGTTAGTTTGCTTTGCCAATATGTCTGACTAGACTGATAGCCAGAACAAATCAGAAGAGCAAGTGAACTTGAGTGAGGGCACTAGTCCCTCTAGCAGCTATGATGAGGGCAGCAGGAGCACTCCAAGCAATTTGCCCAAGGCAGCAACTAGAACAAGGAAGAAGAGAACTTCAGACTCAGAGGATGAGGACTATGTGGCTACTGAGGAGGAAGTGAGCTCCAAGAACAAAGTGCTGAAGAAGGAATATGGAACTGCAGCTGCAACAAAGCCTGGTTTGCACAAGAAAGTTCCTGCCAAAAGAGTGCCAATATCCAAGCCAAGGAAAGTTCCAACAGGAGAAACCATGCAGTTCACTATAGAACAGTAAGATGATGATGTGGCTAGAGGCAAGAAGAAGAAAAGGGAAAGAACCACAACTGCAAAAGTACTTGGAAAAACAACCATGGTGAGAGATTCTGAAGAAGAGGAAGAGGAAGAGGATGCTACACCAGCACCCAAGTCCCAAAAGCGGATGGGGGATGCAATTAAGTCTGGGGCTGCCCCTTCTAAGCCCAAGACTGCCCCCAAAGCTGCTGCTCAAGCTCCAAAGATTTCAAAACCCAAGAGGAGCACAAGGAACATTCCAGCTGCAGAGAAGAACAAGGCCCCAGTGCCTGAAGTTGAAGAAGAAGATGATGAAGCCCAAGTTCTTAGAAAGGTTAAACCAAAGATTCCAGGTCATGATGACAACCATCCAGTGGCAGAAGATATGAGCATTAGGAAGGATGCATGTCTCAGACTTTGGAGACAAAGTGACCCTTATGCCATGAGGAGAAAGACTGTAGTGGACTACAGGTTCCACACCAAAGAACAACAAGATTTCTATGAAACCATTCTGCTTGACAAGAAGCACATAGTATGTGATATGAAGTGGGCTGATTGGGAATACATTGATGAGAATGAAGATCACTTTCTAGGTGTACATGAGAGCTTCAGAGCATGTGGTGTTGACAAGTTTGTGGGTCAGAAGCTGACAAAATAGAATGATGAACTCATCATGCAATTCTACTCCACAGCTCATTTTCATCCAGATGGTAGAATTGTATGGATGTCTGAGGGTACAAGGTATCAGTCAATTGTTGATGAGTGGGCAAAGTTGGTAAATGCCCCTGAAGAGCATGAAGATGACTTGGATGTCTATGCCAAGAAGAAGAAAGACCACAACTCTATGGCCAACATGTACAAAGAGATCCCAGACAAAGCATTGGACACACATAGGTTTGGATCTGTTCATTACCTGGTGTCTGGTCTAGCTACAATCAACAATATATTGAGGCATACATTGTTGCCCAAATTTGGAGATCACAAGATGATCAGAGGCCATTCAATCAAATTGCTGCAGATATTTGATGTGCCTCAGAAATTCAAAGTTATGAGCCTGATTGTTGAAACAATCAAGAGGACAGCTGCAGATCAGAAGAGATCTTGTGGGTATGCTCCACATATTCAGGTGCTCATCAACTCCAAGATGGGCACAGGCACCAATCTTTTGGACAAGGAGCATCTACCCTTGAGACCAGAATTTGAGGACAACACTGTTGTGATGAATGAGGATGATCCCACATCTGTGCAAGCACAAGAAAAGAGAGAGAAGGCAAAGGCTGAGAAGGCTGCAAAGATGCCAAGTGTTGAGGAGGCATATCAAGTGTTCCTAAAGTCAAAACAAGATCAGCTTGCTTATCTCATTCAAGCAACTTTGAGGATTGAGAAGGGCTTGGCCACCCTGACTCAAAATCAGGAGAGCTTGGAGAGGATCATTGAGACCAAATTCTATGATCTTGATCTGAAAGTGACTGAGATGCAGGAAGCTGTTGAGCAGCTCCAGGAGGAAGCAGAGGAGAGGAAAGGGCAGGCTACCAGACATGTCTTTCAGAGAGTGCCCAGAGGTCAGAGATCTGCTACAGTGCCTGAGGAGTCCTGGACTAAGGGGTCCTCGGGCGTCCATCCTGTTAGACGTGGGCCGAACTGATGGGCTATGAAGATAGAAGACCAAAGACTCTTACCCATGTCCAGATGGGACTCTCCTTGGCATGGATGGCAAGCTTGGCGTTCGGATACAAAGATTCCTTTCTCTGTAACTGACTTTGTACAACCCTAGTCCCCTCCGGTGTCTATATAAACCGGAGGGTTTAGTCCGTAGGGACGATCATAATCATACAGGCTAGACTTCTAGGGTTTCAGCCATTACGATCTCGTGGTAGATCAACTCTTGTAATGCTCATACTCATCAAGATCAATCAAGCATGAAGTAGGGTATTTCCTCCATAGAGAGGGCCCAAACCTGGGTAAACATCGTGTCCCCTGTCTCCTATTACCATCGACCTTAGACGCACAGTACGGGACCCCCTACCGAGATCCGTCGGTTTTGACACCGACATTGGTACTTTCATTGAGAGTTCCGCTGCATCATTTTCAAGAGGTTCGATGGCTCCGTCAATTTTCTACAACAACGCTGTCCAGGGGGAAATTTTTCTCCCTGGCCAGATCTTCGTGTTTGGCGGCTTCGCACTGCGGGCCAACTCGCTTGGCCATCTAGAGCATATCGATAGCTACGCCCCTGGCCATCACGTCAGGTTTGGAAGCTTGCTACGTCGCTGATATCCACGGAGACTTGATCTTCGATGGATTCGAGCCCACGGCAGATAGCAACTGTAAGTGCTTCGGCCTTAGATCCGGAGCAGATTGCGCCATCCAAGGATGGGAAGTTCAACCCCGCCACGGGAACCGCAGACTCCGCGGTGCTGGAGCCACACACAGACCCAACCTCGAGCATGACCTATGCCATCGGAACCTCGAATTCGTCTCTGGACACAGATTCCGAACCATACGCATCCGCGTCCGTCGAGCCCGATCAGGCGCCGGTCATCGAATTCAGCGCCGCGAACATTTTCTGGCACTCACCTCTAGGCGACGTGCTGAACTCATTAAAAACAGTCTCCTTAGCAGGGGACTCACAACCGAATTCTATCTGGTTCAAACTAGGGGTTGATGACAGGGAATTTCACTTCCCACCCACCTCCCACTTCATAGCCACTGTCGAGGACTTAACCGACATGCTCGATTACGGCTCCGAAGACATCGACGGTATGGACGACGATGCGGGAGAAGAGGAGGCCCAAAGCCCATGGTTTACCGGACATTGGACGGCCACTTCCTCATATGACGTGTACATGGTGGATACACCCAAAGAGAATAGCGGCGACAACAAGGAAAACCCAGTCGAGGATAAACCTCCTGAGATACAGCCAAAGCGCCGACGTCAGCGGCGCCGCTCCAAGTCATGCCGTGGCAAAGACAGCAATATCGGCACAGGAGAAAACAATACTCCGGACGATGCCGAAGACAATGAAGACCCTGTTGAGCCAACTTCTGAACAGGACGAACGGGAAAATGGGAAGGTTAGCCCTGATGAACATGCCATAAACGAAGACTCGGAGGGCAGTAATTATCTTCCGCCCTCTGAGGATGAGGTGAGCCTCGGCAACGAGGATTTTATCGTGCCTGAGGAACCTCTCGACTAGGAGCGCTTCAAGCGTCGGCTAATAGCCACTGCAAGGAGCCTGAAAAAGAAGCAGCAGCAGCTTCAAGCTGACCAAGATCTGCTCAACGATAGATGGACTAATGTCCTGGCAGCCGAGGAACACGACCTCGAGCGCCCAGCCAAAATTTATCCGAAGTGCAAATTGCTACCTCAGTTTGATGACGAGGCGCTAGAGCCCGTACCATCATCGCGCAATGCGGCTGACCGACCACCACGTGGCTGGGACAAAGCGGCAAATCAAGCCAAACACCAACCCGTACCACCTCACCATAAAGGAAAAGATAAAACAGCTCAGAGACATACATATGACCTGCGGCAGGATTTGGACAGTAGAGCAGGTCAGAACAGATCGATCTATTTATCGCGGGGGCGTGCCTCGATACGCGACAATGGCTACCTAGCCGGTCGCAACAATCATAATCACGCCCTGGCCGAGAACCGCAGACGGACTCCATCCGAGCTACGTCGCGACGTGGCCCGATATAGAGGCGCCGCACACCCCCTTTGCTTCATTGACGAGGTAATGGAGCATGAATTCCCAGAAGGGTTTAAACCTGTAAACATCGAATCATATGATGGGACAACAGACCCCGCGGTATGGATCGAGGATTTTCTTCTCCATATTCATATGGCCTGCGGTGATGATCTCCATGCCATCAAATACCTCCCACTAAAACTCAAAGGACCAGCTCGACACTAGTTGAACAGTCTGCCCGAAAACTCCATTGGCAGCTGGGAGGACTTGGAAGAAGCCTTCCTTGACAACTTCCAAGGTACATATGTTCGACCTCCGGATGTTGATGACTTAAGTCACATAATTCAACAGCCCGGAGAGTCAGCCAGGAAATTCTGGACTAGGTTCTTAACTAAAAATAACTAGATCGTCGACTGTCCGGATGCCGAAGCCCTAGCGGCCTTTAAACACGGCATCCGAGACGAATGGCTCGCCCGACACCTCGACCAAGAAAAGCCGAAGTACATGGCAGCCCTAACGGCGCTTATGACCCGCTTTTGCGCGGGCGAAGATAGCTAGCTAGCCCGTAGCAATAACAACGCAAGCGAACCTGTTACTCCGGAAGCCAAAAATAGCGACGGCAAGCCTGACGCAACAGACACAAGCGTCGAAGCAACGGTGACAATACCGACGACACGGCGGTCAACACCGGATTCAGTGGCTCCAAGTCCGGCCAGTGGAAGAAGATGTTCAAAAGGAACAATTCGGGCTCCTCCAGCTTGGACCGCATACTCGATCGCCCATGCCAGATACACGGCACCCCGACAAACCAGCCAATCACACCAACAGAGATTGTTGGGTTTTTAAACAGGCCGACAAGTTAAATGCCGAAGACAAGGGGAAGGGGTCGCAAAGTGAGGATGATGACGAGGATCCCCATCCACCGAACATAGCGGAACAGAAGAAGTTTCCCCCTCAGGTCAAAATGGTGAACATGATATACGCTACCCATATCCCAAGAGGGAGCACAAGCACGCGCTCAGGGACATCTATGCGATAGAGCTAGTCGCCCCAAAATTCAACCCATGGTCGTCCTGCCCGATCACCTTCGATCACAGGGACCATCTGACCAGTATCTGTCATGGCAGTTCAGCCGCACTGGTCCTCGGCCCAATCATCGATGGATTCCACCTCACGCGAGTCCTCACGGATGGTGGCAGCAGCCTGAACCTGCTCTATTAGGATACAATACGCAAAATGGGCATCGACCCCTCAAGGATCTAGCCCACAAAAACTACCTTTAAAGGAGTCATACTAGGTGTAGAGGCCCGCTGTACAGGCTCAATCACATTGGAGGTTGTCTTCGAATCCCTGGACAACTTCCGAAGCGAAGAGTTGATCTTCGATATCGTCCCCTTCCGAAGCGGCTATCACGCACTGCTCGGACGAACCGCATTCACTCGATTCAATGCGGTGCCACACTATGCTTATCTCAAGCTCAAGATGCCCGAACCACACGGGGTCATAACAGTTAATGGAAACACGGAGTGCTCCCTTTGTATTGAAGAACACATCGCGGCCCTGGCAGCGGAAGCATAGAGCGGCCTTTTAAGGCAGAATTTCAATTCAGCGGCCAAGCTCCCGGACACCGTCAAACGAGTCCGGACCACTCCGCAGCTTGACAGTCCGGCTCGTCAGGAGACAGACTAGCAATTCGGCCTCCATCTCAGTCCTGACCAAATGGCGACATATGTACCACACATACATAACTACGCACTGAAAATACCATGGATAGAGATGGAGGCATAACCAGACTATGGTCCACAATACGGCTTCGACGTTCTCCGGACACATGTACTTTCACATTTTCTTTTTTTCCAAGTTCCTTCTCCATAGGCCCCTCGTGGCAGCCTGCTCAGCGGTCCTCTCGAAGGACGGATACACCAAGGCGGCAAGTAGCACAGACGTGTGGGGGAATCTCTAGACGTTCTCTTCGATGATCGTCCTACCTGTTTTCATGACCCACACGCAGCTCTCCCTTGGTCTCGGCATGTTAAATAGCCAGATTGCTTATCGCACTATTTGTACAAATACGCTTTGACATATTAATCAAATTATAGCGAGAACTGTTTGCGGCCCAAATTACGTGGCATTGGCTTACTACTTCATTTTTTTCACTATTTCTTTTGCACCTGTACACCTTGGTACGTCTCAAATTGGCCAAGGGCTTCATTGCGCCCCATACTACGGCAACAAAGTATGAACACTTCTTACAGTACAGTTCGGCACCATGAATTTTAGCATTATAATGCACCGGCTCTGAATCATGTCTTTGGTCAATAGTTGGGTTGCCCGGCTCCTGTACTTACTACCTTACGTTCCACTATATTGGCTAGGGTAGAAAGGGAGAACTACTGCGATTGTGTCCTGGTTTATCTGGATGAGCACCTCAGTAGAGAAAGCCAAAAACTGACTATCATGATGCGGCGAGAGCTGGTCAGCTATTCGAAGGTTAAAAATCTTTTGTGATTTTTCCGCATTATGCGATGAATCGGCCTTCATCCGATCAGGTGTTCACATCACTTTAGTCTGGTGAAAGTGCGTTATATCGACTAGAGGGGGGTGAATAGGCGATTTTTATGAATTCTTCACTGAGGAATTTGCCGGTGAGGAAATTCCTTAGCAAAGAACTACTTGCAGCGGAATAAGTACTTAGAAGTAAGCATAACAGAATACAGGCATGGTCATCATGATGAAATGAAGACAAGCACAGAGTACAGAAAGCGTAATCACAGGATAACACAAGATGAAGACAAACATACTAAAGAAACTGAACTGAGGAAATTGAGAAAGTCTTCAGTCAAAGTCTTCAAACACAGATATGATGAAGCACTTAACACAGTAATGAGGAAATGAAAGAGTTGAGGAAATATAACCAGTAAGCTTGGTGAAGACAATGATTTGGTAGACCAGTTCCAACTGCTGTCTCGGTTATACGTCTGGTTGGAGCTCTTTGAGTATTGAAACTCGAGGACACACAGTCCGGACACCCGATCCTGAGCACGCAGCTCGGGACACCAAGTCCTCACCGTATTCTCCTTGAACTAAGGTCACACAGACCTCGTCCAATCACTCGTGGTAAGTCTTCAGGCGACTTCCAAACTTTCACAAACTTGGTCACTCGATGATCCACAATTCCTCTTGGATGCTCTAGACCATGACGCCTAACCGCCTGGAAGAAGCACAGTCTTCAAAGGTAACAAGCATCGAATCCACACAGGATCAATCTCTTCAGTGATACTCAATCACTTTGGGTTTGTAGGTGTTTGGGTTTTGGTT
This sequence comes from Aegilops longissima, assembly GCA_021605205.1. Taxonomy (NCBI): domain Eukaryota; kingdom Viridiplantae; phylum Streptophyta; class Magnoliopsida; order Poales; family Poaceae; genus Aegilops; species Aegilops longissima. The sequence continues at coordinate 371,362,010 of CM038678.1, forward strand.
TTCCTCACTTGATGATTTTCACTCAAAGTCCTCGGAGGATGGGATGCTCTCAATTGACAAGTGTCAGTTTCTCTCGGAGCAGCCAACCAGCTAGTGGTTGTAGGGGGCGGCTATTTATAGCCTAGGGAGCAGCCCGATATGATAAGACATAAATGCCCTTCAATGATATGACAGTTAGGAGGATAAGATATTTTGGGACAGCTGGCGCGTAGCACAGCAACGGTCGGAAATTTGAGGTGCAAATTCCTCAGGGCTATCATGTTCCTCACTATGTAGGCAATCAGCACTGGCGAATTCCTAACTCCTCAGTCAGAAACAATTCCTCAGCGACCAGAAGTACTTCATCTCTGTCACTGAAGAAATTGACTAAACTATATGAGATTTCCAATGGCTTCACTCGAAGCGATTGGTAGGTGTAGGATTTTGAGTTGAGCATCACATGGAAATTTTCCTTAGTATTTCCTCGACCCCCTTTAACAGTACGGTGTTTCCTATGACTCAAGAAAGAGAAAACGAAACTACGAAAACAAAAGTCTTCACGCTTCATGTTCCTCAAATGAATACCAAGTCTTCAAGGTCACACCAATTTCTTCACTTTCAAAGTCTCCAGAAAGTCTTCAGAATACCAAAGTCTTCAGTCGAAGAACTTCATTTTTAGGGGTCGACTTTCTCTGTAAATCAAACTCCTCATAGACTTATAGACCTGTGTACACTCATAAACGCATTAGACCCTTAACCTATAAGTCTTCAATACACCAAAACACTAAGGGGCACTAGATGCACTTACATCTCCCCCTTTTTGGTGATTGATGACAATATAGGTTAAGTTTTCAAAGGGGATAAACATATGAAGTGTAAATACTGATATTGAGGAATTTGATTGCAAGATATAGAAGAACTCCCCCTGAAGATGTGCATAGTGAGGAATTTTCTTTTGAGGCAATGCACACTTGAAGAGTTGAATCATGGAGATATCCCCCTATATCTTGTAATTCATACACGCATTTGACATATAGTATGAAGAATTTGAAATGCATGATGAAATATGGTGGTGATGTAATTCAGCATCGTGTATTAACATATAACAAGGAATAAGCATGCAGAGGAACACATCAAAAGTATCGAGCACCATCGGGTTTAAGATTGCAACTCGATCCAATAAAGTTTCAGAAGAGCGAGAGTTGTAACTTAGCAAAAAACGCCATATAATAGACCCGCTTGAAGACTAACTCAAATTTCTCCCCTTTGTCATTGAATGACCAAAAGGATCAAAGGCGAGGACTAACGCCTCGAAGAATATCAAGTTGATGGAGGGCGCCCGGTGTTGTCGGGTCGGTTGTTGAAGTAGGGCTGCCGCATGTCGCCCAAGTCTTCATTTTCATCGATTGTCGCACGATGAAGAATAAGAGTTAGCCACCAAGGAAGGAACCTTGACCTTCTTGTATTTCTTGGAGGAGGTGCAGACCAGTCAAATTCTTCCTTGGACCCATTTTCTTGAGATCTTCTTGGCTGTAGACATGAGGCAGAACAACGAGTGCGGTTGAAGGTTTCATGGAGGTAGTATTAGTTTTCTTCTTTGCATTGTGTGTTGAGGTCATGTTGTGAAGAATTGAACCAAAGCGATGCTTGACCCATTTATGATTGCGATCAACTTTTCGATGAAGGCTGAGGAGTAACTCACGATCAGTCATCACCCTGGGTGCTATGGCTTGCGGATTTTGCTTGGCAGAGTTGTTGGCGGCAGAGTCATGTGTGGCAGAGTCATCATTGGTGGAGTAGGATGTAGCCTTGCGAAATTGACCATCCAATGGACGAATGCCTTCATCTATCATAGCAGTTGCCTTGCCTTTGTCATCAGCTGAGGAAAATGTCTATTTGAGGACTTCAATTGGAGGCAAGTAGCTGCAGTGGTTCAGTGTGTCAGCCTTGTAATTTAGTGAAGACCTTGTCCTGATGAATCTCATAATCCATGGTGCATAAGGCTTCAGCTCAAATGGTGACATAGCAATATTTGCCAGAGTCCTCATGAAGAAATCATGGAAGTTGACGGGAACGCCATGAATGATATTGAAAAGCAGATTCTTCATGATGCCAACGACTTCTTCATCATTTGAGTCGTGGCCTTTGATAGGACTCATTGTCTTCGACAGAATGCGATAGACAGTCCGAGGCACATATAGTAATTCCTTGATGAGGAATTTGGTTGAGGGCCTTCCACGGCTTCAAAGGCTTCATTAGCACTTGCATGTAATGATTTGTAAGCTCGGGTTCACTTTGTAGACATAACGAGCACCGTCAAGGGAGGATCGAGTGGGAGGGCACGAAGCAATTCATTCTTTGGTGCCTTGTAGTGAGTATTTTCGACATCCAGTCCAGCACCCATGAGTTCACATCTTGTAATCTCATGTGATGTGCAGCATCGCATAGAAGCGAAGAATGAGTTCTTCATTCAATCACATATGTCGGTGCAGAAATTTAATGTACCGAAGGTCGTGAAGAACACCGAGGACTGGCTCGAAGCCAGCAGAGATTCCATGTCCACATGAGGAATGTGTGCATGATCGAAGACTTTGTTTTTGTTGAACAACACTGAGGAATAGAAATATGCTTGACTAGCAGTCCAGAAACGCCTCTTCCTTATGCGAGCAGAGTCATATGGGTTGTAGTCAGTGAAGAATACATGCTCGCTAAAGAAATCTTCAGCCTTGAACTTTTGCTTGCGTGAGAATGGATCCTTTGGCTTTGGCAGTGGAGTGTCAGTGAGTTGCATCACGACCTCAGGAATCGCAATCTTAGGTTCTTCAGGCTGAGGAATTTCTGGTTCCTCTTCAGTGGCAGTCTGCGTTGTCATGTGATCAGCAGCAGCAGGTTCTTCAGCACTAGTGGATAGAATTTCTTCATGCACAAACGAGGTGGGGTGAGTTTCTTCAGAGCCCATTTGAACGGTTGGTGCAGGGGACTGAGGTATTTGTTGTAGTGGGGTGAAGAGTGGAGAATTGGGGTGCTAACTTTCCAAAAAGTCATCATTCATCACTGGCGTAGTACTCCAAATATCCACGTCTTCATCTTCAAGTTCTTCAACGTCAGCCTCTTCAGCTGTGAACTGAGGCATAGGCGAGGAAATGATTGGTGTTGAAGGGATCTTATCCACTTCAATTTCTTCATCAATCTGCTCTGACGAAGTAGTAGAATGATTTTCTTCATCAGATCCGCTAGGGATCACATATTCTTCACCAAAAGGAACAAGGTCCTTTGATGGCATGGTGGAGATCGGAACAACATCAATGGGGTTTTCAAACGAGCTGGTCATAGGCTTCATTTTCTTCGAAGCTGAAGAATCTGAAGCAGCTGACGCTTTCCTTTTCTTCACAGCAGCTCGCTCTGCAGCCTTGGTCTTCTTCACATCTGATGCAGATGGAAGGATAGGAATCTGATTGAATTTCTTCAGGCGCAACTGATGCAGTTGCCCTGACTTCTTCATTTTCTTCAGGCGCACCACTAGTGGATGCCCTCGCAATTTCTTCAGCGGCTGGTATGGAGTCATCGGCCCTGGAACAAACATTGTCTTGATGGCTGAAAGTCATCGTGGTCTTGGCATGTTCTTCAGTAGGCTGAGCAGAAGCTTCAGCCTGAGGAACTTCTTGTTGCGATGGAGCTGCAACATTGGTGAACTTCTCAGTCAGTTTAACAGACCTGACTTTGGCTCCTTGCCAATCAGCATAATAAGCATCGAAATCATCGCCGAGGGCTTTGATTTCAGACTGGATCTTTGTAAACTCATCAGTCGTCAAAGAGATAACGCTTTTCCTCAGGAACTTCTCTTTCCTATACTGAGCCTTCTTGATCTGCCTGGCCTTCTCAATTTTCCATTTTTCTTCAGAGATGAAGTGGGTCAGCATGTGACTTTGGACAGGAGTCAATTTGAAATCAGGCATAGGCGTGTTTGGGTCCTTGTGCCAGAGATCAATATAATCGAGGATCAACTTAGGATCCAATAGCAGTGGCACAGTTGTGCCTTTGGCTCTATGACCCTTTCTTCTGCATCTCGATGATTTCTGCAAGTTCATCATCATCTTCATCGTCAGATGGCACTTGGAAGGCAACCTGTTTCTTCTTAGGACTTGGCCGAGGACCTCGTCCAGCCGTTGCCTTAGTCTTCAACAGAGTGGGGCCTGATGAAGAATTTGGTGCAGCTGAGGAACTCGCTGAGACACCAGAGGCAATAGAGACGCCTGCAGTCCTTTGGCATGTGGCCAGATGCACAGGTGCTGAGGACTTTGCCGGAGCAGCTGAGGACTTTGGAGGAGCAGGAGCAGCATGAGGAATTGGCCATGAGGGCTTTGAAGATTCTGGCCGTGAGGGCATTGCCGAGGAACTTGGCCGTGAGGGCACTGTTGGTGAAGCACTTGGCTTGTGCGCGGGCTTCTTTGCCATTGATTTCCTCGGCTTGACAGAGGCCTCGAGTGGCAGCAGCAGGCAGCAGCAGAGTCTTCATTGAATTTCCTCTTTGCTTCTTTGGCTTGTCTAGCCAACTTGGCTTGGCGCTTGGCCCATTCTTGGAAAATCCTCACCACGCTTGATCTTTGGTGGGGTCGACTTCTTGGCCAGTGCAGTGGACCTCTTGGGCATGGAGGATTAAGCGAATTTCTTCATATACTTTGGAGTAACATACCAGCATACTCCTCCATTCTCTTGCCCATCTCCTTTCAATCCTCTGTATGCGCACCTTGCGCTGATTTTTGTTCTCCTTTCCGAACTTGGCCTCATCAGGTGTGCAGTAGTCTTTGTAAATGTCCTCAGGGATTTCAAAGACAGTCATGACCTCAGGCTTCTTTCCTCCTTTCTGCAGCTTCTTACCGTCTGCCATATTCTTCAGTTGAGGTAATTGAACAATCGAATTCTCTGAAGAAGTGTGCAACTTTTCTTCGAGGAATGCTGCAAATGAGTTAAGTTGATGAGAACCTAGTGATTCAGCAGCGGACATGAGTACCTGTGAACAGAGTATAGTTGCGAGGAATGTGGAGAGGTCATATGCATTCTCAGAAGGTTTTTCAAAAAGAATGAGTGTAACATCCCAAATTTCCTATTTGGAATGTTTTACAATTATAGCTAAGCATCTATGCATATTGTTTGAATTTGAGTGACATTTGAAGTTTCAGAAGATTTTGGAGTTTGATGGAGTTTGAATTCAAAATTTGGCAGTTGAAATTTATTTCAAATCAATGCCTGACAAATACTTGAGAAAAAGTATGAGAGGAGTAAACATGACACTCCAAATATGTCAGATGAAAAACCTTGCCAAAAAGTTTGAATTCAAAATTTGATTTTATTTGGGATTTTAGAAAAATGATTTTTTTTTAAAAGTTTGAGTTTTGCCCCTGGAAAAATGTTCAAATTATAGGGAATATTCCCCTGATCATTTTGATATATATATGTCCTCTATAAAATATATATATTTAATATATTTTTCTCTCTCCCTCTAATTCAAAAAAAAATAGAAAAAAGAAAAAGACCCAGGCGCCAGCCAGGCCAACCGGCCCAGCCAGCACCTAGGCGGCCACACTGCTGGCCAAGCGGAGCCCAGCCCGAGCCAGCCCAGCGCCCGAGCCGGCCCACGCCCGAGCCGACGCGCCCGAACCTCCTACCCATCGGTCGCCCGACCCGACTCCCCCTCTCCCTCTCTCACCGACACCCCGGTCCCACCCCTTCTTCCTCCTCCCGCAAGACACGCCAACCGCCGCCGCTCGCCGGAATCCCGCAAGATCCGGGATCGCCTCCCGATCCTCCCCCGATCTTTCCCCTCGCCCAAGCCGGTCCCCCCTATATAAACCCCACCCCCTCGCCTCGTTCCGCCCCTCGCCGCGCCGAAAACTCTCTCCCCTCGCCCGCAATCGCTCGCCGTCGACCACCGCCGCCGCCGCGCCATTGCCACCGCCCCGGCCATCCCCGAACCCCCTCGAGCTCCACCGAGACCACCCCCGAGCTCCCCTTGCTCCGCCGCACCCGCCGGAGGTCTCCGCCGTCGTCCCCGACCACCGGAGCCCCCGCATCGTCGTCGCCCGAGCCGCCGTCGACCATCGCCGGCGTCGCCACCGCGGTGAGTCACCGGAGAGTCCCCCCACCGTTAGATCTAGGATCAACGCTCTAGATTAGATCCCGAAGGGGTATGGTTTTTTTTAAATAGATACGGCTTATTTAGGTTTAGTTTAAAGATCCGGTTTTAAGTTACGGGTTTTATTAGACCGGCCCGACTCGGTTTAATCCCTAGGGCACGTTTTAGTTATTTAACGCCCGATGCGTTAGATAGGCCCATTAAGCGCCAGTTTTCGTTTTAGTTAATTTTTTCGTTTCTGTTTTTAACAGAATAGTTTCAGTTTTGTAAAATCCATATCTATTAATCTACTTAATATTTTTTATTGATTCTTTTTTTGTTAGTTTGCAAATTTGTTGTAGTTTCTGCAGAAAATATGTTTAGTCATGTTAAAATTTTATAAATTGTTTTATTTTAGATTTATACAGATTAGTAGTTCTGCTATAAAGTGAGTTAGAATTATTTTATTTTAGTGATTCTTTTTGTCACTACTTTGTTTTGACCTTACCTAACCGTAGGGATTTATTTGGGCATTTTAGATTTAATAAAAAATAGTTTTAATCAAAATCATGTAGTTCTTATTAATTTAACTAACTACTGTTTTCCTATTGTTTTATTTAGCAAATAATTTTATTTTTCCTATGTGATAGTTTATTTTAGATTAGTCTCTGTAGTTTTAGAACATGAACTTCTATTTACAATAAATAAAATTTTTATTTTAGTTTTTCTTACTAGAATTGTTATAGGCCTAATAGGAGTTCTATAATAGCTTTTGATGTGATTCTTTTTGCTCCTAGTTGCATGATGCTTTCTTTTCTGTTAATTAGCAAAAACCCATGCTTAGGTTCTGTTAAGAAAAATTTTGTGGTGTAAAACTACTTCTTGGTTGTTGTATGATGTGGTGAAAACATTGATTTGGATTTCTTCAAACTTTCTTTGGGTTTTGGTTCAATTGCTTTATGTGTTATATTAGTATGCTGTTATGTTAAGTGATCATATGTTTGTATGCTTATATGATTGTTGTTTGCCTCGGTAGAATTTCCGGAGTGCGAAGCTTGCTACCACGAGTCCCTAGCTTTCGAAGATCGTCAGCAAGGCAAGTCATTGATCATATTTCTTTCACTATACCTATGATTTTATTGCATTAGAATTATACCTCCCCACCATGCATGCAGTAGGAGAAATTTGAAGTTATGTTCTTGAGTAGTATCATGAGGTAGGATGAACACAATTCCCCTTGTTACCATTGCCCGGGACGAAGTAGTTTATTTTGCTATGCTCGTAGACGGGGTTGGTTGAGTGAATCATAAGGGAGATGTGAGAGTCAAGATGATGACAACCCCATGACTTCAAGCTCAAGATGGACTTCAAAATTCACTATTGGGTGGAGGACGGTTGACGGGCACCCTGGAGAAAACCAGTGGTTGGCCGGGATGCATGGAGAAGCGCCATGACATCTTGCGGAAAGCTTCACCCAGCCACGAAGAGACGGATGGATACCCATTGACCGGAAGCTTACCTGTGCAGCCGCAAGCCATTATGGGCTCTGGCTTGGTCAATCCTAGTTGTGACTCTGGCCGGACGGTGCTACGAGATGTAGAAGAACGGTAGGATTGGATGGGTACCGGCAGTGGCCAGAGGAACTCTTCGGAAGACCCTGTTTCGTTCATCCCGTCTTCAAACACCATGAAGTGCGAAGACTTAAAAGGAGGAGCGATTCTTGCGGGTAAAGTCGCAAACCTCTGCAGAGTGAAGATCTAATCGGTTAGCCGTGTCCCGATTCTGGACAATTTGAGCCTCTGGAACTTGGAGTATTTTGAAATCTCAACACCGAAATTAATAAATTAATTGAGGGGTTATTTAATAATTGGGAATGAGACATTGGTTGGTGGAACCATCTCAATAATTACCAACATTTTGTAGTAATTGCAAACAAGTCCTTATTGTAGGGAAAAACGGCTTTTCGCAAAACAAAGAAACTTAGAGCCCACACCAAATTGCATATAGTGTTAGTAATTTTATTGTTATTCTCTCTTCATGACTTGCGGCATATTCAAAATGCTGACCTACACGGCTGCAACGTCTTATGTTGCAGAGGAGTATTCGATCAGGAGTGAGGCTACGATCCACGCTTGGCGATTCCCTATGGAGTCGGATGGACTCGCTATTCTTCTACGCTTCGCAGCTTTATTTAGTTTATTTCTCATGAGTTGGCCTTGGCCGAATTTATTCTATTGTAATAAAGACTTGATATGAGAATCGTGTAATAAATTCAGGTGTGATTGAACTTTGATTATTTCATCAATGTCTTGTGTGTGCGGCATGATCTTGGGATGGTACAGCTACACGAGACTTGACCGATTTTGGGTCGGGTCGCTCTGAGAGATGGTATCGAGCACCTGCAATGACCGTAGGGCGTAACCCCTAGGATCGAAAGCCATAGGAAGAGACTATTTATTTTATGTCCTTATCATTCCGTAATTCTCCCCTGTTCATTTCTGACTTCTCTCCGATTTTCAACATTCTAGATGGCCGCCGAGTTCACCCCAGTTTTGCTACCGGAGTTTTGCCAGCCAGATGAGACGATGCCTCTCGGCAAGAAGCTGGTTCAGATCGTGAAGAAGCTGAAGGTTGCTCTGCCCTCAATCACCGGAAGCCTACCAATGCACTTCCGGCGGATACCGCTTCTGAGATTGAGGTGCACATTCGAGGAGGACCTTCGGAGGACATTGAGCCCATTGACTTTGAGTTTACCGATTTCAATTGGATCCTCGGAAGAGACATGGCGATTTATCGTGCACTTGGACATCTCCGAGAAGAGTACAGGGCCGAGCTCGACCCATCAGACCTCGCCATGATTTCTCGCAGAGCTAGGAATGGAGATATCATCCGTCCGTGAGGGCGACTCCATTCTCTCATATGTCCAAGACTTGGAGTGCCTCCTCGAGAAGCGGAGATCCGGACTCGCCCGTAACTCGAAGGTACACAGAGGCTGTTGTTCCGTGAGCTGGAACTAGAGGAGAAAGCACACGCAGACTTCCTTAACCATGAAGAAGAAATCAAGGATTTCATGGAGAGAGTCGACAAGCTGAAGATGGATGTTGCCGCATTAGAGGAGAAGATGGACTTGGGAGAAGACCTTTTTCCGAGTGGAGATGACGGACCTCTCGTGAGCAATGACCAGGATTATGAAGGGAGCTCCACTGAAGAAAGCCGCAAGAGGAGGCGCCGCATCAGAGGACGCCACATCGGAGGACGCCGCACCAGAGGACGCAAGGATTATTGAAGAAGACATTTAGTCGACCACCATGTTATTTTATTTTTCCGTCGATCAGTTAGGCCGTTATTTTCGATTAGTCGTGAGAATTTGTAATCCGAGATTGAACCATGTTTGAGTTGATTGAATAAATGATTGGTGTGATTATGATTGTGCATTCATATGGGTAGTGATATTTTCTCATTAGACCCTTGTTCTATTCTAATTTTCTCATCCACTCCAAAACACGGATGCCTCCGAGGCGTGACCCGGTCTCAACTTTCCGCGGAGCTCAACCAACTAATCCAGCAGCAGAATGCCCTCATGCGGATGCTCATCCGAACGAACAACAACAACAACAACAACAACAACAACAACAACAACAATCCACCGCCACCACCCCTGTTGACAACTTGACCCGCTTCCTAAGGCTGAATCCGCGGTGTTAGCTAGCAGCCTTGAGCGATTGTGGCCGATGATTAGCTCCGCAAGGTCGGAAGGAGTTAGCCCCGCTTTGGATGCAGATCACGAGAGAAGGTGCGCTTTGCCGCACATCAACTTGATGGACCTGCAGCCTCTTGGTGGGAGAACTACACGCCACTTATCCCATCGCCACCATCACGTGGGATCAGTTCCAGCGAGCTTTCCGCACCGCTCATGTATCGGCCGGAGCCATGAGTGCGAAGAAGCGTGAGTTCCGCAACTTACGCCAAGGGAACCGTACTATGGGGCGATGCGTGGATGAGTTCAGCAAGTTAGCTCGCTATGCCCCGGATGATGTGGCCACAGATGCATAAAGCAGGAAAAGTTTCTCGAGGACTCAATGGCGAGCTGGGTATGCAGCTAATGGTGGCTACCTTCAACAACTACCGGGAGCTGGTAGACAAGGCCACCATACTTGAAGGCAAGCAGCAGCAGATTGATAGCATAGCGGAAGTATGGCGGGGAAGTACAACTCGGAGCTCAGCGAAGCCCGTTATGCCCCATACTGGGAGGGCATACCCATCATAACCATGGAGGACATAACCATGGAGGAAATGGGAACAACCGCAACCCCGACAACAAGTCAGGCAATGGAAACGGCAATGGCAACCAGCATCGTCCTGCCCCGGCTCAGAAGGATTTGAGCCACATCACCTATTTCAAGTGCCAGAAAACAGGGCACTACGCCATCGACTGCCCGGAGGCCAAGCAGAGGAATGGAAACGGCAATGGAAGCTCAGCAAAGAAGCCCAACCCTTTTCCTCGTGCTCAGGTGAACCACATTGACGTGGAGGATGTCTATGATCAGCCAGACACTGTGGTTGGTAAGTTTTTATTAAATTCACATCCGATATTGGTACTCTTTGATTACGGTGCAGCGCATTCATTCATATCAAGGGTAGTTGTGGAAAAATGCGGGTTGCCCACTAGAACCCTTAGAAGCCCTCTTCACGTCGGTTCGCGAGAGGAGAAATGATGGCAGGCTTAGGCTATCATGCAACCCTCAACATCGGAAACCATAAATTTCCGCAGACCTCATAGTATTGGAAACCCGGACCTTGGATGTAATCCTAGGCATGGATTGGTTGACAAAGTTTGAAGGAAACATAGGCTGTGCTCGCAGAAGTCGATTCGCTCACCACTCCGGGCAGAAGAGGATCAAGTATGTATCGGGCGTATCCCGATGAAGAATTAGGTGAATTCTCTCACGGGAGTTGTTCGGGAGGAAGTGCCGATGGTGCAAGATTTTCCGATGTGTTTCGGAGGAATTACCAGAATGCCACGGACAGAGACATTGAATTTCTGATTGAGTTATTGCCGGCACAGCCCCAATATCCAAGAGACCCTATCGGATGCCCCGAATGATTTGGAAGAGATCAAGAATCAAATTAATGAGCTATTGGAGAAGGGATATATTCGGCCAAGCTCATCACCTTGGGGAGCCCCAGTTCTTTTGGTAGAAAAGAAGGATGGAACCTTGAGAATGGTTGTGGATTATCGTTCGTTGAGCAGCGTGACCATCAAGAACAAGTACCCTCTGCCGATGATTAATGATCTATTTGATCAGCTAGTTGGAGCCAAGGTATTTTCCAAGATCGATCTTGATCGAGGTATCATCATTGAAGATCCGTGAAAAGGATATACCCAAAACAGCATTTACCACCATGTATGGTTTATATGAGTATACCGTCATGTCATTCGGATTGACTAATGCCCCTGCATACTTCATGAATTTGATGAACAAGGTATTTATGGAATATCTGGACAAGTTTGTCGTGGTGTTCATCGATGATATCTGATTTTCTCCAAGAGCGAGGAAGAGCATAAGGAACATTTGCGTCTAGTTCTGGAGAAACTCCGAGAACATCAGTTGTATGCCAAGTTCAGTAAATGTGAATTCTGGCTGAAGGAAGTCGGATTCCTCGGACATGTTATTTCAGGAGATGGAATAGCAGTTGACCCGCCAAGGTTGTATCGATCACCGATTGGCGGTCACCCACCTCGATCAAGGAGATCCATGATTTTCTCGGACTCGCAGGATATTATCGGAGGTTTATTGAGAATTTCTCAAAGATTGCCAAGCCCATGACCGAGCTGTTGAAGAAGGGCGCCAAGTACATTTGGACCGAGGATTGTGAAGCCGGTTTCGAGGAATTGAAGAAAGCGTTTGGTTACAGCCCGAGATCTGATTTTGCGGACATACACAAGGATTACGGTATATTGTGGCGCTTCTCGTCGGGGACTCGGAGGAGTACTCATGCAGGAAGGAAAAGTTGTAGCTTATACCTCCGGACAGCTCGACCACATGAGATGAATTATGCCACACATGATTTGGAGTTAGCAGCCGTAGTGCATGCACTCAAGACACAGAGACATTTCCTTATCGGAAACCGTTGTGATGTTTACACAGATCATAAGAGCTTGAAGTATATTTTCACACGAAAGAGTTGAACCTCGAGCAGAGGAGATGGCTAGAGTTAATCAAGGACTATGACATGAGATTGCATTACCACCCGGAAAGGCTAATGTTGTAGCAGATGCTTTGAGCCGTAAGAGTTATGTGAATACTCTTATAGCGGAGGATTACCCAGGAGTTAGTCGATGACCTCGGAGATCTTGATTGGAGATAGTCGAGAGGATATGTTGCAACTCTGGAAGTTCAGTCCACTTTGGCGAAAGAATTCGTGAAGCTCGGAAGTCGGACAAGGAAATTGATGAGATAAAGAAAAGGATGAATGAAGGAAAAGCTAAAGGGTTTCGTAAGGATGAATACGGAGCTATATGGTTCGAGGATCGTATTTATGTACCCAATGATCCCGAACTCAGGAAGCTAATTCTTACGGAGGCTCATGATTCACCGTACTCGATTCACCCGGTAACACCAAGATGTATCTGGATTTGAAGGAAAGTTTACGGTGGACGGTATGAAGAAGGATATTGCAAAATGCGTAGCGATGTCGATGTTTGCCAGCGAGTAAAGCGGAACATCGAGTTAAGCCAGCAGGGTTACTTCAACCTTTGCCAATTCCAGTGGAAATGGGAAAAACTTGGAATGGATTTCATCACAGGATTACCGGGACCCGTTCAGGTTATGATTCCATCGGGTAGTGGTTGATCGATTGACCAAGGTAGCTCATTTCATTCCGTGAAGACTACCTATACCAGTGCTAAGTTAGCCAAGATATACAAGACCAGGATCGTATGTCGCATGGAGTTCGAGGAGTATCGTGTCGGATAGAGGAACACAATTTACCTCAAAGTTATGGAATCGGTTGCATGAAACTTTGGAGTGCGAGGCTGGAGTTGATACAGCTTTTCATCCATGAGCAGATGGACAGACCGAGAGAGTCAACCAGATCACGGAGGACATGTTGAGAGCTTGTGCGCTAGACTATGGGTCTAGCTGGGATGATAATTTGCCATCTGCGGAGTTCTCGTACAATAACAGCTATCGAGACCCGATCGAAGATGGCCCCTTCGAAGCTCTATACGGAAGGAGGTGCGAGAACACCATTCTTTGTGGGATGGTGTTGTAGATCAAAACTTTTCGGTCCGATCTTATCGAGAGATTCGAAGAGAAAAGTCAAGATGATTGAGATAGACTCAAAGTAGCTCGATCGAGGCGGAAGAGTTATGCCGAGCGATGGCAAGGAAGTAACTTACGAGCGGGAGACCGGGCATATCTTCGTGTGTCCCCACCGTGGAATCAAGAGGTTCGGTGTTAAAGGAAAGTTAGCACCCGGTTCATTGGCCCTACAAAATCCTCGAGCGTCGTGGAGAAGTTGCTTACAAGTTGGAATTGCGGAAGTATTGTCCAGAGTTCATGATGTCTTCCATGTTTCTCGGTGAAGAAATGCCATGCCGACATGGCCGATATTCCGTTGAGAGACACGGTGCCCCTAGAGGCCATACAGCTCGACGGTGATCGACTTATGAGGAGAAACCTGTCCGAATTCTCGAGACTGCAAACAGAGTCACCTGACAAGATCATCAAGTTTTGCAAGGTGTTGTGGAGTCATCATTCGAGGAGGAAGCCACACAGGGCGAGAAGAAGACCTCCATGAGACCACCGCACCTATTTGCTAGCCAACCCGAATCTCGAGGGCGAGATTCATCTTAAGGTGGGTAGGTTTGTAACATCCCAAATTTCCTATTTGGAATGTTTTACAATTATAGCTAAGCATCTATGCATATTGTTTGAATTTGATTGACATTTGAAGTTTCAGAAGATTTTGGAGTTTGATGGAGTTTGAATTCAAAATTTGGCAGTTGAAATTTATTACAAATCAATGCCTGACAAATACTTGAGAAAAAGTATGAGAGGAGTAAACATGACACTCCAAATATGTCAGATGAAAAACCTTGCCAAAAAGTTTGAATTCAAATTTTGATTTTATTTGGGATTTTAGAAAATGATTTTTTAAAAGTTTGAGTTTTGCCCTGGAAAATATTCAAATTATAGGAATATTCCTGATCATTTTGATATATATATGTCCTATATAAAAATATATATTTAATATATTTTTCTCTCTCTCTAATTCAAAAAAAAAAAAAAAAGAAAAAGGCGCGCCCAGCCAACCTGCCCACCCGGCACCTAGGCGGCCCACCAGCGCGGGCAGCAGCCATTGCCCAAAACCAGCCAGGCCGAGAGCCCACTTTCGAGCCGCAGCGCCCGAACCTCCTACCCATCGGTCGCCCGACCCGACTCCCCCTCTCCCTCTCTCACCGACACCCCGGTCCCACCCCTTCTTCCTCCTCCCGCAAGACACGCCAACCGCCGCCGCTCGTCGGAATCCCGCAAGATCCGGGATCGCCTCCCGATCCTCCCCCGATCTTTCCCCTCGCCCAAGCCGGTCCCCCTATATAAACCCCACCCCCTCGCCTCGTTCGCCCTCGTCATGTGAAAACTCTCTCCCTCGCCCGCAATCGCTCGCCGTCGACCACCGCCGCCGCCGCGCCATTGCCACCGCCAGCCATCCCGAACCCCTCGAGCTCCACAGAGACCACCCCAAGCTCCCTTGCTCCGACGCACCGGAGGTCTCCGCCGTCGTCCCCGACCACCGGAGCCCCGCATCGTCGTCGCCCGAGCCGCCGTCGACCATCGCCCGGCGTCGCCACATGATGAGTCATCGGAGAGTCCCCCACCGTTAGATCTAGGATCAACGCTCTAGATTAGATCGAAGGGGTATGGTTTTAAATAGATCGGCTTATTTAGGTTTAGTTTAAAGATCCGGTTTTAAGTTACGGGTTTTATTAGACCGGCCCGACTCGGTTTAATCCCTAGGACACGTTTAGTTATTTAACGCCCGATCGTTAGATAGGCCCATTAGCGCCAGTTTTCGTTTTAGTTAATTTTTTCGTTTCTGTTTTTAACAGAATAGTTTCAGTTTTGTAAAATCCATATCTTTTAATCTACTTAATATTTTTATTGATTCTTTTTGTTAGTTTGCAAATTTGTTGTAGTTTCTGTAGAAAATATGTTTAGTCATGTTAAAATTTTTATAAATTGTTTTATTTTAGATTTAGACAGATTAGTAATTCTGCTATAAAGTGAGTTAGAATTATTTTATTTTAGTGATTCTTTTGTCACTACTTTGTTTTGACCTTACCTAACCGTAGGGATTTATTTGGGCATTTTAGATTTAATAAAAAATAGTTTTAATCAAAATCATGTAGTTTTAGAACATGAACTTTTATTTACAATAAATAAAATTTTTATTTTAGTTTTTCTTACTAGAATTGTTATAGGCCTAATAGGAGTTCTATAATAGCTTTTGATGTGATTCTTTTTGCTCCTAGTTGCATGATGCTTTCTTTTCTGTTAATTAGCAAAAACCCATGCTTAGGTTCTGTTAAGAATAATTTTGTGGTGTAAAACTACTTCTTGGTTGTTCTATGATGTGGTGAAAACATTGATTTGGATTTCTTCGAACTTTCTTTGGGTTTTGGTTCAATTGCTTTATGTGTTATATTAGTATGCTGTTATGTTAAGTGATCATATGTTTGTATGCTTATATGATTGTTGTTGCCTCGGTAGAATTTCTAGAGTGCGAAGCTTGCTACCACGAGTCCCTAGCTTTCGAAGATCGTCAGCAAGGCAAGTCATTGATCATATTTCTTTCACTATACCTATGATTTTATTGCATTAGAATTATACCTCCCCACCATGCATGCAGTAGGAGAAATTTGAAGTTATGTTCTTGAGTAGTATCATGAGGTAGGATGAACACAATTCCCCTTGTTACCATTGCCCGGGACGAAGTAGTTTATTTTGCTATGCTCGTAGACGGGGTTGGTTGAGTGAATCATAAGGGAGATGTGAGAGTCAAGATGATGACAACCCCATGACTTCAAGCTCAAGATGGACTTCAAAATTCACTCTTTGGGTGGAGGGCGGTTGGCGGGCACCTGGAGAAAACCGGTGGTTGGCGGGATGCATGGAGAAGCGCCATGACATCTTGCGAAAGCTTCACCCAGCCACGAAGAGGCGGATGGATACCCATTGACGGAAGCTTACTGTGCAGCCGCAAGCCATTATGGGCTCTGGCTTGGTCAATCCTAGTTGTGACTCGGCGGACGGTGCTCGAGATGTAGAAGAGCGGTAGGATTGGATGGGTACGGCGGTGGCGGAGGAACTCTTGGAAGACCTGTTTCGTTCATCCGTCTTCAAACACCATGAAGTGCGAAGACTTAAAAGAGGAGCGATTCTTGCGGGTAAAGTCGCAAACCTCTGCAGTGAAGATCTAATCGGTTAGCCGTGTCCCGATTCTGAGACAATTTGAGCCTCTGGAACTTGGAGTATTTGAAATCTCAACACTGAAATTAATAAATTAATTGAGGGGGTTATTTAATAATTGGGAATGAGACATTGGTTGGTGGAACCATCTCAATAATTACCAACATTTCGTAGTAATTGCAAACAAGTCCTTATTGTAGGGAAAAAGCGGCTTTTTCATAAAACAAAGAAACTTAGAGCCCCACAGCCAAATTGCATATAGTGTTAGTAATTTTATTGTTATTCTCTCTTCATGACTTGCGGCATATTCAAAATGCTGACCTACACGGCTGCAACGTCTTATGTTGCAGAGGAGTATTCGATCGGGGAGTGAGGATACGATCCACGCTTAGCGATTGCCCTATGGAGTCGGATCGACTCGCTATTCTTCTCGCTTCGCAGCTTTATTTAGTTTATTTCTCATGAGTTGGCCTTGGCGAATTTATTCTATTGTAATAAAGACTCGATATGAGAATCGTGTAATAAATTCAGGTGTGATTGAACTTTGATTATTTCATCAATGTCTTGTGTGTGCCAGCATGATCTTGGGATGGTACAGCTACACAGAGACTTGACCGATTTTGGGTCGGGTCGCTACAACGAGTTTGAGGAATTTGACCAGATGAGTCTTGAAGAATTTCACTAAGCGTCTTTGTCTTAGGTTCCAGAGTTGTATAGATCGAAGATCCACACAATTGAGGAATCTTGAAGAAAAATGATGCTTAGGGAAACGAATCAAGAACAGATAACATGAGAGGTGTTTTAGTGTGTGAAGATTTGAAGAAAAACACCTTTGAGGATTTTGTAGAAATCATTTGAATCAAAGAGGGCAGTAAAAGTAACTTTTAATTACCCTGAACGAAGAACACGGCGAACAATGAGGTGTAGATTTGAAGCTCGTCAGTTCAGATCTTCCACGCCCTAACTCGGCGGAGGAAGACAGCTTCTGACGGCGGAGTGAAGATTTCAGCGGCGGCGCAAGCAAGTATGATGGCGAGGTCGGCGATGAAGCTCTTCCTTACGGCTGACGATGCGATGGCGGCGGCGCTAGGGTTTGAGAAGCTCGGCGGGAGAGAGAGGTCGGCGGAGTAAAGGAAGTGAGGAAGGGTGAGGGGTATTTATAGTCGCGATGAAAAACTGTTAGCCGAAGAGTTAGGACGAACGTGCCCCTGACCCTTCTCATTCGCATGACATGTGTCACCCACGTACTAAAAAGTGGAGATCGTGTTAGATCGTGGGTGAATAGATAAGTCTATCATGGGATGCGGAATGGTTTGAGCGGAAAAGCCAATTTTTTTGATAAGATAAGTTTTAAAGTTCCGTTCGCAATTTCTTCAGCTGACAAGGACACAGTGAAGATATTGAACGAGTTTCAAATATAACGCACATGAAGAATTTGTGAATAGATTGGGTTGAGTATAGCATAGAGGGGGAAGGGTCCGATCACATTCACTTAGCATAATATATATATAGCCAATGAAGAAAGGCGACGGAAGCAGTGAAGATTTTGCAAAGTTGAAGAATTTGAACAACTGAGGAATTTCAAAACTGAGGAAAAACTCAAATAGAAGATTTTCAACTTTTGTGGTGGCCTGACCCACCGTATAAGAATGATGATTTCAGACACCACGTACAATTGTCGTAGGGTTCTGAAAATCAAATTCTTCATTAATTTCTTCACACTTAGAGTGTTATTCTTCATTTATTGAAGAAAAACGTTTCTTCATGTGTTGCACATCTAAGTCATCAATTTTGCATAAGTGTTAGGATGAGTGTCCTTTTCAAAGAACATTCGAGGACTCTAAGATATTTAGCTCACACCGCAATTTCCTAAATCTCTTCTCATCCAAGGGCTTTGTGAAGATGTCGGCTAGCTGTTCTTCAGTCTTCACATGCTCAATAGAAATGTAAGCCCTTCAACCCATGATCACGAAGAAAATGATGGCGAATCTGAATGTGCTTTGTCTTCAAGTGCTTGGCTGGGTTGTGAGCAATCTTCATTGCATTCTCATTGTCACGATGAGAGGCACATTCTTCACGTTGATGCCATAGTTCTTGAGAGTTTGCTTCATCCACAGCAATTGAGCACAGCAAGAACCAGCAGCAATGTACTCGACTTCATGATGAGCGGTGATACAGTTCTATTTCTTGAGGACCAACATACCAAAGATCGTCAGAAATGACAAGTACCAGATGTTGACTTGCGGTCCACACGATCACCGGCATAGTCAGTCGAATATCAATGAGATCAAAAGCGAGCCCTTGGGGTACCATAATCCTAACGTTGGTGTGTGAGCTAGATATCAAAGAATATGCTTCACAGACCTTATGGTGTGATTCCTTGGTGTAGCTTGAAATCGGGCACACATGCAAACACTAAGCATTATATCTGGCCTAGATGCACATAAGTATAATAAAGAACCAATCATGGGCGGTATACCTTGTGATCTAAGTCAATACCATTTCATCGATTGCATAGATGGCCATTTGTGGGCATAGGAATTTGACGCCTTTGCAATCTTGCATGCGAATTTCCTCGAGAACATCCTTGAGGTATTTCTCTGAGATATGAATATGCCATTCTGTTGTTGATGAATTTGAAGACCTAAGAAGAATTTCAACTCTCCCATCATAGACATTTGATATTCTTCACTCATCATATAGGCAAATTCATCACTATAACGTTGGTCGATCAGACCAAAGATAATATCATCAACATATATTTGGCACACAAATAGTTCACCATCATAAGATTTAGTAAAGAGAGTAGAATTCGAGTGAACCGGGTGTGAAGCCATTCTTCATGAGGAATTCCTTCAAAGTGTCATACCACGCCCCGAGGGGCCTGCTTGAGGCCATAGAGGGCCTTGTTGAGTCTGAAGACTTTGTCAGGATTCTTTGGATCTTCAAAACCTGGGGGTTGAGCAACATATACTTCTTCCTCAAGCTTACCATTGAGCAATTCACTTTCCACATCCATTTGATATAAAGTCATATCATGATGGTTAGCTTAAGCAAGTAATATGCGGATAGCCTCAAGTCTAGCAACAGTTGCAAAAGTTTCATCGAAATCGACTCCTTCAACCTGTGTGTAGCCTTGATCTACAAGTCGTGCCTTATTCCTCACCACAAGGCCATTTTCATCTTGCTTGTTGCGATAGATCCACTTTGTGCCAATGATATTATGCTTGCGAGGATCTGGATGTTTGACCAGTTCCCAGACGTTGTTGAGCTCGAACTGATGTAATTCTTCTTACATGGCCTGAATCCACTCAGGCTCCAGAAATGCTTCATCTACCTTAGTGGGCTCTGTGATAGAGACAAAACCATAGTGCCCACAAAAGTTAGATAAATGTGAAGCTTTTGAGCGTGTGAGAGGACCTGGTGCTTCAATGTCATTGATGATCTTTTCAACTTGCACTTCTTTTGATCAGCATTTTCTTCATCACCATTTTCTTCAGCATTTTCTTCAGCTGCTTCAGCTCGACGTTCTTCACGTTCTGGAATGAATTCTTCAGTAGATTCTTCAGTAGGAATGACATCCTCAGTCGCCTTGAACTTGATAGAATCCTCAGGTGCTGGTTCATCTATCACAGAAGGTAGGTGCTCTCTTTGCGAGCCATTAGTTTCATCGAACCGCACATCTATAGTTTCAACAATCTTGTGAAGAACATTGTTTAAGACTCTGTAGGTGTGCGAGTCCTTTCCGTAACCAAGCATAAAACCTTCATGTGCTTTCGGTGCAAATTTAGCATTGTGATGAGGATCTCTAATCCAACATTTAGCACCGAAGACTTTGAAATAACTCACATTGGGTTTCTTGTCAATGAGGAGTTCATAGGCAGTCTTCTTGAAGAATTTGTGAAGATATACCCTGTTGATGATGTGGCACGCAGTGTAAATTGCCTCAATCCAGAAGTGACGAGGCGTCTTGTACTCATCAAGCATAGTGCGAGCCATCTCAACAAGAGTTCTGTTCTTGCGCTCCACGACGCCATTTTGCTGAGGAGTATAAGGAGCAGATAACTCATGAGTAATACCAAGTTCATCAAGATAGTCATCAAGACTGAAATTCCTGAACTCAGTTCCATTGTCACTCCTGATGTGCTCACATCAAAGTTGGTTGAAGCCCTCGAGGAAAATCGTTTGAAGACTTCCTGTACTTCATGTTTGTAAGTAACAATGTGTACCCATGTGTAACGAGAGTAATCATCAACAATAACAAAGCCATATAGAGATGCATCATTAGTGACGGCTGAGTAATGATTAGGACCAAAGAGGTCCATGTGAAGCAATTTGAATGGTCGAGTAGTGGTCATGATAGTCTTCGCTGAATGCTTGGCCTTGGTCATTTTTCCAGCTTCACAGGATCCACACAGGTGATCCTTGAGGAATTTTACATTCTCTATGCCAATGACATGCTTCTTCTTCGCAAACGTGTGCAAATTCCTCATGCCTGCGTGACCAAGTCATCGATGCCATAGCCAGCCTTCTAAAGCTTTTGCAAGTAGGCACACGACTGGTTGCGGTCCTGTAGAGAAATCAACAATATACAAGTCTCCTCTCCTAAAGCCTTCGAAGACTTTGGAATTGTCAGCTTCCATAACCACAACACAACGATACTTGCCAAAGACAACAACCATATCAAGATCACAAAGCATTGAGACAGACATAAGGTGGTATCCTAAGGACTCAACAAGCATGACTTTGTCCATGTGTCGATCCTTTGTGATCGCAACCTTACCTATACCCAATACCTGACATTTGCCTTTGTCAGCGAAGATGATATGCTTCAGATGCGATGGTGACAAGGGAGCATCCATCAATAGATTCTTGTCACCAGTCATGTGATTTGTACATCCACTATCGAGGACCCACTCAGTGGCTTTGGGTTGATCATCCTGCAGATGTATTAGTGCAGCTTACGAACTCATATACTTCATCAGTGAAGAATATGATATCAAATTCATCAGATGAATTTCATCAAGCAGTAAAACAGATATAGCAGTATGAGGGCGTGTGAAATGAAAGTTCATTTCTTCATGATTAGCTGCGTCCTTCGAGGCATTTTGTCGGGCCCCGAGCAAATTCTTGGGAGCGTTAAAGCACGTGCGGAGACTGACCTGCGAGAAGAGATTAGTTCTTTTCTTCACCACCCACATCGAAGGGGTGGCAAAGAGTTCATCACTCTGTGAGCTCCATATGAGAATGGTGGCAAAGAAGCCGGACCATTTCGTTTCACATAAGAGGGTTAGGGTAAGCATATGAATAAGGAGAGAAATTCTTTGAGGACTTATGAACATAATGGTTTGAGGAATAATGCACATATTCATAGCCCTTAGCTCTACCTGCGAAGCGAGTTGTTAGCATGATGATAATCATGTGAGGACTTTGATCCTTTTGAGAATTTGATCCACGTGAGGAATTTGGTCCGTATGAGGACTTAGATCCATATGAAGAATTTGGTCCATATGAAGAGTTTGATCTGGGGTTCCTATTCTTCACGGTGGTGTCATGAGGACATTCACTGAAGACTTTCAAGGCACCTTTTGGGAACCGGATTTTCTTCATAGGGGAACCGTTCTGCGATTAGTGCCAACATATCTAGCAAATACTTCACCATTATGATTTTTGAACATTTTATAGTTGAGTCAAATGACTCATCGGAAGAATGAGGAGATTCACATGTAAAGCCGGATAAGTTAGATGGATCAAGCTGGTGGTCCCTTTGCACAACCCATGAGGTTTTGGGAGTCTTGCTCGGGCTTCGATATGTACCATAAGCATTGATTTTCCTCTCAAAGGCTATACCCTCTTTCCTAGGGTTCCTGTTTAGGATCTTCTTTTTAAGCACATCACAAAGAGTCTGATGCCCTTTGAGGCTTTTGTACATGCCTATCATGTACAATTCCTTCAGCCCTGCATTGTCAGTGATACTAGCAATGTCCTTAGATGAGGAATTAGTGATAGCAGAGGCAGGTGAAGAATTTGTAACAATAGAAGCATTTGAACATTCAGGTGAAGAATTAGCAGATTCACGTTCAATGCACTTTAAGCTTGGAGGAACAAATCCTTCCTGAGAAGCGCTGATTCGTTGAGCAAGTAATGAATCGCGCTCCTTCTAAAGATCTTCATAACTCACTCTTAGCTTCTCAAGATCTTGCTTTCTTTGAAGAAATTCATAAGAAAGCTTCTCATGATCAGATAAGGGAGTGTTATGATGACCTTGAAGGCTATCAAACCTAGGCTGAAGTCTCGAAGATTTTCGATCAAGGCTTTAGTCGATCCATTTCTTCACCCAACATATCATCACTTTTTCTAGCATGTTTGAACCTTTTCAAAAGCCCTTTGTTGTTTACAGCAATCTTAGCAAGTTTGGAGTAGTTGGGCTTGAGGTTTTCATGATTCATTCTCACTAGATTCGGAGGAGGTATATTTGAGTACCTTGGCACCTTTGCCATGAAGCAATAGGTGGGAGCGTAGTCATCATTGTCTTCATCAGCCTTGTTGGTGAGGTCATTTTCTTCAGAGTTGAAGATATACTTGCTGACGAATGCAGTAGCGAGAGATAGGCTCGCCACACCAGACTCGGACTCCTCAGATGCCTCCTTTTATTCATGTTCCTCACATTCAGCCTCAGAGTCAATTTCCTTGCCAATGAATGCCCGAGCCTTCTTGGAGCTGCCCTTCTTGTGAGATGAAGACTTCGAGGATTTTGATGATGAAGATTTTGATGATTTCTTCTTCTTCTTAGCGTCATCAGAACTGTAATCCTTGTATTTCTTCTTCTTTAATTCCTTTTCCCACTGAGGACAATCTTGAATATAGTGACCATGTTTCTTGCATTTGTGGCATAGCCTTCTCTTGTAGTCCTTTGGATGAGGAATCGCTGCTCCTTGAGGATTTTCCAAAAGCGACCACGTCTTGAGAACTTCTGGAACTTCTTCACGAGCAGTGCTAGCTCCTGGCTCTTTACTTCAGGATCACCAAGGCTGCTACTAGAATCTTCACATTCAGATTCAGACACTGCCTTGGCCTTCAGGGCATGTGATCTGCCATAGCTCGAACCATAGAGATCTCTCTTTTGACAAAATTTGGAACTCATGAGTATTTAGCCTCTCGAGGATATCAGCGGGATCAAGTGACTTGTAATCAGCACGTTATTGTATCATCAATGCCAGAGTATCAAATGAGGAATCAAGCGATCTCAACAATTTCTTCACCACCTCATGGTCGGTGATTCAGTGGCATTAAGCGCTTGAAGCTCATTTGAGATGTCAGTGAGGCGATCGAAGGTTTGTTGAACATTTTCATTGTCGAGTCTTTGAAGCGGTTGAAGAGATTGCGAAGAACATCAACTCGAGAGTCACGCTGAGTTGAGACTCCTTCATTCACTTTGGATAGCCTATTCCAGATAAGCTTAGCAGTTTCCAAAGCACTCACTCTTCCATATTGTCCTTTGCTCAGATGGCCACATATGATATTCTTCGCTTGAGAATCGAGTTGCTTCAATCTCTTCACATCGATGGCGTTCGATGTGGGTGAGGCGGAGGAACACCATTTTCCACAACATACGGAGAGCGTTATCAATTGCCTCAAGATGCATTCGCATCTTATTCTTCTTCGATGAGGGTAGTCTGTCCCATCGAAGGTAGGACAGCCGGCGAGACCTTGATCATACTGCGGTCGACATAACTAAAACTCGGTGGTTAAACCAAAATCACACAAAACAAGGAGTACCTCGCTCGATACCAATTGAAAGTCGTTATATTGACTAGAGGGGGTGAATAGGCGATTTTATGAATTCTTCTTGAGGAATTTGCGGTGAGGAAATTCCTTAGCGAAGAACTACTTGACGGAATAAGTACTCGAAGTAAGCATAACAGAATCTGAGGCATGGTCATCATGATGAAATGAAGAAAAGCCGAGTCTGAAAGCGTAATCACGAGGATAACACAAGATGAAGACAAAGCGGTGAAGAAATTGGGCGAGGAAATTGAGAAAGTCTTGATCAAAGTCTTCAAACAGATATGATGAAGCACTTAACACGATAATGAGGAAATGAAAGAGTTGAGGAAATAGAACCGATAAGCTTGGTGAAGACAATGATTTGGTAGACCAGTTCCAACTGCTGTCTCGGTTATGCGTCTGTTTGGGCGGTGAGTATTTAAACTCGAGGACTTACGATCCGGACACCCGATCCACGAGCACGCAGCTCGGGACACCAAGTCCTCACCGTATTATCCTTGAACTAAGGTCACACGGACCTCGTCCAATCACTCGTGGTAAGTCTTCAGGTGACTTCCAAACCTTCACAAACTTGGTCACTCGGCGATCCACAATTCCTCTTGGATGCTCTAGACCATGACGCCTAACCATCTGGAAGAAGCACAGTCTTCAAAGGTAACAAGCGTCGGATCCACGTAGGATCAATCTCTTCAGTAATGCTCAGTCACTTTGGGTTTGCAGGTGTTTGGGTTTGGGTTTTCCTCACTTGATGATTTTCACTCAAAGTCCTCGGAGGATGGGATGCTCTCAATTGACAAGTGTCAGTTTCTCTCGGAGCAGCCAACCAGCTAGTGGTTGTAGGGGGCGGCTATTTATAGCCTAGGGAGCAGCCCGACATGATAAGACATAAATGCCCTTCAATGATATGACCGTTAGGTGGATAAGATATTTTGGGACAGCTGGTGCATAGCACAGCAATGGTCGGAAATTTGAGGTTCAAATTCCTCAGGGCTATCATGTTCCTCACTGTGTAGGCAATCCGCACTGGCGAATTCCTAACTCCTCAGTCAGAACAAATTCCTCGGCGACCAGAAGTACTTCATCTCTGTCACTGAAGAAATTGACTGAACTGTATGAGATTTCCAATGGCTTCACTCGAAGGGATTGGTAGGTGTAGGATTTTGAGTTGAGCAACACATGGAAATTTTCCTTAGTATTTCCTCGACCCCCTTTAACAGTACGGTGTTTCCTATGACTCAAGAAAGAGAAAACGAAACTACGAAAACAAAAGTCTTCACGCTTCATGTTCCTCAAATGAATACCAAGTCTTCAAGGTCACACCAATTTCTTCACTTTCAAAGTCTTGAGAAAGTCTTGAATACCAAAGTCTTGATCGAAGAACTTCATTTTTAGGGTCGACTTTCTCTGTAAATATCAAACTCCTCATAGACTTATAGACCTGTGTACACTCATAAGCGCATTAGACCCTTAACCTATAAGTCTTCAATACACCAAAATCACTAAGGGCACTAGATGCACTTACATCGGATTATAAGATAACTATCGGCTGCTTTGCATTTTTATTCAAACTCCTATGGCTAAGTGAGGGTGATAAAGCCACATAGTCCGATTACAGTTAGTTCGTTACACACCTCCTTCATGGACCAAAAACTTGGATCAAGAGTGTCTAGATTCATCCCGAACACCCCCGTACTACCTACGTAGGGGCTGAAGCCGATGACTGGCCAACTCTCAGAGTTAATAAGAACGGCCGCATAGGAGGTAAAATTTTAAATAATAAACAAGTATTATATTACATAACGGCTTCCATCATCCAAGGCAAGATAACATGAATGTACTCATTCGAAGATAATGTCTTTTGAACACTGGCCCTCTACTATGCGGGATCCCTTGAGGACATCATCAAAATACCACTCCGGCGTGCGGTGCTCCTTGCCAGTGGGCGGTCCCTCTGTCACGAGCTTGACGGCGTCCATCTTCGCCCATTGTATCTTGACACGGGCGAAGGCCATCTGTGCACCTTCGATGCAGACCGACCGCTTGATGGCATCAAGCCGAGGGCAGGCATTGACCAGCCGCTTCACGAGACCGAAGTAGCTGCTGGGTATGGCTTCGGCAGGCCACAACCGAATTATCAAATCCTTCATGGCTAGTTTGGCCACCCTATGCAGTTCGAGAGGCTGTTTCAGCTGGTCGCTAAAGGGCACCAGATGTTCTGGCGCAAGGTATTGCGACCAGAATAGCTTCTCCGTTGAGCTCCCCTCTTCGGCCCGGAAGAATTCTGCAGCGTTAGAAGTACTGCGCGGCAGATCCGCAAATGCCCCTGGAGAACTCCAAATCCGGGTTAGTAAGAGATACCTCTTCTTCACATACTTGCTCTGCATAATAAAAGCCTTACCCGCCGCGATATTTTTGGCCTCTTGGATTTCCTGGCGGGCGCCCTGGGCTTCAACCCAGGTATCTTGTGCGCTTTGTCGAGCCTTGGCGAGTTCGATCTCTTGATCCACAATATTGCGCTCCAAGGACTCGCATATCTTCACGGCGTCCTGGAGCTCCTGCTGGACCTCACCGACCCGGGCCTCGTGCTTTTCGCGGGCAGCCTATTCATCTGTTGCTTTCTTCTGGGCTTCGGCCAGCGCTGCCTTGAGGGCTTCCACCTTGAACGTCGCTCCTACAAATTATCATATGATCAGGACAAATCATTCACCCTTTCTGTTATACAGAAGGCCATTACATACCTTGCTTATCCTCGAGCTGCTTTCTTGCTTGGCCGAGCTCCTCCTCGGCCCGCTCCAGCCTCTACTTCAGTTTGGAGAATTCAGCAGCGTGAGAGGTCGTAGCCAGCAACGACGCCTACTTATTCACATAAACATGTGGTTAGTATCCTGCGGACTTATTTGATCCTCTGTCCGGCTTTCGCTTCCGAACATCGGACAAAGTCTCAGGGGCTACTGTCTACACTGTGACATTCTTTTTACATAATTGCGTCGCTTACCTCAAAGCCGGTCAGAAGGCTTGTGCAGGCTTCGGTCAGTCCACTCTTCACAGACTGGATCTTCTCAATCACCGTACCCATGAGGGTACGGTGTTCCCCAACAATGGAAGCACTTTGCAGCGCTTCCAGTAGAATGTCTGGTGCCTCTAGTTGGACAGAGGTCACCGGCGGAATGGGCACACCTCCTTCTTTCGAAGGAGGCTGCTTCTGAGATTCGAGCCGTATAGGTCTCGAGACCGTGTTCGGAGGCAGTGGATATGGCCCCATCGCCCGATCTCCATGGGGATTTGCTCCCCATGTGTCCGGGCAGCGGCGAGGTTCACCCTCTGGCGCCCTTGTGAGCGGCCTCTGCGTCTCTCCTGGCACAGGATCCCGGGACAACACCTTGATGACCCACAAGTATAGGGGATCTATCGTAGTCCTTCCGATAAGTAAGAGTGTGAACCCAACGAGGAAGCGAAGGAAATGATAAGCGGTTTTCAGCAAGGTATTCTCTGCAAGTACTGAAACAAGTGGTAACAGATAGTTTTGTGATAGGATAATTTGTAACGAGCAACAAGTAACAAAAGTAAATAAAGTGCAGCAAGGTGGCCCAATCCTTTTTGTAGCAAAGGACAAGCCTGGACAAACTCTTATATAAGGAAAGCGCTCCCGAGGACACATGGGAATATCGTCAAGCTAGTTTTCATCACGTTCATATGATTCACGTTCGGTACTTTGATAATCTGATATGTGGGTGGACCGGTGCTTGGGTGTTGTTCTTACTTGAACAAACATCCCACTTATGATTAACCTCTATTGCAAGCATCCGCAACTACAACAAAAGTATTAAGGTAAACCTAACCATAGCATGAAACATATGGATCCAAATCAGCCCCTTACGAAACAGCGCATAAACTAGGGTTTAAGCTTACATCACTCTAGCAACCCATCATCTACTTATTACTTCCCAATGCCTTCCTCTAGGCCCAAATAATGGTGAAGTGTTATGTAGTCGGCGTTCACATAACACCACTAGAGGCTGAACAACATACATCTCATCAAAATATCGAGCGAATACCAAATTCACATGACTACTAATAGCAAGACTTCTCCCATGTCACGAGGAACAAGCGTAACTACTCACAAAGCATATTCATGTTCATAATCAGAGGGTATTAATATGCATATAGGATCTGAACATATGATCTTCCACCAAATAAACCAACTAGCATCAACTACAAGGAGTAATCAACACTACTAGCAACCTACTAGTACCAATCCGGACTTGGAGAACAGAATTGGATACAAGAGATGAACTAGGGTTTTGAGAGGAGATGGTGCTGGTGAAGATGTTGATGGAGATTGCCCTCTCCCGATGAGAGGAGGCGTTGGTGATAGCGTTGGTGATGATTTCCCCCTCCGGGAAGTGTCCCGGAAGAACAGCTCTGCCGGAGCTCTAGATTGGTTCCGCCAAGGTTCCGCCTCGTGGTGGTGGAGTTTCGTCCCGAAAGGTTGCTTCTTATTTTTTCTCGACGAAAGACCTCATATAGCGGAAGATGGGCATCGGAGGGCCACCGAGGAGCCCATGAGGTAGGGGGCGCGCCCTAGGAGGCGTGTGGCGCCCGATTCAATCATACACTAATCATGCATAAGCGTGTGCGATCAAGATCGAGGGACTCACGGGAAGATATCACAACACAACTCTAAAACATAAATAAGTCATACAAGCATCATAATACAAGCCGGGGCCTCGAGGGCTCGAATACAAGTGCTCGATCATAGGCGAGTCAGCGGAAGCAACAATATCTAGTCTGGACATAAGTTAAACAAGTTTGCCTTAAGAAGGCTAGCACAAAGCTGGGATCTGAGATCGAAGAGGCGCGGGCCTCTGCACAGGATCCTCCTAACTACTCACTGGTCGTCGTCGCCGGGCTGCTGCGTAGTAGTAAGCGCCTCCGGTGTAGTAGGCGTCATCGACGGTGGCGTCGCTCCTGGGCTCCATCGTGTGGTCGCAGCAATCGGGTAAAGAAAGGGAGAAAAGGGGAACAAGGCAACCGTGAGTACTCATCAAAGTACTCGCGAGCAAGGAGCTACTTGCATATGCATGGATATATGTGTAAAGGGCCATATCAGTGGACTGAACTGCAGAATGCCAGAATAAGAGGGGGATATCTAATCCTGTCGAAGACTACGCTTCTAGCAGCCTCCGTCTTGCAACATGTAGAAGAGAGCAGGTGAAGTCCTCCAAGTAGCATTGCATAGCATAATCCTACCGAGCGGTACCCTCCTCGTAACCACGAGAGAAGCGACCACGGGTTGTATCCGCACTTGGAAGGGTGTGTTTAATTAAGTATCCGGTTCTAGTTGTCATAAGGTCAAGGTACAACTCAAGTCGTCACATTATCGAAGATCACGGCTATTCGAATAGATTAACTTCCTGCGGGGGTGCACCACATTACCCGACACGCTCGATCCCATTTGGCGGACACATTTTTACGGGTCATGCCCGGCGCGGAAGATCAACACGTCGCAGCCCCACCTAGGCACTGTGAGAGAGGCCAGCACGCGGTCAAAACCTAAGCGCCCGCAGTGCGGGCCCATCGCCCATAGCACACACTGCACGTTCGTCTGTGACGAAAGCGAACTAGCCCCTTAATACAAGAGCAGGCTTACGTTCCAATCTGGCGCGCCACCACTCGATCATTGGCGTCACGAAGTGCCGGCTGATACCACGGCGCGGTTGCCCATATCTTGTCCCACGTGGCGGTTAGTGCGTATAAGGTCGATGACCCAACTCAGATCAAATACCAAGATCTCGTTAAGCATGTTAAGTATCCATGACGCCCGAGCAGGGCCAGGCCCACCTCTCTCCTAAGCGGTCTCAACCTGCCCCTGTCGCTCATACAAAGATCCACTCGCGGGTGCTCCACAAGCCGACCCGACTTTAGTCACCACATGTATCATGTATAAAGTATATAGTATATACTGTAATGCCCCGGATTCGATGCGCCAGGTGTCCGTCAGTTATTTTCCATCGTTGCCATGTCATTTGCTTGCGTGTTTCACTTTTCCATGTCATCATATGCATTTCATATCATGTCGTCATGTGCATCGCATTTGCATACGTGTTCGTTTCATGCATCCGAGCATTTTCCCCGTTGTCCGTTTTGCAATCCGGCACTCCTATGACTCGGCGCCCCTTTTACCTCTTTTAGGTGTGCGGGTGTTAAGCGGTCTCGGAATGGCCGAGGTTTGTCAAGCGGCCTTGGTATAGCACCGTGAACCGCTGTCAAGTTCGTGCCATTTGGAGGTCGTTTGGTACTCAACAGTTAGCGGTAACCGTAAGAGCCTCTTTTGTTTGCAGTCCAACACCCCTTCCAAAGTGGCCCAAAACCCATCTAACTCCCCTCCATGCTCTCGGTCGTTCGATCACGATCGCGTGGCCGAAAACCGCACCTCATTGGGACTCTCCTAGCTCCCAGAAATCTATTTATAGCACCCCTCCCCCGAAATTTCGCGCGGTCCAAACCCTAGCAAACTCCTCCCAGCGCTGCGGACATGTCCGCCCGTGACGCGTCCATCCGCTGCCACGTCGCCCGGCCAATGGCGGCGACACGTCGCCCGCCGCGCTCCCAGCCAGTGGCGCGCGCCACCTCAGCCCGGCCGCGCCCTCTCTCTCCTGCCGCTTGCGCGCTGGGCCTGGCAGCGAGCCCAGTGAGCCCGCCGCCGCCGCCGCCCTCGGCCGCGCCCTCGGCCGCTGCCGCCCTCCGGCCAGCGAGCTTCGCCGCCGCCCGCGCCGCGCGCACCCAGCGCAGCCCGCCACCCGCCCGGCGCGCCGCCTCCGCCCTGGCAGCCTCGCCCGCCGCCGTCTTCCTCCGCCGGAGGAGCCTCGCCGCCCGATCCCTCGGCCGCCCGCCGCGCCTTGCGGCACCACACCCTCGTCGCCCGGCTCCAGCGCCGCCGTCCCCGGCCTCCCGCCGCCCGGGACTGGCCGGATCCGCCTCCCCCGGCGCTTCTCCCTCTTCTCCGGCCATCCCCGAGTCCAACTCCGGCGAACCTCGTAATCCGCGCCTAGGGTTGATTTTCTTCTCTCCCCCGTTTTCCTCTAAGTCCTTTTCGGTCATTATTTTCTTGCATTTTCATCGCATCATAACTCTCTGCATATTGCTCCGTTTCGTGCGTGTAATATGTCAAATTGTTCGCCTCGATGAGTAGATCATTAGTTATCATTGTATCATTTTCATTTGAGTTCATCTTGATGCCCTAAATACTGTTAGAAGAGGGCTATGTGATGTTAGTTTCAGAATCTTATCAGAACATGCACTTTTGTCATTTTTGCCATGATTGATGTGTGCACCCTATGAACTTGAGTCCTACATGTGTTTTGTAATATGCCATGCCATCTTTACAGGGGTGTATTCCATGTATTTTTGTGATCTCTGTGGTGACTAGCACAAGCATGCAAACTAGGCTTCATGATGTTGCTGATTTCAGCCTGATACTGCTGATATTTTTATGCCATGTAAACTTGATGCTACCGAGAGATCCATGCTTATTTTGAGATACTTCAGTAAGGATGTTTTGTTATACATGTCTTGCTCTATCCATCCATGCCATTGTTTGCAATTATGGAGTGCCATAGCTTGAGTCAATCGAGCTCTTCTTTTGCTATAAAATGTTTCCTGGCAGATTGTTGACATGTTATTTAATTTTGCCAAGGTTGTTGTAGTTGATCCGTGTATGCTATGATGTTGTTCTTGCCATGTATAGCTTCTATGCCATGTCTTCTTACTGTTGGGTTCCTTGCCATGCCATGTATTGCTCTGTGGTGAGTGGTTCAAGCTCACCAACATGCCTACTTATTGTTGTTCCTGCCATGTATGAATCTGTAATATAACTTGCTATGTTTACATGAGTGCCATCATATCTTCTGGTCCTTTTTGGCTCATGGTCAGTAAGGGACATTTTTTCTATTCATTTAGTAGATTCATGCCATGCCTTTGTTTGCCATGTTATGTTCCTGTAACATATTGTTTGATAACTCTAAATATTGCAACCTGATGTTATTTCCTGCTAAGTCTGAAACTGTTATTATTTGCAATCTTGCCATGTGTGTTTGAGCATGTTCTAGTGATTTCTGGAGACAGCTCAGTGTTCATGTTTTGTCATGCTTTACCTGTACATCATGCCCATGCCTTTTGTTATTATGTTAAGATGCTGTAGCATGTTGTTTTGATGCTTGCAATATGCCTAGTTGCTGTTTTGGACAGATTGTTGCTATAACTTGTATAGGGTGTATGTGTTGAACCGTTGCTCCGTTTTGAGTGTGCTCTATATGAAACTTGCTTGATTTTGCATGTAGTTTCATATTATCATGTTGCATCCATGTTTTGAGAGTGTTTTCTTGATTTTGTATGCATTTTGCATCAATGCCATGTTTAACTTGTTTTGCTCATATCTTCTAGGCCGTAGCTCCGAATCTAATGAACTTTATATGTAACTTGACTGGAATTTCGTGTAGATCATCGTGGTGCATCTTAACTTGATGTTTAACAACTTGAACTTAAGGTTTAATCAGATCTGGACCAATTTCGAAATTTGCATCTGAGGACTTACCGGATTTGTTATATGTTGTTTCCGGCCTCATTTAAACTTGCCTTGATGTGTTGCTCTTGTTTGCGTCATCTCTTGCCATGTGTAGCTTCATGTAGTCTTGTCATGCATCATGCTTGTTGTGCATCATGTCTTGTCTATGTGTGGTGTGTTTACCATGTTGTGTGCTTCTTCTTGTTAGTTCCTATTTCGTTGCGATCGTGAGGATTTGTTCGTCTACGCTTGGTTCGGCTTCATCCGTTCGTCTTCTTCATGGACTCGTTCTTCTTCCTAGCGGGACTTCAGGTAAGATGACCGCTACCCTGGATCTCACTACTATCGTTGCTATGCTAGTTGTTTCGTTCTATCGCTATGCTGCGCTACCTATCACTTGTTCCTCAAGCCTCCCAAAATGCCATGTCAGCCTCTAACCTTTTGCACCCTTCCTAGCAAACCGTTGTTTGGCTATGTTACCGCTTTGCTCAGCCCCTCTTATAGCGTTGTTAGTTGCAGGTGAAGATGAAGTTTGTTCCTTGTTGGAACATGGAGATGTTGTTCCTTGTTGGAACATGTTTACTTGTTGGGATATCACAATATATCTTATTTAATCAATGCATCTATATACTTGGTAAAGGGTGGAAGGCTCGGCCTTATGCGGGTGTTTTGTTCCACTCTTGCCGCCTAGTTTCCGTCATATCGGTATTATGTTCCTGGATTTTGCGTCCCTAACGCGGTCGGGTGATTTATGGGACCCCCTTGACAGTTCGCTTTGAATAAGACTCCAAAGCAAGGCCCAACATTGGTTTTACCATTTTCCTCACCTATGCCCTTTTTCCTTGGGTTTCGGAGCCCAAGGGTCATCTTTATTTTAGCCCCGGGCGGTGCTTCTCTAAGTGCTTGGTTCGAACCGAAACCGCTTCTTGAGGCCACCACGGGAAACTTCGAGGCTTGGTTTTACTCGTAGCCTGTCTCATCCGGTGTTGCCCGAGAGCGAGATATGTGCAGCTCCTATCGGGATTGTCGGTAGCATCGGGCGGTCTTGCTGGTCTTGTTTTATTCTTTGTCGAAATGTCTTGTAGCCGGATTCCGAGACTGATCGGGTCTTCCGGGAGAAGAATATCCTTCGTTGATCGCGAGAGCTTATCATGGGCTAAGTTGGGACACCCTGCAGGTATAAACTTTCGAGAGCCGTGCCCGCGGTTATGTGGCAGATGGGAATTTGTTAATATCCGGTTGTAGTAAACTTGAAGCAAACTCTTCTAAAATACACCAACCGTGTGTGTAACCGTGAGTGTCTCTTTTCGGGGTTGATCGAGAGGAGAACACGGTTTCTGGGTTATGTCTGACGTAAGTAGGAGTTCAGGATCACTTCTTGATCATTACTAGTGACGACTGTTCCTTTGTTTCTCTTCTCGCTCTCATTTGCGTATGTTAGCCACCATATATGCTTAGTCGCTGCTGCAACCTCACCACTTTACCCCTTCCTTTCCCATTAAGCTTTGCTAGTCTTGATACCCATGGTAATGGGATTGCTGAGTCCTCGTGGCTCTGATTACTACACCACCAGTTGCAGTACAGGTTGTCACGATGATCATGACGCGAGAGCGATGTTTGCTTGTATTGGAGTTCTTCTTACGCTTCTTCTTGATCGGGGATAGGTTCGGTCGGCAGCCTGGGCTAGCGAGGTGGATGTCGTTTGAGTTTGTTTATGTCTCATCCGTGGTGGGATGTCGATCTTATATTTGATGTTGATGGATTCTTGTGGCATTTGTGCCTTTGTATGTATCCCTATGTATTATGTAATGTTGATGTAATGATATCCACCTTGCAAAAGCGTTTCAATATGCGGGTCTATCCTTGGTGGGACCTTGAGTTCCTTTTGGATAGGGTCGCATATTGGGCGTGACAAGTTAGTATCGAGCCTCGACCGACCCTAGGAGCCCCTTGATTGATCGTGTAGTTTGGCCGTTGTTGAGTCTAGAAGAAAACTGTTTTGAGTCTAGTTATATCGAGAGTAGGAATTCTTTTACTCCTCTGCCCCTTCGTCGCTCTGGTAAGGAATCTTGACGTAGGTGTTTTGAATTACTTCTCTTCCCCTTCAAATTTTCTTTAGGATCACGCAGTTGGTTTTCCGATCGTGGGCTCTCAGCTCTTTTCATCCGGTGCATTTCTCGTCAAGTTGACTCGAGCCTCTTCATCTTCGAGTTCAATCCTCAGATGTTTTATTTTCCTGCCCGCCCACCCTTCTTCTTCTCGGAACCGGAGTCCGTAATCGAGTATCCATCCTACTCGTGCGAAGTCTTTGCTTTCTTTCCTCAATGATTTCAACCGGAGTTTTCTCTTCAAGTTATTCATCGGATTTCCCCCTCCAAGTTGCATGTGTTTTCCCGCCCTCCCACCCTTTTTCTTCCCGGAGTTTGCCTCTCTCCCGACCATCTATTTCATTCATGTGGAGTCTCTTCAGTCTTTCGTCAATTGTTTCAACCGGTGAATTTCTCTTTTGTTCATCAATCTTCACCCCTTTCTTCTCCGGTGGACTCAATTCAAGTTTTTCGGGTTGATCATATTCTTTTCCTTCGAAGTGTTTTCCCTGTTCGTTCGCCTCTCGCCAATTTATCCTTCCGGAGTGTTCAACACATCTCAAGAGATTCGTCTGTGTTCGAATTAATTTGAGGTTGTCACCTCAGTCAAATATTTCAATTGTTCCGATGCATCATCTATCTGTTTATCATCCCTTTTCAACGGTGTTATCTTTTCAGTGGGCCCTAACCCACAGGTCTTTTCCCAGGATCTTACCTGACTCTTCTAATTATTCCGGAGTTATTCTCAATTCTTTTCAAGCGTGACGTAAGAATGGATTCCATCGGTCACATGCCTTCTCCAAGATCTTGTTCATATTCTTTTCATTGTTGGCTCAACCTCCTCGCTTTTCATTCTCCCGGAGTATCTCAGTAATTTCGATGGTGTTTCTCGTCATCTTTTGAAGAACGAAGGATACTTCTCTTAAATCTTGTCCGTTCTCCCGAAGATTTGTGGTGCTAGCTCGATGTTATCCTATCAATTTGTTTCCAGTTGTGTAATTCTTTTCATCCATCCGGAGTTTGTCAGCAGTTGTTTTTCGGAGGCCATCGTTCCAGGAGAATTCTTCGTCCTCGCATTCCAGTTATCATTCTCTAATTATCCCGGTGCCGCGCTCAAGTGCTCTTTAATCAGTTCGAGTTCTTCTCTGTTCTTTTGCATCTAAATCCCCTCGAGCATAGTTATTATTCTAATTCTGTCCAGTGATTCATCCTCTTTCGTCAGTCATTTCCGAATTCTTACGGTGGTTCGTTCAAGATTATTTTTCCTTGATTATCACTTTAATCCATTCGTTCTTTTCAATCCTACCGGTGGTTCATGAAGTCCTTCTCAAGTTTGCGATATGTCACTTCTCAATTCTTTTTCAACAAGAATAAGTAGTATGCAAATCCATTGCTTCTCATCAATTTAATTGGTGGATGATAAGCATAACATAATTCTTATTCTCATTTCATCGAGTTGATTAATTCTTTTCTTCGGAGATTGTTCATGATGAATAATCTCTTGGTTCTAAGTGCTTTCATCTTTTCTTTTCCGGAGTTCAAATCTTCCTCAGCTATTTCGTCGGAACCTCCATCTAAATCATCGCAAGGCTCGCCTTATTCTTTTCATCCTTCATTTCTATCTCATCATCCTTTTGTCAATAGAGTTCTTCATGGTGGTTCTTCATGATTTAATTCATTCTTCAAGTGTTCATCAAGATTTCATTGGTGGAGCTCAAGAATCTTTTCTTCCCGCGTCTTGAAGAGCAAATAATTCTTCATTTTCTTCTGAAGTGAAGTTTTGCATTTCTTCGTTCTTCTAAGCTATCCAATCATTTCAATTTCTGGCCGGTTATCACCTTATGATCTTGAGATGTTATCCATAAGTCCACGACAAGCTTATTCTTTCATTGTTGATTTTCTCAACAACTCCGTTCAATCCTTCTTCTAAGGTTGCTTTCTATTCCATTCGTGGCACAAGTTGTCATTTTCTACTCCGTTCTTTTCATTATCTGATTCTGTGAGCTTTCGATTCTTGTCATTCTTGTCGTCCCTCTCTTCTTATCGAGTGCTCTCGATTCTTTGCCTCTTCTCTTGAGTTTTTGTTTCACCAAATCCCTTTTCCCTCCCGTCTCGATCCTAAGATCTCGGGACGAGATCTATTGTTAGTGGAGGAGTGTTGTAACGCCCCGGGTTCGATGCGCCAGGTGTCCGTCAGTTATTTGCCGTTGTTGCCATGTCATTTGCTTGCGTGTTGCACTTTTCCATGTCATCATATGCATTTCATATCATGTCGTCATGTGCATCGCATTTGCATACGTGTTCGTTTCATGCATCCGAGCATTTTCCCTGTTGTCCGTTTTGCAATCCGGCACTCCTATGACTCCCGGCGCCCCCTTTTACCTCTTTTCGTGTGTGGGTGTTAAACGGTCTCGGAATGGCCCGAGGTTTGTCAAGCGGCCTTGGTATAGCACCGGTAGACCGCCTGTCAAGTTTCGTGCCATTTGGAGGTCGTTTGGTACTCCAACGGTTAACCGGGTAACCGTAAAAGCCTCTTTTGTTTGCAGTCCAACACCCCTTCCAAAGTGTCCCAAAACCCATCTAACTCCCATCCATGCTCTCGGTCGTTCGATCACGATCGCGTGGCCGAAAACCGCACCTCATTTGGACTCTCCTAGCTCCCAGAAATCTATTTATAGCACCCCTCCCCAGAAATTTCGCGCAGTCCAAACCCTAGCAAACTCCTCCCCGCACCGCCGGACATGTCCGCCCGGCGTGACGCGCCCATCCGCTGCCACGTCAGACGGCCAATGGCGGCGACACGTCGCCCGCCGCCCGCTCCGGCGATGGCGCGCCGCCACCTCAGCCGGCCCGCGCCCTCTCTCTCCCTCGCCGTCGCGGCCCTTGGGGCTGAAGCGAGCCAGCAGAGCGACGCCGCCGCCGCCGCCCCGCGCGCCTCCCGCCGCTTCGCCGCCTCTCCATGAGAGCTCGGCCCGCCTGCCCGCGCCGCCCTCCGGCGGCGAGCTCGCCGCCGCCCAGCGCCCGCGCACCCCGCGCATACCGCCACCCGCCCGCACGCCGCTGCGCCCTGCCGCAGCCTCCGCCCGCCGAGCTTCGCCCGCCGCCGTCTTCCTCCGCGGGAGGAGCCCCTCGCCCTTGATCCTCGGCGGCCGCCCATGCTGGCACGGCGCCCTCGTCGCCCGCCTGCCCGCCGTCCCGGCCTCCGGCGCCGGGGCCGGCGGATCCGCCTCCCGGCGCTTCTCCCTCTTCTCCGGCCATCCCCGAGTCCAACTCCGGCGAACCTCGTAATCCGCACCTAGGGTTGACTTTCTTCTCTCCCCCGTTTTCCTAAGTCCTTTTCTGTCATTATTTTCTTGCATTTTCATCGCATCATAACTCTCTGCATATTGCTCCGTTTCGTGCGTGTAATATGTCAAATTGTTCGTCTCGATGAGTAGATCATTTCATCTCATTGCATCATTTTCATTTGAGTTCATCTTGATATCCTAAATGCTGTTAGAAGAGGGATATGTGATGTTAGTTTTGATTCTTATCGAACATGCACTATTGTCATTTTGCCATGATTGATGTGTGCACCCTATGAACTGGAGTCCTACATGTGTTTTGTAATATGCCATGCCTTCTTTACAGGGGTGTATGCCATGTATTTTTGTGATCTCTGTGGTGACTAGCACAAGCATGCAAACTAGGCTTCATGATGTTGCTGATTTCAGCCCCTGTTCTGCTGATATTTTTATGCCATGTAAGCTTGATGCTACCGAGAGATCCATGCTTATTTTGAGATACTTCAGTAAGGATGTTTTGTTATACATGTCTTGCTCTATCCCTCCATTCCATTGTTTGAAATTATGGAGTGCCATAGCTTGAGTCAATCGAGCTCTACTTTTGCTATAAAATGTTTCCTGGCAGATTGTTTACATGTTATTCAATTTTGCCAAGGTTGTTGTAGTTGATCCGTGTATGCTATGATGTTGTTCTTGCCATGTATAGCTTCTATGCCATGTCTTCTTACTGTTGGGTTCATTGCCATGCCATGTATTGCTCTGTGGTGAGTGGTTCAAGCTCACCAACATGCCTACTTATTGTTGTTCTGCCATGTATGAATCTGTAATATAACTTGCTATGTTTACATGGGTGCCATCATATCTTCTCGGTCCTTTTGGCTCATGGTCAGTAAGGGACATTTTTCTATGCATTTAGTAGATTCATTCGATGCCTTTGTTTGCCATGTTAAGTTCCTGTAACATATTGTTTGATAGCTCTAAACATTGCAACTTTGATGTTATTTCTGCTAAGTCTGGCTGTTATTATTTGCAATCTTGCCATGTGTGTTTGAGCATGTTCTAGTGATTTACGGAGACAGCTCAGTGTTCATGTTTTGTCATGCTTTACCTGTACATCATGCCCATGCCTTTTTTATTATGTTAAGATGCTTTAGCATGTTTTTTTGATGCTTGCAATATGCCTAGTTGCTGTTTTCGACATATTGTTGCTATAACTTGTATAGGGTGTATGTGTTGAACCGTTGCTCCGTTTTGAGTGTGCTCTATATGAAACTTGCTTGATTTTGCATGTAGTTTCATATTATCATGTTGCATCCTTGTTTTGAGAGTGTTTGCTTGATTTTGTATGCATTTTGCATCAATGCCATGTTTAACTTGTTTTGCTCATATCTTCTAGGCCGTAGCTCCGAATCTAATGAACTTTATATGTAACTTGACTAGAATTTCGTGTAGATCATCGTGGTGCATCTTAACTTGCTGTTTAACAACTTGAACTTAAGGTTTATTCAGATCTGGACCAATTTCGAAATTTGCATATGAGGACTTACCGGATTTGTTATATGTTGTTTCCGGCCTCATTTAAACTTGCCTTGATGCGTTGCTCTTGTTTGCATCATCTCTTGCCATGAGTAGCTTCATGTAGTCTTGTCATGCATCATTCTTGTTGTGCATCATGTCTTGTCTATGTGTGGTGTGTTTACCATGTTGTGTGCTTCTTCTTGTTAGTTCCTGTTTCGTTGCGATCGTGAGGATTCATTCGTCTACGCTTGGTTCGGCTTCATCCGTTCGTCTTATTCATGGACTCGTTCTTCTTCCTAGCGGGACTTCAGGCAAGATGACCGCTACTCTGGATCTCACTACTATCATTGCTATGCTAGTTGTTTCGTTCTATCGCTATGCTGCGCTACCTATCACTTGTTCCTCAAGCCTCCCAAATTGCCATGTCAGCCTCTAACCTTTTGCACCCTTCCTAGCAAACCGTTGTTTGGCTATGTTACCGCTTTGCTCAGCCCCTCTTATAGCGTTGTTAGTTGCAGGTGAAGATGAAGTTTGTTCCTTGTTGGAACATGGAGATGTTGTTCCTTGTTGGAACATGTTTACTTGTTGGGATATCACAATATATCTTATTTAATCAATGCATCTATATACTTGGTAAAGGGTGGAAGGCTCGGCCTTATGCCGGGTGTTTTGTTCCACTCTTGCCGCCCTAGTTTCCGTCATATCGGTATTATGTTCCTGGATTTTGCGTCCCTAACGCGGTCGGGTGATTTATGGGACCCCCTTGACAGTTCGCTTTGAATAAGACTCCTCCAGCAAGGCCCAACATTGGTTTTACCATTTGCCTCACCTATGCCCTTTTTCCCTTGGGTTTCCGGAGCCCAAGGGTCATCTTTATTTAGCCCCGGGCGGTGCTTCTCTAAGTGCTGGTTCGAACCGAAACCTTCTTGGGCCACCACGGGAAACTCGAGGCTTGGTTTTACTCGTAGCTGTCTCATTCGGTGTTGCCACGAGAACGAGATGTGCAGCTCCTATCGGGATTGTCGGCGCATCAGGCGGTCTTGCTGGTCTTGTTTTATTCTTTGTCGAAATGTCTTGTAGCCGGATTCGAGGCTGATCGGGTCTCCCGGAGAAGGAATATCCTTCGTTGATCACGAGAGCTTATCATGGGCTAAGTTGGGACACCCTGCAGGGTATAAACTTTCGAGAGCCGTGCCGCGGTTATGTGGCAGATGGGAATTTGTTAATATCCGGTTGTAGTAAACTTGAAGCAAACTCTTCTAAAATACACCAACCGTGTGCGTAACCGTGAGTGTCTCTTTTCGGGGTTGATCGAGAGGAGAACACGGTTTCTGGGTTATGTCTGACGTAAGTAGGAGTTCAGGATCACTTCTTGATCATTACTAGTGACGACCGTTCCTTTGTTTATCTTCTCGCTCTCGTTTGCGTATGTTAGCCACCATATATGCTTAGTCACTGCTGCAACCTCACCACTTTTTCCCTTCCTTTCCCATTAAGCTTTGCTAGTCTTGATACCCATGGTAATGGGATTCTTTGAGTCCTCGTGGCTCACAGATTACTACACCACCAGTTGCAGGTACAGGTTATGCGATGATCATGGCCTTAGAGCGATGTTTGCTTGTATTGGAGTTCTTCTTACGCTTCTTCTTGATCGGGGATAGGTTCGGTCGGCACTGGGCTAGCGTGGTGGATGTCGTTTGAGTTTTGTTTATGTCTCATCCGTGGTGGGATGTCGATCTTGTATTTGATGTTGATGGATTCTTGTGGCATTTTTGCCTTTTGTATGTATCCCTATGTATTATGTAATGTTGATGTAATGATATCCACCTTGCAAAAGTGTTTCAATATGCGGGTCTATCCTTGGTGGGACCTTCGAGTTCCTTTTGGATAGGGTCGCATATTGGGTGTGACAATACCCGTGATCACCTCCCGAGTGATCATGGCCCGATAGTATAGCATATCAGACGGACAAGAATGTAGGGCCACAGATGGAAATACTACCATCCAATACTAGGCAAGTAGGACTGCAGGTAAAGGTATCATCAGAAGTAGCAAAGACAGGCTATGCATCAGGATAGGAATAATGGAAAGCAGTAACATGCTACACTACTCTAATGCAAGCAGTATAGCGGAGAGTAGGCGATATCTGGTGATCAAGGGGGGGGGGGGCTTGCCTGGTTGCTCTGGCAAGAGAGAGGGGTCGTCGGTGACGTAGTTGTCCACAGCGGCATCAGCGGCAGTCTCGGGGTCTACCGGAGAGAAGAGGGGGGAAGAAACAGTAAATACATAGCAAGCAAGAGCATAATAGGACAACAGGCAGAGCTAGATGTGTTCTAACACGGTGCTACACGTTATCGGCGAAGGGGGATAACATCCGAAAATGTTTCCCCAGGTTTAGCATTTTTGGACAAACGAACCGGAGGGGAAAAGTTCCATGTTTGCTATGCTAGGAGTGTGTGGCGGACGAACAGAGGGTGTAACCGGATTCGTCTCGTCGTTCTGAGCAACTTTCATGTTGAAAATATTTTAATCCGAGTTACGAATTAAAAGATATGATTTTCTAAAGATTTTATTAATTTCTGGAATTTAATTATTTATTTCAACATTATCCAGAATAGTAAAAGATGACATCAGCATGACAACATGCTGACGTCAGCAGTCAACTATGCAGTTGACTGGGTCAACTACGTGTGGGTCCCGCACGTCATACACTTTTTAGTTTAAGTAGGGTTTAGCTAATTAATTATTGCTTAATTAAATTAACTAATTGATTAGATTAATTTAAACATAATTAATTAACTTAATTATTTTACTAATTAATTAATTAACTAACTAATGATTTTATTAATTACATTTTCATTTCTTTTTAATTTTCGTTTTAGGGGTGTGGGGCCCCACGTGATGCCTGAGGCATCGGGCCCCACCCGTGATGGGCCCAGAGGCCGCCAAGGCGGAGTGCGTGGTGCAGGCGTGGCGCTGAGGTCGGCGCTTGAGCCCAGTGGCCTTCGCCAATAGGGGGCGAGCCCTGGCGGTGGCGGCCCGGCGGTTGGCGCCGGCGAGGAGGAGGCATGGTGAGGGGGAATGGCGGGCGGCGGCGGGCAGGTGGGCTGCGATGGTGGGTAGCGGTGTGAGAGACGGGAAGCAGGAGGGCAGCTGGCTGCGAAGTGCGGGGCGGCAAGGCACCGGCCGAGTGGTCACGGGCAGGCGCGGCCGGCTGAGGTGACCATGCAGCGTGGCTCGGGCGGGCGTGCACGGCGGCGGAGAGAGAGGAGATGAAGGGTGCGCTCACGGCCGTTGCGAGTAGGGGTGGCCTACGAGGCTCGTCGAGCTTGGCGTGGAGGAGGACGGGATGTTCCGACGAGGGGAAATCCGCGACAATGAGGAGACGATGATGGCGGCGGCGAGGTGGCCTTTGTCGGCGATGCGGTGAAGCCACCGGCGGCGAATGTGGCGACAACAACGGGCGGCGTCAGGCGACCTCGGGTCTTCGCCCGATCTCGATCCAGATCGGGGCGGGGCTTGCGAGAGAGTGGGGGCGAGTGGGGATGTGGGGAGGGTCGCTAGGGTTGGTCGCCCAGAGGCTATAAGCGCCTACTGGCTGTGGCCCGATGGGGGGTTCTTTTTTTTGGTTCATTTTCTTTTCTTCTTTTGTTTTTATTCTATTTCTTTTCTGTTTTCTTTTATTTTAGTTTTATAAAATTTAAAAGCGACAACTAATTTGGTGTTATCAAATAGGTCACACCCCAAATATCTTGGCACTTTAATAAAGTGTTTTGCATGTGCTTATTATTTTAAAAGCATTTTAGATAATTGTTTTATCGCTGTTTTTAGTTTATTTAGTGCATTTAAGTATTTTATTAGAAGATGACTTCTTCACCAACATTTATTACGGGTTA
Organism: Aegilops longissima; assembly: GCA_021605205.1. Lineage (NCBI taxonomy): Eukaryota > Viridiplantae > Streptophyta > Magnoliopsida > Poales > Poaceae > Aegilops > Aegilops longissima. Next base: position 371,405,712 of record CM038678.1, read on the forward strand.
TTTGACACGTTAGGAACAATTTAGTTTTGACTTTTGAAAACTTTAATTGTTTTAACTTTAATTCAGATTTGAATTTGGATCGGTTCTGAACTAACGCGAGATTATCAACAATAATCGAGGTGGCGTGGCATCATTACCAGAGGGTTACTGTAGCTTAATTATTCGGGTGTCACAATTCTCCTCCACTACAAGAAATCTCGTCCCGAGATTTAAGAGGGGAGTAAGGGGGAAGGTTTGGTAACGAATCTAGCGGGTCTTCTCATCCTGGCTTGCTCTTCTCGAAGAGGCCGGTCCAATACATTGATGTCTTCATTTCCCTGCTTCAAGTCATCATGATCAAGTCGTCATCCTTTCTTCGGGAGTTCCATCGTACTTACGAATAGGTAACGGGGCAGATCAGCAACGACAGAATGCTATAAGGGTAATAATCTGGGATTAACCCATGAATGAGCCTAAGAGTACCTCTCGAGTTGAACAAATAAACCATATCGAGAGTAAAGTTCGAAGGTACAATATGGAGTTTCAAGTAGCCAGGCAATCATTCAATGCCTAGTCAGAAGGTGAAAGGGTTCAGGGCAACGTGAATAAGTATTGCGTCTGATACCAGAATAGATCACTAGGAATGTGGCTTGTGAATAGCATACGAAGCCAAGCACGAGTATTAACTTTGGAAACAGGGTGTACAAGAGAGTCGGGTTTCGATCCTGTGGAACTGTGGGTTATGGGCCCACCATGTGGGTTAAATGCAGGAAGGCGCTAACATTTGCACGGTCAAGATAGCAAGGTATGTAAGAGGATAGCCTGTCAGTTTGTTGGCAACAATGTTGGTACCTAGGGCGAGGGACGAAGAGAACCATTTTCCTGCTCGTTGAAACGAGGCGGACCAATAGGCAAAGTTCTCGTCCATCGGTGGTTACCGAAATGTCATCAACAATAGTAACATGGTCTTACTGACAAGGTCGTACACCAGGGTGTTTACATAGGCAGCGAATTGTTACTGCTTAGTTTATATAGATCACAAGAAAGGTCAAACAAACCAATGAAAAGGAAAATGTGATCATCAGGTTAAACAGAACAATGGAAAGGAAAAATGTGTTTAAACACATGTCAGGGGCATATCCTTCCCTAGGACAAGCAGAGCAAGATATACATGACAGGATATAGAGTGGATAACCATTTAGGTAAGGGGAGAGGAATTTGATGACCATACCCATACAGCGGTGTTTGGATAATCGAGCTGGAAACATTTAGCATTGGGCTTCAAATGTTTTCGTTGAAAATAAGAGTACCATAGACATGCTTCAAGATAGCACTGACATGTTCTTCAAGCAAAGGTCAAACTTTGGATACACAAAGGATCCATCAGGAACAACTCATAGAATAAGTCTTGCAATAGGTCCTCCAACCAGGTGTGCTAGGCATGACATCACCTTATTGGGTTATAGAAAGACCAATGCTATGACTCTTGGAAAATGTTCCAACCATCATATCTGACCGAGATTCAGATCTGATTGGTGTTACGATACCTCAGACTTAGGATGCCTGAGAAGAAAAGGTGTAACACAAATTGACCAGAGGTCATTGTAAGATTCTCGGGAAATGAACTATGGAAGCGAGTTCCAAAACAAGAGTTCATCATTTAACCAAGGAGAGGATGATGAGGTGGCTGATGGACTCAGTGACAATTCCTCAAGATTTCCAAAAGGATGGATTTCCACAATTATGTGAACAAGGGGATAACATTTGTCGAATCAAATGATATAAGGAAGTATGCTCGAGGAAAACATACACAATTAAACATTGGTTGAAAGGTGCGCCCAAAATATGGGTTGGGTTGCACGACCAATGTCAGAAGGGTGATTCAATAAGCCACAGACGTAGAATGAAACTATAGACCAATAACTTCAAAGCAAGAGGGTTGCTCGAAGTTTAGAATTTACACATCACAGACCATTTGTCGGTATTCCGGTTAGAAACATCACGGGGATCAGAGAAAAGAATGGTGATGTGCCATATCGGTGGTGAGCTGAATGCGAGAATAAGAGGGATATCTAATCACCTCGAAGACTAAGCTTCTAGCAGCCTCCGTCTTGCAACATGTAGAAGAAGCGGTGAAGTCCTCCAAGTAGCATGCATAGCATAATCCTACCAGGTACCCTCCTCGTAACCACGAGAAGGCGACCACGGGTTGTGTCGGCACTTGGAAGGTGTGTTTAATTAAGTATCCGGTTCTAGTTGTCATAAGGTCAAGGTACAACTCAAGTGATCCCATTACCGAAGATCCGGCTATTCGAATAGATTAACTTCCTGCAGGGTGCACCACATTACGAAACCGCTCGATCCCATTTGGCGGGACATTTTACGGGTCATGCCCGGCAGCGGAAGATCAACCGTCGCAGCCCACCTAAACTGTGAGAGGCCAACCGCGCGGTGAAAACCTAAAGCGCCGCGAAGTGCGGGCCCCGCCAGCCCATAACACACCTGCGTTCGCGTCTGTGACGAAAGAGAACTAGCCCCTTAATACAAGGCGAACTTACGTTCCAATCGGCGCGCCACTTTCGATCATTGGCGTCACGAAGTGCCGGTGATACCACGGCGCGGTTGCCCATATCTTGTCCCGTGGCGGTTAGTGCGTATAAGGTCGATGACCTTCTCAGATCAAATACCAAGATCTCGTTAAGCATGTTAAGTATCCATGACGCCCGAGCGAGCCAGACCCACCTCTCTCTAAGCGGTCTCAACCTTACATGCGCTCCATACAAGATCCACTCATGGGTGCTCCTGCCGACCGACTTTAGTCACCATGTATCATGTATAAAGTATATAGTATATACCTGTAATGCCCGGATTCGATCGCCCGGTGTCGTCGATTATTTTCCGTCGTTGCCATGTCATTTGCTTGCGTGTTTCACTTTTCCATGTCATCATATGCATTTCATATCATGTCGTCATGTGCATCGCATTTGCATACGTGTTCGTTTCATGCATCCGAGCATTTTCCGTTGTCCGTTTTGCAATCCGGCACTCCTATGACTCGGCGCCCCTTTACCTCTTTTTCGTGTGCGGGTTAAGCGGTCTCGGAATGGCCCGAGGTTGTCAGCGGCCTTGGTATAGCACCGATGAACCGCTTTGTCAAGTTTAATGCCATTTGGAGGTCGTTTGGTACTCAGCAGTTAGCAAGTAACCGTAGAGCCTCTTTGTTTGCAGTCCACACCTTCAAAGTGGCCCAAAACCCATCTAACTCCTCCATGCTCTCGATTCGTTCGATCCGCGATCGCGTGGCGGCCGCACCTCATTGGGACTCTCCTAGCTCCCGAAATCTATTTATAGCACCCTCCCGAAATTTGGCATGATCAAACCCTAGAAACTCCTCCCGGCGCCGGACATAACGCTTGTGGGGCGTCCATCCGCTGCCACGTCGCCGGCCAATGGCGGCGACCGTCGCCCGCCGCTCCGGCCAGTGGCGCGCGCCACCTCAGCCCGGCCCGCGCCCTCTCTCTCCTCGCCGCGCGGCCTGGCGGGCCATGAGCCGCAGCGAGCCGCCGCGCCCCGCCCGCCGCCCGCTCAGGCCGCGCCCTCCGGCCATTGCCGCCCTCCGGCGGCGGGCTTCGCCCGCCGCCCGCGCCTTGCCGGCAGCGGCCACCCGGCCGTGCGCCCTTCCGCCCTGCGCGGCCCTCCGCCCGCCGCCGTCTTCCTCCGCCGGAGCCCCTACGCCGTGAATCCTCGACGACGCCCGCCAGCCGGCACCACACCTCGTCGCCCGGCTCCCGGCGCCGCCGTCCCGACCTCCGCCGCCAGGTTGGCGGATCCGCCTCCCGGGCTTCTCCCTCTTCTCGGCCATCCCAGTCCAACTCCGGCGAACCTCGTATCCGCGCCTAGGGTTGATTTTCTTCTCTCCCAGTTTTCCTCTAAGTCCTTTCGGTCATTATTTTCTTGCATTTTCATCGCATCATAACTCTCTGCATATTGCTCCGTTTAAATGCGTGTAATATGTCAAATTATTCGCTCGATGAGTAGATCATTAGTTATCATTGTATCATTTTCATTTGAGTTCATCTTGATGCCCTAAATGCTGTTAGAAGAGGGCTATGTGATGTTAGTTTCGAATCTTATCGAACATGCACTTTTGTCATTTTGCCATGATTGATGTGTACCTATGAACTTGAGTCCTACATGTGTTTTGTAATATGCCATGCCATCTTTACAGGGGTGTATTCCATGTATTTTGTGATCTCTGTGGTGACTAGCACAAGCATGCAAACTAGGCTTCATGATGTTGCTGATTTCAGCCCATTCTGCGATATTTTTATGCCATGTAAACTTGATGCTACAGAGATCCATGCTTATTTTGAGATACTTCATGAGGATGTTTTGTTATACATGTCTTGCTCTATCCATCCATGCCATTGTTTGCAATTGAGTGCCATAGAGCTTGAGTCAATCGAGCTCTTCTTTTGCTATAAAATGTTTCTGGCAGATTGACATGTTATTTAATTTTGCCAAGGTTGTTGTAGTTGATCCGTATGCTATGATGTTGTTCTTGCCATGTATAGCTTCTATGCCATGTCTTCTTACTGTTGGGTTCCTTGCCATGCCATGTATTGCTCTGTGGTGAGTGGTTCAAGCTCACCAACATGCCTACTTATTGTTATTCACCATGTATGAATCTAATATAACTTGCTATGTTTACATGAGTGCCATCATATCTTAGTCCTTTTTGGCTCATGGTCAGTAGGGACATTTTTCTATTCATTTAGTAGATTCATGCCATGCCTTTGTTTGCCATGATAAGTTCCTGTAACATATTGTTTGATAGCTCTAAACATTGCAACTTTGATGTTATTTCTGCTAAGTCTGAAGCTGTTATTATTTGCAATCTTGCCATGTGTGTTTGAGCATGTTCTAGTGATTTGGAGATAGCTCAGTGTTCATGTTTCATGCTTTACCTGTACATCATGCCCATGCCTTTTGTTATATGTTAAGATGCTGTAGCATGTTGTTTTGATGCTTGCAATATGCCTAGTTCTTTGTTTGGACAGATTGTTGCTATAACTTGTATAGGGTGTATGTGTTTGAACCGTTGCTCCGTTTTGAGTGTGCTCTATATGAAACTTGCTTGATTTTGCATGTAGTTTCATATTATCATGTTGCATCCATGTTTTGAGTGTTTTCTTGATGTTTGTATGCATTTGCATCAATGCCATGTTTAACTTGTTTTGCTCATATCTTCTGGGTAGCTCGAATCTAATGAACTTTATGTAACTTGACTAGAATTTCGTGTAGATCATCGTGGTGCATCTTAACTTGCTGTTTAACAACTTGAACATAAGGTTTATTCAGATCTGGACCAATTTCGAGAATTTGCATATGAGGACTTCCAGTTTGTTATATGTTGTTCGGCCTCATTTAAACTTGCCTTGATGTGTTGCTCTTGTTTGCATCATCTCTTGCCATGTGTAGCTTCATGTAGTCTTGTCATGCATCATGCTTGTTGTGCATCATGTCTTGTCTATGTGTGTGTGTTTACCATGTTGTGTGCTTCTTGTTAGTTCCTATTTCGTTGCGATCGTGAGGATTTGTTCGTCTACGCTTGGTTGGCTTCATCGTTCGTCTTCTTCATGGACTCGTTCTTCTTCCTAAGCGGGATTTCAGGCAAGATGACCTTCTACTGGATCTCACTACTATCATTGCTATGCTAGTTGTTTCGTTCTATCGCTATGCTCGCTACCTATCACTTGTTCCTCAAGCCTCCCAAATTGCCATGACCTCTAACCTTTGCACCCTTCTAGCAAACCGTTGTTTGGCTATGTTACCGCTTTGCTCAGCCCCTCTTATAGCGTTGTTAGTTGCAGGTGAAGATGAAGTTTGTTCCTTGTTGGAACATGGAGATGTTGTTCCTTGTTGGAACATGTTTACTTGTTAGGATATCACAATATATCTTATTTAATTAATGCATCTATATACTTGGTAAAGGGTGGAAGGCTCGGCCTTATGCAGGTGTTTTGTTCCTCTTGCCGCCCTAGTTTCCGTCATATCGGTATTATGTTCCCGGATTTTGCGTCCCTAACTTGGTCGGGTGATTTATGGGACCCCCTTGACATTCGCTTTGAATAAGACTCCTCGGCAAGGCCCAACATTGGTTTTACCATTTTCCTCACCTATGCCCTTTTCCTTGGGTTTAGGAGCCCAGGTCATCTTTATTTAGCCCCGGGCGATGCTTCTCTAAGTGCTGGTTGAACCAAACCGCCTCTTGAGAGCCACCAAGAAACTCGAGGCTTGGTTTTACTGTGCCTGTCTCATCCGGTGTTGCCACGAGCAGAGATATGTGCAGCTCCTATCGGTTATCGGCGCATAGTGGTCTTCCTGGTCTTGTTTTATTCTTGTCAAATGTCTTGTAGCGGGATTCGAGACGATCGGGTCTTCCGGGAAGGAATATCCTTCGTTGATCGCGAGAGCTTATCATGGGCTAAGTTAGGACACCCTGCGAGTATAAACTTTGAGGCCGTGCCCGGTTATGTGGCAGATGGAATTTGTTAATATCCGGTTGTAGTAAAGCAAACAAACTCTTCTAAAATACACCAACCGTGTGCGTAACCGTGAGTGTCTCTTTTGGGGTTGATCGAGAGGAGAACACGGTTTTACGGGTTATGTCGGCGTAAGTAGGGTTCAGGATCACTTCTTGATCATTACTAGTGGCGACCGTTCCTTTGTTTCTCTTCGCTCTCATTTGCGTTATGTTAGCCACCATATATGCTTAGTCGCTGCAACCTCACCACTTTACCTTCCTTTCCCATTAAGCTTTGCTAGTCTTGATACCCATGGTAATGGGATTCTGAGTCCTCGTGGCTCTGATTACTACACCACCGATTCTGCGGTACAGGTTGTCGATGATCATGGCGAGGCGATGTTTGCTTTATTGGAGTTCTTCTTACGCTTCTTCTTGATCGGGGATAGGTTCGGTCGGCCTTTGGGCTAGCGAGGTGGATGTCGTTTGAGTTTGTTTTATGTCATCCGTGGTGGGATGTTGATCTTGTATTTGATGTTGATGGATTCTTGTGGCATTTGTGCCTTTTGTATATATCCTATGTATTATGTAATGTTGATGTAATGATATCCACCTTGCAAAAGCGTTTCAATATCTTGGTCTATCCTTGGTGGGACCTTGAGTTCCTTTTGGATAGGGTCGCATATTGGGCGTGTTAAGTTAGTATCGAGCCTCGACCAACCCTAAGGCCCCCTTGATTGATCGTGTAGTTTGGCGTTGTTGAGTCTAGAAAACTGTTTTGAGTCTAGTTATATCGGATGGAATTCTTTTACTCTCTTGTAAATCGCTCTGGTAAGGAATCTTGGCGTAGGTGTTTTGAATTACTTCTCTTCCCTTCAAATTTTCTTTAGGATCACTGATTGGTTTTTTCCGATCGTGGGCTCTCAGCTCTTTTCATCGGTGCATTTCGTCAAGTTGACTCGAGCCTCTTCATCTTGAGTTCAATCCTCGGATGTTTTATTTTCCTGCCCACACCTTCTTCTTCTCGGAACAGTCCTGTCAGTATCCATCCTACTCGTCACGAAGTCTTTGCTTTCTTTCCTCAATGATTTCAACGGTTTTTCTCTTCAAGTTATTGTGGTTCCCCCTCCAAGTTGCATGTGTTTTCCGCCCTCCCACCTTTTTCTTCCGGTTGCCTCTCGACCATCTATTTCATTCATGTGAGTCTCTTAGGTCTTTCGTCAATTGTTTCAACGGTGAATTTCTCTTTTGTTCATCAATCTTCACCCCTTTCTTCTCGGTGGACTCAATTCAAGTTTTGGGTTGATCATATTCTTTTCCTTGAAGTGTTTTCCCTGTTAGATTAGCCTCTTATTTATCCTTAGGGTGTTCAACACATCTCAAGAGATTAAATACGTGTTCGAATTAATTTGAGTTGTCACCTCATCAAATATTTCAATTGTTCCGATGCATCATCTATCATTTAACATCCCTTTTCAGCGGTGTTATCTTTTGATGGGCCTAACCCACAGGTCTTTCCGAGGATCTTGACTCTTCTAATTATTCGGAGTTATTCTCAATTCTTTTCAAGCGTGGCGTAAGAATGGATTCCATCGGTCATGCCTTCTCAAGATCTTGTTCATATTCTTTTCATTGTTGGCTCAACCTCCTCGCTTTTCATTCTCCGGAGTATCTCAGTAATTCGATGGTGTTTCGTCATCTTTTGAAGACGAAGGACTTCTCTTAAATCTTGTCCGTTCTCCCGAAGATTTGTGGTGCTAGCTGATGTTATCCTATCAATTTGTTTCGGTTGTGTAATTCTTTTCATCCATCCGGAGTTTGTCGTGATTGTTTTTGGAGGCCATCGTTCCGGAGAATTCTTCGTCCTCGCATTCAGTTATCATTCTCTAATTATCCGGTTTGGCTCCAAGTGCTCTTTAATCGATTCGAGTTCTTCTCATTCTTTTGCATCTAAATCCCCTCGAGCATAGTTATTATTCTAATTCTGTCCAGTGATTCATCCTCTTTCGTCAGTCATTTCCGAATTCTTACGGTGGTTCGTTCAAGATTATTTTTCCTTGATTATCACTTTAATCCATTCGTTCTTTTCAATCCTACCGGTGGTTCATGAAGTCCTTCTCAAGTTTGCGATATGTCACTTCTCAATTCTTTTTCAACAAGAATAAGTAGTATGCAAATCCATTGCTTCTCATCAATTTAATTGGTGGATGATAAGCATAACATAATTCTTATTCTCATTTCATCGAGTTGATTAATTCTTTTCTTGGAGATTGTTCATGATGAATAATCTTGGTTCTAAGTGCTTTCATCTTTTCTTTCCGGAGTTCAAATCTTCCTCGGCTATTTCCGGAACCTCCATCTAAATCATGTAAAGGCTATCTTATTCTTTTCATCCTTCATTTCTATCTCATCATCCTTTTGTCAATAGAGTTCTTCATGGTGGTTCTTCATGATTTAATTCATTCTTCAAGTGTTCATCAAGATTTCATTGGTGGAGCTCAAGAATCTTTTCTTCCAGCGTCTTGAAGAGCAAATAATTCTTCATTTTCTTGAAGTGATTTTGCATTTCTTCGTTCTTCTAAGCTATCCAATCATTTCAATTTCTGGCGGTTATCACCTTATGATCTTGAGATGTTATCCATAAGTCCACGACAAGCTTATTCTTTCATTGTTGATTTTCTCAACAACTCCGTTCAATCCTTCTTCTAAGGTTGCTTTCTATTTCCATTCGTGGCACAAGTTGTCATTTCTACTCCGTTCTTTCATTATCCGATTCGTGAGCTTTGGATTCTTGTCATTCTTGTAGTCCCTCTCTTCTTATCGAGTGCTCTCGATTCTTTGCCTCTTCTCTTGAGTTTTGTTTCACCAATCCCTTTTCTCTCGTCGATCCTAAGATCTGGGGCGAGATCTATTGATAGTGGAGGAGTGTTATACGCCGGATTCGATCGCGGTGTCGTCGTTATTGCCGTTGTTGCCATGTCATTTGCTTGCGTGTTGCACTTTTCCATGTCATCGCATTTCATATCATGTCCGTCATGTGCATCGCATTTGCATATGTTTAGTTTCATGCATCCGAGCATTTTCCCGTTGTCCGTTTGCAATCCGGCACTCCTATGACTCGGCGCCCCCTTTTACCTCTTTTCGTGTGTGGGTGTTAGCGGTCTCGGAATGGCGAGGTTTGTCAAGCGGCCTTGGTATAGCACCGGTGAACCGCTTGTCAAGTTTCGTGCCATTTGGAGTCGTTGGTACTCAACGGTTAACGAATAGTAAAAGCCTCTTTGTTTGCAGTCCAACACCTTCCAGTGTCCCAAAACCCATAACTCCCATCCATGCTCTCGATTCGATCACGATCGCGTGGCGAAAACCGCACCTCATTTGGACTCTCCTAGCTCCGAAATCTATTTATAGCACCTCCGAAATTCGCGGTCAAACCCTAGCAAACTCCTCCGCACCGCCCGGACATATCCGCCGCCGTGAACGCCCTCCAGCTGCCACGTGCGGCCAATGGCGGCGACACGTCGCCCCGCCGCTCCCGATGGCGCGCCGCCACCTCAGCCCGGCCGCGCCCTCTCTCCGCCGTCAGCCCTTGAAACCAAGCGAGCGACCCGCTTGCCGCCGCCGCCCGGCGCGCCCTCCCGGCTTCGCGCCTCTCGCCCGGCTGGCCTTCGCGGCGCCCGCCCTCGGCAGCGAGCTCGCCGCGCCCAGCGCCCGGCGCATACCGCCACCCGCCGTACGCCGCTGCGCCCTACGCAACCTCCGCCCCAGACTTCGCCCCGCCGCCGTCTTCCTCCGCCGGAGAACCCCTCGCCCGCCGTCCTCCGGCGGCCGCGCCCCGTAACCTTGCGCCCCTCGTACCCTGCCCGCCGTCCCAGCCTCCCGACGCCGGGACGGCGGATCCGCCTCCCGGCCTTCTCCCTCTTCTCCGCCATCGAGTCCAACTCCGGCGAACCTCGTAATCCGCACCTAGGGTTGACTTTCTTCTCTCCCCGTTCCCTAAGTCCTTTTACATCATTATTTTCTTGCATTTCATCGCATCATAACTCTCGCATATTGCTCCGTTTAATGCGTGTAATATGTCAAATATTCGTCTCGATGAGTAGATCATTTCATCTCATTGCATCATTTTCATTTGAGTTCATCTTGATATCCTAAATGCTGTTAGAAGAGGGATATGTGATGTTAGTTTCATTCTTATCGAACATGCACTATTGTCATTTTGCCATGATTGATGTGTGCACCCTATGAACTGAGTCCTACATGTGTTTTGTAATACCATGCCTTCTTTACAGGGGTGTATGCCATGTATTTTGTGATCTCTGTGGTGACTAGCACAAGCATGCAAACTAGGCTTCATGATGTTGCTGATTTCAGCCTATTACTGATATTTTTATGCCATGTAAGCTTGATGCTACGAGAGATCCATGCTTATTTTGAGATACTTCAGTAAGGATGTTTTGTTATACATGTCTTGCTCTATCCCTCCATTCCATTGTTTGAAATTATAGGAGTGCCATAGCTTGAGTCAATCGAGGCTCTACTTTTGCTATAAAATGTTTCTGGCAGATTGTTTACATGTTATTCAATTTTGCCAAGGTTGTTGTAGTTGATCCGTGTATGCTATGATGTTGTTCTTGCCATGTATAGCTTCTATGCCATGTCTTCTTACTGTTGGGTTCATTGCCATGCCATGTATTGCTCTCTGTGGTGAGTGGTTCAAGCTCACTGCTGTTGTTCACCATGTATGAATCGTAATATAACACTGTATTTACATGGGTGCCATCATATCTTCGGTCCTTTTGGCTCATGGTCAGTAAGGGACATTTTTCTATGCATTTAGTAGATTCATTGATGCCTTTGTTTGCCATGTTAAGTTCCTGTAACATATTGTTTGATAGCTCTAAACATTGCAACTTTGATGTTATTTCTGCTAAGTCTGAAGCTGTGTATTTACAATCTTGCCATGTGTGTTTGAGCATGTTCTAGTGATTTCTGGAGACAGCTCAGTGTTCATGTTTTGTCATGCTTTACCTGTACATCATGCCCATGCCTTTTTTATTATGTTAAGATGCTTTAGCATGTTTTTTGATGCTTGCAATATGCCTAGTTGCTGTTTTGGACATATTGTTGCTATAACTTGTATAGGGTGTATGTGTTGAACCGTTGCTCCGTTTTGAGTGCTCTATATGAAACTTGCTTGATTTTGCATGTAGTTTCATATTATCATGTTACATCCTTGTTTTGAGTGCTTGATTTTGTATGCATTTGCATCAATGCCATGTTTAACTTGTTTTGCTCATATCTTCTAGGCGTAGCTCGAATCTAATGAACTTTATATAACTTGACTAAATTTCGTGTAGATCATCGTGGTGCATCTTAACTTGCTGTTTAACAACTTGAACTTAAGGTTTATTCAGATCTGGACCAATTTCGAAATTTGCATATGAGGACTTACGGATTTGTTATATGTTGTTTCGGCCTCATTAAACTTGCCTTGATGTTGCTCTTGTTTGCATCATCTCTTGCCATGAGTAGCTTCATGTAGTCTTGTCATGCATCATTCTTGTTGTGCATCATGTCTTGTCTATGTGTGGTGTGTTTACCATGTTGTGTGCTTCTTCTTGTTAGTTCCTGTTTTATTGCGATCGTGAGATTCATTCGTCTCGCTTGGTTGGCTTCATCCGTTCGTCTTATTCATGGACTCGTTCTTCTTCCTGGGGACTTGAGGCAAGATGACCGCTACCTGGATCTCACTACTATCATTGCTATGCTAGTTGTTTCGTTCTATCTTCTATGCGCTACCTATCACTTGTTCCTCAAGCCTCCCAAATTGCCATGTCGGCCTCTAACCTTTTGCCTTCCTAGCAAACCGTTGTTTGGCTATGTTACCGCTTTGCTCAGCCCCTCTTATAGCGTTGTTAGTTGCGGTGAAGATGAAGTTTGTTCCTTGTTGGAACATGGAGATGTTGTTCCTTGTTGGAACATGTTTACTTGTTGAGATATCACAATATATCTTATTTAATCAATGCATCTATATTTGTAAAGGGTGGAAGGCTCGGCCTTATGCGGGTGTTTTGTTCCACTCTTGCCGCCCTAGTTTCCGTCATATGGTATTATGTTCCTGGATTTTGCGTCCCTAGCAGTGGGTGATTATGGGACCCCCTTGACAGTTAAGCTTTGAATAAGACTCCTCCGCAAGGCCCAACATTGGTTTTACCATTTGCCTCACCTATGCCCTTTTTCCCTTGGGTTTCGGAGCCCAAGGGTCATCTTTATTAAGCCCCGGGCCGTGCTTCTCTAAGTGCTGGTTCGAACAAAACCCTTTCTTGAGGCCACCACTGAAGCTTCGAGGCTTGGTTTTACTGTGCTTTGTCTCATTCGGTGTTGCCACGAGGCGAGATGTGTGCAGCTCCTATCGGGATTGTCCGGTAGCATCCGGGCGGTCTTGCTGGTCTTGTTTTTACTGTCGAAATGTCTCTTGGCAGATTCGAGGCTGATCGGGTCTCCCGGGAAGGAATATCCCGTTGATCACGAGAGCTTATCATGGGCTAAGTTGGGACACCCTGCGAGTATAAACTTTTCGAGAGCCGTGCCGCATGTTATGTGAGATGGGAATTTGTTAATATCCGGTTGTAGTAAACTTGAAGCAAACTCTTCTAAAATACACCAACCGTGTATGCGTAACCAGAGTGTCTCTTTTGGGGTTGATCGAGAGAGAACACGGTTTACGGGTTATGTCGGCGTAAGTAGGAGTTCAGGATCACTTCTTGATCATTACTAGTGGCGAGTTCCTTTGTTTATCTTCTCGCTCTCGTTTGCGTATATTAGCCACCATATATGCTTAGTCACTGCTTGCAACCTCACCACTTTTTCCCTTCCTTTCCCATTAAGCTTTGCTAGTCTTGATACCCATGGTAATGGGATTGCTGAGTCCTCGTGGCTCACAGTTACTACACCACCAGTTGCAGTACAGGTTATGCGATGATCATGGCCTTAAAGCGATGTTTGCTTGTATTGGAGTTCTTCTTCACTTCTTCTTGATCGGGGATAGGTTCAGGTCGGCACAGGCTAGCAGTGGATGTCGTTTGAGTTTACGTTTATGTCTCATCCGTGGTGGGATGTCGATCTTGTATTTGATGTTGATGGATTCTTGTGGCATTTTGCCTTTTGTATGTATCCTATGTTATGTAATGTTGATGTAATGATATCCACCTTGCAAAAGTGTTTCAATATCTTGGGTCTATCCTTGGTGGGACCTTGAGGTTCCTTTTGGATAGGGTGCATATTGGCTGTGACAATACGTGATCACCTCCGGTGATCATGGCCGATAATATAGCATATCGGACGGACAAGAATGTAGGGCCACGGATGGTACTACCATCAATACTAGGCAAGTAGGACTGCGGTAAAAGGTATCATCGAGTAAGGCAGGCTATGCATCGGGATAGGAATAATGGAAAGCAGTAACATGCCACTACTCTAATGCAAGCGATATAGCGGAGAGTAAGCGATCTGGTGATCAAGGGGGGCTTGCCTGGTTGCTCTGGCAAGAGAGAGGGTCGTCGGTGGCGTAGTTGTCCACAATGACATCGTGGCGATCTCGAGGTCTAGGAGAGAAGAGGGGAAGAAACAGTAAATACATAGCAAGCAAAGGCATAATAGGACCAGGAGAATAGATGTGTTCTAACACGGTGCTACGTTATCGTGAAGGGGATAACATCGAAAATGTTTCCCAGGTTTAGCATTTTGGACAAGCGAACCGGAGGGAAAAGTTCCATGTTTGCTATGCTAGGAGTGTGTGGCGGACGAGCGGAGAATTGTAACGGATTAATCTGGTCGTTACGAGCAACTTTCATGTTGAAAATATTTTAATCGAATTCACAATTAAAAGATATGATTTTCTAAAGATTTTATTAATTTCTGGAATTTAATTATTTATTTCAACATTATCCAGAATAGTAAAGATGACATCAACATGACAACATCTTGGCGTCGGCGATCAACTATCTGCGATTGTTGAGTCAACTTCACGATGTGGGTCCCACCACGTCATACACTTTAGTTTAAGTAGGGTTTAGCTAATTAATTATTGCTTAATTAATTAACTAATTGATTAGATTAATTTAAACATAATTAATTAACTTAATTATTTTACTAATTAATTAATTAACTAACTAATGATTTTATTAATTACATTTTCATTTCTTTTAATTTTCGTTTTTAGGGGTGTGGGCCCCTATTGGTGTGAGGCAGGGCCCTTGTGATGTGGAGGCCAAGTGAGTGCGTGGTAGCGTGGGCGCTGAGGTCGGCCTGAGCCAGTGAGCCTTCGCCCAGTAGCGAGCCCTGGCGATGCGACCCAGGCGGTTGGCCATGAGGAGGAGGCCATGGTGAGGAATGGCGGGCGTGAGGCGGGCAGTGGGCTGCGATGGTGGGTAGCGGTGTGAGGCAGGGGAAGCGAGGAGAGCGGCTCTGCGAGAGTCTTGGCGACAAGGCCTGCCGTGATGGTCACCGAGGGCGAAGCGGCAGCGGTGACCCGCGGGCGAGGCTCGAAGCGGGCGTGCGGCGGCGGAAGAGAGGAGATGAAGAAGTGCGCTCACGGCCGTTGCCGAGTAAGGGAGGTGGCCCTCGAGGCTCGTGGGCAGCGTGGAGAGGAAGGGCGAGATGTTAGGCGAGAATCCGCGACAGTGAGGAGAGACGATGATGGCGGCGAGGGTGGCCTCGGTCGGCGATGCGGTGAAACCACGAGGCGTGTGGCGACAACAACGAAGGCGTCAGGCCTCGGTGCCGCCCGATCTCGATCGGTCGGCGGGGCTGCGAGAGAGAGTGGGGGCGAGTGGGGATGTGGAGGAAGTCGCTGGGTTGGTCGCCCAAGCTATAAGCGCTGGGCAGCTGCCCCGATGGGGGTTCTTTTTTTTGGTTCTTTTCTTTTCTTCTTTTGTTTTTATTCTATTTCTTTTCTGTTTTTCTTTTATTTTAGTTTTATAAAATTTAAGCGACAACTAATTTGGTGTTATCAAATAGGTCACAGCCCAAATATCTGGCACTTTAATAAAGTGTTTTGCATGTATTATTTTAAAAGCATTTTAGATAATTGTTTTATCGCTGTTTTTAGTTTATTTAGTGCATTTAAGTATTTTATTAGAAGATGACTTCTTCACCAACATTTATTACGGGTTATTTGACACGTTAGGAACAATTTAGTTTGACTTTTGAAAACTTTAATTGTTTTAACTTTAATTCAGATTTGAATTTGGATCGGTTCTGAACTAACGCGAGATTATCAACAATAATCGAGGTGGCGTAACATCATTACGGGAGGTTACTGTAAGCAATTATTAAGTTGTCACAATTCTCCTCCACTACAAGAAATCTAGTCCCGAGATTTAAGAGAAATAAGGGAAGGTTTATAGCGAATCTAGCGGGTCTTCTCATCGGCTTGCTCTTCTCGAAGAGGCCAATACATTGATGTCTTCATTTCCACTGCTTCAAGTCATCATGATCAAGTCGTCATCCTTTCTTGGGAGTTCCATCGTACTTACGAATGAGTAGCAGGGCAGATCAACAGCGACGAGAATGCTATAAGGGTAATAATCTAGGATTAACCCATGAATGAGCCTAAGAGTACCTCTCGAGTTGAACAAATAAACCATATCGAGAGTAAAGTTCGAAGGTACAATATGGAGTTTCAAGTAGCGAGCAATCATTCAATGCCTATCGGAGAAGGTGAAAGGGTTGAGGGCAGCGTGAATAAGTATGCGTCGATGCGAGAATAGATCACTAGGAATGTGGCTTGTGAATAGCATCTGAAGCCAACCACAGTATTAACTTTGAAGCAGGGGTGTACAAGAGAAGTCAGGTTTAATCACCGTGGGCTGTGGGTTATGGGCCCACCATGTGGGTTAAATGCAGGAAGGCGCTAACATTTGCACGGTCAAGATAGCAAGGTATGTAAGAGGATAGCACATCGGTTTATTGGCAACAATGTTGGTACCTAGGGCGAGGGGCGAAGAACCATTTTCACCTTTCGTTGAAGCGAGGCGGACCAATAGCAAAGTTCTCGTCCATCGGTGGTTGCGAAATGTCATCAACAATAGTAACATGGTCTTCTTGACAAGGTCGTACGGGTGTTTACATAGGCAGCGAATTATTCTGCAGTTTATATAGATCACAAGAAAGGTCAAACAAACCAATGAAAAGGAAAATGTGATCATCGGTTAAGCGAACAATGGAAAGGAAAAGTGTTTAAACACATATGGGGGCATATCCTTCCCTAGGACAAAGAGCAAGATATACATGACAGGATATAGAGTGGATAACCATTTAGGTAAGGGAGAGAATTTGATGACCATACCCATACGGCGGTGTTTGGATAATCAATTTGGAAACATTTAGCATTGAGCTTCAAATGTTTTCGTTGAAAATAAAATACCATAGACATGCTTCAAGATAGCAACGACATGTTCTTCAAGCAAGGTCAAACTTTGGATACACAAAGGATCCATCGGGAACACAACTCTTGTAATACTCATATTCATCAAGATCAATCAAGCAGGAAGTAGGGTATTACCTCCATAGAGAGGGCCCGAACCTGGGTAAACATCGTGTCCCCTGTCTCCTATTACCATCGACCTTAGACGCACAGTTCGGGACCCCCTACCCGAGATCCGCCGGTTTTGACACCGACAGTGCCCATGGCTGACATTAGAGCCACTACATCAGCACCAACAGCTACAACTTCAGTTCCACCTCCAGTTGCCACTCCACCAGCTCCAACAACTTCTACAGATGCTTTCGTCCTTAGTGTCATCTCAACACCACCTCCCGAAGACCAAGCCTAGAGAGACGCATAGCACTATGCATTTTCAAAAAATTTGATAACTTGCTGCCAAGGGGGGAAAATGTATAGATCATAGGCTTCGAGAGAGAGTGTTTTTGCCTCTTTGGTCTCTTGCTATTTGGTTGATACTTCTGTGTGTGCTTGTTTAATACTCTTTATGTTTGTGTGTGAGATACTTGTATGATCATGTGTTTGATCATATCCTACTTTAATGCTTGCTTGGATGATATTATATTTTATATCTCATATATGTTCATTCACTTTGCTTGGGGATGAGTGCATGTTTTTTTAATTTCTATCATTTTGAGCGCTCCACCAAGATGTATGTGATATGGAAGAGTAACCCATGATCCTAATCGATTGTGCATTTGCATTCAAAAGCAAATTTCAAATAATGCACAAATTTAGGGGGAGTTCTTAATTATCACATACCTCTCAAAGCGACAATGTATTTCAATCTTATTATCATTTGTCGAAGCTTTGATCTATATGTTCTCATCAATTAACAAAAAGGGGGAGATTGAAAGTGCAACTATCCCGGGTGGTTTTGGTAATTCCTAACAACATATAGCTGTAGCGACCCGACCTCAGACGGTCAAGCCTTCGTAGGTTGTGTGCCATCCTCGGATCAAGTATGTCGGCACACACAAGACATCAATGTATATATCAAAGTGCAATCACATGTATAAATAACGTAAAATGATATATACCTCTTAATACTCAGCGGAAACAATCAAACGGGTGTGGAGTCCCATCAACGCCATCGGCAGGTTGAGTGTAGACCGTAACTGTATCATAACTCTTACTGTCGAAGAAAATCCTGCAACATGATACGTTGCAGCCGTGTAGGTCAAGTACATTGAATGTACCGCAAGATCACAACATGAATAAACAGATGGTAAAACTATACTATATGCAATTTGGCTTTGTGGCTCAGATCTGAGTTTTGTTTATGTAAAAGCTGATTTTATTTTCCCTACATCAAAGGAATAAATGAAGTCTGTACTATGGAGTTTTCTATCATGACATGGTTCCGCCAACCGATGTCTCATAGCCCAAAATCATCATATGTTGCCCACAATTAAGTTATCAATCCGTGTTGAGAGTTCCAGATAGATCCAAGTCCAGATGCTCAAATTGTCCGTAATCGGGACACGGCTAATCGATTAGGTTTAAACCTCCGCAGAGGTTTGTACACTTTACCCGCAAGATTCGATCCTCTTTTACGCTCTCGCACTTCGTGGTGTTTGAGAACAAGACGATCAAACATGGTCTTCCAAGAGTTCCTCGACCACCGTCCGGTGCTCATCCAATCCTACCGTAGTTCTACATCTGCTAGCACCGCCCCAGCCAGAGTCACAACTAAGGTCAACCAAGCCAGAGCCCATAGTGACTTGCGGTTGCATGTAAGCTTCGGGCATGAAGTATTCTTCCGTCTCTTTGAGTCTGGGTGAAGCTTTCCACAAGATGTCATGGCGCTTCTCCATGCATCCCGCCAACCACTGGTTTCTCCAGGTGCCCGTCAACCGCCCTTCACCCAAGAGTGTGTATTGAATTCTTGTCTCGAGTCTTGAAGTCTTGAGGCCTTGAAGATGCAGTCCTTGCAAATTCCATCATGGAGTTGTCGCCATTGACGAGATCCTCCATTCTCACACCACTCCCGAGCACTCATACCAACCCCGTCTACTATAGCGTAGCATTAAAATAAATAACGCCCCGGCTTGGTAACAGGTGATGGGTTCCTACCTCATGCATACTACTCAACTACAAGGATTCAATATCACTCTGGAGGGATTGTTGCGAAGATGACACTAGATGCAATAAAACATAGGTATGAAAGCATGGTCAAAGTGAACTTGCTCGGTAATACTTGATGAAGATAACAACGTGTCGGAAAATGACTTGGTAGAACTAATCGTCACTCCGCTGAAAATCTATATAGTCAAACATAGCATTCACATAATCAAACATCCTAGCAAACAATTTTAGCACTCAAATAACAATCAAAACAGCAAGGAAAATCGATAATAAAACTCAAACAAAATCAAAAGAAACTTCAAATAAAACTACAAAGAAAAACTACTAACGAAGATCTATGACTTTGCTACAAACATCTAATATAGTTTTGCCGTAAGTAAAAACTTAACAACAATTAAAATACTAAACTAATAAATTAACAGAAAATAAAATGTAAAATAACTAATTTAACAGAAAGTATTTTTTCCATAAAATTTTATTTGCAAAAGAAACAAATAAAAAGCTTTTATAAAACTCTAACTATGACCTATAGAAGGTTTCATACAAAACTAAGGAAAATATTTTTTAAAATAAAATAAATTTTCTCCTGTTGTCTAACAGAAACACAACTAATTTTGTCAAAAGTGACAAAAGAAATAATTTAAAACTAATAAAACAATAAAGAAAAAGCTAAAACAGAACTAATAATAAAACAGTACTGTTTTGCTAAAACCTAATTTAAATTAACCTAGAAATAAAATACTAAATACTAATGGATAAACAAAGGTCCTAGAGACCAGGAGCAAAAAGAATCGGTCAAAAATAATATTCCTAACTCAAAATAGCTCAAATCTAGTGATTTTAGAAAATTCATACAAACACAAATTTAAACTGCTCAAATGTGAAATAAAATTGAACTAACAGAAACTTCAGCAAATTTGTGACACATAGCAATTGGAATCACTCAAAATACTAAAACTCTAAAAGATATGAATTTTCTAAGATTGCTATTTTCTGAAAAAAATGAATTACGGGATTTCGTGGATCTCACCGGAGTAGTCGTCGGAGTTGGGGAAGAAGATCGGATCCGATGTTGTGGTTGCTCCTAGAGGAAAGGAGATCACGGGACGGTGGAGAGGAGATCATATAAACCTTAGGAGAGGTCGAGGGGCGGCGGCACTTGGCGGCGGTGGTGCTGCTGCTCTGCTGCAATGGAGAGGAGAGGAGAGGAGAGGAGAGGTGTTGGTTTGATGTGTTGGAGGGGGTGCTTGGGTATTTATATTGGGGAGGGGAGGGCTTTGCTTGGGGTAGGGGACAAGAAATAGATTAGGATTAGGAAACAAAGAGGGAAAAGATCTAGAAACAAATCAGAATAAACGGAATAACGAAACGGGATCAAATCCTACTAGGATTTGTAAAAGAATAGGAAACCTGGACTCCCTGGCCCCCTAGGTGTGTGCGTGCGATGGCCTTGGCCGGCCGGCCGCTGGCTTGGCCTTGGGCCTTGGCCCTTGGCCCGGCGGGGCGCAGCAAATTTTTTTTTGACAGAGACAACAAAACAGAAATAAATAAAATTTTTATATAGGCATATAATATATCAAAATTTTCAGAAAAAGATTTTCTACAACATGAACACTATTCTAATGTCAAATAAAATACACACAAATTTTAATAATTCACACAGTGCTACTGGTCCAATAAAATCCAATAAAATCATTTTAAAATACCAAAATGACTTCAAATTAATTTCTCTCCAATTTTCTCGATGTAGGGAATCATGTTACCCTATTTTCCATATATTTTGTTTTTGGAGAAAATAATTTGAATAAAACTCAAATAACTCCAAATTGGAAATAAATTCAAAAGAACTTTGAATTTAATTCTTTTAAAACTCCCAACTCATATTTCATATGTTTTGAAGAAGTCATTTTATCTTCGCTCGTGAAAATCATTGAGTTGCATAAAGTTTCAGAATTGGAAAATATTTTCAATACCCTTGTCATTTAAATAAATGGAAGAAGTCATGTCATCTTCTCTCCAGGGTTTTGTGATGAAAAGAATTTGAATTCGGAGATCATAAAAGAAAATGAAAGTTTGGAAAGTCCTTTAATTCCTCTCATTTAACCTTCAAAAAGTTTCGAATTTCACTCAATTTCACTCAATCATTCAGACAACAATCAAACAAACAATCAAAACTATTTATTTATTATTACATTCCAAAATTTAGAATTTTGGGATGTTACAAATCTACCACACTTAAAATGAATCTCGTCCCCGAGATTCGAAGAGGCTAGCAAGAAATAGGTTAGGGTTTGGGGGTCTTCAAAATCCATCGATCGTCTCCGGGGTCTGGGGTGCTACCACCCTTAGAAACATCGTTACGGTCCCATCCATGCTTATATACTCCATCCTCATTCTTGACAGTGTCAGTCTTCCCAGATCTCGGAAAATTTCATCTCCGGGCTCTTCCAGTAGCGGCATAACCTTTTCCTCAATTCTTTTGTCCTTTCATCTTGGTAAGGTTATTCCGAGACTGGGTCTTCATAACTGATAGGTCTGGCGCCAATGCTAAACAACTATCGATATCTCATGGTGGTCAACAATTTATGGTTTCTCCTGCAGGAAATGGGTCCGGGTTGATCCTCACCGTATATCCTACGGTTGGCAACAACGGCCTTGTACAAGGGAAAATGCTTATACCATTCTAAGGTTTAAACAAGGTTTTGATCGTCGCTCTCTACTATAGGTAAGTCACTCAGATTTTACCATCCCATATAGCAAAGCGAATAATAAGAGTAAGTCGGTATGGTGATCAATCCATTCCACACCCAAATCATTACCCTGTATAAGGTTTAGCGAATATCGTATTTCTAACACTCGGGCATTCTCGCAAGCGTTGCAGAATTTCTCTTCTCAACAAACTCAGTTCGGATAATTCCATTGATTCTCGCAAGCTGAACAAAAC
Source organism: Aegilops longissima (assembly GCA_021605205.1). Classification (NCBI taxonomy): domain Eukaryota; kingdom Viridiplantae; phylum Streptophyta; class Magnoliopsida; order Poales; family Poaceae; genus Aegilops; species Aegilops longissima. The sequence continues at coordinate 371,427,753 of CM038678.1, forward strand.
ATCTATCGTTACTTCACCACTCTCGGGTTTTGCAGAACCTCCTAAGAACGTATGCTGATTGAATCACCGATTCTTCCAAATTTCTTCCTTCATCAAGGTTACATCTGTTCCTTCTAAAATTCCTGGGCCTGTGGGTTATGGCCCACTTCAACACTAGTGCAGCTTTAACTCATCCTTGGAGTAACTCTCTTGTTCCATATTACACCTCCTTTAAATCCAGTAGTACTGCTTTCTTCATACCATCATATCAAAAGCAAAACTCCAACTTTTTTTCCTTCGAACTACAGTCCGTGGAATATATATTTTCTTATCCATTAGTCTAGTCTTCTTCACAGGGTACTACCACCCTAAAAATGAAATTCACAAATCCATCCATAGACCATATTTCTCATATCCTCGAAAATGGTCAAAATCTTTGTTCACAGAGTAACAACTCCTACAATTAAACATATGAAAACATGTCACCTTAACTTTATTGATTTCATGAATCCATTACAAACTCTGAGCACCCATTACATAACTCAACTTATTGTACTCATAAACATGAAATTGTGTTCTACTACTCTTGTTTCCAATATCAAAATTCCAACTACTCAACTCCAGCTTTCATCTTGTCGGGACATTTAGTAGCATAATGTCCTGCTTCCTTGCAATGAAAACACATAACTTTCGATAAGCCTTTGGGCTTCTTAGAGATGGTGCATGCTCCTTGAGTTCCTTGCTTCCTTTCGAGACAATGATTGGCATAATGCCCGACGTCCTTACATTCAAAACAGGTAATATGACTCTTGTCCCTCTTTGCAGAATTTGGGTTGTTCTGAGGGTGTCTTTGTTTTCTCTTCCTTGGTTTCTTCGTTCTGATCAAACGTTCTATTCCCCGTGGATCAAACTCCACTGCTTCTGTCGGGAAGTATCCCAGATACTCTTTTCTTTCCTTGGTGCAATCTGTAAAAATGTCCTTCTTCTCCACATGAATAGCGTGCATTGGAGTAAAATCTGTTGAGGCCTTCTCCATCGTGGTCTTCAACACATTCCTTCATCACAGGTTCTTTCATAACTTCTCAAGGGCTTCTTTCATTCCTTCTTCCTGCTCCTGAATAGTTTGTTGCACCATGGATTAAATGTGACACTGAGTTGGGTAGTGGGTGGTTCCTTCACACAAGAAACAAGTCACCGACTAGTTGGGCATTCCTCACTGGGTGTTTCTCCTCACAATGAGGGCATCCATCCTTGTGTTCCTCCCGGTGTGTCCTATTTCTCCGCAAATCTTGCGAGCACAAGGTTTATTTCTTGGTGTATCATGGTGCTTCCGGATGAGACGTGATCTCAACAGGTCTTCTTGAATTCCTCCCAAGTTCTTGCTCCATTAAATCCTTGTATGGCTTGATGCATTTTCCACCAGGTTGCAGCACTTCCTTCAAAGTATCAAGAGCGATTGAACCTCATACTTCCTTGGAATCAAATTGCTCCCGAAGTGATTTTCCATGTTCTGAATCCATAGCTCTGCCTCCGGCTGGGTCTTCGGTCCAGAGAATATCAGTCCAACTTCATTCATCATCTATGGGGTCCAAAAGTTTTGGGATGAGATATGAGAGAGGTGGGGAGGGATATACACACAATACAAACAATAGTTTTTCAAGAAACGGGTTTTACTTTGTGGCTGTCGGAAAAGATCAAACAAATGGCAGCTCACAAATCGCCGCATCTAACGTAAGTGTGTAACAGGGGTTTGGTCTTCTAAAGGTCAAATAATTCTTCAGATTCTTCAAATTCTTCAAGTCTTCAGAGTCTTCAATTGTTGCAGCTGCAATTCTTCCAACGCATGGTGAAATACTGGTTACTTTGAAGGGGTCATCAGCTGTCCGATATCTTTCTTGGAGCGGCTTCAGTTGATCCTTCATGTGGTCAAAAGGTAAAAGGGGTATATTCTAACTATTTGAGGTGAGAGTGTCTATTTGATAAAATCTGAAAAGATGAGAAGTAAGAGTCTTTTTGAAAATAAAGTTTTAGAAATTTCCTGTCCTAGGGCTTTCCGGTTTCTAGGTCACGCCCTCAGTCAACATGTGCTCGATACCATATCTCAGAGTAACCCGACCTCGACGGTCAAGCCTCGTGTTGTTGTGCCATCCTCGATCAAGATGTCTGGCACACACAAGACATCAATGTATATATCAAAGTGTAATCACATGTATAAATAACGTAAAATGATATATACCTCTTAATACTCATGAAACAATCAAACGGGTGTGGAGTCCCATCAACGCCATCGGCAAGTTGAGTGTAGACCGTAACCTCAGATCGTAACTCTTACTCGTCAAGAAAATCCTGCAACATGATACGTTGTAGCCGTGTAGGTCAAGACATTGAATGTACCGCAAGATCACAACATGAATAAACAGATGGTAAAACTATACTATATGCAATTTGGCTTTGTGGCTCAGATATCGAGTTTTGTTTGCGTAAAAGCTGATTTTATTTTCCCTACATCAAAGGAATAAATGAAGTCTGTACTATGGAGTTTTCTATCATGACATGGTTCCGCCAACCGATGTCTCATAGCCCAAAATCATCATATGTTGCCCACAATTAAGTTATCAATCCGTGTTGGGAGTTCGAGATAGATCCAAGTCCAGATGCTCAAATTGTCCGTAATCGGGACACGGCTAATCGATTAGGTTTAAACCCTCTGCAGAGGTTTGTACACTTTACCCGCAAGATTCGATCCTCTTTTACGCTCTCGCACTTCAGGTGTTTGAGAACAAGACGATCAAACATGGTCTTCGAAGAGTTCCTCGACCACCGTCCGTGCTCATCCAATCCTACCGTAGTTCTACATCTGCTAGCACCGCCCCAGCCAGAGTCACAACTAAGGTCAACCAAGCCAGAGCCCATAGTGACTTGCGGTTGCACAGTAAGCTTCCGGCATGAAGTATTCTTCCGTCTCTTTGAGTCTGGGTGAAGCTTTCGCAAGATGTCATGGCGCTTCTCCATGCATCCTGCCAACCACTGGTTTCTCCAGGTGCCCGTCAACCGTCCTTCACCCAAGAGTGTGTATTGAATTCTTGTCTCGAGTCTTGAAGTCTTGAGGCCTTGAAGATGCAGTCCTTGCAAATTCCATCATGGAGTTGTCGCCATTGACGAGATCCTCCATTCTCACACCACTCCCGAGCACTCATACCAACCCCGTCTACTATAGCGTAGCATTAAAATAAATAACGTCCCGGCTTGGTAACAGGTGATGGGTTCCTACCTCATGCATACTACTCAACTACAAGGATTCAATATCACTACTGGAGGGATTGTTGCGAAGATGACACTAGATGCAATAAAAACATAGGTATGAAAGCATGGTCAAAGTGAACTTGCCTGGTAATACTTGATGAAGATAACAACGCTGTCGAGAAAATGACTTGGTAGAACTAATCGTCACTCCGCTGAAAATCTATATAGTCAAACATAGCATTCACATAAGCAAACATCCTAGCAAACAATTTTAGCACTCAAATAACAATCAAAACAGCAAGGAAAATCGATAATAAAACTCAAACAAAATCAAAAGAAACTTCAAATAAAACTACAAAGAAAAACTACTAACGAAGATCTATGACTTTGCTACAAACATCTAATATAGTTTTGCCGTAAGTAAAAACTTAACAACAATTAAAATACTAAACTAATAAATTAATAGAAAATAAAATGTAAAATAACTAATTTAACAGAAAGTATTTTTTTCCATAAAATTTTATTTGCAAAAGAAACAAATAAAAAGCTTTTATAAAACTCTAACTATGACCTATAGAAGGTTTCATACAAAACTAAGGAAAATATTTTTTAAAATAAAATAAATTTTCTCCTGTTGTCTAACAGAACACAACTAATTTTGTCAAAAGTGACAAAAAGAAATAATTTAAAACTAATAAAAACAATAAAGAAAAAGCTAAAACAGAACTAATAATAAAACAGTACTGTTTTGCTAAAACCTAATTTAAATTAACCTAGAAATAAAATACTAAATACTACTGGATAAACAAAGGTCCTAGAGACGAGGAGCAAAAAGAATCGGTCAAAAATAATATTCCTAACTCAAAATAGCTCAAATCTAGTGATTTGAGAAAATTCATACAAACACAAATTTAAACTGCTCAAATGTGAAATAAAATTGAACTAACAGAAACTTCAGCAAATTTGTGACACATAGCAATTGGAATCACTCAAAAATACTAAAAACTCTAAAAGATATGAATTTTCTAAGATTGCTATTTTCTGAAAAAAATGAATTACGGGATTTCGTGGATCTCACCGGAGTAGTCGTCGGAGTTGGGGAAGAAGATCGGATCCGATGTTGCGGTTGCTCCTAGAGGAAAGGAGATCACGGGACGGTGGAGAGGAGATCATATAAACCTCAGGAGAGGTCGAGGGCGGCGGGCGGTGGGGGAAAGGCACTGCTGCATGGAGAGGAGAGGAGAGGAGAGGAGAGGTGTTGGTTTGATGTGTTGGAGGGGGTGCTTGGGTATTTATATTGGGGAGGGGAGGGCTTTGCTTGGGGTAGGGGACAAGAAATAGACTAGGATTAGGAAACAAAGAGGGAAAAGATCTAGAAACAAATCAGAATGAACGGAATAACGAAACGGGATGAAATCCTACTAGGATTTGTAAAAGAATAGGAAACCTGGACTCCCTGGCCCCCTAGGTGTGTGCGTGCGATGGCCTTGGCCGGCCGGCCGCTGGCTTCGCCTTGGGCCTTGGCCCTTGGCCCGGCGGGGTGCAGCAAATTTTTTTTTTGACAGAGACAACAAAACAGAAATAAATAAAAATTTTATATAGGCATATAATATATCAAAATTTTCAGAAAAAGATTTTCTACAACATGAACACTATTCTAATGTCAAATAAAATACACACAAATTTTAATAATTCACACAGTGCTACTGGTCCAATAAAATCCAATAAAAATCATTTTTAAAATACCAAAATGATTTCAAATTAATTTCTCTCCAATTTTCTGATGTAGGGAATCATGTTACCCTATTTTCCATATATTTTGTTTTTGAGAAAATAATTTGAATAAAACTCAAATAACCCAAATTGGAAATAAATTCAAAAGAACTTTGAATTTAATTCTTTTAAAACTCCCAACTCATATTTCATATGTTTTGAAGAAGTCATTTTATCTTCGCTCGTGAAAATCATTGAGTTGCATAAAGTTTCAGAATTGGAAAATATTTTCAATACCCTTGTCATTTAAATAAATGGAAGAAGTCATGTCATCTTCTCTCCGGGTTTTGTGATGAAAAGAATTTGAATTCCGGAGATCATAAAAGAAAATGAAAGTTTGGAAAGTCCTTTAATTCCTCTCATTTAACCTTCAAAAGTTTCGAATTTCACTCAATTTCACTCAATCATTCAGACAACAATCAAACAAACAATCAAAACTATTTATTTATTATAACATTCCAAAATTTAGAATTTTGGGATGTTACAATAGCTCATTGGACTAATGCTATTTCGAGATGATCATTTCAGAAAGTTCAATGATTGGCATGGCATGGATTAGGAACGTGGACCCCTCAAAATGCTAAGGACACATATTGGCTCAAGCTCAAGACTCTACATTTTCATTTTAGTGATCCAAGATCACATTGAGTCCATAGGAAAAGCCAATACTATTAAAAGGGGATGAGGTGTTGCTTAATGGCTTGCTTGCTCAAAATGCTTAGTGATATCCTCCAAAAGCCCTCAACCACTTTCTAATATCCACATATGTCCCAAACCAAAATTCAAACTCGGCCCTATCGATTTGATCTATCCGGCGCCACCGAGTTCACTTGACATAGCCACTACCAGAAACCCTAGTCACTTCGATCTCACCGATAGGGATCTTGGTCGCACCGAGATGGGATTGCAAACTCTTTGTTTCCCTTCGTAACGTTTCGGTCCAACCGAGATGAGCGATCGGTCCCACCGAGTTCGCAATGCAAACTCTCTGTTTCCTTTTCGTAATGTTTCGGTCTCACTGAAATGAGCGAATCGGTCCCACCGAGTTTGCCTGACCAACTCTCTGTTTGCCTATTACAGAAATTGGTCCTACCGAGTTTATGTGATTGATCTCACCGAGATTACATTATGCCCTAACCCTAATGAAATCGGTCCCACCAAGTTGACATGTCGGTCCCACCGAAAAGCCTAATGTTCACATTTTGAACAAAATCGGTCTGACCGAGTTTCATGATTCGGTCCCACCGAGTTTGGTAAATTGTGTGTAACGATTAGATTTTGTGTTGAGGCTATGTATACCCCTCCACCCACTCTTCATTCATGGAGAGAGCCATCAAAATGTGCCTACACTTCCAGCATACATTTTCTGAGAGAGAACCACCTACTCATGTGTTGAGACCAAGATATTCCAATCCAACCACAAGAATCTTGATCTCTAGCCTTCCCCAAGTTGCTTTCCACTCAAATCTTCTTTCCACCAAATCCAAATCCGTGAGAGAGAGTTGAGTGTTGGGGAGACTATCATTTGAAGCATAGGAGCAAGGAGTTCATCATCAACACACCATCTTTTACCTTTCGGAGAGTGGTGTCTCCTAGATTGGTTAGGTGTCACTTGGGAGCGTTCGACAAGATTGTGGAGTTGAACCAAGGAGTTTGTACGGGCAAGGAGATCGCCTACTTCGTGAAGATCTACCCTAGTGAGGCAAGTCCTTCATAAGCGATGGACATGGTGGGATAGACAAGGTTGCTTCTTCATGGACCCTTCGTGGGTGGAGCCCTCCGTGGACTCGCGCAGCCGTTACCCTTCGTGGGTTGAAGTCTCCATCAACATGGGTGTACGATAGCACCACCTATCAGAACCATGGAAAAAATCTCCTCGTCTACATTGCGTTTGCTCCCTCCAAACTCCTCCCCTTACCTTCATGTGCAATGTTTTACATTCCGCTGCTATACTCTTATACTTGCATGTGTAAGTTGATTGCTTGACTTGTGCTAAGTTGCTAAACTCTGCCAAGACGTAAAATTGGGAAAAGGCTAGATTTTTATTTGGTCAAGTAGTCTAATCACCCCCCTCTAGACATACTTTCGATCCTACAGGAGTGTTGCTCTTCTCAGAACTCATCTTGTGTACTTGGCGTTGTGGGACCGCCAATGCTGATTTCCTCACTGCTTGTGGGAGCAGGCTATGATACCGGTTTCTGGGTGAGCTATGGTACTTGAGGAATGACTTCATCATCATCTATGTCAAGTCTTCGCGACCAATGTCTTCAGTTGTGGTGGTGTCAACTGCTGGAATCTCTTAAGTGTCATGGCCTTGTGTGGGAGCAGGCTCATGCACAAAACTCTACGTTCTCGGTTGGAGGAGGCAAGTAGGGCAACTGAAAGGGATCGACAAGCAGAGGCTCCTGAGGAGCAGATAAAGATGTTGGTGCTTGTGCCCTTCTTGAAGCCTTCGAAGACTTTGTCTTATGCTTCTTTTGAGATGGAGCGGCATCAGAGGCTTCTTGATGCTTGGGCTTCTTGGCTTCAGCCTCTACTTGCTTGGCCCTCTTCCTTTCGGAAGCAGCTGATGGAACCTTAGGCGTCAGACCAGTCATGCTAGTAGGGAAGAGAATATTGGGCCTGTCTTGCCTTGGAGCCTCAACTTCAGCTTCAGCTGGCTTCTTCTTCTTAGCTGCCAGCCTGGGGTCAATGCCTGGATGCCCAAGTGCCTTTCTCTTCACGACTTCATTGTGAGCCTGAACACATTTCTCTGAATAGTATTCTGGCGCTCTAGGGAGCCTTTGGCTTCATCATGACACTTGTGAAATTCTACTTTCAGGTCAGCCATCATCCGCTGGAAGTTCTGAACATCAGTGACACTTAGCTTGGCCATGTGCTTCTTGAAGACAGCCTTCTCATGGTCAATTTTTTTTCTGCTCAACCACCTTCTCAACAATAGCGAGGTCTTTGGCTATGCAGCCTTGGAATGTGTTGCTGATGTCAATGGGAAGCTGCAGATCATCAATGGTGAGAGAAGTATCTTCAAACCATTCATCAATGAAGTTGTTCAATATATCAGCATCAAACAGAGGCAAGTCCTTGAAGATTTCGACCTCCTGTTTGCTCTTGATCAGCAGCTCAAGGGCATCATCACCAATATCTTCATCACTGGACAGATCTATCTCATCTTCTTCATTGTGCAGGATGCTTGCAGGAGTAAGGCTTTTCCCTGAGATTTTCTTTCTCTTCACAGAAGTACGAGACAAGTCTTCAGAATTTACACTGGATTCAGGAGGTGCAATTTTAAGTGGCTTCACTCTTGAAGCTTTTGGTGCAGTTGTAGGCATTGAAGCCTTTGCCTTCTTGGAGGCTTCGAGGACTTGGGAGCAGCAGTCTATTCTTTTTCTTCAGCAACATCTTCAATGCTGGCTCTCTGCGAAACACACTGTGCCAGAAATGAAGCAAAGTCACCAAATGGGCCAATGAGATTTGGTTCGGGCCTTGGCTCAGCTGGACCTGGGTTGAAGTCAATCCCAAGATCCTTTTTGTTTTGGATAGCCTAAGCTCTAGCAAACTGATAATTGGCTTCAAACATATCATCTTCACGACACCATCGTAGGCTGGATGGGTCTGCATTCTGAGGCATTCGTCTTCTGACCATGCAAGGAAAGAAGCCTTTCTAAATGGCTCAAGCCTTGGTCTTGGGGTGAAGCTTCTTGTACACAATATCAGCCCAAGGTGGACTCACGGCATTTTTGTTAGCATACTCAGGGGTCACACAGTTGTATAGAAACCATTTCTCTGCCCAATATATGTGCATCCGTTGAAGGCGATATTTGCGCTCCCCATAGATTTCTTCGGGATCAGACTTGTACATTTCGTATAGTTCAGGTGGCAGATGCTTTGTTGTATTGTCACGACACTGTCTGCCCCTCTTCTTTGCAGATTTACCAATTGCCATTGGCTTCACAAAGTTGATAGGCTTCGCTTTACTTGTCAGATAAGAACTGGCTTCTAAATATGATGCTGCACTGGTACCATAAGGTGCTATACAAACGGTTTTTAACCCCTTTTCGTGATGGCATTTAGAACCATCGCCAAGTGAGTGTGGGTGATAAGGGGCTCCTACCCACACGATCCAGAAACCGTCGAGGATGGGCGAGCGGCTACTGACGATCGCCATAGAATAAACATATGAGAAGCCGCCCCAGTCCCACATGTTACATCTCGTCATTATGTTTCTGATCAGAGAGACATCCCAAATGATTACGCCGCTATAGTCGTGTGAAAAAGTTGGACATCAACATTTAATATGCCGATATGTTTGTGATAGGTACGTTATCTCACACGGTTCAAGAATGTAAAATGTGTGCGGTGCCTCTACTAACGCCAACGTATCCATTTTCATAACTATTTGCGATTAGTATTCCTATCACACACGCACACTGGTTTGAAACGCATGCCGCATTTCCATGAATCACACATGCACATGAGACAAAACCGTGTGTGCGTTCATTGGACTTCGCAAGTGTTTCACATCAAAGATGTAACATCCCAAATTTCCTATTTGGAATGTTTAACAATTATAGCTAAGCATCCTATGCATCCTGTTTGAATTTGAATGCCATTTGAAGTTTCAGAGAATTTTGAGTTTTGAATTTGAATTTCAAACTTTGGCAAGTGGGAAACATTTCAAAAACTAAGCCTGATAAATACTTGATCAAAAGTATGAGAGGAGCAAACATGAGACTCCAAAAATATCAGAGGAAACAATGCCAAAAGATTTGGATTCAAATCTGAATTTTATTTGAATTTGAAAAATGGATTTTATAAAGTTTGGATTTTGCCTTTGGAAAAATGTTCAAATGAAAGGAATATTCCCGATCATTTTGGTATATATATACCCTATATAAAATATTTATAGATATAGTTTTATTTCTGTTTTTGTTTTATTTTAAAAATAAAATTCTAAAAGAAAAAACCCCTGGCGCCAGCCAAAGCCACCCCCAGCCCAGCCAGCCAGACCCCCCCCTTTGGCCCAGCCAGCGCCCAGCCCCTGGCTGGCCAGCCAGCCGAGCCGAGCCGCCCAGCTCAACCCCTCGCACCTGAATTCCCTTGGCCTCGGCCACCCGCCGCCTCGCCTCCTCTCTCTCTCGACTGTGGGCCCGCCCATCTTCTTCCCCTCGCCCACGCAACGCAGCTCTGAGATCGCGGATCGAAGGATCCGGGATCCCCGATCGCCCGATCGACTTCAAGACGCCCGAGGCCCTGGCTATAAAAGCCGAGCCCTCCGCACCCCATTCCCCTAGCCTCGCGGAGCCCTCTCCTCTCTCTCCCGGCACGCTGAGCTGAAGCTCTCCTCGCCGCCAAAGTCGCCCTGCCGCCACCCTAGTCCACCCGACCCCAACGACGCCACAGACCACTCACCGACCTCCCCGCACCCAAGACGGCGACCTCGAGCTCACCGACGCCTGAAGCCCCGACGACTCTCGCCGCGCCGCATTGCCGTCCGGACTCCGATGCGTCGTCGGGATCACCTCCCCGTCCGATCTCAAACGTGTGGCTAGGATTAGAACCCCAAGGGGTATGATTTATTAAAAGAACCGCCGGTTCGTCCGGTTTATTAGTTCGGTTTTAGTCAATTAGCCGCCCGTTTTAGTTTTAACCCGAGGCCCGTTTAGACTAAGTTCTGCTGAGAGGCAGATGTAGGCCCATTAGGCCTTTTTCTTTTATTTTGATTTTCTGTTTTAGCAGAATAGTTTACATTTTCAAAATTCATATCTTTTATTCTGTTTAATATTTTGAGTGATTCTTCTTTTGTTGGATTGCAAATTTTATGTAGTTTCTGTAGAATATATATTTAGCTTTGTTAAAAATAAATAAAATTGCTTTATTTTAGTTTTAGTCAGAATAGTAAATCTGCGATAACTTGAGTTAGAAAAATTATTTTTGCATGATTCTTTTTGTCCCAACTTTATTTTGTCATTGCCAAACCCTAGAAATTAACTTGGGTATTTTAGGATTAATAAATAATTAGTTTTAAGCAGAATCCTATTAATCCTAATTAATTAGCTAGATGTTGTTTTCCTAATATTTTAATTAGTAAATGAATTTATTTTTAACTTGTGATTAGTTATTCTATGTTAGTTTCTGTCACTCTAGTAGATGAACTTTTATTTATAATTAATAAAAGTTTTAATTTATTTTCTTAATAGAAATTGGATTAGGCCTAATATGAGTTTTATAATAGCTTTTAATTAATTCTTTTTGCTCCTAGTTGCTTAGTGAAACCTTTTCTGTTAAGTTAACTTAAAACCATGATTAGGTTATATTAATGAATTTTTGTTATATAAAACTATTTTAGCTATTGTTTGGAGTAGGAAAAACTTTGAGTTGTTTTCTTTGAGTTTTTCTTTTGGATTTGGTTTTGATTGTTTTGTTGTGTTATGTTACTTTTGTTATGTTGTGTTATGTGATCCTATTGCTTTGTGCTTATTGTGCTATTGTTTGTCTCGGTAGAGTTTCCGGAGTGCGAAGCTTGCTACTACGACTCTTTAGCTTACGAGGATCATCAGCAAGGCAAGTTTTGATCATGTTATTTCTATACCTATGTTTTTGTGCATTAGTAGTTGTCACCACCCCACCATGCATGCAGTAGTGAAATCTTGAAGTCATTAAACTTGAGTAGTATCATGTGGTAGGATGAACCAATCCCTTGTTACCATGACCCGGGGCGTAGTAGTTACTTTGCTATGCTCAGAGACGGATTTGGGATGAGTGAAATTCATAAGCAAGATGTGAGAGTCAATGATGATGACAACCCCATGAACTACAATGATCAAGATAGACTTCGAAAATCACTCTTTGGGTGGAGGACGGTTGACGGCACCTGGAGCACCAGTGGTGGCGGGATGCATGGAGAAGCGCCATGACATCCTCGGAAAGCTTCACCCAGCCACAAAGAGAAGGATGGATGCCCCATGACCGAAGCTTACTGTGCAGCCGCAAGCCATTATGGGCTGGCTGGGTTGACCCTAGTAGTGACGCTGGCTGGGACGGTACTACGAGAAGTAGACGAACGGTAGGATTGGATGGGTACCGGCAGTAGCCAGAAGAACTCTTTGGAAGACCCTGTTTCATTCGTCCCGTCTTCAAACACCATGAAGTGTGAAGACTTTAAAGGAGGGAATGATTCTTGCGGGAAAGTCGCAACCCTCTGCAGAGTTAAAGATCTAATCGATTAGCCGTGTCCCCTGTTACGGACATTTGAGCCTGGAACTTGGAAGTATTCGGATATCTCAACATTAAAACTAATGAATTAATTTGAGGGGTTTTTATGACTTAATAATTGGGAACGAGATATTGGTTGGCGGAACCATCTCAATAACTACCAACAATTGTAGTAATTTGCAAGTAAGTCCTTTGTAGTAGGATAAAATTTGCTTTTCGCAAAATGATGAAACTTAGAGCTCCACAGCCAAAATGCATATAGAGTTAGTAACTTTATTATTGTTATTCTTCATGACTTGCCAGCTTATTCCAAAAGCTGACCTACATGGCTGCAACGTATTATGTTGCGTAGATATATTCGATCAGAGTGAGGCTACGCCCGCGCTTGGCGATTGCCCTTGAGTCGGATGGACTCGCTTATCTTCGACGCTTCCGCAGCATTAGTAGTTTATTTCTCATGAGTTGGCCTTAAGCGAATTTATTCCCTTGTAATAAAGACTCTATATGAGAATCGTTTAATGATATTCAGGTGTGATTGAACTTTGATTACTTTATCGATGTCTTGTGAGTACCAAAGATGATCTTGGGATGAATGCAGATACGTAGATTTGACCGATTTTGGGTCAGGTCGCCACTGAGAGATGGTATCGAGCACACGCTGACCGTGAGGATCGTAACCCCTAGGATCGGAAAGCCATAAGCAGAGACCATTTACTTTGAATCCTTTTCATTCCATAATTCTCCCTGCTCAATTCGACTCTTCTCCCATTTGCAACATTCTAGATGGCGCCGAGTTCACCCAGTTTTGCTACGGAGTTACGCCGGCCCGATGAGACGATGCCCTTCGAAGAAAGCTGGTCCAGATGGTGAAGCAGCTGAAGATAGCTCTACCCTCGATCACCGGAAACCCACTAATGCACTTCCGACGGACACCCGCCACTGGATTGAGGTGCATATCCTGTGGAGAACCTTTGGAGGACACACGGAGCCTATCAACTTTGAGTTCACCGAGTTCAACTGGATCATCGGAAGGGACGTGGCGATCTATCGAGCACTTGGACATCTCCGAGAGGAGTACAGGCCGAGCTCGATCACTCGAGACTCGCCATGGTTTCTCGCAGGGCAAGGAATGGAGATATCATCCGTACCATTGAGGACGATTCCACTCTCTCGTACATCCAGACTTGGAGTGTCTTCTCAGAAACGGAGATTCAGACTCGCCGAACTCAAGACACACGGAAGCTTTTGTTCCGCAAACTGAATCGGAGGAGAAGGCACGCAGACTTCCTTGGCTATGAGGAAGAAATCACGGACTTCATGGAGATAGTCGACGACCTGAAGATGAAGCTTGCCGCGATAGAGGAAAAGATGGACTTGGAGAGGACCTTACCCGAGTGGAGATGAAGCACCCTCGTGAGCAATGATCAGGATTTCAAGGAGTACCACCAAGGGAACCCCAAGAGGAGGCGCCATCGATGAAGACTTTTAGTCGACCACCATGTTATCTTTTACTTTTAAATCGATCAGTTAGGCCGATGTTTTCCTTCGATTAGTCATGAGCTTTTGTAATCGAGTTTGAACCATGTTTGAATGGAATGAATAAATGATTGGTGTGTTATGATTGTGCATTCATATGGGTAGTGTTATTCCTCATAGACCATTGTTCTATTCTAATTTTCTCATCCCTCCAAAACACCAGATGCCTCGAGACGTGACACTGGTTTCCCTCCGGAGCTCACCCAGCTGCTCCAGCAGCAGAATGCACTGATGCAGCTCCTTATTCAGAATCAGAATAACAACGCCAACAATCCACCGCCACCGCCACCACCAACTGTGGACAACTTGACTCGATTTCTGAGGTTGAATCCGCCAGTGTTCTCTAGTAGCACTGAGCCGATTGTGGCTGATGATTGGCTCCGAAAAGTCGGAAGAGAGCTAGTCACCGTTGGATGCACTGATGCTGAGAAGGTGCGCTTTGCCGCGCATCAACTGGATGGACCTGCAGCTTCTTGGTGGGAGAATTACACCGCCACTTTTCCCATTGGTGCCATCACTTGGGACCAATTCCAGCAGAACCTTCCGCACCGCTCATGTCTCAGCTGGAGCCATGAGTGCAAGAAGCGTGAGTTCCGCAACTTGCGCCAGGGGAACCGTGATCGTGGCACAAGACATGGATGAATTCAGCAAGCTCGCCGCTATGCCCCCGATGATGTGGCCACAGATGCCGCCAAGGGGAGAAGTTCCTTGAGGGACTCAATGATGAATTGAGCATGCAGCTTATTGTGGCTACCTTCAACAACTACCAGGAGCTGGTAGATAAGGCCACCATTCTTGAAGGCAAGCAGCAGCAGATAGAAAGCCGCAAGCGGAAGTACAGTCAGGGGAAGCACAACTCGGGAGCTCAGCAGAAGCCCCGCTATGCACCATACTCAGGAGGGCACACCCATCATAACCATGGAGGCCATAACCATGGAGGAAATGGGAACAACCGCAGCCAGGACAACAAGTCAGGCCATGGCAATGGCAATGGCAATGGTAATGGCAATCAGCACCGTTTCGCCCGCCTCAAGGATCTGAGCCACATCACCGCTTCAAGTGCCGGAAGACGGGGCACTATGCCACCGACTGCCCGGAGGCCAAGCAGAGGAATGGAAATGGCAATGGAGGCTCAGCGAAGAAGCCAAACCGTTCCCTCGTGCTCGGGTGAACCACATCGACGTGGAGGACGCCTATGATCAGCCGATAATCGTGGTTGGTAAGTTTTATTGAATTCACGCTCAGTTTTGGTTCTCTTTGATTCGGTGCAACACATTCATTCATATCAAGGGTAGTTGTGGAAAAGTACGGGTTGCGACTAGAACCCTTAGAAGCCCCTTCGCGTCGGGCCCGCAGAGGAGAAATGATGGCGGTGTAGGCTGTCCTGCAACCCTCAACATCGGGAACCACAAATTTCCGTGGACCTCATAGTGTTGGAAACCCAGACCTTGGATGTAATCCTAGGCATGGATTGGTTGTCAAAGTTTGAAGGAACATTGATGTGCTCAAGAAGTCTATTCTCGCCACCACCCGGAGCGTAAGAGGATCAAGTATGTAGCCAGCACAGCCAGATGAAGAATCAGTGCATTCCCTCACGGAGTTGTCGGGAGGAAGTGCCATGAGTGCAAGACTTTCCCGATGTGTTCCCGGAGGAATTACCAGAATGCCACCGACAGGACATTGAATTTCTGATTGAGTTATTGCGGCACAGCCCCAATATCCAAGAGACCTTATCGGATGCCACCGAATGAGTTGAAAGAGATCAAGGATCAAATAAATGAGTTATTGGAGAAAGGATATATTCGTCCAAGCTCATCACCTTGGGGAGCCCCAGTTCTTTTGGTAGAGAAGAAGGATGGAAGCTTGAGGATGGTTGTGGATTATCGTGCTTTGAACGAAGTAACCATCAAGAACAAGTACCCCTGCCGATGATCAATGACTTGTTTGATCAGCTTGTTGGAGCCAAGGTATTCTCTAAGATCGATCTTGATCGTGGTATCATCGATTGAAGATTCGTGAAAAGGATATACCCAAAACAGCATTCACTACTGGTATGATTTATATGAGTATACCGTCATGTCATTTGGATTGACTAATGCTCCTGCATACTTCATGAATTTGATGAACAAGGTGTTCATGGAATATTTGGACAAGTTTGTCGTGGTGTTCATCGATGATATATTGATATTCTCCAAGAGCGAGGAAGAGCATAAGGAACATTTGCGCCTAGTTCGAGAAACTTCGAGAACATCAGTTGTATGCCAAGTTCAGCAAATGTGAATTTTGGTTGAAGGAAGTTGGATTCCTCGGACATGTTATTTCAGGAGAAGGAATAGCAGCTTGATCCCGCCAAGGTTGAATCACCACCGATTGGCGGTCACCCACCTCACCAAGGAGATCCGCAGTTTTCTCGGACTCGCAAGATATTATCGGAGGTTCATTGAGAACTTCTCGAAGATTGCCAAGCCCATGACTGAGCTGTTGAAGAAGGAAGCCAAGTATGTTTGGACCGAGGAATGTGAAGCCAGTTTTCAGGAATTGAAGAAACGGTTGGTCACAGCCCCAGTGTTGATTTTGCCGGACATACACAAGGAATACCAGGTTTATTGTGACGCTTCTCGTCAAGGACTCGGAGGAGTATTGATGCAGGAAGGTAAGGTTGTAGCTTATGCCTCCAGACAGCTACGGCCTCATGAGATGAATTATGCCACGCATGATTTGGAGTTAGCAGCTGTAGTGCATGCACTCAAGACCTGGAGACATTTCCTCATTGGAAATCGCTGTGATGTCTACAGATCACAAGAGTTTGAAGTATATCTTCACGCAGAAGGAATTAAACCTCGAGCAGAGGAGATGGCTAGAATTGATAAAGGACTATGACATGAGATTGCATTACCACCCCGGTAAAGCTAATGTTGTAGCAGATGCTTTGAGCCGTAAGAGTTATGTGAATACCCTTACAAAGCAGGAGGATTACCCCGGAGTTAGTCGATGACCTCGGAGATCTCCGATGGAGATAGTTCGAAGGATTTGTTGCAACTCGAAGTTCAGTCCACTTTGGCCGAAAGGATTCGTGAAGCCCGTAAGTCGGACAAGGAAATTGATGAGATTAAGCAAAAGATGGATGAAGGAAAAGCTAAAGGATTCCGTAAGGATGAACATGGAACTATATGGTTTGAGGATCGATTATGTGCCCAATGATCCCGAGCTCAGAAGCTAATTCTTCAGAGGCTCATGATTCACCGACTCGATTCACCCCGCAACACCAAGATGTACCGGATTTGAAGCAAAGTTTCGTGGACAGGTATGAAGAAGGATATTGCCGAGTACGTAGCAAGATGCGGTGTTTGTCAACGTAAAGGCAGAACATCGAAGCCAGCAGGGTTACTTCAACCTTTGCCGATTCCGATTGGAAATGGGAGAAACTTGGTATGGATTTCATCACGGGATTACCCAGACCCGCTCAGGTTATGATTCTATCTGGGTAGTGGTTGATCGTTTGACCAAGGTAGCTCACTTCATTCCCGTGAAGACTACCTATACCAGTGCCAAGTTGGCCAAGATATACATGACCAGGATCGTATGTCCGCATGGAGTTCCGAGGAAAATCGTGTCGATAGAGGAACGTAGTTTACCTCAAAGTTTTGGAAGCAGCTTGCATGAAACTTTGGGTACGAGGCTGGAATTCAAGACAGCTTTTCATCCGCAGATGATGGATGACCGAGAGAGTCAATCAGATTCGGAAGACATGTTGAGAGCTTGTGTGCTAGACTATGGGTCTAGCTGGGATGATAATTTGCCATACGAGAGTTCTCATACAACAACAGTTATCAATCCAGTTTGAAGATGGCCCCTTCAAGCTCTATACGGAAGGAGGTGCAAAACACCATTGTGTGGGATAGTGTTGAGATCGATCACTTTTCGGTCCGACCTTATCAAGGATTCCAAGAGAAAGTCAAGCTGATTCGAGACAGGCTCAAGATAGCACAATCGAGACGTAAGAGTTATGCCGACAAGAACGCAAGGAGGTGACTTACGAAGTGGGAGACCGAGCATATCTTCGTGTGTCTCACTTCGTGGAATCAAGAGGTTTGGTGTCAAGGAAAGTTAGCACCCGATTCATTGGCCCTACAAAATCCTCGAACGTCGTGGAGAGGTTGCGTACAAGTTGGAATTGCGGAAGGATTGTCCGGAGTTCATGATGTCTTCCACGTTTCTCAGCTGAAGAAGTGCCATGCCGACATGGCCGATGTTCCGTTGAGAGACACAGTGCCCCTAGAGGCCATACAGCTTGACAGTGATCTGACTTACAAGGAGAAACCCGTCCAAATTCTCGAGACTGCAAGCGAGTCACCCGCAGCAAGGTCATCAAATTTTGCAAGGTCTTTGTGGAGTCACCACACCGAGGAAGAAGCCACTGGAACGCCAAGAAGATCTTCTTCGAGACCACCCGCACCTATTTGTTAGTTAACCCGAATCTCGAGGGCGAGATTCATCTTAAGGTGGGTAGGTTTGTAACATCCCAAATTTCCTATTTGGAATGTTTTACAATTATAGCTAAGCATCCTATGCATCCTGTTTGAATTTGAATGCCATTTGAAGTTTCAGAGATTTTGAGTTTTGAATTTGAATTTCAAACTTTGGCAAGTGGGAAACATTTCAAAAACTAAGCCTGATAAATACTTGATCAAAAGTATGAGAGGAGAAAACATGACACTCCAAAAATATCAGAGGAAACAATGCCAAAAGATTTGGATTCAAATCTGAATTTTATTTGAATTTGAAAAAAATGGATTTTTATAAAGTTTGGATTTTGCCTTTGGAAAAATGTTCAAATGAAAGGGAATATTCCCCTGATCATTTTGGTATATATATACCCTATATAAAATATTTATAGATATAGTTTTATTTCTGTTTGTGTTTTATTTTAAAAAATAAAATTCTAAAAGAAAAACCCCTGGCGCCGCCAAAGCCACCCAGCCCAGCCAGCGCCGCACCCTCCCCTTTGGCCCGGCCCGGCCTGCCCACTGGCCAGCCAGCCGAGTGAGCCGGCCCAGCTCAACCCCTCGCACCCGAATTCCCTTGGCCTCGGCCACCCGCTCGCCTCGCCTCTCCCTCTCTCTCGACCCGTGGGCCCGCCCCATCTTCTTCCCCCCTCGCCCACGCATCGAGCTCGCATGGGAGATCGCGGATCCCGGCGATCCGGATCCCGATCGCCCGATCGACTTCGAAGACGCCCGAGGCCCTGGCTATAAAAGCCGAGCCCCTCCGCACCCCATTCCCCCCCTAGCCTCGCCGGAGCCCCTCTCCCTCTCTCTCCCGAAGCACGCCGGAGCCCGAAGCTCTCCCCGCCGCCAAAGTCGCCGCCGTCGCCACCCTAGTCCACCCCGACCCCCAACGACGCCACCAGACCACTCACCGACCTCCCCAAGACCAAGACGGCGACTCCCTCGAGCTCACCGACGCCCGGAAGCCCCGACGCACTCTCGCCGCCGCCGCCGCCGTCGCCGGACTCCGGTACGTCGTCGGGATCACCCTCCCCCGTCCGATCTCAAACGTGTGGCTAGGATTAGAACCCCCGAAGGGGTATGATTTTATTAAAAGAACCGGCCGGTTCGTCCGGTTTATTAGTTAGGGTTTTAGTCAATTAGCCGGCCCGTTTTTAGTTTTAACCCGAGGCCCGTTTAGACTAAGTTACGCTAGAGGCACAAGATAGGCCCATTAGGCCTTTTTCTTTTATTTTGATTTTCTGTTTTAGCAGAATAGTTTCTGTTTTCAAAAATTCATATCTTTTATTCTGTTTAATATTTTGAGTGATTCTTTTTTGTTGGATTGCAAATTTTATGTAGTTTCTGTAGAATATATATTTAGCTATGTTAAAATAACTAAAATTGCTTTATTTTAGTTTTAGTCAGAATAGTAAATCTGCTATAACTTGAGTTAGAAAAATTATTTTTGCATGATTCTTTTGTCCCAACTTTATTTTTTCATTGCCAAACTCTAGAAATTAACTTGGGTATTTTAGGATTAATAAATAATTAGTTTTAAGCAGAATCCTATTAATCCTAATTAATTAGCTAGATGCTATTTTCCTAATATTTTAATTAGTAAATGAATTTATTTTTAACTTGTGATTAGTTATTCTATGTTAGTTTCTGTCACTCTAGTAGATGAACTTTTATTTATAATTAATAAAAGTTTTAATTTATTTTCTTAATAGAAATTGGATTAGGCCTAATATGAGTTTTATAATAGCTTTTTAATTAATTCTTTTTGCTCCTAGTTGCTTAGTGAAACCTTTTCTGTTAAGTTAACTTAAAACCATGATTAGGTTATATTAAGGAATTTTTGTTATATAAAAACTATTTTAGCTATTGTTTGGAGTAGGAAAAACTTTGAGTTGTTTTCTTTGAGTTTTTCTTTTGGATTTGGTTTTGGTTGTTTTGTTGTGTTATGTTACTTTTGTTATGTTGTGTTATGTGATCCTATTGCTTTGTGCTTATTGTGCTATTGTTTGTCTCGGTAGAGTTTCCGGAGTGCGAAGCTTGCTACTACGACTCTTTAGCTTACGAGGATCATCAGCAAGGCAAGTTTTGATCATGTTATTTCTATACCTATGTTTTTGTGCATTAGTAGTTGTCACCACCCCACCATGCATGCAGTAGTGAAATCTTGAAGTCATTAAACTTGAGTAGTATCATGTGGTAGGATGAACCAATCCCCTTGTTACCATGACCCCGGGACGTAGTAGTTACTTTGCTATGCTCAGAGACGGATTTGGGATGAGTGAAATTCATAAGCAAGATGTGAGAGTCAATGATGATGACAACCCCATGAACTACAATGATCAAGATGGACTTGGAAAATCACTCTTTGGGTGGAGGGCGGTTGACGGGCACCTGGAGCACCAGTGGTGGCGGGATGCATGGAGAAGCGCCATGACATCTCTGGAAAGCTTCACCCAGCCACAAATAGAAGGATGGATGCCCCATGACCGGAAGCTTACATGCAGCCGCAAGCCATTATGGGCTCTGGCTGGGTTGACCCTAGTAGTGACGCTGGCTGGACGGTACTACGAGAAGTAGACGAACGGTAGGATTGGATGGGTACCGGCAGAGCGGAAGAACTCTTTGGAAGACCTGTTTATTCGTCCGTCTTCAAACACCATGAAGTGCGAAGACTTTAAAGGAGGGAATGATTCTTATGGGAAAGTCGCAACCCTCTGCAGAGTTAAAGATCTAATCGATTAGCCGTGTCCCGATTACGGACATTTGAGCCTCTCGAACTTGGAAGTATTCGGATATCTCAACATTAAAACTAATGAATTAATTTGAGGGGTTTTTATGACTTAATAATTGGGAACGAGATATTGGTTGGCGGAACCATCTCAATAACTACCAACAATTGTAGTAATTTGCAAGTAAGTCCACTGTAGTAGGATAAAATTTGCTTTTCGCAAAATGATGAAACTTAGAGCTCCACAGCCAAAATGCATATAGAGTTAGTAACTTTATTATTGTTATTCTTCATGACTTGCCAGCTTATTCCAAAAGCTGACCTACATGGCTGCAACGTATTATGTTGCGTAGATATATTCGATCGGGAGTGAGGCTACGCTCGCTTGGCGATTGCCCTTGAGTCGGATGGACTCGCTTATCTTCGACGCTCCGCAGCATTAGTAGTTTATTTCTCATGAGTTGGCCTTAAGCCGAATTTATTCCCTTGTAATAAAGACTCTATATGAGAATCGTTTAATGATATTCAGGTGTGATTGAACTTTGATTACTTTATCGATGTACTGTGAGTACCAGCATGATCTTGGGATGGTACAGACACAGAGATTTGACCGATTTTGGGTCAGGTCGCTACAAAAGAACCGTTTGTTCTCTTTTTTTCATCGCACACACTGTTTTCTTTCTAACCATGTGCACATTATTTTATTCGCTCCTGTATATTTTTATTTTTGCCTGTAATTTATTATTCGAATTGTAAATTTTGAAATATGAAACGTGCTATTCAAATTCTCAGCACAATGGTTCAACAACGAATCCATAAATAAAATTTTCAGTACAATATGTTCAGTAATTACATGGTTAGACAACAATTAACTATGATGAACCACAATATTTATAGGCGGTAAAGGTGAAGAGACAAGTGTAAATCATTTTGACTGCCGATGGTGTTGAAGAAGCGGAATGCCCATAATGTGCCTTCCTGCATGCCATAGGCAGGAACAACTTTTGTCCAACCCCTTGTGATGATCGCCCGCCCATCCTTCACCGCCTTCAGGAAGACTTCTAGAGCATTATCATGTTAGCATGAATTATATACTTTAACCTTAGTTGCCTCCACTCCGATCATGTAGTTTGCAAGGTAATCATCAATAAATAGCTTCAGAAACCACTGAAAAGAGAAAAATATCTGATAATGAGGTCTAATAGAGTAACTTGTTGTGGGCAGGGGGAAAAGGCAACAAATTACTTACCATCCTAAAGTTCACTGTTGTCTTGGACAAAGTGTAAATAAAGAACTTAATTCCCATCACCCGTCTCTTTCACCTAACAATCTTTTTTAGTTTCCTCACTTGACGCTTGTTCATGAATATCTCATTGCCCCATATGCAAAAGGGATTGAAGCGTGGATCAGTACCGCTCATATATGTACCTACAAGCAACCAGTAAATGTTAGAAGCTAAACTGAGATTGCACAAATCATGTAAAATACAACTACCTACGTTCCTAAGTACAAGTATTTTTAGAGATTTCAATATGAACTACATACGGATGTATATAAAATTATAGATATAGTTTAGATTAGAATCTAGATTCACTCATTTTGCTCGTTATGTAGTCTACATTGGAATCTCTAAAAATACTTATATTTAGGAATAGATGGTGTATAAATGTTTAAAAATACTTATAGTTTAGATTAGAATAGATGGATACAATTGTTAATTGCAACAGGATTAACAACATCCTAATTCATGTTTTGTAAGTTTGTAGCCATTGAAATACAACTGTTAAGAAATGGATACAACTGTTAATTGCAATAGGCTTAATGGCCATTGAAACCGGTACTGATAAAAATGCAATTGGCAGAGTTAAACATCACAAGGCAGGTGCTGCCAGAGCAGATAATGGCCCAGTTGTCTATAAAGAGGTAGGGAAAATAGCCAAAACATGTTAGGCTATTTTACTACAACAAGCTTAATACATCGACCATAAAAAACATAGCCATTAATTGCAACTGGTATTGGTAATATTGAACTGGTGAGTACATACTTGGTAAGTCCCGAGAGGTAGTTGTTGGAGCTTTTCATCTTGACCAGAGCCCACCCAAAGTCAGCGGCGGCGGAGGCGAGCTATTCCTCCGGGTCGAAGCGTGGATAAGTGCAACTAACATATGTACCTACAGGCAACCAGTAAATGGTAGAAATTAAACCGCAATTGCACAAATGATGTGAAATACTGTAAGACATAGGATGCAGCTAACCTCGACGGCAAACAACAGCATCGGCCATTATGACCCTACGTAAGTACATGGACAGGCATGTTAAGTACAACAGGGTTAGCATCCACCAAAAATAGCACATGGGCAGCATCTCTAGTATATCTTCATTGCAGAGAGTAGCATGGTAGCAAAGGGACAGATTAAAAAATGGATACAACTGTTAATTGCAACAGGCTTAACAGCATCCTAAGTCATGTTTTGTAAGTTTGTAGCCATTGAAATACAACTATTTAAAAATGGATTCAACTATTAATTGCAACGGGCTTAATAGCCATTGAAATTGGTACTGATAAAAATGCAATTGGCAGAGTTAAACATCACAAGGCAGGTGCTGCGAGAGCAGAGAATGGCCCAGTTGTCTATAAAAGGTAGGGAAAGTAGCTAAAACATGTTAGGCATGTTTACTAGAACATGCTTAATATATCGATCATATAGAACATAGCCATTAATTGCAACTGGTATTGGTAAGGTTGAACTGGTGAGTACATACTTGGTAAGTCCCTAGATGTAGTTGCTGGGGCACTTCATCTTGGCCAGAGCCCGCCCAAAGTCAGCGGCGGCGGAGGCGAGTTGTTCCTCCTGGTCGAAGCGTGGATCAGTGACACTGACTTTTGTACCTACAGGCAACCAGTAAATGGTAGAAGTTAAACTGCAATTGCACAAATGATGTGAAATACTGTAAGACATGGGATGCAGCTAACCTCGATGGCAAAAAACATCATCGCCCGTTATGACCCTACATAAGTACATGGAAAGGCATGTTAAGTATAACAGGGTTAGCATCCACCAAAAATAGCAAATGGGCAGCATCTGTAGTGATATCCTGAGTCATGTGTTGTAAGTCTGTTGCTAGTATTGGTGAAATTGAGCTGGACAGATAATACTTGAACATCACACAGTGTGCAGTACCGAAATAAACAAGGCACGAACATGCTTAATACATCAATCGTACAAAACATAGCCATTGCAAGTGGTATTGGTAAGATTTAGCTGGTCAGATCATACCTGTGAAGTCCGGGGGGGTAGTCGTTGGGGCACTTCATCTAGGCCAGAGCCTGCACCATGTCGGCGGTGGCGGAGGCGAGGTGTTCCTTTGGGTCAACGCGCACAGCGGCCATCGCGCCATGGACCGCCATCAGCTCCTCGACCTCCACGTGATATGTGGTTGGGCTTGCACAACGATGCTCTGGAGGAAGGAGCGGTGGGGATTTGGATGCATGAGGATGTTTCGCAGGCGCCATTTAAGCAATCAGGCCGGGGGCGTGATAGAGATTGGTGGGTTACCTGACTGGATCCGAGTAGAATGTAGATGTGGTTGAAGTTAAGGTTGCGGCAGCGGAGTTTTGAGCTGCCGGTAGGGGAGGAGGGGGGGATACTGAGGAAATTTGATGGGTGGGGATGTGTTTGGAGGAATAAATTCTAAAATCGTGTGCTTAATGAAAATTTCGCTGTGAAACTTGAAACTTGGGCAGGGGAAACACACAACACAGACGAAGCGCATAAAATACTCGTGTGCGAGGAAACAGAAAATTGGTAGACACCGTCTCCAAAAAAATGTACAAGTGTAGCTGTTTTTTCAATCAATGGTACGCCTTGTTTATTAGGAAACATCGCACAAGCAACTGACTTAGGGATCATAAACGCAAAAAAACGCACACGGGTACGGCATAGAAACCGTGTGTTTTGTGATCTTCTAATGATTAAAGCAAAAAAAACGCACACAGGCACAGATGCTAATCAACGTTCAAAGCCCTAAAAGGATGCTCTTACTGACATTGTACGTTAATACTACAAACTTAAAGTACTACTGGTAATTTGCTCTAATACTACAAACTTAAACTACTTCTCACATGCTGCCATCGGGGCATGCTGGCCAGCCATCGGCGTTCTCCTTCCCGGCCTTGTAGGTGGTAGCCCACCGTGCTTTGATCTCCGCCAAGCTCTCCTCACCACGGCGTGCGGCCTCGTCTTTCTTGCGACAGCGGGACTCTCTTTTCTTGACTGCTTTCTGCCTTTTCCGCTCCTTTCGTGCGGCTTTGGCCGCCTCTAGATCCACCGCCCATTCGGCCATGGCAGCCTCAAAGTCCGCCCACATAACTTTGTAGCCTCCGGCGGCGATGAACTCGGCGTGGCGAGATGCCATCGCTTCCTTACCATGTGTGCGGTCGCGGGCGGCGGGATGCCATCGCTTCCTTACCAGTTACTGTGCACCGTGGTGCCATGAACGACGCTGGAGAGAGGTATGCGACAGAGGGGCCGGGAAGCCGTACAGTGCGGTGGTTTTTAAGAGCACAAACGACAAACGACAAAGGAAATTTGGCTTCCCTTACAATTTTGCTCATTCATTATCACACAGGGTTAATTTCCGTCGCTTCCGGAAACATTGTGCGCTGAGCCTATTCTGTGTTGCATTCTGATTGGCCGGAACCCCAGCCATGCGGATCGCAAGTGTGGATCGTAGGATGCGCCGTGATCGAATGGCAATCCACGCCCCTCATATCACATCCGTGCAGCTGTAGCTGGATTGGATTTATATGCGCTAAATTCCTAGAAAATGCACATAATCCCCTAAATATGGTAAATGAGCCCAAAAAAATGCTAAATTTGAGCATGGTGATTTGCAGGGTGTATGTTCATCGTAGAAAAAAACTCCAGTGCAAAGAACGAAGAAAATTTGGATTCCCCTTCAATCTAGGTGATTTCCCTCTCGAAAGCATGGAACTTCCTCGTTGATGGTTCGATTTATGAAGGGCGTGCATGGCGACATAAGCCAAACCTTCTCAAATTTTTACCAGGGCATGGTGGGGTCATACCATGGCACCATGCCAGGCATAATGTTTTTCAAGCATTTATTTCATTTTTATATAGTTGAAAATCCAATAAACAAACGTTTGTGGTTGACTATTGCCACATATTTCATCGAAATATATGTCCATTCGTTGTAAAAGGCATGCGAATTTACTAAATGACACGAGCATGGTTTTCTAGGCATTTCTTGTGTGCCCTTTCATGCACCGATTGTTTGAACTTGAATTATGTGCATTAATTCCTAGAAAATGCACATAATCCCCTACATATGGTAAATGAACCCGAAAAAGTGCCAAATTTTAACACGGTGATTTGTAGGGTGTATGTTCATCATAGAAAAAAAACTCATGGACAAAGGACAAAGGAAATGTGGACCCCCTTCAATCTTGGTGATTTCCCCCTCGAAACCATGAAACTTCCTCGGTGATGGTTCGATTAATGAAAGGCGTGCATGATGACATAAGGAAAACATTCTCAAAATTTCTACCAGGGCACAGTGAGGCCATACCATGGCACCACGTCAGGCGTCATGTTTTCCAAGCATGTATTTAATTTTTGTATAGTTGTTAACCCAGTAAACGACGCGTTTATGGTTGACTATTGCCACACATTTCCTTGAAATATCAGCCCATTCCTTGTAAAAGGCATGAGAATGTACTAAATAGCACGAGCATGATTTTCGAGACCGTTCTTGTGCATCTTTTCATGCACCAATGTTCGAATTTGAATCATGTGCATTAATGCCTAGAAAATGCAAATAATCCCCTGAATATGGTACATGAGGCTGGAAAATGTCAAATTTGAACACGTTGCATTTGAGGTTGTATGTTGATCGTTGGAAAAAAAACTGAATGACAAACTAGGACGGAAATTTGGATTCCCCTTCAATCTTGGTGATTTCCCTCTCGAAAGCATGGAACTTCCTCGGTGATGGTTCTATTTATGAAGGGCGTGCATGACAACATAAATCAAACCTTCTCAGCTTTTAACCAGGGCACGGTGAGGCCATTCCATGGCACCATGCCAGGCATCATGTTTTTCAAGCACGTTTTTTGTTTTTCTATAGTTGATAACCTAGTAAATGACGCGTTTGTGGTTGACTATTGCCACACATTCCCTTGAAATCTCTGCCCATTCCTTGTAAAAACCTTGAGAATTTACTAAATACCACGAGTATGGTTTTTCCAGACCATTCTTGTGCACCTTTTCATGCACCGATTGTTCGAATTTGAATTATCTGGATTAATGCCTAGAAAATGCACATAATCCCCTAATATGGTAAATGAGCCCGAAAAAAATGCCAAATTTGAACATGTTGCATTCGAGGGGGTATGTTGACTGTAGAAAAAACTGAATGACAAGCAAGGAAGGAAATTTGGATTCCCGACCCCTTCAATCTTGCTGATTTCCCCCTCGAAACCATGAAATTTCTTTGGTGATGGTTCAATTTATGAATGGCGTGCATGACGACATAAGACAAACGTTCTCAAATTTTTACCAGGGCATGGTGAGGCCATACCATGGCACCACGCCAGGTGTCATGTTTTCCAAGCATGTATTTCATTTTTGTATAGTACCTAGTAAACACATTTCCTTAAAATATCTGCCCATTCCTTGTAGAAGGCATGAGAATTTACTATATAGCACGATCATGGTTTTCCAGACTGTTCTCGTGCACCTTTTCAAGCACTGATTGTTTGAATTTGAATTATGTGCATTAATGCCTAGAAAATGCACATAATCCCTTAAATATTATAAGTGAACCCGGAAAAGTGCCAAATTTGAACACGGTGATTAGCAGGGTTTATGTTCATCATAGAAAAAAACTCATGGACAAAGGACAAACGAAATTTGGATTCCCATTCATTCTCGGCGATTTACTAGCTCACACGATTCATCTCCGTCGCCTCTTCGAATCGTGTGTGTTCACACACACATGCAAAAGGAGAAAGGAAATCCTCGCCCACTTCATTATAGACTCTGCACCTCATCAACTTCTATCGTGGCGGCCACCCTAAGCTCGACAGTTGTTATCGGCGGGCAAAGGTCGCGCTCCAAACGGCACGGGATTTCGCCCCTACCGCTTTCCACCGCCTATCTGCACCGACATTCTAGACTCTGGTCGACTGGGGTTTTCTGCGGGATTGGGTCGGGGATTTTTCTCATGGAGAAGGTAATCAACATAGCGAAATATTCACTCATATCTTATTGCAGTCCGTCCGTCGCTGTTAATAAACCGGCGGAAATCGCGGTGGAATCATTTTTGTTCTAGCTGATTCGTGGGTGTGCATTCATGTGTCCACAGTGGGAGCACAAATCGGGCAAGTGTGGTCGCGGCCAGTCGGAAACGAAGTTCTATCTCACCATTCCGGATGACTTTACGGAGTGCTCGGTATGTTCAATCTCAATCTACCATGGTCGGCATGGCCTAAATTTGTGAACACATACCGTCTATTGCTACATTATATATATATATTTGCATCAAATATTTGTTACATTATCTATTTTTAACTATATATTTTTGTACTTTGCTTTCATCTATTGTCACAGCCCTAGAGCTTGTTTGTAACTAGTAGCATTGCATCCATGCATCTTGTTAATTTTCATGAAATTTGAAATGGGGATGATCAAGCCCTAGCACTAAACCAATTCAAATAGGTTCAAATTCAAAAAAATATTTTCAAAAACCCAAACTGGTTTGCAAAAATATTCATGATTAATGGAAAAGGGTGAAAACCATATCCAGAGATGATGGATATTTTTCCAAGACATTTTTGGATATTTGAATAAACCATGTTGTATTTGAATTGGGGCATTTAAAAAAAACTATTAATATTTTAAATGCTCCAACAATTCTGAAAAATAGTTAAGGGCCTCTGCAATAATTCAGATAATGCCCACAATTATTTTCAAGATTTATTTAAATGGTTTAGTATTTTACTAAACTAAAACAAAATAGTTACAGAAAAAATTAGAAAACTAAAACAAAGAAATAAGAGAGAGAGAGAAACTTACATGGCAGCCCACCTACCTGGCGTCCGAACCGGCCCAGCTTCCCCCCCCTGGCCCAGTTGGCCCGGCCCACCAACCGCCTCGCCGCTCATCGCCTACCTCTGCCAGTAGGCAGAGGAGGGACACGGCGACCGCGCCGAGCTAGCCACGCCTCCTCCCTGCCCTCCTGCTTGCCACCGAGGCGCCTCCGACGCGTCTGGAGACGCCCCGCAGCCCCCTCTGCCTCTCCCCTCACTCTCTGTTCTCTCCCTCGCTCTCTAGCTTCTTCCCCGAGTGCGACCGAACAGAGCCGCCGCCACCAACGCCGTTCGCCGCGGCCACTTCCACCACCTAGCCTCCCCAGCATGTCTAAGAAATCCGCCTCCGTCGTCTACGCCTCCTCGAGGACACACACACCACCGGACGCCCCACATCATCGTCATCCTCAACTTCTTCATTGCCGGCCGCGGAGATCCCCTCGCCGCCGCTCGCTCGGTGCCTCCCGAGCCACCCGACACCGCCAAACGACGCGGCTGTGAGATTCTGCTCCGGACCCTCTTCTTCCTCTCTCATTTCGCCGCTAGCCTCATCATCAACCATGATCAAGCTCGCCTCGCCGAGCTCGTCGTCGGCGCTTATTCCGCGACCTTTTGGTCACACCACCATGTCCAACGGATTCGTGGCACGCGTGTGTCATGCATATGCCGTTAGCTAGTCGATCCGCACGCCGTAGCTCTGAAACCGCCGCCAACCGAGCCTTGCCGCCGCCAAACCTCGTCGCCGGCAGGGATTCCGCCACCCCGCACCTCCGTTGGTCTCCCAGATGGCGGGATCAAGGGCACCCTCCGGTGCCCTCAAGACGCCCCACCGCTGCCCTAGCGTCACTCCGCGAGCCACCGCCGCTCGGTTGGTCGTCGCCGTTTAACTCCGCCACGCTGACGTGGCCTTGTCATTAGCTGCTAATGGCCGCGCTAACCAACCCTAGTGCCACTGCCATGTGGGCCCTGCGCCTGTTTAGTTTACCTTAATTTCCTGTTTAGATTAGTGCTAACCCTGTAGGCCCCACAGGTCAGTTTGACCTGGCCACGTCACTTGTTGACCTGACCCCACATGTCAGTGACCCTAGCCTTCACTGTGAGACTGATCAGCGGGTCCCGCTGGTCAGGTTTGACCCTGGCCGCCCTGTTGACTCGCTGACGTCACATTGACGTCAGTCGATATAATAACTAGTTTTACGGATTTAATATAATTTAGGAAATTCCAGAAAATGCTATAAACTTCAATAAATCATAGAAATTCAACCGTAACTCGGATTGAAATAATTTATATATGAAAAATGATCAGAAAAATATGAAGAATCTGTTTATGGCATTTTCATGCATGTTTGAACAAGTTAACCTCACTGAATAGGATGAATCATGATTAGGGTAATTTATGAACTAGCATTTGGAGTTGTAATTTGTTCTTGCTTGAGTTCCACTCCAATTAACCTGGCTAGATATTGCATTAGGTGAATTCAGTTCCTTAACATGATCATGCATCATATATGTGCATTGCATTGATTGTGTTCTTTCTCTCGATTGCGGTGTTTGTCCCTCTCGGTAGACGGTATTCAACGATGAGTTCAATGACACCGATGAAAAACTATATTATCTTGAAGTGCTGTGCAAGCAAAACCCCTTGTTCATTCCGATACAATCCCACTCTCTCGCTCCTGCTCTATTTTACTGCATTAGGACAACAACGACTCATGTGTTACTGCTGCATGTAGCTGAACCCTTGATCCTTTGCATGACTGTCATTCCACAAGAATTAGATGAAACCCACTAGCATGAGTAGGAATTGTTTGAGCCATGTTGTGCCTACTCATTTATGCTTGTTGTCATGCACTCATTGCTTAGAGTTGAGTCGGGTCCGATTCATCGGGAATGAATTGGAATTGTTATGAGCATGTCCTATTGTGTGTGAGCTAAGTGTGTGAACACGATTTGGTAAAGGTAGCGGTGAGAGGCCATGTAGGAGTACATGGTGGGTTGTCTCATTGAAACCGTCCTCGTGAACTGAGTTACGTGTTTGTGATCCATGAAATAGTTACTACCAAGCATTGGGATCCTTAATTGACCCTCTCGGCTTCTTAACCACCCTTGTCCTCGGTCAGGGAGTTGCAAGTAGTTTCGTGTTTGTAGCATGTCAGAGCCGCACGCAACACTGACCTTAGGGGTGGGTTGTGTTGCGGTAGGCACCGTGGGTCGGTGTACCGAAAGTGCCCGTTTGGTATCTCGGGAACCCTGCACACATCGTTCGGGCTGTATGGGAAACCTCGGCGGACTCCTGCGGATGGAACCCGAATAGGCGATAAACCTGGACTAGGGACTTGAGTGTTTAGGTAGGCCGTGGCCGACACCCACGTTGGGCTTCCGCTTGAAGGTTGCCGAGTACATGTCGTGTAAACGGCGGTAAGTGGTGAGCGCGTGTGAAGAAGTACACCCCGCAGGGTTTAATATGATCTATTGAATAGCCGTGTCCGCGGAGAAGGACTTCTGGGTTGCCTATATCAGTTCATAGACAAGTGAAAGTGGATACTCTAAAATGCGCAAGATAAGCGTGAGTGCTATGGATGGCGTTCTCGTAGGGAGACGGGATCGGGTCCATAGTGGTGTATTGATATGGTGAATATGTGGACTCGTGCGCCACCTCAAAGAGTTACTTGCAATGTAGTTCGGGATAGCCACCGAGTCAAAGCTGGCTTGCTGCAGTCAAACTCCACCACCCCTTTTGATAATGATGCATATGTAGTTAGATCTGATGTAAGTCTTGCTGAGTACAATTGTACTCACGTTTGCTTATTTTATGTTTTGCAGAGAGACGTCAGTCTCGCTAGTAGTTCCGCTTGGACTTCGACGTTTAGCTTGTTACCTCAGCTACGATCTTGTGCCCTCGGCAGGATCTGGTAGATAGTCAGGCTTCTCAGCCTTTTTCATTTATAGTTGTCTGTACTCAGACATGATTAGCTTCCGCTTGTGCTTTGACTTGTATGTTCTGAGTGTTGGGTCATGAGACCCATGTTTGTAATATCTCGCTCCTCGGAGCCTAATGAATAAATATCTGAGTCGTAGAGTTATGTTGTGATGCCACGTCGTATTTACACATATTGAGCATATTGTGTGTATGTTTGAAATGCTTGGTATGTGTGGGATCCGACAAACTAGTTGTTTATCCTCGGCAGCCTCTCATATGGGGAAATGTAGTCTCGTGCTTTCCGAGCGATAGTAGTCCGCTTCTGCCCGGTTCACGGAGTCCTGCTAGCCCAAAGACTACCGCTTGGACACTTGACTGGCGGCATGTGTTTCGCCGTTCCTATGTCCGTCCTTCGGGAAATGTCACGCGGTGTTATTCGAGTCCTGCCTAGCCTGCTACAGCCCAGATACGGAGTCCTGTTAGCCAGTGCTACAGCCCGAATATATACGTTGATGACCGACATGCTCGATGTGATTCATGTATGCCTGTCCCCATAGGTTAGCGCCGCTTTGGGTTCACGACTAGCCATGTCGGCCGGGTTCTTTGTCATATGGATGCTAGCGACACTATCATATACGTGAGCCAAAAGACGCAAACGGTCTCGGGCCATGGTAAGGCGACACCGTGGGAATACCGTCGTGAGGCCGCAAAGTGATATGATGTGTTACATGCTGGATCGGTGTGACTTAGGATCGGGTCCCGACAGCGTTGGTATCGAGCCTCGACTGCTGAGGATTACCAAGCCAAACTGGTGAAGTTGAGTCTAGAAATGCTTTAGTTATGTAAGGGAATTGATTGTGGAAGGAACGTAAGGCTCTTTTTACTCCTTATACCTCATGGCCTTCTCGATCCGAGTCATCCTCTTCTCTCTACGGGTTAAGAACTAGGCTTCTCATCTATCTATCGAGGATGACGTGTTACTAATCCATAGACTTATAAGATTGTGGGTTTAATCCCCAGTTCAGTTCCTACTATTTCTACATGATAACTGTTGATCTCAGAATCTTGTTATGATGTTGTTGAGTGGTTACGCCACCATTTCTGCAGGACGTCTCAAATCATTTTGAGCATTTACAGCCGTTATGCTGTCCGAGTCATCCCAGGTCTCTAAATAGTCTGATGCATTTGCAAATCCTTTCCTTCCGTTTCCGATGTCCTTTTTGGTCAGAATAAGCACACTAACCAGTCGGACGAGGTACTCTGTTGCCTCGACATATATGTTGGAACTATTATTATGACCCTAGATGTTTAGGAAGTCACCTAGCAATTTAGCAATGCTTTTGTATCCCCAGTGTGATGATTCTGGCCATCATTTTCGAAAGCATCCCGTGATGCCATTTAGTAGTAGGTATTCTACTCCTGGGTTCTGAACCCGAGATTCACCCTACTTACTTCATGTTGTTAGTATTTGCTAGTGCCCTTAGGATATTAGTAACCTTGCATTAGTCCTCGAGGTCTGTGGTATTTCCCTCCCCCTAATACTACGAACCGCTTATGGCAGAAGTTCCTTGTTAAATCAAAACATCACAATAAGACTGCTCTTGAGGAGTTCTCCATTCATAATTGTGACTCTGCCAGTTCTACCTTTTCTGCCTGGATTATCCGGAAGAAATGTTGAGCTTGCTCGACATACCAATCTGTGCATCCACAACTCAGAAAGTTATATGCTCCTCAGGTTGCTCTCTTTAGTTGTATCCCGACCATCCTCTATCAGTTGATAATCAAGGGTATGCGTACATCGTTTATCGATGCCTATTACTCATATGGTCCGTCAAGCCATTCTATTCCAGAATGACTAGGAGAAACAAACTCCAGTACCTTGTCCATTTCTAGGATTAGGTCAAAGCAGTTGTATTCCGCAGATCAAAGTGTCATCCAGCTTTTGATTCTGTTTTACCCTGAAGTATTGCCATCTTATGTCAAGAATGTCATGGGAATTGCACAACCTCTTAGGAATTCTTGACGCAGTGATACTTCTCGCCATCACTATTCACTCCTCGGTTCCGTGTTGGTGCAACCGGAATGCCGACAAGTGAGTTGTGATGTGTGACATCAGTACTCCGAGCAACTCGTTGCTTGGTAGCTAATGGACAATATCCTCCTTCTTAGCGTGTTGGTTATTAAATCATCATCCTAAGATTGATCGTGCTACCTAGTCCTTATTTCGGTGCACATTTCGATTGATGAGTTAGGATCTTGTCTAGTCCTCACTGCTCAATCATATCGCCTTGCCCCGAAAAGCAAGATTTTCTCGAGCTTAGTAATATATCGGTGGTTCATGACTTTCCAAATATCTTCTTGAAGTGTTATCAGTTGTCACCGATCGCTATGTTGAGTTCATGATCATATTGGTTTTCTTCTAAACCACCCATTCTCCAAGAATCGTGTTGGGTATCCACGAGCTAGTTGGTTAAGCTAGACAACAACTTGGAGAGTTGGAAGATAAAAGCTTGTCCAACTTAGTTCGCTCCAAAGGGATATTCTTGTGTAGTGTGTGTTGAAGAAAGATGATATCTTCATCGATTGGTCCTGTGATCGATTGTTGGACCTATTGTCTTATCAATTCGTTGACTTGAGTATGGGCCATTGTCAAGTCAAATCAGTACCAACGGTGCTCGTAATGTTGTCTTACTCGTGGTTGATCCCTCGAGCATACACCATTATACCTTTTGGTCTGACCAATGCTATCACCGTGTTCACATGATGGTGGAAGTCCAGTGATATGGAAATTCCGATGAGTTGTTGTTGAGCCCATCAGCAGCATTTTGTCTCCCCCATGAGTCATGTTGAACATCAACCTAGTGTTGGAAACTTGTGTAAGCATTTCTTCGTGTGCCGTTCATGAAGCCTATGTTTGGATGTAAGTAGCGACTTCCTCTAATTCATGTGCATCTGATGCAAGTTGCCGCCGTGAATTTCAGAAAGGTTTGTTTTGCCTCCTCGGGAATCATCCCAATTCAGTCATGCATACGTGCGAGGTATTCTGTGGTTCGGAGACTTGCAACCTTCGCTCTACATGTGTCCCTAGCACACCAAGCCACTGATTGATTGTTCAAGGAGAAGAAGTTCCTTCTTAAGAGCATGCCTTATGCAAGGACTTCAATATCCTCGATTATGGTTCCCCACCTGAACTTGGTAGTGTTTATCATAAGACTACTACGTGGCCATGCTTGTCTGGGACAACGTGTTCACCTGTTTGTAGCAGAACCCGCTCATGTTTTGGAGCTTGCTACTTTAGTTCACTCCCCGAGAATCTCGCAAAGTCATATCGTCGGTTTTGGTTGCAACCTTTCCTTTTCAGACATGCTGAGTCTGAAGTATCCCATCACCAATCGGATCTGAATCTCAGGCAGATATGATGGTTGGAACATTCGGACAGTTGCATTTCGTTCCCAGTTTGTACCGTCCTCGTGCCATTCCACTATGGGTCGCCTTCTTAGTAATTCTTGTCCAGGTTCATCTTCAAAAGTGGACTTACCATGGGTCCCCTCCACCTCCGACGATAAGCAAAAATCATCCATTGTGTTGTCTTCAACAAGGTAGTCCACATCATCCATTCTAGTCCGGGTGTACCATTTCTTTGCATTCCACCAAATGATCGCTTGTGATTGCCCTAGGCTGGTATAAAGAGTTCAAATGATCTATGGATCAAAAGTAATTCTTTTTGCCACTTAAGGGAATAGTTCTTTGCGTCACCTTTCTCGAGGTGCCCCGTTATTGAATCATGATAAATATTTCCTCGCCACCTTGACCCATCCACCATCTTTTAAAGCATGGAATTGTTGCCACTAATCAAACCTCGTCGTTGTTCTTCCATCCTCTCGATGTGTTTTGTGTCTCAACTCGAGATGTGTCACCGTCTCTCATCCGTGAGTCGATCATGTTTACTTGATCTTCGTGAAGATCGAATCATGTAGGGTTTTCCCCTTCTTTCTGTTGTCGTGTCGAGTGAAGACCTCGAAAGCAAGGACGTCAAGACCAAAATGATGGAA
Organism: Aegilops longissima; assembly: GCA_021605205.1. NCBI lineage: Eukaryota > Viridiplantae > Streptophyta > Magnoliopsida > Poales > Poaceae > Aegilops > Aegilops longissima. The sequence goes on from CM038678.1 coordinate 371,463,815, forward strand.
TGAATCAACATTTTCGAGAAGGGCAAATGGATCATGAAGATTGTGATAGTTTGTGACTCCCCTTTTCCTCTTACCTCACGTCTTGAATCTCGGGGCGAGATTCTTGTTTAGTGGGAGTGAGTTGTCACAGCCCTAGAGCTTGTTTGTAACTAGTAGCATTGCATCCATGCATCTTGTTAATTTTCATGAAATTTGAAATGGGGATGATCAAGCCCTAGCACTAAAGCAATTCAAATAGGTTCAAATTCAAAAAAATATTTTCAAAAACCCAAACTGGTTTGCAAAAATATTCATGATTAATGGAAAAGGGTGAAAACCATATCTAGAGATGATGGATATTTTTCCAAGACATTTTTGGATATTTGAATAAACCATGTTGTATTTGAATTGGGGCATTTTAAAAAAACTATTAATATTTTAAATGCTCCAACAATTCTGAAAAATAGTTAAGGGCCTCTGTAATAATTCAGATAATGCCCACAATTATTTTCAAGATTTATTTAAATGGTTTAGTATTTTACTAAACTAAAACAAAACAGTTACAGAAAAAATTAGAAAACTAAAACAAAGAAATAAGAGAGAGAGAGAAACTTACCTGGCAGCCCACCTACCTGGCGTCCGAACCGGCCCAGCTTCCCCCCCTCGCTGGCCCAGTTGGCCCGGCCCACCAACCGCCTCGCCGCTCGTCGCCTACCTCTGCCAGTAGGCAGAGGAGGGACACGGCGACCGCGCCGAGCTCGCCACGCCTCCCCGCCTCCTGCTTGCCACCGAGGCGCCTCCGACGCGTCTCGAGACGCCTGCAGCCCCCTCGCCTCTCCCTCACTCTCTGTTCTCTCCCTCGCTCTCTAGCTTCTTCCCCGAGTGCGACCGAACAGAGCCGCCGCCACCGACGCCGTTCGCCGCGGCCACTTCCACCGCCTAGCCTCCCCAGCATGTCTAAGAAATCCGCCTCCGTCGTCTACGCCTCCTCGAGGACACACACACCACCGGACGCCCCACATCATCGTCATCCTCAACTTCTTCATTGCCGGCCGCCGGAGATCCCCCTCGCCGCTTCGCTCGCTCCGGTGCCTCCCCGAGCCACCCGACACCGCCAAACGACGCGCTGTGAGATTCTGCTCCGGACCCCTCTTCTTCCTCTCACATTTGCGCCCGCTAGCCTCATCCCCAACCATGACCGAAGCTCGCCTCAGCCCGAGCTCGTCGTCGGCGCTATTCCGGCGACCTTTTGGTCACACCACCATGTCCAACGGATTCGTGGGCACGCGTGTGTCATGCATATGCCGTTAGCTAGTCGATCCGCACGCCGTAGCTACGAAACCGCCGCCAACCGAGCCTTGCGGCCGCCAAACCTCGTCGCCGGCAGGGATTCCGGCCACCCCCGCACCTCCCGTTGGTCTCCCTAGATGCGCGGGATCAAGGGCTCCCACCTGGTGCCCTCAGCGCGCCCCAGCCGCTGCCCTAGCGTCACTCCGGCGAGCCACTGCCGCTCGGTTGGTCGTCGCCGGCCTAACTCCGGCCACGCTGACGTGGCCTTGTCATTAGCTGCTAATGGCCGCGCTAACCAACCCTAGTGCCACTGCCATGTGGGCCCTGCGCTGCTTAGTTTACCTTAATTTCTGTTTAGATTAGTGCTAACCTCAGAGGCCCCACAGGCGGTTTGACTGCCACGCCACTTGTTGACTGACCCCACATGTCGCTGACCCTAGCCTTCATGTGAGACTGATCAGCGGGTCCCGCTGGTCAGGTTTGACCTGGCCGCCCTGTTGACTCGCTGACGTCACATTGACGTCAGGGTGACGCAATAACTAGTTTTCTGGATTTAATATAATTTAGGAAATTCCAGAAAATGCTATAAACTTCAATAAATCATAGAAATTCAACCGTAACTCGGATTGAAATAATTTATATATTAAAATGATCAGAAAAATATGAAGAATCTGTTTATGGCATTTTCATGCATGTTTGAACAAGTTAACCTCACTGAATAGGATGAATCATGATTAGGGTAATTTATGAACTAGCATTTGGAGTTGGAATTTGTTCTTGCTTGAGTTCCACTCCAATTAACCTGGCTAGATATTGCATTAGGTGAATTCAGTTCCTTAACATGATCATGCATCATATATGTGCATTGCATTGATTGTGTTCTTTCTCGATTGCGGTGTTTGTCCCTCTCGTAGACGGTATTCGACGATGAGTTCGATGACACCGATGAAAACTATATTATCTTGAAGTGCCGTGCAAGCAAAACCCCTTGTTCATTCCGATACAATCCCACTCTCTCGCTCCTGCTCTATTTTACTGCATTAGGACAACAACGACTCATGTGTTACTTGCTGCGGTAGCTGAACCCTTGATCCTTTGCATGACTGTCATTCCACAAGAATTAGATGAAACCCACTAGCATGAGTAGGAATTGTTTGAGCCATGTTGTGCCTACTCATTTATGCTTGTTGTCATGCACTGCATCGCTTAGAGTTGAGTCGGGTCTGATTCATCGGGAATGAATTGGAATTGTTATGAGCATGTCCTATTGTGTGTGAGCTAAGTGTGTGAACACGATTTGGTAAAGGTAGCGGTGAGAGGCCATGTAGGAGTACATGGTGGGTTGTCTCATTGAAACCGTCCTCAGAACTGAGTTCGTGTTTGTGATCCATGAAACAGTTACTACCACGCATTGGGATCCTTAATTGACCCTCTCGGCTTCTTAACCACCCTTGTCCTCATCAGGGAGTTGCAAGTAGTTTCGGTGTTTGTAGCATCTTGGGGGCGCACGCAACGCTGACCTTAGGGGTGGGTTGTGTTGCGGTAGGCACCGTGGTCGGTGTACCGAAAGTGCCCGTTTGGTATCTCGGGAACCCTGCACACATCGTTCGGGCTGTATGGGAAACCTCGGCGGACTCCTGCGGATGGAACCGAATAGGCGATAAACCTGGACTAGGGACTTGAGTGTTTAGGTAGGCCGTGGCCGACACCCACGTTGGGCTTCCGCTTGAAGGTTGCCGAGTACATGTCGTGTAAACGGCGGTAAGTGGTGAGAGCGTGTGAAGAAGTACACCCTGCGGGGTTTAATATGATCTATTGAATAGCCGTGTCCGCGGAGAAGGACTTCTGGGTTGCCTATATCAGTTCATAGACAAGTGAAAGTGGATACTCTAAAATGTGCAAGATAAGCGTGAGTGCTATGGATGGCGTTCTCGTAGGGAGACGGGATCGGGTCCATAGTGGTGTATTGATATGGTGAATATGTGGACTCGTGTGCGCCACCTCAAAGAGTTACTTGCATTCGTAGTTCAGGATAGCCACCGAGTCAAAGCTGGCTTGCTGCAGTCAAACTCCACCACCCCTTTTTGATAATGATGCATATGTAGTTAGATCTGATGTAAGTCTTGCTGAGTACAATTGTACTCACGTTTGCTTATTTTATGTTTTGTAGAGAGACGTCAGTCTCGCTAGTAGTTCCGCTTGGACTTCGACGTTTAGCTTGTTACCTCAGCTAGCCCTCGGCAGGATCTGGTAGATAGTCAGGCTTCTCAGCCTTTTTCATTTATAGTTGTCTGTACTCAGACATGATTAGCTTCCGCTTGTGCTTTGACTTGTATGCTCTGAGTGATGGGTCATGAGACCCATGTTTGTAATATCTCGCTCCTCGGAGCCTAATGAATAAATATCTGAGTCGTAGAGTTATGTTGTGATGCCACGTCGTATTTACACATATTGAGCATATTGTGTGTATGTTTGAAATGCTTGGTATGTGTGGGATCCGACAAACTAGTTGTTTATCCTCGGCAGCCTCTCATATGGGGAAATGTAGTCTCGTGCTTACGAGCGATAGTAGTCCGCTTCTGCCGGTTCACGGACTCCTGCTAGCCCAGACTACTGCTTGGACACTTGACTGGCGGCATGTGTTTCACGCCGTTCCTATATCTGTCCCTTTGGGAAATGTCACGCGGTGTTATTCGAGTCCTGCCTAGCTGCTACAGCCGGGATACCGGAGTCCTGTTAGCCCAAGTGCTACAGCCCGAATATATACGTTGATGACCGACATGCTCGATGTGATTCATGTATGCCTGTCCCCATAGGTTAGCGCCGCTTTGGGTTCACGACTAGCCATGTCGGCCCGGTTCTTTGTCATATGGATGCTAGCGACACTATCATATCGTGAGCCAAAAGACGCAAACGGTCCCGGGCCATGGTAAGGCGACACCGTGGGAATACCGTGCGTGAGGCCGCAAAGTGATATGATGTGTTACATGCTGGATCGGTGTGACTTAGGATCGGGGTCCGACAGCGTTGGTATCGAGCCCGATGCTGAGGATTACCAAGCCAAACTGGTCGAAGTTGAGTCTAGAAATGCTTTAGTTATGTAAGGGAATTGATTGTGGAAGGGAACGTAAGGCTCTTTTTACTCCTTATACCTCATGGCCTTCTGATCTGAGTCATCCTCTTCTCTTCTACGGGGTTAAGAACTAGGCTTCTCATCTATCTATCAGGATGACGTGTTACTAATCCATAGACTTATAAGATTGTGGGTTTAATCCCCAGTTCAGTTCCTACTATTTCTACATGATAACTGTTGATCTCAGAATCTTGTTATGATGTTGTTGAGTGGTTACGCCACCATTTCTGCAGGACGTCTCAAATCATTTTGAGCATTTACAGCCGTTATGCTGTCCGAGTCATCCCAGGTCTCTAAATAGTCTGATGCATTTGCAAATCCTTTCCTTCCGTTCCGATGTCCTTTTGGTCGAATAAGCACACTAACCGATCGGACGAGGTACTCTGTTGCCTCGACATATATGTTGGAACTATTATTATGACCCTAGATGTTTAGGAAGTCACCTAGCAATTTAGCAATGCTTTTGTATCCCAGTGTGATGATTCGGCAATCATTTTGAAAGCATCCGTGATGCCATTTAGTAGTAGGTATTCTACTCCCTGGGTTACGAACCGAGATTCACCCTACTTACTTCATGTTGTTAGTATTTGCTAGTGCCCTTAGGATATTAGTAACCTTGCATTAGTCCTCGAGGTCCGTGGTATTTCCTCCCCTAATACTACGAACCGCTTATGGCGAAGTTCCTTGTTAAATCAAAACATCACAATAAGAGTGCTCTTGAGGAGTTCTCCATTCATAATTGTGACTCTGCCAGTTCTACCTTTTCTGCCTGGATTATCCGGAAGAAATGTTGAGCTTGCTCGACATACCAATCTGTGCATCCACAACTCAGAAAGCTATATGCTCCTCGAGTTGCTCTCTTTAGTTGTATCCCGACCATCCTCTATCAGTTGATAATCAAGGGTATGCGTACATCGTTTATCGATGCCTATTACTCATATGGTCCGTCAAGCCATTCTATTCCAGAATGACTAGGAGAAACAAACTCCAGTACCTTGTCCATTTCTAGGATTAGGTCAAAGCAGTTGTATTCCGCAGATCAAAGTGCCATCCAGCTTTTGATTCTGTTCTACCCTGAAGTATTGCCATCTTATGTCAAGAATGTCATGGGAATTGCACAACCTCTTAGGAATTCTTGACGCAGTGATACTTCTCGCCATCACTATTCACTCCTCGGTTCCGTGTTGTTGCAACCGGAATGCCGACAAGTGAGTTGTGATGTGTGACATCAGTACTCCGAGCAACTCGTTGCTTGGTAGCTAATGGACAATATCCTCCTTCTTAGCGTGTTGGTTATTAAATCATCATCCTAAGATTGATCGTGCTACCTAGTCCTTATTTCTGGTGCACATTTCGATTGATGAGTTAGGATCTTGTCTAGTCCTCACTCGTTCAATCATATCGCCTTGCCCTGAAAAGCAAGATTTTTCTCGAGCTTAGTAATATATCGGTGGTTCATGACTTTCCAAATATCTTCTTGGAAGTGTTATCAGGTTGTCACCTGACCGCTATGTTGAGTTCGTGATCATATTGGTTTTCTTCTAAACCACCCGTTCTCCAAGAATCTGTGTTGGGTATCCCTGAGCTAGTTGGTTAAGCTAGACAACAACTTGGAGAGTTGGAAGATAAAAGCCTGTCCAACTTAGTTCGTTCCAAAGGGATATTCTTGTGTAGTGTGTGTTGAAGAAAGATGATATCTTCATCGATTGGTCCCTGTGATCAGTTGCTGGACCTATTGTCTTATCAATTCGTTGACTTGAGTATGGGCCATTGTCAAGTCAAATCAGTACCAACGGTGCTCGTAATGTTGTCTTACTCGTGGTTGATCCCTCGAGCATACACCATTATACCTTTTGGTCTGACCAATGCTATCACCGTGTTCACATGATGGTGGAAGTCCAGTGATATGGAAATTCCGATGAGTTGTTGTTGAGCCCATCAGCAGCATTTTGTCTCCCCCATGAGTCATGTTGAACATCAACCTAGTGTTGGAAACTTGTGTAAGCATTTCTTCGTGCGCCGTTCATGAAGCCTATGTTTGGATGTAAGTAGCGACTTCCTCTAATTCATGTGCATCTGATGCAAGTTGCCGCCGTGAATTTCAGAAAGGTTTGTTTTGCCTCCTCGGGAATCATCCCAATTCAGTCATGCATACGTGCGAGGTATTCTATGGTTCGGAGACTTGCAACCTTCGCTCTACATGTGTCCCTAGCACACCAAGCCACTGATTGATTGTTCAAGGAGAAGAAGTTCCTTCTTAAGAGCATGCCTTATGCAAGGACTTCAATATCCTCGATTATGGTTCCCCACCTGAACTTGGTAGTGTTTATCATAAGACTACTACGTGGCCATGCTTGTCTGGGACAACGTGTTCACCTGTTTGTAGCAGAACCCGCTCATGTTTTGGAGCTTGCTACTTTAGTTCACTCCCCGAGAATCTCGCAAAGTCATATCGTCGGTTTTGGTTGCAACCTTTCCTTTTCAGACATGCTGAGTCTGAAGTATCCCATCACCAATCGGATCTGAATCTCGTGCAGATATGATGGTTGGAACGTTCGACAGCTTGCATTTCGTTCCCGTTTGTACCGTCCTCGTGCCATTCCACTATGGGTCGCCTTCTTAGTAATTCTTGTCCAGGTTCATCTTCAAAAGTGGACTTACCATGGGTCCCCTCCACCTCCGACGATAAGCAAAAATCATCCATTGCGTTGTCTTCAACAAGGTAGTCCACATCATCCATTCTAGTCCGGGTGTACCATTTCTTTGCATTCCACCAAATGATCGCTTGTGATTGCCCTAGGCTGGTATAAAGAGTTCAAATGATCTATGGATCAAAAGTAATTCTTTTTGCCACTTAAGGGAATAGTTCTTTGCGTCACCTTTCTCGAGGTGCCCCGTTATTGAATCATGATAAATATTTCCTCGCCACCTTGACCCATCCACCATCTTTTAAAGCATGGAATTGTTGCCACTAATCAAACCTCGTCGTTGTTCTTCCATCCCTCTCGATGTGTTTTGTGTCTCAACTCGAGATGTGTCACCGTCTCAGTCCGTGAGTCGATCATGTTTACTTGATCTTCATGAAGATCGAATCATGTAGGGTTTTCCCCTTCTTTCTGTTGTCGTGTCGAGTGAAGACCTCGAAAGCAAGGACGTCAAGACCAAGATGATGGAATGAATCAACATTTTCGAGAAGGGCAAATGGATCATGAAGATTGTGATAGTTTGTGACTCCCCTTTTCCTCTTACCTCACGTCTTGAATCTCGGGGCGAGATTCTTGTTTAGTGGGAGCGAGTTGTCACAGCCCTAGAGCTTGTTTGTAACTAGTAGCATTGCATCCATGCATCTTGTTAATTTTCATGAAATTTGAAATGGGGATGATCAAGCCCTAGCACTAAAGCAATTAAAATAGGTTCAAATTCAAAAAAATATTTTCAAAAACCCAAACTGGTTTGCAAAAATATTCATGATTAATGGAAAAGGGTGAAAACCATATCCAGAGATGATGGATATTTTTCCAAGACATTTTTGGATATTTGAATAAACCATGTTGTATTTGAATTGGGGCATTTAAAAAAAACTATTAATATTTTAAATGCTCCAACAATTCTGAAAAATAGTTAAGGGCCTCTGTAATAATTCAGATAATGCCCACAATTATTTTCAAGATTTATTTAAATGGTTTAGTATTTTACTAAACTAAAACAAAACAGTTACAGAAAAAATTAGAAAACTAAAACAAAGAAATAAGAGAGAGAGAAACTTACGGCAGCCCACCTACAGGCGTCCAACCGCCCAGCCCCCCCCTCGCTGTCCCAGTTGGCCCGGCCCACCAACCGCCTCGCCGCTCGTCGCCTACCTCTGCCAGTAGGCAGAGGAGGGACACGGTGACCGCGCCGAGCTCGCCACGCCTCCTCCCTGCCCTCCTGCTTGCCACCGAGGCGCCTCGACGCGCTCGAGACGCCCGCAGCCCCTCTGCCTCTCCCCTCTCTCTCTGTTCTCTCCTCGCTCTCTAGCTTCTTCCCCGAGTGCGACCGAACAGAGCCGCCACCACCGACGCCGTTCGCCGCGGCCACTTCCACCGCCTAGCCTCCCCAGCATGTCTAAGAAATCCGCCTCCGTCGTCTACGCCTCCTCGAGGACACACACACCACCGGACGCCCCACATCATCGTCATCCTCAACTTCTTCATTGCCGGCCGCCGGAGATCCCCCTCGCCGCTTCGCTCGCTCCGGTGCCTCCCCGAGCCACCCGACACCGCCAAACGACGCGCTGTGAGATTCTGCTCCGGACCCCTCTTCTTCCTCTCTCATTTGCGCCCGCTAGCCTCATCCCCAACCATGACCGAAGCTCGCCTCCGCCCGAGCTCGTCGTCGGCGCTATTCCGGCGACCTTTTGGTCACACCACCATGTCCAACGGATTCGTGGGCACGCGTGTGTCATGCATATGCCGTTAGCTAGTCGATCCGCACGCCGTAGCTACGAAACCGCCGCCAACCGAGCCTTGCCGCCGCCAAACCTCGTCGCCGGCAGGGATTCCGGCCACCCCCGCACCTCCCGTTGGTCTCCCCAGATGCGCGGGATCAAGGGCTCCCACGGTGCCCTCGGTAGCGCCCACCGCTGCCCTAGCGTCACTCCGGCGAGCCACCGCCGCTCGGTTGGTCGTCGCCGGCCTAACTCCGGCCACGCTGACGTGGCCTTGTCATTAGCTGCTAATGGCCGCGCTAACCAACCCTAGTGCCACTGCCATGTGGGCCCTGCACCTGTTTAGTTTACCTTAATTTCCTGTTTAGATTAGTGCTAACCTCAGAGGCCCCACAGCCGGTTTGACCGCCACGCCACTTGTTGACTGACCCACATGTCGCTGACCCTAGCCTTCATCTGTGAGACTGATCAGCGGGTCCCGCTGGTCAGGTTTGACCCTGGCCGCCCTGTTGACTCGTGACGTCACATTGACGTCGGGTGACATAATAACTAGTTTTCGGATTTAATATAATTTAGGAAATTCGAAAATGCTATAAACTTCAATAAATCATAGAAATTCAACCGTAACTTCGGATTGAAATAATTTATATATGAAAAATGATCAGAAAAATATGAAGAATCTGTTTATGGCATTTTCATGCATGTTTGAACAAGTTAACCTCACTGAATAGGATGAATCATGATTAGGGTAATTTATGAACTAGCATTTGGAGTTGGAATTTGTTCTTGCTTGAGTTCCACTCCAATTAACCTGGCTAGATATTGCATTAGGTGAATTCAGTTCCTTAACATGATCATGCATCATATATGTGCATTGCATTGATTGTGTTCTTTCTCAGTTGCCGGTGTTTGTCCCTCTCGGTGAGCGGTATTCGACGATGAGTTCGATGACACCGATGAAAACTATATTATCTTCGAAGTGCCGTGCAAGCAAAACCCCTTGTTCATTCCGATACAATCCCACTCTCTCGCTCCTGCTCTATTTTACTGCATTAGGACAACAACGACTCATGTGTTACCTGCCATGTAGCTGAACCCTTGATCCTTTGCATGACTGTCATTCCACAAGAATTAGATGAAACCCACTAGCATGAGTAGGAATTGTTTGAGCCATGTTGTGCCTACTCATTTATGCTTGTTGTCATGCCTGCTCATCGCTTAGAGTTGAGTCGGGTCTGATTCATCGGGAATGAATTGGAATTGTTATGAGCATGTCCTATTGTGTGTGAGCTAAGTGTGTGAACACGATTTGGTAAAGGTAGCGGTGAGAGGCCATGTAGGAGTACATGGTGGGTTGTCTCATTGAAACCGCCCTCGTGAACTGAGTTACGTGTTTGTGATCCATGAAACAGTTACTACCACGCATTGGGATCCTTAATTGACCCTCTCGGCTTCTTAACCACCCTTGTCCTCGGTCAGGGAGTTGCAAGTAGTTTCTAGTGTTTGTAGCATCTTGGGGGCACGCATAGCGCTGACCTTAGGGGTGGGTTGTGTTGCGGTAGGCACCGTGGCCCGGTGTACCGAGTGCCCGTTTGGTATCTCGGGAACCCTGCACACATCGTTCGGGGCTGTATGGGAAAACTCGGCCGGACTCCCTACGGATGGAACCCGAATAGGCGATAAACCTGGACTAGGGACTTGAGTGTTTAGGTAGGCCGTGGCCGACACCCACGTTGGGCTTCCGCTTGAAGGTTGCCGAGTACATGTCGTATAAACGGCGGTAAGTGGTGAGAGCGCGTGTGAAGAAGTACACCCTGCAGGGTTTAATATGATCTATTGAATAGCCGTGTCCGCGGAGAAGGACTTCGGGTTGCCTATATCAGTTCATAGACAAGTGAAAGTGGATACTCTAAAATGCGCAAGATAAGCGTGAGTGCTATGGATGGCGTTCTCGTGCGGAGGCGGATCGGGTCCATAGTGGTGTATTGATATGGTGAATATGTGGACTCGTGTGCGCCACCTCAAAGAGTTACTTGCATTCGTAGTTCAGGATAGCCACCGAGTCAAAGCTGGCTTGCTGCGGTCAAACTCCACCACCCCTTTTGATAATGATGCATATGTAGTTAGATCTGATGTAAGTCTTGCTGAGTACAATTGTACTCACATTTGCTTATTTTATGTTTTGCAGAGAGACGTCAGTCTCGCTAGTAGTTCCGCTTGGACTTCGACGTTTAGCTTGTTACCTCAGCTACGATCTTGTGCCTCGGCGCAGATCTGGTAGATAGTCGCTTCTCAGCCTTTTTCATTTATAGTTATGCGTACTCGAGACATGATTAGCTTCGCTTGTGCTTTGACTTGTATGTTTCGAGTGATGGGTCATGAGACCCATGTTTGTAATATCTCGCTCCTCGAGCCTAATGAATAAATATCTGAGTCGAGAGTTATGTTGTGATGCCACGTCGTATTTACACATATTGAGCATATTGTGTGTATGTTTGAAATGCTTGGTATGTGTGGGATCCGACAAACTAGTTGTTTATCCTCGGCAGCCTCTCATATGGGGAAATGTAGTCTCGTGCTTACGAGCGATAGTAGTCCGCTACTGCCCGGTTCACGGAGTCCTGCTAGCCCAGACTACTGCTTGGACACTTGATCGGCCGGCATGTGTTTCACTTCGTTCCTATATGTCTCGTCCCTTCGGGAAATGTCACGCGGTGTTATTGAGTCCTGCCTAGCCTGCTACAGCCGGGATACGGAGTCCTGTTAGCCCAGTGCTACAGCCCGAATATATACGTTGATGACCGACATGCTCGATGTGATTCATGTATGCCTGTCCCCATAGGTTAGCGCCGCTTTGGGTTCACGACTAGCCATGTCGGCCCGGGTTCTTTGTCATATGGATGCTAGCGACACTATCATATACGTGAGCCAAAAGACGCAAACGGTCCCGGGCCATGGTAAGGCGACACCCGTGGGAATACCGTGCGTGAGGCCGCAAAGTGATATGATGTGTTACATGCTGGATCGGTGTGACTTAGGATCGGGGTCCTGACATCTATATATTGATCTGTTCTATCAGTTACTCCCATATTTGCATCTTGCTCTGTTATTTCAATATATGTATTTTACGATCTTAATTTTCATTTCAAGCAGTACATCCCTTGCTTTGCAAGAACATGAGTAGAAGGAAATTTTGGGCTATACTTTGTTGATGACTCCCAGGATGTCATATTGACAACGCAGCATGGATTTACAATGATGGTTAGCGTAAAACTTGATAAAGATGGTCACTCCTATTTTAATGCGGACCTTTGGAGAAAAATGTCTAAGTGTTATGAACTAAAAGCTGGTAATAAAATTCTAGTTCGTGCACCACAGCCTGGTCTAATTAACATGGATGTTTACTTCCCCAACATCATCAGCTATCAAAGTCTGATCGAGGTTAGTGTACTTTCAACTTTCTCCATGTTGTCATATTACTTAGCAAAATTGGGGTATTTGTTCTAACTAATTGATCACTATTTAAGCAACCAATTGTGATTTCATTTCCTGACTCCGTTCATAGGCAGTAACAAATTCTATTTACCAATTTATGCACACTATATATTCTTCTGCCATGTTCTGAATAAATAATACCTTTCCACCTTTTAAGCAGGATATGTTGGATGCATAGTGAATGGTCTGTATGTTACAAAGCGTACCAAATTTCACTAGAAGGACTTGAAGCATGTCACAAACTTTGTTGATAATCTGACAGAGATAGCACAACGTATGAACGCTAGATTTTGGATGGGATTAATTATACCTATGGTGTACACATTGGACAAGACCAATTGTGTGCACAAAACGTTGGTAAAAAGTCTTATTTTAATGTTGATGCTCATAAACTATATATATCTTCAACGATATGTTACAATTGGTTTATATTCTACATTTCAACAGAAATTGCCCGCTGTAGCAGTTCCTGGATCGATTTCCCGGTGTGGTCAAATTACACTTGTGCCTACTAATAACGCCAAAGTGATTGCAAGGTACTGCATTTCCCGCAGAAATGGAACCACTCAAATTAACAAGTTCTCGCTTGTCGTGGCAATGCATCCATATTGGAAAATTGGAGACACTGTTCTACTCATGCTCTACCAAGGCACAGGAGGTCTCTTCCTTTTCATTGACGAGATGCCGAGTCGCCGTGATCAAGCTGCTTCCAGCGGATAGTTGTGGTTGTTGTACCTCAGCCTCTTACAATGTGCTAGCTATTACTATGTTAAGTATGTATATATGGACCATATGGTTGTTGGCCCTTAGCCTCTTAAAATGTGATAGTTGTTACTATGTTAAGTATGTAGATATGGACCATATGGTTTTCAAAACCGTGTTACGAATCCTTCTTTTGTCGAATAGTGTAACCACTATATATATGTTACTCAAATGTTGTTACCGTAGTTCTTAAATTTTCATGGAAAGTATTAGTATCGTACACAGTTCATTGAGTTTAAGCATGTGCTCGATGTCCAGAAGGCATTTGCATATTAACTGTCCATATTGCAAATTCACACACATGTTAACATAAGGAAACGTATGTGTAACTTATTAAGCATCGCACACGAGTACTCGCAGACGCATCATGTGCGATACTCCTAGCCACCGGAAGCAACTAGTTTGCATTTTTTTGAAGTTTTTAGTACACAGAATCGCACACGAACTAACTGTATTAACCGTCTGTGTTGTAATTTCTCATCGCAAATAGTTCATCCGAGTCAGCTGTTTTCCATGTATCGCACGCATCTTGTTAAGTTGAACCGTTTCTATTGTGTTCTCTAATCTAAAACAGTTCGTCCGAGTGAACCGTATGCCGTATATCACACACACCTTGATGTGGCTAACCGTTTCTGTTGCACTCCCTAATAGCAAACAGTTCACCGGAGCGAATTGTATGTCGTATATCGCACACACATTGATATGGCTGCCCATTTCTGTTGTTCTGCCTCATCGCAAACAGTTCGAACAGATTAACCGTGTGCCCTGCATCGCACACGCAACTAAAATCTGAACTGTGTTTGATGGCTCTGCCATCGCAAATGTTTTGCACCTTCTGTGATGGTTCTTTCACACCACCTTTGTGATTAATGCATTGCACACAGTTTTGTCAAAGGGTCTCTGATCGTAGTGTCACGTTAGCAGCATCCTGCAGTAGTGTTGTAAGAAGTCTGCAAACGAATTCAGACTATGAGAACCAAGAGACTCGCCCACGGACATATACCTGTGACAGAATTAGGGATGCGAGGGAGTAGGAGAGGTCATATGCATTCTCAGAGGATTTTGAAGATAAATTCAGTTTGAAGACATTGACCTCATAGTGCGAAAACATTCACTTATAGAGATAAGTTGGCGCTAGATTTGTACGAATCCATGAATAGGTATAAGTGAGGAATCAAACTAGTTGTGAAGCATAAGTGAAAGTACTTGCAAATAATGAGATGCAGAGAGTGGAAGATCCAGATTTGGAAGTGACAAAACAACTTTGTGAAGATATAAAAAGTTCAACGGATCAAACATGTGGTAAAAAGTAAGCTTTTAATTACCGCTCAAGAACAGTTGAGGAACTGCTAGACAAGTTTGGTGAGAGGCCGAGCAGTTCGATCTCCCGCGCCCTAACTTGGTGGTGGAAGACACCTACGGCGGCGGTGGGAAGAGGAGGTACGCGACCATCGTGAAGACGACGATGGAGAAGTCCGGCAGTGAAGCGCTTCTTCTCCAGCGATGACGAGAGCTAGTGACGGGACTAGAGTTACGGGCGAGGCAGGGAAGGGAGTAAGATTTAATGACTACAGGGACTGTGTATTTATAAGGAAGGAGGTGGAGCAGTGAAATTACTCAGCTGCCCCTGGCGTTACACACCTGGGCGACGCGTGGCACGCATGCAACCGTTTAAAAAATGTGTCATGACCCCACATTCACTTGGTATGACGAGCGGTCATTCCGTCTTCTACGGGTTCCGGCATAAAGGATAAGGATATTAAAAGTGTTTTAAAAGTTTATCTCTAATCTTCGACTGACAAGGACACAGTGAAGACAATAGAAATGTGTCAACAGAATGGATATGAAGAGTTAGAGTGAGTGGGGGAGATAAGCGCAGCTGGGGTAAGGGTCCGATCACATTCACTTAGTGCAGAAAAGGCAACTTGAAGACATAGCTATAACTGAATGTTGTAGAGGACAGAATATATGTAGGCAATGAACTCCAAATCAAACATTGTGAAGATAGACCATGAAGGTAAACCAATGTTTAAGACAAATCATTTATGAAGATAATGCAATGTGATGCCAAACTGAAATCTTCAAGAATGATTGGTGGTGGCGTTACCCACCGTATAGGAAGTATTAGACCCAGACATGGTGCACAATTATCGTGGCACTCCGAAGTCAAATTCGGCATTAGTGTCTTCACGCTTAGAGTGTATGTCTTCATGCATTGAAGACATATGTTACTTTGTGTGTTGCGCACCTAAATCATCAACATGCATAAGCGTTAGGATGTGTGTCCATTCACAAGACATTCAAGGATTCTCAGATATTTAGCTCACACCACAGCTTGCAAAACCTTTTCTCGTCCAAGGGCTTCGTGAAGATATCTGCCAATTGCTCTTCAGTGTTGACGTGAATGATATCAATGTCTTCCTTCAACACATGATCTGTGAGAAAGTAATGACGGATCTGAATGTGCTTTGTCTTTGAGTGCTGAACTGGATTGTGAACAATCATGATGGCGCTTTCATTGTCGCAGTAGAGGGGCACCATCCTCATGTTGATGCCATAGTCCTTGAGAGTTTGCTTCATCTAGAGAGACCGAGTGCAACAAGATTCAGCAGCAATGCATTCGGCTTCAGCAGTAGAGAGTGACACACGGTTCTCCTTCTTTGAAGACCAACAGACAAGAGATCCGCCAAGAAAACGACATGTGCCTGATGTAGACTTGCGATCAACCTTGTCACCAGCATAATCAGCATATGAGAATCCAACTAGATCAAACTCTGAGCCCTTTGGATACCATCATACTAGCATTGGGGTGTGAGCCAAATATCAAAGTATTCGCTTCACCGCGACGTGATGCGACTCC
The DNA here is from genome assembly GCA_021605205.1 of Aegilops longissima. Taxonomy (NCBI): domain Eukaryota; kingdom Viridiplantae; phylum Streptophyta; class Magnoliopsida; order Poales; family Poaceae; genus Aegilops; species Aegilops longissima. The sequence continues at coordinate 371,479,760 of CM038678.1, forward strand.
TTTGGTGCCGCTTGGAATCGGGCACACATGCAAACGCTAAGCATTATATCTGGCCTAGATGCACATAAGTGCAGTAAAGAACCAATCATGGAGCGGTATACCTTTTGATTGAACTCTTTACCATTGTCACAATTGACCTTTGGTTGGCATTTGCGTCCTGTACCCTTTGCAATCTTGCATTACAAACTTCTTTAGGCAGTCTTTGAGGTATTTTTCTTATGACATGAAGATGCCATAGCTTTGTTAATGGATTTGAAGACAAGGAAAATTTTTTAGCTCCCCGATCATGGACATCTGATATTGCTCTTGCATCATATTGAAGGAAATATGCCCTAGATGCAATAATAAAGTTGTTATTTATATTTCCTTACATCATGATAAATGTTCATTATTCATGCTAGAATTGTATTAACCGGAAACTTAGTACATGTGTGAATACATAGACAAACAGAGTGTCACTAGTATGCCTCTACTTGGCTAGCTCGTTAATCAAAGATGGTTAAGTTTCCTAGCCATGGACAAGAGTTGTCATTTGACGAATGGGATCACATCATTATAGAATGATGTGATTCATTTGACCCATCCGTTAGCTTAGCACTATGATCATTTAGTTTATTGCTAATGCTTTCTTCATAACTTATACAGGTTCCTATGACTATGAGATTATGCAACTCCCGAATACCGGAGGAACAATTAGTGTGCTATCAAACGTCACAACATAACTGGGTGATTATAAAGATGCTCTACAGGTGTCTCCGATGGTGTTTGTTGAGTTGGCATAGATCAAGATTAGGATTTGTCACTCCGATTGTCAGAGAGGTATCTCTGGGCCCTCTCGGTAATGCACATCACTATAAGCCTTGCAAGCAATGTGACTAATGAGTTAGTTACAGGATGATGCATTATAGAACGAGTAAAGAGACTTGTCGGTAACGAGATTGAACTAGGTATGATGATACCGACGATCAAATCTCGGGCAAGTAACATACCGATGACAAAGGGAACAACGTATGTTGTTATGCGGTTTGACCGATAAAGATATTTGTAGAATATGTAGGAACCAATATGAGCATTCAGGTTCCGCTATTGGTTATTGAACGGAAGTGAGTCTCGGTCATGTCTACATAGTTCTCGAATCCGTAGGGTCCGCACGCTTAACGTTCGATGGCGATCGGTATTATGAGTTTATGTGATTTGATGAACCGAAGGTTGTTTGGAGTCCCGGGTGTGATCACGGACATGACGAGGAGTCTCAAAATGGTTGATACATGAATATTGATATATTTGAAGGTTATGTTTGGACACTAGAATGGTTTCAGATGAGTTCGGGCATTTACCGGAGTACCGGGGAGTTACCGGAACCCCCTGGGGAGTTAATGGGCCTTGATGGGCCATGAGGAAGAGAGGAGGAGGCGGCCAAGTGGTGGGCGCGCCCCCCAAGCCCAATCCGAATTGGGGAGGGGGGCAGCCCCCCCCCCCTTTCCTTCCTATCCCTCTTCCCTTCCTCCCCCCTCCTAGTTGGACTAGGAAAGGGGGGAAACCTACTCCTAGTAGGAGTTGGAATCCGCCCTTTGGGCACGCCATAGGAGAGCGTCCCTCCCCCTCCTCCACTCCTTTATATACGGGGGAGGGGGCACCCCATAGACACACAAGTTGATAATTAGCCGTGTGCGGTGCCCCCCTCCACATATTTCCACCTCGGTCATATTGTCGCGATGCTTAGGCGAAGCCCTGCATTGGTAACTTTATCATCACCGTCACCACGCCATCGTGTTGACGAAACTCTTCCTCGACCTCAGCTGGATCTAGAGTTCGTGGGACATCACCAAGCTAAACGTGTGCAGATCGTGGAGGTGCCGTGCGTTATGTACTTGGATCGGTTGGATCGCGAAGACGTTCGACTACATCAACCACGTTACTAAACGCTTCCAATTTCGGTCTACGAGGGTACATGGACACACTCTCCCCGCTTGGTTCTATGCATCTCCTAGATAGATCTTGCGTGATCGTAGGAAATTTTTTGAAATACTGCGTTCCCAACACATATGCCCAAATTCATTGTTGTATCTGTCGAGGTAACCAAACAGGGGTGTATGTTTCCCCTGACTGGTGCACGAAAGGTGAGCCTCCGACCCCGGCAGCCAAATCTCGACAAAGGAAGCAAACTTCACCAAGCATTCAAGTCAAAACCAAGCCAGACCAACAGCTTTTTGAGAGATCAAAGGGCGGATCAAGAAGACTAAGACATGCCAAGACAGCAAGACATCACTAAGGGAAATCCTCCCTTGCCGGGCAGGCAAGCCTGGTCAGGTCGAGGCCTCCCCATAGACGAATCCAAGATTTCCCCGGCAGGCTTGCCGGGGCCACTAAAAGGCAATTATCCCCGCCAAGACTCCACAGCTCCGCCGCACCGTGACGCAAGTCATCTATCGGTGCGGTGTCAAGCCCCCAAGTGATTAAGTGGCCATCATTTGGCATGTGGCGGCCATTCGGAAGGAAGATTACCCCTATATGACACCCATCCAGAGGCGTGTCAAGCACACAGGTAGAAGCTGATTCAGCGGCGCAGTAGGCTTGTCAGGTTGCATCCTCAGCGTGACACTTAGTAGTGCACTTAATGCACTTTGTCCTAACTCACAGAGTTTGGTATGATAGCACTGTTAGCCATCTAATCACTAGGCAATGAATGTTTTGCCACTGTGGTTACCCCTTAGCCTATAAAAGGAGGGCCATGGCAACCTAGAAAAGGATTCGGACCCTTGTACACTCATACGCGCGTAGCTGCTCTCCCCGAGGCAACCTTGTCGGGCTTGAGCATTGCATGTTTATCGCGGTCCTCCCCTCAATCCACCAAAGCAGGAGTATGGTTTTACGCTTTCCAGTGGCCCAAACCTGGGTAAAAACCGCCAGTGTCACCCCTGTCATGCTGTCCCATGGCTTCGGCTCTTTGTGCAACATGACCCTCCCCCTTGCCGAACCACAAGGGCTGATCACCCCATAGATGATCCTGTTCCACCATGATAGTATCTTTTGTCGGTGCAGCCGAAGATAATATCATCCACATAGATTTGGCATACAAACAGTTCTCCATCATATGTATTCATGAAGGCAGTGGGATTTAGAGAACCAGGTTTGAAGCCTTTGCTTTTTAGGAATTCCTGAGTGTGTCATACCAAGCTCGAGGTGCTTGTTTGAGGCCATATAGTGCCTTCTTGAGCTTGTAAACCATGTCAGGATGCTTTGGGTCTTCAAAACCAGGTGGTTGAGCTACATATACTTCTTCAATTTTGCCGTTGAGAAAAGTGCTCTTCACATCCAATTGATACAGAAGGATGTTATTGTGGTTAGCGTAGGCTAGGAGTATGCGAATGGCTTCAGGCCTAGCAATAGGAGCGAAGGTTTCATCAAAGTCAATTCCCTGTACTTGTGTGTAACCTTGAGCAACAAGACAAGCTCTGTTTCTGATGACTTGACCATGTTCATCTTGTTTGTTGCGGCAGATACATTTTGTGCCAATGATATGATGCTTTTGAGGATCAGGACGCTTGACTAGCTCCTAGACATTGTTGAGCTCGAATTGTTGAAGATCTTCTTGCATCACTTGAATCCATTCAGGTTCAATGAAGGCTTCCTAAAATTTCTTGGTTTTGGATATGGAGACGAATGCAAAGTGCCCACAGAAGTTTGCTAGTTACATAGCTCTTGATCGAGTGAGCGGACCAGGTGCATTGATGCTATCAATTATCTCCTCAATATGAACTTCATTGGCTACACGAGGATGAACAGGGCAAAGACTTTGCTGTTGTTGATCATTGTCTTCATCTTCAGCGTTGTCTTTAGGCTTAACATTGTTTTCATGCTGAGCAGAAGCAGGAATGACAACTTCCTCTTCTGCTTGTTCCTCGGTGGGTATAATTTCTCCAATACCCATTTGCTTGACAGATTCACTAGGAGAAGCTTCATCTAGCACATTTGGCAGGTGCTCTGTTTGCGAGCCGTTAGTATCATCTAACCGTACATCTACACTTTCAACCACTTTATAGTGAAAGAGGTTGAAAACCCTGTAGGTGTGCGAATCCTTTCTGTAACCAAGCATAAAACCTTCATGTGCTTTCGGTGCAAATTTGGAAGTGTGATGTGGATCTTTGATTGAGCACCTAGCAACGAAAACTTTTAAATAACTTACATTTTGCTTCTTACCAGTGAGTAGTTCATAAGATGTCTTCTTGAAGAATTTATGAAGATGTACTCTCTTGATGATGTGGCATGCAGTATCAATGGCTTTAGGCCAGAACTTTTGTGGAGTCTTGTACTCATCAAGCATTGTACGGGCCATCTCAATAAGAGTCTTGTTCTTGCGCTCCACGACGCCATTCTGTTGGGGTGTGTATGGAGCGGAGTGCTCATGAGTGATGCCCATAGTGTCTAGATAAGTGTTGAGGCATGTGTTCTTTAATTCAGTGCTCACTCCTGATGTGCTTGATCTTGATGCCATAGTTATTCATGGTGTCGTTGGCAAATCTTCTAAAGACATCCTGCATTTCAGTCTTGTAAATAATTATGTGCACCCAAGTATATCTAGAATAATCATCAACAATTACGAAGCCATAAAGATGTGAAGTGGTAGTAAGGGTGGAGTAGTGATTAGGGCCAAATAAGTCCATGTGTAGCAACTCGAAGGGACGTGAAGTTGTCGTGATTGTCTTCGACTGATATTTTGCCCTAGTCATCTTCTCGGCTTCGCAAGCAGCACATAGATGGTCCTTCTTGAACATGACGCCCTCGATGCCAATGATATGCTTCTTCTTCACAAGAGTGTGCAAGTTCCTCATGCCAGCATGACCTAGCCTTTGATGCCAAAGCCAGCACTCTGAAGCTTTTGCTAGAAGACATACGACAAGATGTGGTCCAGCGGAGAAATATCCATACACAGATCATCCTTTCGATAACCTTCGAAGACTTTAGTTTTCTTAGAAGCCATTAGCACAAGGCATCGATATTTTCCAAATATCACAATCATGTCAAGATCACAAAGCATTGAGACAGACATTAAGTTGTATCCAAGGGATTCAACAAGCATCACTTTATCCATGTGTTGATCCTTTGAGATAGCAACTATACCTAGACCCAGTACCTTGCTTTTACCAGTGTTAGCAAATGTGATATGGCTTTTTATGGACGGTCGAAGAGTAGAATCCATGAGACGACTTCGATCACCAGTCATGTGGTTAGTGCGTCCACTATCCATGATCCATTCAGTAGCTTTCGGAGTGGTACACTATAGTGCAGTTAGTAGGATAGCCTTCACAAAGAGTATTGTGAAGGAGAAACATTTGACGGCATAGGCTATTATGAAATGTAAGATCCTTTGATGGTAAGATAGGATGTTCATCAAGAAATCCATGGACGAAGTAAATGGTAAGACCATTTTGGCATTTTATCATGCGTCCAATAAGATGTTTTAGGTCCCCATAATTTTCTTCAGAAGTCAATGATTTTCGGCTGGAGACCCGACCCTGCAAGAGAAGTTAATTCTTCTTAACCAGCCACATCTGAAGGTGTGGCTTAGAAGCAATGATTCTAAGTGCGGCATCTGAGAGCTTTGGCTTTGAAGCTCTAGCAAATAGTTTTGCAGGAGGTGTATAGTACTCAAAAGAATATGCAGAAATGTTTTTTGATTTGTGAACATAGCGCTTTGAAGAAACACGCTGATATTCATGAGTCTGAGTATGGTTTCCCTGCAAAACATTAGCGTTAGGGTGACCATATGAGGTCCTTTGTCTGTATGAAGCCATTGGGCCAAATGAAGCCTTAGATCTGGGGTTTGTCTTCTTCCCAGGTGGTGTCATGAAGATATTCATAGGAAGCTTCTCAAGATGACTTTTAGGAACCTAGATCTTCTTCATAGGCGACCCATTCCTGCAGTTAGTTCCAATAAACCTGGCAAACACCTCACCATTCTAATTTTTGAACATTTTATAGTTGGAGTCAAATGACTCATCAATGACAACAGGATTAGCACAAGTGAAACCAGATAAGGTGGATAGACCCACTGAAGGGCCCTTAGCAGCAACCCATGTGGTTTTGGGGTACTGCTCAGCCTTCCAGTAGGACCCATCAACATTCATTTTCCTTTTGAACCCAACACCCTGTTTCCTAGGGTTTCGGTTCATAATCTACTTCTTGAGGACATCACATAAAGTTTGATGAACTTTGAGGCTTTTGTACATGCCTGTTTCAAGCAATGTCTTCAACATGGCATTGTCATCAGCAATATTAGTGGCATCCTCAGAAGAGGGGTTAGTTACCACATCAACAGTTGAATATATTGCAACTTCAGAAGCAGTAGAACATTCAGCAATAGAGATAGCATTGTCACACTCAAGTCATTTTGAGCAAGTAGTGAATCATTTTCCTTTTGAAGATCTTCATGAGACGCTCTTAGTTTATCTAGATATTGCTTCCTTTGAAGATAATCATAGGAAAGCTTGTCGTGAGTAGCTGAGAGGGTTTCATGATGACTTTCAAGTTCCTCGTACCTAACATGAAGATTTTTTATGTCTTCGATTAAGGACTAAGTTTGATTCATTTCCTCGTCCAACATGCCATCGCTTTTGTCTAGCAATTTTTGAATCTTTTACATAGTTGTTTGTTGCTCAGTTGCAATTTTAGCAAGAGTTGTATAGCTAGGTTTGGATTCACATTTAGAGTCATCTTCACTAGAGGTTTGAAAGTAAGCATCGCATGATTTAACCTTAGCACCTCTTGCCATGAAGCATTAGGTAGGAGCAGAGTCGTTGTCATCATTAGCTTCAGCTTCGGCGACGTGACCATTGTCTTCAGTGTTGAAGATAGACTTGACAATGAATACCGAAGCTAGAGCCAGACTTGCAACGCTAGAGTCAGACTCCTTCTCAGACTCCTCCTCCGCCTCCTTAGAAGTAGATTCCTCCTCTGAATCCATTTCCTTGCCAATGAAAGCACGAGTGTTGCCAAATGAGCTCTTGTTGTGAGATGAAGACTTTGAGGATTTCTTCTTTCTTTCATTGTCAGAGTCATATTCCTTGCTCTTCTTCTTTATCTTTGCTTCCTTGTCCCATTCAGGACATTCAGATATGTAGTGTCCTGGCTTCTTGCATTTGTGGCATGTTCTCTTCTTGTATTCACGAGTGGAAGCCTCAACATTTTTGGAGCTGGATTTTGACGACTTTCCAAAGCGATTCTTCTTGGAGAGCTTCTGGAACTTTCCCACAAGCATTGCTAGCTCTTTGCCTAAATCTTCAGGATCATCAGAACTGCAGTCAGATTCTTCAGATGAGGATACAACCTTTGCCTTCAAAGCACGAGATCGGCCATAGTTGGGACCATAGATATGTCTCTTATCAGATAGTTGGAACTCCTGTGTGTTGAGCCTCTCAAGTATGTCAGATGGATCGAGATCTTTGAAGTCAGGATGTTCTTGGATCATCAGTGATAGGGTGTCGAATGAGCTATCAAGTGATCTCAAGAGCTTCTTCACAACTTCATGCTTAGTGATTTCTGTGGCGCCAAGTGCAAGAAGCTCATTTGTGATACCAGTAAGACGGTCGAAAGTGAGCTGAACATTCTCATTGTCATTCCTCTTGAATCGGTTGAAGAGATTGTGAAGCACATCGATTCTTGAGTCTCTCTGAGTTGAGACGCCTTCGTTGACTTTGGACAACCAGTCCTAGACTAGCTTCGCAGATCACAGAGCACTCACATGGCCATACCATCCTTTGGTCAGATGGCCACAAATGATGCTCTTCACGGTTCAGTCCAGTTGCACGAACCTCTTGACATCAGCAGCGCTGACACCTTCACCGACTTTGGGAATGCCACTCTTGACGACATACTAGAGGTTGTTGTCAATGGCTTCAAGATGCATGCGCATCTTATTCTTCTAGTAGGGGTAATCAGTACCATCGAAGATGTGGCACGCAGCGGAGACCTTTATTATCCATGCAGTCGACATAGCTAAAACTCTAGGTGGTTAAACCAAATCACACAGAACAAGGGAGCACCTTGCTCTGATACCAATTGAAAGCGCTAGTTATCGACTAGAGGGGGTGAATAGGCGATTTTTATGAAATTCTTCAAGATAGGCACTATCTTCAAAGACAAACAACCAAGTACAACCTAGACAGTATGCAACGGAAGATAAACTACACTAGCCATGTCATAGTCAAGGAGATAGTACAAAGTAAACACAAAGCCAGATAGCAGCTAGGTAAAGTGGATCAGAATAGGAAGATAGTATGAAGCCAAATATGCAAACAAAGAAGAATGTCTTCACACAATGAAGTCAAACAGGGCAAGCATGCATTGACTTCACGAAGCTAAATAGTAAGTAAAGGGTGAAGTGATAGAACCAGATGCTTGGCGAAGACAAGGATTTGGTAGACCAGTTCTAGTTGATGTGACAACTGTACTTCTGGTTAGGGAGGCTATGATTGAACTCAGAAGATAGCGTCTTCACCTTAATCCCCTTGATCAAAGGACACATAGTCCTCGCCTAATCACTCTGGTAACTTTTCAAGGTAGACTTATAAACCTTCACAGACTTCGTCCACCGGCGATACACAATGATTCTTCGATCCTCAAAACGTGACGCCTAACCGACTGGAAGATCACAGTCTTCAAGTGTAATAAGTCTACAGATCATGCGGACAGAAAGACTTCTGTCAGAGTAAATGACCACGAGTAGCCTCATCAGCCCCCATGGTATTTCAAGACATCAGGGCTAGCTGCGCCCCTCACACCTCCCGGACATACGGCTGGCTTCTTGGGCCGGCTGGTCTAGGAGGCCGGCTGCTGGAAGACGGCAAGACATCAGAAGGTGGCCACGAGGGAGCCGACTCCTAGCAGGCGGCCCCTCGTCCCCTCAATGTTTGCACCCACTTAACCACGACGAGACGAGGCGTGGCTACAGTACGACCTGCCACCCCCAAATCCAGGGCGGAACATGGCCATAGTGTGGTGTACCAAGCGGACACCCCTTGCCCAGCGCGGCACTGTCGCCACACGACCCATGACATCACCTATGTCAGAGGGAGCCACGCTCCCATGACGGGCGATCTGTACGGCCCACAGGCGGTGGGCCCTACCTGTCCGCGAGCCACCAGAAGGCGATGAACCCCAAGCAGGCGGCAACGAGGGCCGACCGACTCCTAGAAGGCGCCCCCCTTCCCCTTGGAGTCTGAGCGCCATTAACCAGATGAGACGGGGTGTGGCTACAGTGAGCGCCCGCCAGGCGGCGGGACTGTAGCCATGCTCCCCCCCGACAAAGCCTCTATCATCAGGAGCGAGGCTACAGTATAAAGCAGTCAACATGGCCCACACGCGGCAGGCCCTACCTATCGGCCGAGATCATGGTAGCCTGCGGGACCCACCAAGCGGCGGGCCCCAGCAGCCGGCGGAGAAGCCGGCGCCCAGAGACACTGACGGCTGGGTCCTACACCCGGCTGGATTACCATTGTACCCCTGGGGGTAGGCCTATATAAACCCCCCAGGCCTTCCCATGCAAGGGGTTCAGAACCTTGGCCACCATGCACACACCCATAGAAGGAGAAATTAGGGCTAGCCTTGCTCTTCTTCCTCCTCTAGCCGAAACAGGTCAAGGAGCCATCTTGTAGCTACTCTATTGACTATAGTCATCATGAGGAGACCCCGCAGAGTAGGATTAGGGGTGTTATCTCCACGGAGAGCCCCAAACCTGGGTAAGATTCGTAGGCGTATGCGCTCTCGCTCACTCCCGCTTCTAGAGCCTGGCGACGTACTCTTGTCCCCATCCATGATAAGCCACCCGTTGGCATATGTCGCTAGATATCCCCGACATTTGGCGCCCACCGAGGGGCTAGGTGCACCATCGTCCGGAAACACGTTCTGGACGGGAACCCTCTTCCTTCCTGGCGAGCACAGCCAGCCCGGCATGCTCAATGGCGTTTGCGCCGACACGCTGCACGGGACGGAAGCCGCTTGCGCCGCAAGCTGCTTCGCTGATCTCATCGGCGGGATGCGCCTCTCCGACGAGCCTACACCCGACGCGGGAGCAGCCAGCTCTGAGAGCTGCCTCGTCGACCTCCTCGGCAAGCTTCACAACGCCAACGAGCCTGCCTCCGACCTGGAGTCCGTCGGCTCCACCGACCCGCTTGTCGACATGATCGTCGACGCTGATGCCGCGCCCACTGATGCCTTCCCAGGCAACATGGTGACCATTGATGATCCGCTCCCTCCTACGGACTGCAGCGCCAGCTTCAATACCGTCACGGAGGTGCTGGTCACCAGCCACGACGGAGCCTCTGACTGGGCCGGCCAGGACCCGTTGCAGGCGGCAATGCGGGGCCTTTCCACACCCATAGCGCCTGCTGCCGATGGCGCGACCCTGGAAATGTGCCGCGTCGCGCTCCTCGACAACACCAATAAGTTGGCGGCCATGAGACGCCTCATCGAAGCCTACAGCACGAGATCGACCGCGCCGTCTGTGGCAGGCCGGCTGCTGGCAAACCCAGTCGTGTGGGCACGGTCCGGTAGCGTGGTGCCGTCATCGCCAGCATGCTGGGAGACGACCGCCCAGTCTACACCACGCCCATGGAGAACCTGCGCGCTGCCCAAGCGGCGGCAGACGAGCTGGATCTCCTCGAGGGCGACGAGCATCGCTGCATGACGGAGCGCGTCCAGCAGCTCCTCGACGCGGCCGCCGTGCAGCAAGAAGCCGACCGCCGCGTGGTGGAACCCGGCCTTCAGGCTGAGAACCTCCCCCCCCCCCCCCCGCTGTGAGAACGGGGCGACCTCTCGGTCCGCGACAGGCGGTGCCGGCGATCGGCAAGATCAAGAGCCGGCTGCTAGCTACAGTCGGATGCGGCGCACCCACATCACCATCGAGCGCGACCAAGACGGCCACCCTTGAGCAATCGAGCAGCATGGCGATCGACCGCCTCCCCCGCGAAGGAGAGGCACGCCTTCCCGCCACCTGTTGAACACTCGACTCTCGGAGGCCGGCTAGGCCCCCGTGAGGGAGTCAGAGAGAAGGACGCCCACAACCAGATCGAGCGGCTTGCCTGGTCCCTGGCGGTAGAAGAAGAAGATGCAATCGGCCCAGCCTGTTTTGGCCCCCGCATTCGCGACGATCCCTTCCCCAAAGGGTTCTCGCTCCCTCGATATACGCCCAAGTACAACGAATCCATGAAGCTGGAGGATTGGCCTATTGACTACTCCACAACCGTCAGCATAGCAAATGGCAACAAGCGCGTCGTCGTGAAATACGTTCCGCTCATGCTCCAAGGCTCGACCCTGACATAGCTGAACAGCCTCAAGCCCTACAGCGTCAATAGCTGGCTGGTCTTCGTCGATGTCTTCATCCGCAACTTCACCAGCACCAACAAGCAGCCACCCAAGCCCCGCCAGCTCTCCCTGTGCGTCCAAGGCCCGACCGAGTCCACCCGCGATTACTTGATGTGGTGGGCTGAACTGCGCAACTCTTGCGAAGGGGTGCACGAGGTGCAAGCAATAGAGTACTTCACTGTCGGGTGCCGAGAGGGCACCCTACTCAAGCACCGACTCCACTGCAACAAGCCGGCCACACTCGATGAGTTGCTGATCATAGCAGATAAGTACGGCACTGCCGACCCCTCCATGAAGTCGGAGCTCCGGGTGGACGCGTCCGGGAAGGTGCTCCCTCCGGCTCCTCAGACGCCGGCTGGTGACTCCAGTCGGCGCCAGCAGTCGAACGACAACAAGCACAAGGCCCCGCAACCGGCTTCCACCAGCCGGCAGGTGGCAACAGTTGAAGATCAGCAGCCGGAGAGGCAGCCCGGCCCCAAGCGTCAGAAGGGCGGCAAGCCTGCTTGGTTGCCCGCCTTCTCCTTTGAGCAAACCCTTGACGCCCCTGCAAGTTCCATAGCGGCGCGAAGCCGTCCAACCACACCACCCGAAAGTGCCGCTGGCTCACCCGCATTGCCAAGGGCGAAGGACTGCCGGCCCGCCGCTCCGCCTCCTCAGCAGCCAGCGGGCCGCCCAGTTGGCGCAATCCAAGATGAATTCCCCAAAGAACACAGAGCCTAAGTCGTCTTCACCAGCGTGGCTGACGATAGGCACAGCCGGCGCCAGCAGCACCGTCAGGTGAATGCTGTAGCCTCTGAAGTACCAGAGTTCATGCACTGGTCTGAGAGGCCCATCAGCTGGAGCCTCGCCGACCACCCGGAAGTGATGCCTTCTCCGGGTTCCTACGCTATGGTGCTGGATGCCACCTTTTCAACGGAGAGGCGAGCCTGTCGCTTCTCCCGAGTCCTGATAGACGGTGGTAGCAGCATCAACATCCTCTACCGCGACACCCTGGAAAACCTATGCATCAAGGAGAAGCAGCTCCAGCCAAGTGGGACTGTCTTCCACGGCATTGTAGCCGGCCTTTCCTACTCCCCAATTGGCAAGATCAAGATAGACGTCCTCTTTGGAAACGAAGATCACTTCCGTCGAGAGCCAATCTGGTTCGAGGTGGTTGAACTGGACAACCCCTACCACACGCTCCCAGGCGGCCTGCTCTGGCCAAGTTCATGGCGGTGCCGCACTACGCCTACCTCAAGATGAAGATGCCGGGCACCAAGGGCATCATCACCATAGCCGGTGACTACAAGAAGTCGGCCGCATGCGCTGCCGGCAGAAGTCGGCTGGCCGAGTCCCTTGTGATTGCTGCAGAGAAGAGGCTCCTTGACCGGGTTGTGGCCATGGCCAGCATGTAGCTGGACCTGTCGCCAGACCCCAAGGAATCGGAGACCCAGGGCTCCTTCCAGACGGCCCAAGAAACCAAGAATATACCCTTGGACCCGGAGCACCCAGAGAGGCACGCTATCATGGGGACCAACCTCGATAGCAAATAGGAAATCAAGCTCATCGATTTCCTCCGTGAGAACCGGGACATCTTTGCATGGTCTCCCAAAGACATGCCGGGTGTTCCGATGGATTTCGCCAAGCACAAGCTACACGTCAGATCGGATGCAGAATCAGTCAAGCAACCCCTCCGCCGCCTCTCGGAAGAGAAGAGAAGAATTGTTGGTTAAAAGAGATCGCCCAGCTTCTGGCAGCCGGCTTCATCATGGAAGTGGTTTACCCAGAGTGGCTTGCCAACCCAGTCCTTGTACTGAAGAAGAACAACAAGTGGCACATGTGTATTGACTACACCAGCCTCAACAAAGCCTGCCCCAAAGATCCGTTTCCTCTGCCCCGGACAGATCAAGTGATTGACACCTAAAACCCTAAAAAACTTTTGGGTTTACAATTGGAAAATTTTTTTTTCACCCCAAAAAGGCTTTCCCATTCTGGGCCCGGAAAATTTGGGGGGTTTTTTTTAAATGGCCTTTACAATTTAAGATATTGAATTGTTTTCCTTGGGCCCTTAAATTAAAATTTAAAATTTTTAATGTTTTTTAAAACCGTTTTCCCTTTAACCCCGAAAGTTCCCTTTTTTTCAAATGTTGTTCGTGCTTAAATTTTAAAAATTTTTCAATTTTGGGGTTTTTGTGATTCAGAAATTTGTTTAACTTTAATTAAACCAAATGTTAAATAAGGAAATTGAACTTATTTGGAGCCCTATGTGGTTCTAAAAGGAAGAAAATTTTTTTTTTTTAAAAATTTGAAAAAACCCTTTTGTTTTTATTAAAATATTATTCATTTTTTGTTCCCCGTTAAGTTTTTAAATTTTTCATTGTTTTTAATTAAACGTTTATTTTTAAAAACCCCTTGAGTTAATTGCCGCTTTATTCGCCCTCTCTTTTCCGTATTCTCTTTTTCATTTGCTTGCCTTGCCGTCATGGCTATTCCTTTATCTTCTCCATTGTCTCCTGAAAATGAAGTTCTCAATTTTAAACAAAGGGAGGGAGAAAATCTAAAAGACGCTTGGTATAGGATTTGCAATGCTCAAAATAGATCTACCAAGAAGCAATCTACTTCCGTTCTTCTCCGCAATTTTTATGTAGGTGCTAATACTTGGTATAGATATATTCTTGACACCATTACCGGAGGGAATTTCTTGGCTAGCCATACTTTTGATTCTTATAATGCTATGATATATTTGTTTGGCTCACCACCTCTTTTGGTTAATAAAACTATGTTAACTTTGGAGAATGTAATTGTAACATCCCAAATTTTCAATTTGGAATGTTATACATTAGATCATAATGCATATCATATTTTCTTGCATTTTGTTGATCCTAGAAATTTCACGCAACTCAAGGACCCTCGGAGAGAGTTGTAGATTTCGAAATTTTCGTATTTGAGTTCTCTCAAAACTATGAAAAAAGGATCATTGGATTTATTTATTTTATCTTCAAATATTTTCCAATATCAAAAATAAGAGAGGAATAATATGACTTTCCCAAAATTTAGGAAAATGAAGATTTAATAAATAAATCAAATTTTGGGTTTTTCTCGGAGTTTATTTGCCTTAGGGAAAAATCGTGTTTTCAAAAATTGCATTTTGGCCCGTGTTAAAGTTCATTTTGTTAGACTCATTTTTAGGAGTCGGGAAAGTTTACTTTATTAATTTTGGAGTTCGTTTAGATTTTTCTCTGTATTTTCTCTTGTGAAACCGTTTAAAAAACCCAGAGCGCCTTGGGCCAAAGGCCCAAGCCGCCAACCACCGGCCGCCAGAGGCCAACACCACTGGCCTTGAGAAGCCGAGGAGCCGCCGCTCCTTTTCCAATCCTAGTAGGACTCTTGTCCTACTTCCGTTTATTCCGTATCTGTTTCTAGATCTTTTCCTCTTGTTTCCTAATCCTAGTCTATTTCTTGTCCCTACCCCAAGCAAAAACCCTCCCCTCCCCAATATAAATACCCAAGCACCCCCCCCCTCTAACACATCAAACCAACACCTCTCCTCTCCTCACCTCTCCTCTCCTCTCCGCCCCACACCACCGCCGCCGCCTAACGCCGCCCCCGAGTCCCTCGCCTCTTGAGGTACTAGCCCAGCCAGCGCCACCTTTTCTTTTCCTCGGTTCGGTTTTTCGGTTTCGCCCGGTTTCTAGATCGGTTTTTCGTTTGGTTTTCTTCCAAACCCTAGATCGTTTTTCTCGCCGGTTTTTCTTTCCGGTTTTGTTTATGGCGTCAGCGGACCATTCGTCCTAACGAACGTGATCACCGATTTGCTTCGGTTAATGAACGTCCGTTCGTTCAACCGTTCATCGTTTTCTTTCTCATCGGGTTTATTCCGCTATTTTTTCTGATAGCGATTTCAGATCCGATTTTCTTTCTAGTCTATCTTCTCGCTCGTTTATCGGAATCAGGTGATTCAAGCGCCTGGAGTTTCATCTCGAAACCGCCGTTCCGACTAATCAACTTAAACAAAGTTTTGCTACTGTAAAATTTGACTTAGTTTCAACTTGCTAGAACCGAGTTGTTTTCTTTCGTCGTTTGACTTTTGTTGCTTTATTTGATTCGATTCTTTTTGCAACCAGGGTTCTTAAGTTGAACTTTCTGGTTAGATCTTTTATTCGAGATTTACCTGTGCATTAGATGAGTACTTATTGTATGCTTGTTGTTTGTCTGCGATAGATCACCGGTCGCCGCTTGTTACTTGAGTCTCTAGGTTTCGTGGATCGTCAGCAAGGCAAGTAACACTTTGATCATACTTTCTCATACCCAGTTTTTATGCATTAGATCAATCTTTGAACACTTGCATGATTAGGATCTAAAATAAATTGTGGGATGGGAAGTAGATGAGGTAGTACCTATTACCTGTTTTACTTATGAAACCTTGGGAGTTACTTCTACGTTTGCTTATTATGCTATGCTATGCTAGTAGACGTGGATTGGGTGAGTGATATCCATGACAGATGTGAGATTGTTAAATTAATGGTTTATTTAAGGTGGCAACTTAAACACACATCTGGGTGGATTGAGGCACCTGGTTTCTATCAGGACTTGCCTGTTTTTTTTTGGACCGCCACCCAGGCTCAAAGGGATCATAAGATAATTCATACTAGTAACTTACGTGTGCAGCCACAAGCCATTATGGGCTCTGGCATAGTTGATTAAGTCGTGTGAACTCTTATAGTGGTGGACTAGCAGATGTAGGGGATGTAGGTGTACCGGTCCACCCATCGTAAGGTGCTAGCGCTTCTGAAAGACTATGTCTCGGTCATCCGTTTCTCAAACACCCCGCTGAGACGAGAAACCAAACGGAGGCGATCGAGTCTTGTGGGGAAAAGTGCGCAAACCTCTGCAGAGTGTATAAACTAATCATGATTAGCCGTGTCCCCGGTTATGGACATCTTGAGTATCTATGTAGCGACCGGACCCAAATGGATCAAGTCTCTGTGCTCAGTGTCATCCTGGATCGAGAATGCCGACACCACACAAGATGAAGGATTTATAGCAGAGTAGCAATCACACACTTATTACAGCGTTGTCCAAAAGAGGACTTATTACAATAATATGGCTTAAGGCCATCTAATAACAACAGCGGAAGACTTGGAAGATAAGTGAGTCCATCAACTCCATCGGCATCATCGAGTATAGAACCACGACCTAACACCTTACTGTCGTTCGAAAAGTCTCGCAACATGAAAGTTGCAGCCAAAACGGGTCAACACATGGAATATGCTTGGCAATGTAACACATAGAGAACAATGAAGCAATAATCCTATACTACATGCATATATGGCTGGTGGAAAAGCTCTCTGATTCTGATTTTGCATAAAGCTAGTTTTTCCCTACTGCAAAGGAATAATTTTGTTTAACTATCATGGTGGTTGTTCAACATTGAGAATGGTTGACAGCATCCTCAATCCCAATTAAAAAGTACTCATTAAAAAACCCAACATCATTAATTAGAAGTAACATGTTGAGATTCACATGATATTCAAGTACTAGATACTCAAAACGTCCATAACCGGGGACACGGCTAATCATGATTAGTTTATACACTCTGCAGAGGTTTATGACTTTTCCCCACAAGACTCGATCGCCTCCGCTTGGTTCTCGTGACTACATGGTGTTTGAGAGACGGATGACCGAGACACAGTCTTTCAGAAGCACTAGCACCTTACATGTGGGTAGACCGTACCAACCTACATCCCCTACATCAGCTAGCCTACCCGTAAGAGTTCGCACAACTTACTCAACTATGCCAGAGCCCATATTGGCTTGTGGCTGCACACGGAAGTTTCTAGTTTGAATAATCTTATGATCCCTTAGAGCACGGGTGGCGGTCCAAGAAATACAGCAAGTCCTGATAGAAACCAGGTGCCTCAATCCACCCAGATGTGAGTTTAAGTTGCCACCTTAGATAAACCATTAATTAACAATCTCACATCTGTCATGGATATTCACTCACCCAATCCACGTCTACTAGCATAGCATGGCATAATAAGCAAACGTAGAAGTAACTCCCAAGGTTTCATAAGTAAAACAGGTAATAGGTACTACCTCAATCTACTTCCCATCCCACAATTTAAGTTGGTCCTAAACATGCAAGTGTTTGAGGAATAGGGCTAATGCATAAAACTGGGTAGTAGAAAAGGTATGATCAAGTGTTACTTGCCTTGCTGATGATCCGCGAAACCTAGAGACTCGAAGTAACAAGCAGCGCACTCCAGGTGATCTAACGCAGACAAACAACAAGCATACAATAAGTACTCATCTAATGCACAGGGAAATCTCAAATAAAAGATCTAACCAGAGAGTTCAACTTAAGAACCCTGGTTGCAAAAGAATCAAATCAAAATAAGCGACGAAACTCGAAAGTCGAGAGAGAACGACTCGGTTTTAGCAATTTGAAACTAGGTCAAAATTTACAGTAGCAAAACTTGGTTTAAGTAGGTTAGTCGGAACGGCGGTTTCGAAACGAAACTCCAGGCGCTTGAATCACCTGATTCCGATAAAACGAGCGAGAAAATAAACTGATTTGAAAATTGGATCGGAAATCGAATTCGGAAAATAACGGATTAAATCCGATTAAAAGAAAAACGACGAACGGTTAACCGAACGGACGTTCGTTAACAGAAACTAACCGACGAACACGTTCATTAAAACGAACGGATCGGTGAACGTTCACTAATTAATAAAACCGAAAAAAAAAATAAACCAATCTAGGTTTTTTTTTTAAACCGAACAACGAGAGAAAAACCGGACGGCTTTTAAAAAAAAACCGGTCGGGGTGTGTGGCGGTGCTACCTCCGCGAGGTCGCCGGGCGGGCTCGAGGCTCCGGCGGGCGGCGGGCTTCGGCGGTGGTGGCGGGTGGCGGGTCGGCGGGTGGCGGGCGACGGCGACGTCTGGCGGCGGCGGCGTCGGAAGACGGCGGCAGCGCCTTTTGGGCGGGCGGCGGCTCGGATTGAGGCGGCGGGCGGCGGGTGAGGAGGAGAGAGGGGGCTCGGGTTATAAAGGAGGGGGTGTCTTGGGGAGGGGGCGGGCGGCAGGCTGGCGTGGCCGAGCCGGACTCGGCGGCGGGCGGCGGACTCCTCCCATGCGGGGAGCGCGAGGGGAGGGGCGGTGGGCGGCTGGGCCCTTGCCCAGCGGGCGCGCATTTTTTTTTTAAATAAAACGAAACGATTTAAATTAAAACCAAACAAACTCCAAATTAAATAAAATTAATTTTCCCCGACTCTTAAAAATGAGTCGAACAAAATGAACTTTAAAACGGGGCAAAAATGCATATTTTTAAAATACTCATTTTTTTCCTAAAGCAAATAAACTTTCAAAAACCAAAATTTGATTTACTTATTAAATCTTCATTTTCCTAAATGTTGGGAAAGTCATATTATTCCCTCTCTTAATTTTTTTATCGGAGAAACTTTTGAAGATAAATAAATAAATCCAAATGATCCTATTTTCAAAATTTGAGAAATCCCAAATATGAAAATAATGAAATCTCCAACTCTCTCCGAGGGTCCTTGAGTTGCGTGAAATTTTCTAGGATCGGAAAATGCGAGAAAATATGATATGCATGATGACTTAATGTCTAACATTCCAAATTGAAAATTTGGGATGTTACAAACCTACCCCCCTTAAGATCAATCTCGCCCTCGAGATTCGGGTTGGCTAGCAAATAGGTGAGGGTGGTCCTTGAGAAACTCTTCCTCTCTTTCCTAGGTGGATTCATCTTTAGTGTGGTGGCTCCACTGAACCTTGCAAAACTTGATAACCTTGCTGCGAGTAACTCTGCTGGCATAATCGAGAATCTTCACTGGTCTTTCCTCATATATTAAATCATCCTTCAACTGAATTGCTTCCAGTGGCACTGTGTCTCTTAGCGGTATCTCTGCTATCTCGGAGTGACATTTCTTCAGCTGAGAAACATGGAATACATCATGAACTCCTGACAATCCTTCTGGCAATTCCAGCTTATAAGCAACTTCTCCCATGCGTTGCAAAATCTTATACGGTCCAACGAAACGTGGTGCTAATTTTCCTTTAACTCCAAAACGCTTAACTCCTCGAAGCGGGGATACTCTAAGATATACTCTGTCTCCAACTTCATATTCAATCGCCTTGCGCTTTGAATCCGCATAGCTCTTACGTGCGGACTGGGCTACCTTGAGCCTATCTCGAATCAATTTAACCTTCGCTCAGACTCCTTAATCAAATCTGGTCCAAACAAGCGGCGATCTCGGTTTGTCCCATGACAACGGTGTCTGCATCTCCTTCCATCTGAGCCTCGAAGGTGCCATCTTCAAGCTGGTTTGGTAGCTGTTGTTATAAGAAAATTCTGCATACGGCAAATTATCATCCCAACTAGATCCATAATCTAGTGCACAAGCTCTCAAAGATATCCTCCAAAATCTGATTGACTCTCTCATCCATCCATCGGTCGTGGGTGGAAAGCTGTCATCAATTCCATCTGGTTCCCAATGTTTCGTGTAACCTGGTTCCAAAACTTTGAGGTAAATTGGGTTCCTCTATCGATACGATACTCCTCGAACTCCGTAAACACACAATTCTGGTCATGTATATCTTTGCCAACTTAGCACTGCTATAGGTAGTCTTGACTGGAATGAAATGAGCTACCTTCGTCAAGCGGTCGACTATAACCCAAATCGAGTCATATCCTGAATGGGTCTTTGGCAAACCTGTGATGAAATCCATGCCTAATTTATCCCACTTCCATTCGGGTATCGGCAATGGTTGTAACAATCCTGCTGGCTTCTGATGCTCTGCCTTTACTCTCTGACATACATCGCAAACTGCTACATACTCCGCAATATCCTTCTTCATTCTGGTCCACCAGAAAGTATCTTCAAATCCAAATACATCTTGGTATTTCCTGGGTGAATCGAATAGGGTGAATCATGATCTTCTTGTAAAATCAACTTCCTGATCTCCGTGTTATTTGGCACATAAACACGGTCCTCAAACCATAGGGTATCGTGCTCATCCTCACAAAATCCTTTAGCTTTTCCTTTGCTCATTTTCTCCTTTATAGAGGCAACTTCCTTATCTGCCTTTTGGGCTTCACTGATTTTATCCATTAGTGTAGACTGAATCTCCAATGTTGCTACATAGCCTCTCGGAACTATTTCCAAACATAGCTCTCGAAGGTCTTCGGCTAACTCATTTGGTATTTCTCCCATCATTAGGGTATTGACGTGGCTCTTACGGCTCAATGCGTCTGCTACGACATTAGCCTTTCCGGGGTGATAATGCAATCTCATATCATAATCCTTGATAAGCTCTAACCATCTCCTCTGTCTGAGATTTAATTCCTTCTGCGTGAATATGTACTTCAAACTCTTGTGATCCGTGTATACCTCACAATGATTTCCAATGAGAAAATGTCTCCATGTCTTCAATGCATGCACAACGGTTGCTAACTCCAAATCATGTGTGGCATAATTTAACTCATGAGGCTTAAGTTGTCGTGAAGCATACAAAACAACTCTTCCTTCCTGCATAAGCACTGCTCCAAGTCCTCGACGTGAAGCGTCGCAATACACCTCATAATCCTTGGTCTGATCCGGCAGTATTAATACTGGTGAGGTAACCAATCTTTTCTTCAACTCCTGAAAACTTGCCTCACAATCCTCAGTCCATATGAACTTGGTATCCTTCTTCAACAATTCGGTCATAGGCTTTGCAATCCTTGAGAAATTCTCAATGAATCTTCGGTAGTATCCTGCGAGTCCAAGGAAACTCCGAATCTCTCCAACTGTCGTTGGTGCTTCCCATTTGGTTACGGTCTCAACCTTCGTGGGGTCAACTGCTATTCCTTCTCTGGATATAACATGTCCGAGAAATCCAACTTCCTTTAGCCAAAACTCACATTTGCTGAACTTGGCATATAACTGGTGTTCCCTTAGTTTCTCCAAAACCAACCGCAAATGTTCCTTGTGTTCCTCTTCATTCTTCGAGAAAATCAGAATGTCATCAATGAACACCACGACGAACTTATCCAAAAAATCCATAAATACTTTGTTCATCAGGTTCATTAAATAGGCTGGTGCGTTAGTCAGTCCAAATGACATAACGGTATACTCATACAGTCCATATCTCGTGGTAAACGCTATCTTAGGTATGTCCTGCTCCCGAATCTTCAATCGATGGTACCACGATCGTAAGTCGATCTTGGAAAACACTTTAGCTCCTTGCAAGCGATCAAGCAGATCATTTATCATTGGTAGTGGGTACTTGTTCTTGATTGTTACTTCATTCAATCCACGATAATCAACAACCATCCTTAACGATCCATCCTTCTTCTCCACTAACGAGACGGGTGATCCCCAAGGTGAAGAACTTGGGCGATAAAACCTTTATCCAATAGTTCCTTAATCTGTTTCTTGATTTCCGCCAAATCACGTAAGGGCATCCCGTATGGTCGCTTTGATATTGGTCCTGTTCTCGCAAAAGTTCGATCAAAACTCAATGTCTCTATCCGTGGCATTCCCGGCAACTCTTCCGAAATACATCAGAAAATCCTTCACCACTGGTACTTCTTCCTGCACAACTCCTGATAAGCAATTTACTTGCGTTCTCCTCGGCTCGTGTCGTGATACGTACTTGATCCTTCTTCCTTCTGGAGTGGTGAGCAAAATTGACTTAGTGGTGCAATCTATGTTCCCTCCATACTTCGATAACCAATCCATTCCTAATATCACATCCAATCCTTGGGATTGCAGAACTATTAGGTCTGAGGGGAAAACATAGTGTCCAATCCTTAATGGCAGTCGATCACACCATTTACTAGCCATGTATTCTGCTCCGGGTGAGGTTACTAGCATGGGTGACCTAAGGGCTTGGGTCGGTAATTTGTACTTATCCACAAATCCCCTTGATATGTATGAATGCGATGCACCAAGATCGAAAAGAACAACTGCATAAATGACTTAACCAAAAACTTACCGACATCGTGATCGGGCTGATCTTCAACCTCCTCCACATCAATGTGGTTCACCCGTCCCCTGTTGAAAGGGTTTGGCTTGTTTCGAGCTTCCATTGCCATTTCCATTACGCCTTACGGGCAGTCATTTGCATAGTGCCCGATCTTGCGGCACTTAAAGCAAGTAATGTGACTCAGGTCTACCTTGGATGGTGTTGACGGGTTGGTGCGGTTTTGTCCATTGCTTCCTCCATTCCCGTTCCCATTCTTGGTGCCATTATGATTGTGAGAATTACCTCCTCCATGGGTATGCTGAAACTGAATTCCTGATTTAGGGGTATAACGAGGCTTCTGATGAGATCCAGAGTTATACTTTCCCTGTCCATACTTCCTCTTGCGGTTCTCAATTTGCTGCTCCTTTCCTTCAATCATGAGGGCTCGGTCTACCAACTCCTGGTAGTTATTGAAACTTGCTACCATCAACGGCATGTGAACTCATCATTCAGTCCTTCCGAAACTTCTCCCGCTTAGCAGCGTCAGAGTAACGCTATCCGGGGCATAACGTGCTAACTTACTAAAATCATCCACATATCGCCAACAGTCCTTCCTCCTTGACGTAAGTTGCGAAACTCACGCTTCTTCATGGCCATAGCTCCTGCTGAAACATGGGCAGTGCGGAAAGCTTGTGAAACTGATCCCATGTGACAGTGTCTACGGGGTAAGTGGCTGTAAAATTTTCCCACCATGCTGATGCGGGTCCTTCAAGCTGGTGTGCAGCAAACTTCACTTTTTCTCCATCTGTGCATCCTGCTGTGGTCAACTCCCTTCCTATCTTGCGGAGCCAATCATCTGCTACAATCGGCTCGGTGCTACTGGAATACACCGGCGGATTCAGTCTAAGGAAACGAGTCAAGTGATCCGCAGGAGGTGGTGGTGGTGGTGGGTTGTTGTTGTTGTTGTTGCCCTGGTTACGCACCAATGTTGAATCGGTGTTCTTCGCTGAATCAATTGGGTGATCTCTGGCGGGAAAACGAACCCGGGTCGCGTCTCGGAGGCATCGATGGTTTAGAAAAGGCGAAATTAAGAATAGAATGAGGTCTAAGGAGAATCACTACCCAAATGCACATGAGCAAAAACACACAAAATCACTTCATTCAATCAAACAAAAGGGCTTACAACGATCTAACTATCGCAAAAGTGTGTGTACTATAATGTTTACATGGAGGTAATGCTACTAATATGTGGGGGACTTCTACTAATTTGAACCGTGGAAGACTCCATGATGTACGCTCCACTTCGTCTTCAAAGTCGGGTTCACTTGGATCCGAATTGGTGTCGTCGATGTTGATGTAGTCGCTGATAACCGACATCTTGGTCTTCATTCTCGAGCGCCAACTTCTTCTTGAGTTCTTCGATCTCGTACTTAAGATCATTATTGTGTCTTGCTAGAGCTACGATCTCGTCCATGTAGTCCTTGCGTGTAGTCTTTAGTTCTTCTTCAAGTTCGATGATCCTTCCCTTTGCATTCTGCAATTCCAACATATCATTGCACATCTGGTTCTCTGGCGCCGAATGTGCTGGTTTAACTCCTGGATGAAAGCTGCAATGGATCTATCCTTCTTGGTGCTGACTATCTCCCATTGTTCATCTCGGCGTCCGCAAATCTGGTAGATAGTGTCTTTGAGGTCTTCTTGATAAACTTCTCCAATGCGTCCCATGGTGATATGAGCTGCCATGCTCTTTCCCAGACTCCAAGTTGGTGCACTGAAAACACTATCTATAGGCTTGGTGATTGGGGCGAATGTCCTTCCTGGAACGTGAGCTTGAATCTTCCAGCGCTCCTCTTCAGGCAGAGTGGCATTGAAAGTCCCGGTGAAACTGGGTAGTCCAATGTTCAGGTACTTGGTGACTTCCTTCAAGTGAAATCCAAAAGGTGTGCCTTCATCTGGTTGGGTGTACTTGATCTTGACGTCCTTCATCCTAAAGAGTAGAAAAGATGAGGAGTTAGAAAATGAGAAGAGTGTAGTGATCTATGGCTTTAACTTAGTGGTCGTGTCTACGATCAACGTGTGCTCGATACCATCTCTCAGAGCGACCGGACCCAAATGGATCAAGTCTCGTGCTCGGTGTCATCCCCGGATCGAGAATGCCGACACCACACAAGACTTCAAGGATTTATAGCAGAGTAGCAATCACACACTTATTACAGCGTTGTCCAAAAGAGGACTTATTACAATAATATGGCTTAAGGCCATCTAATAACAACAGCGGAAGACTTGGAAGATAAGTGAGTCCATCAACTCCATCGACATCCTGAGTATAGAACCACGACCTAACACCTTACTAAGTCGTTCAAAAGTCTCGCAACATGAAAGTTGCAGCCCAAAACGGGTCACACATGGAATATCTTGGCAATGTAACACATAGAGAACAATGAAGCAATAAGCCTATACTACATGCATATATGGCTGGTGGAAAAGCTCTCTGATTACAGCTTTTGCATAAAGCTAGTTTTTCCCTACGCAAAGGAATAATTTTGTTTAACTATCATGGTGGTTGTTAAACATTGAGAATGGTTGACAACATCCTCAATCCCAATTAAAAGTACTCATTAAAAAACCCAACATCATTAATTAGAAGTAACATGTTGAGATTCACATGATATTCAAGTACTAGATACTCAAAACGTCCATAACGGGGACACGGCTAATCATGATTAGTTTATACACTCTGCAGAGGTTTATGACTTTTCCCCACAAGACTCGATCGCCTCCGCTTGGTTCTCGTGACTACATGGTGTTTGAGAGACGGATGACCGAGACACGTCTTTCGAAGCACTAGCACCTTACATGTGGGTAGACCGTACCAACCTACATCCCCTACATCAGCTAGCCTACCCGTAAGAGTTCGCACAACTTACTCAACTATGCCAGAGCCCATATTGGCTTGTGGCTGCACACGGAAGTTTCTAGTTTGAATAATCTTATGATCCCTTAGAGCACTGGGTGGCGGTCCAAGAAATACAGCAAGTCTGATAGAAACCAGGTGCCTCAATCCACCCAGATGTGAGTTTAAGTTGCCACCTTAGATAAACCATTAATTAACAATCTCACATCTGTCATGGATATTCACTCACCCAATCCACGTCTACTAGCATAGCATGGCATAATAAGCAAACGTAGAAGTAACTCCCAAGGTTTCATAAGTAAAACAGGTAATAGGTACTACCTCAATCTACTTCCCATCCCACAATTTAAGTTGATCCTAAACATGCAAGTGTTTGAGGAATAGGGCTAATGCATAAAACTGGGTAGTAGAAAAGGTATGATCAAGTGTTACTTGCCTTTGCCGATGATCCATGAAACCTAGAGACTCAAGTAACAAGCGGCGCACTCCGGGTGATCTAACGCAGACAAACAACAAGCATACAATAAGTACTCATCTAATGCACAGGGAAATCTCAAATAAAATATCTAACCAGAGAGTTCAACTTAAGAACCCTGGTTGCAAAAGAATCAAATCAAAATAAGGGACGAAAGTCGAAAGTCGAGAGAGAACGACTCGGTTTTAGCAATTTGAAACTAGGTCAAAATTTACAGTAGCAAAACTTGGTTTAAGTAGGTTAGTCGGAACGGCGGTTTCGAAACGAAACTCCAGGCGCTTGAATCACCTGATTCCGATAAACGAGCGAGAAAATAAACTGATTTGAAAATTGGATCGGAAATCGAATTCGGAAAATAACAGATTAAATCCGATTAAAAGAAAAATGACGAACGGTTAACCGAACGGACGTTCGTTAACAGAAACTAACCGACGAACACGTTCATTAAAATGAACGGATCGGTGAACGTTCACTAATTAATAAAACCGAAAAAAGTAAACCAATCTAGGTTTTTTAAAAAAAAACCGAACAACGAGAGAAAAACCGGACGGCTTTTTAAAAAAAAAAACCGGGCCGGGGGGTGTGTGGCGCGGTGCTACCTCCGGCGAGGTCGCCATGGGCTCAGGGCTTTCTTGGGCGGCGGCGGGCTTGGCGGGTGGCGGGTCGGCGGGTGGCGGGCGACGGCGACGCTGGCGGCGGCAAGGCTTTAAGACGGCGGCGGCTCGGATTGAGGCGGCGGGGGCGGGTGAGGAGGAGAGAGGGGGGGGTTTATAAAGGAGGGGGTGCCTTGGGGAGGGGGCACGGCGGGTGGCTGGCGTGGCCGAGCCGGACTTCGGCGGCGGGCGGCGGACTCCTCCTGCTGGGAGCGCGAGGGGAGGGGCGGCCGGGCATGGCTTGGGCAAGCTGGGCCCTTGGCCCAAAGGGTATGACATTTTAAAAAAAAAACGAAACGATTTAAATTAAAACCAAACAAACTCCAAATTAAATAAAATTAATTTTCCCCGACTCTTAAAAATGAGTCGAACAAAATGAACTTTAAAACGGGCAAAATGCATATTTTTAAAATACTCATTTTTTCCTAAAGCAAATAAACTTTCAAAACCAAAATTTGATTTACTTATTAAATCTTCATTTTCCTAAATGTTGGGAAAGTCATATTATTCCCTCTCTTAATTTTTTATCGGAAAAACTTTTGAAGATAAATAAATAAATCAAATGATCCTATTTTCAAAATTTGAGAAATCCCAAATATGAAAATAATGAAATCTCCAACTCTCTCCGAGGGTCCTTGAGTTGCGTGAAATTTTCTAGGATCGGAAAATGCGAGAAAATATGATATGCATGATGACTTAATGTATAACATTCCAAATTGAAAATTTGGGATGTTACAATCTAGTACTTGAATATCATGTGAATCTCAACATGTTACTCTAATTAATATTGTTGGGTTTTTAATGAGTACTTTTAATTGGGATTGAGGATGCTGTCAACCATTCTCAATGTTTAACAACCACCATGATAGTTAAACAAATTTATTCCTTTGTAGTAGGGAAAAACTGGCTTTATGCAAAACTGTAACCATAGAGCTTTTCCACCAGCCAAATATGCATGTAGTATAGCCAATACTCATTATTTCTCTCTATGTGTTACATTGCCAGATATTCCATGTGTTGACCCGCTTTCAGCTGCAACTTTCATGTTGAGACTTTTCGAACGACAGTAAGGTGCTTAGGTCGTGGTTCTATACTCGATGATGTCACTGGAGTTGATGGACTCACTTATCTTCCAAGTCTTCCATTGTTAACGTTATTAGATGGCCTTAAGCCATATTTATTGTACTAAGTCCTTTTCGGACAAACGATGTATTAAGTGTGTGATTGCTACTCTGTTATAAATCCTTGAAATCTTGTGTGGTGTCGACATTCGATCCAGGATGACACCTAAGCACGAGACTTGATCCATTCGGTCGGGTCGCTCTGAGAGATGGTATCGAGCACACGCCGATCAGAGGACACGATCACTAAGTTAAAGCCATAGATCACTACTCTCCTCCCATTTTCTAACTCCTCATCTTTTCTACTCTTTTAGGATGAAGGACGCGAAGATCAAGTATGCCCAACCAGATGAAGGCACACCTTTTGGATTTCACTTGAAGGAAGTCACCAAGTACCTGAACATTGGACTACCAAGCTTCACCGGGACTATCAACGCCACTCTGCCTGAAGAGGAGCGCTGGAAGATTCAAGCTCACGTTCCGGGAAGGACATTCGCCCCAATCACCAAGCCTATAGATAGTGTTTTCAGTGCACCAACCTGGAGTGTGGGAAAGAGCATGGCAGCTCATATCACCATGGGACGCATTGGAGAAGTTTATCAAGAAGATCTCAAGGACAATATCTACCAGATTTGCGGACGCCGGAATGAACAATGGGAGATAGTCAGCACCAAGAAGGACAGATCCATTGCAGCTTTCATCCAGGAGTTAAACCAGCACATTCGACGCCAGGAGAACCAGATGTGCAATGATATGATAGAGTTGAAGAATGCAAAGGGAAGGATCATCGAACTTGAAGGAGAACTGAAGTCTACACGTAAGGACTACATGGACGAGATCGTAGCTGTAGCAAGACACAATAACGATCTTAAGTATGAGATTGAAGAACTCAAGAAGAAATTGGCGCTCAAGAATGAAGACAAGTACGTCGGCTGTCCGAACAACTACATCATCATCGACGACACCGATTCGGATCCAAGTGAACCCGACTTTGAAGACGAAGCTGGAGCAGACATCATGGAGTCTTCCACCGGTTCAAATTAGTAGATGACCCCCACATATTAGTAGTATTACCTCCATGTAAACATCATAGTACACACACTTTTGCGGTAGTTAGATCGTTGGAAGCCCTTTGTTTGAATTGAATGAAGTGATTTTGTGTGCATTTGCTCATGAGCATTTGGGTAGTGTTTTCTCCTTAGACCTCACTCTATTCTTAATTTCTCGTCTTTTCTAAACCCATCAGATGCCTCCGAGACGCGACCCCGGGTTTGTTTTCCTGCCAGAGATCACCCAGTTGATCCAGTAGCAGAACACTTTGATCCAAACATTGGTACAGAACCAAGGCAACAACAACAACCCACCACCACCACCACCTACAGATCACTTGACACGTTTCTTAAGGCTGAATCCGCCGGTGTATTCCTGTAGCACCGAGCCGATTGTAGCAGATGATTGGCTCCGTAATATAGGGAGGGAGTTGACCCACGCAGGATGCATGATGGTGAGAAGGTGAAGTTTGCTGCACATCAGCTTGAAGGACCCGCAGAAGCATGGTGGGAGAATTTCACAGCCACTTACCCTATAGACACCGCCACATGGGATCGGGCCACAAGCTTTCCGACCGCCCATGTCTCAAAGCAGGAGCTATGGCCATGAAGAAGCGTGAGTTTCACAACTTACGCCAAGGAGGAAGGACTGTTGGCAAGATGTGGATGATTTTAGTAAGTTAGCACGTTATGCCCCAGCTTGACGTTACTACTGATGCAGCTAAGGGGAGAAGTTTCGAAGGACTGAATGATGAGTTAAGCATGCAGTTGATGGTAGCAAGTTTCAATAACTACCAGGAGTTGGTAGACCGCGCCCTCATGATTGAAGGAAAGCAGCAGCTAATTGAGAACCGCAAGAGGAAGTATGGGCAAGGGAAGTATAACTCTGGAGCCCAGCAGAAGCCCCGTTATACCTCTAAACAGGGAGTTCAGTTTCAGCATACCCATGGAGGAAGTAGTTCGCACAACCATAATGGCCACAAAAATGGTAATGGGAATGGAGGAAGCAACGGCCAGAACCGG
The DNA here is from genome assembly GCA_021605205.1 of Aegilops longissima. Taxonomy (NCBI): domain Eukaryota; kingdom Viridiplantae; phylum Streptophyta; class Magnoliopsida; order Poales; family Poaceae; genus Aegilops; species Aegilops longissima. The sequence goes on from CM038678.1 coordinate 371,509,307, forward strand.
ACCACACCATCAACCCCAACCAAGAAAGACTTGAGTCATGTCACCTGTTACAAGTGTTCCAAGACCGGACATTATGCAAATGAATGTCCCAAGGCCAAGGAGGAAATGGAAGCTCGGAAAGAAGCCAAACCCTTTCAACAGAGGACGGGTGAACCACATTGATGTGGAGGAGGTTGAAGATCAGCCCGATGCAAGAATCGGTAAGTTTTGGTTAAGTCTTTTACTGCACTAGTTCTTTTCGATACCGGTGCAACGCATTCATACATATCAAGGGGATTTGTAGAGAAGTATAGTCTGTCTACTCAGATTCTAAAAACCCCTATGCTAGTAAGCTCACTAGGAGCGGAGTATATGGCCAGACAAGGATGTTTTCAAGTGCCATTAAGTATAGGAAGGCATGTGTTCCCGACGGATTTGATCATTTTGGAATCCCAAGGATTGGATGTGATTCTAGGTATGGATTGGATGTCGATGTATGGAGGAAACATCGATTGCGCAAGTAAGACGATTTTGCTCACAACACCAGAAGGAAGAAGGATTAGGTATGTATCGCGACATGGACCAAATAGGAATCAAGTAAATTCCTTATCAGGAGTTGTGCAGGAAGAAGTGCCAGTGGTGAAGGATTACCCTGATGTATTTCCTGAGGAATTGCCAGGAATGCCACCGGATAGAGACATTGAGTTTTTGATTGAGCTGTTGCCAGGAACAGGCCCGATATCGAAGCGACCATACAGGATGCCCGCACAGGATTTGGCGGAAATCAAGAAGCAGATTAAGGAGCTATTGGATAAAGGTTATATACGCCCAAGTTCTTCGCCTTGGGGATCACCCGTACTGTTAGTGGAGAAGAAGGATGGATCGTTAAGGATGGTTGTTGATTATCGTGGATTGAATCAAGTAACGATCAAGAACAAGTACCCACTACCTATGATAAATGATCTGTTTGATCGTTTGCAAGGAGCTAAAGTGTTTTCCAAGATCGATTTGCGATCAGGGTACCATCAGTTGAAGATTCGGGAGCAGGACATACCTAAGATAGCATTTACCACGAGATATGGACTATATGAGTACACCGTTATGTCATTTGACCGACTAACGCCCGACCTATTTCATGAACCCGATGAACAAAGTGTTTATGGAGTTTTTGGATAAGTTCGTCGTGGTGTTCATTGATGATATTTTGGTTTTCTCGAAGAATGAAGAAGAACATAAGGAAGTTGCGGATATAAAGAAGAAAATGAGCGAAGGAAAAGCAAAGGGATTTCGTGAGGATGAGCACGATACCCTATGGTTTGAGGACCGTGTTTACGTGCCAAATGACCCGGAGATCAGGAAGTTGATTACGCAAGAGGCACATGATTCACCCTATTCGATTCACCCGGAAATACCAAGATGTATTTGATTTGAAGGAAACGCTCGTAGACCGGAATGAAGAAGGATATTGCCGAGTATGTAGCAGTTTGTCATGTATGTCAAAGGGTGAAGGCGAACATCGAAGCCAAGCAGGTTTGTTGCAACCATTGCCAATACCGAATGGAAGTGGGATAAACTAGGCATGGATTTCATCACGGGTTTGCCAAAGACTCGTTCAGCTATGATTCGATTTGGGTTATAGTCGATCGCTTGACGAAGGTAGCGATTTCATTCCAATCAAGACTACCTATAGCAGTGCTAAGTTGGCAAAGATATACATGACCAAAATTGTGTGTTTGCACGGAGTTCCGAGGAGTATCGATCGATAGAGGAACTCAATTTACCTCAAAGTTTTGGAATCAGTTGCATGAAACGTTAGGAACCAGGCTAGAATTGAAGATGCTTTTCACCCACAGACGGATGGATGACCGAGAGAGTCAATCAGATTTTGGAGGATATGCTGAGAGCTTGTGCACTAGATTATGGATCTAGTTGGGACGATAACTTGTCGTATGCGGAGTTTTCTTATAACAACAGTTACCAAACCAGCTTGAAGATGGCACCTTTCGAGGCTTTGTACGGAAGGAGGTGCAGGACACCGTTATCATGGGACGAAGTTGGAGACCGTTAGTTGTTTGGACCAGATTTGATTAAGGAGTCTGAACAGAAGGTTAAGTTGATTCGCGATAGGCTCAAGGTAGCCCAGTCAAGACAGAAAAGCTATGCGGATTCAAAACGCAAGGCGATGGAATACGAAGTTGGAGACAGAGTTTATCTTAGAGTATCCCCACTTCGAGGAGTTAAGCGATTTGGAGTTAAAGGAAAGTTAGCACCACGTTTCGTTGGACCATATAGGATCTTGCAACGCATGGGAGAAGTTGCTTATAAGCTGGAATTGCCAGAGGGACTGTCAGGAGTTCATGACGTGTTCCATGTTTCTCAGCTGAAGAAATGTCACGCCGAGATAGCAGAGATACCGCTAAGAGATACAGTGCCACTTGAAGCAATTCAGTTGAAGGATGATTTAACATATGAGGAGAAACCAGTCAAGATTCTCGAATATGCCAGCAGAGTTACTCGCAGCAAGGTTATCAAGTTTTGCAAGGTTCAGTGGAGCCACCACACCGAGGATGAAACCACCAGGAAAGAGAAGAAGATTTGCTCAAAGACCACCTCACCTATTTTCTAGTTAACCCGAATCTCGAGGGCTAGATTCATCTTAAGGGTAGGTTTGTAACATCCCAAATTTTCAATTTGGAATGTTATACATTAGATCATCATGCATATCATATTTTCTTGCATTTTGTTGATCCTAGAAATTTCACGCAACTCAAGGACCCTCGGAGAGAGTTGTAGATTTCGAAATTTTCGTATTTGAGTTCTCTCAAAACTATGAAAAAAGGATCATTGGATTTATTTATTTTATCTTCAAATATTTTTCCAATATCAAAAATAAGAGAGGGAATAATATGACTTTCCCAAAATTTAGGAAAAATGAAGATTTAATAAATAAATCAAAATTTGGATTTTTCTCGGAGTTTATTTGCCTTAGGGAAAAAATGCGTGTTTTCAAAAAATTGCATTTTGGCCCCGTGTTAAAGTTCATTTTGTTCGACTCATTTTTAGGAGTCGGGGAAAGTTTACTTTATTAATTTTGGAGTTCGTTTAGATTTTTTCTCTGTATTTTTCTGCGCGCGAAACCGTTTAAAAAAACCCGTAGCGCCTTGGGCCAAAGGCCCAAGCCGCCAGCCACCGGCCGGCCAGGAGGCCAACACCACCGCGCGCGCCAGGGAAGCCAGGGAGCCGCCGCTCCTTTTCCAATCCTAGTAGGACTCTTGTCCTACTTCCGTTTATTCCGTATCTGTTTCTAGATCTTTTCCCTCTTGTTTCCTAATCCTAGTCTATTTCTTGTCCCCTACCCCAAGCAAAAACCCTCCCCTCCCCAATATAAATACCCAAGCACCCCCCCTCTAACACATCAAACCAACACCTCTCCTCTCCTCACCTCTCCTCTCCTCTCCGCCCCACACCCCGCCGCCCCCGCCGCCGCCGCCGCTTAACGCCGCCGCCGAGCCCCTCGCCTCTTGAGGTACTAGCCCAGCGCGTCACCTTTTCTTTTCCTCGGTTCGGTTTTTCGTTTCCGTTCCGGTTTTCTAGATCGGTTTTTCGTTTCGGTTTTCTTTCCGAAACCCTAGATCGGTTTTTCTCGCCGGTTTTTCTTTTCGGTTTTGTTTAGAAAGCGTTCGCCGGACCGTTCGTCCTAACGAACGTGATCACCGATTTGCTTCAGTTAATGAATGTCCGTTCGTTCAACCGTTCATCGTTTTCTTTCTCATCGGGTTTATTCCGCTATTTTTCTGATAGCGATTTCAGATCCGATTTTCTTTCTAGTCTATATTCTCGCTCGTTTATCGGAATCAGGTGATTCAAGCGCTGGAGTTTCATCTCAAACCGCCGCTCCAACTAATCAACTTAAACAAAGTTTTGCTACTGTAAAATTTGACTTAGTTTCAACTTGCTAGAACCGAGTTGTTTTCTTTCGTCGCTTGACTTTCGCTGTTTTATTTGATTCGATTCTTTTTGCAACCAGGGTTCTTAAGTTGAACTTTCTGGTTAGATCTTTTATTCGAGATTTACCTGTGCATTAGATGAGTACTTATTGTATGCTTGTTGTTTGTCTGCGATAGATCACCCAGAGTGCGCCGCTTGTTACTTCGAGTCTCTAGGTTTCGTGGATCGTCAGCAAGGCAAGTAACACTTTGATCATACTTTCTCATACCCAGTTTTTATGCATTAGATCAATCTTCGAACACTTGCATGATTAGGATCTAAAATAAATTGTGGGATGGGAAGTAGATGAGGTAGTACCTATTACCTGTTTTACTTATGAAACCTTGGGAGTTACTTCTACGTTTGCTTATTATGCTATGCTATGCTAGTAGACGTGGATTGGGTGAGTGATATCCATGACAGATGTGAGATTGTTAAATTAATGGTTTATTTAAGGTGGCAACTTAAATACACATCTGGGTGGATTGAGGCACCTGGTTTCTATCAGGACTTGCCTGTTTTTTTTTTGGTCCGCCACCCAGGCTCAAAGGGATCATAAGATAATTCATACTAGTAACTTACGTGTGCAGCCACAAGCCATTATGGGCTCTGGCATAGTTGATTAAGTCGTGCGAACTCTTATAGTGGTGGACTAGCAGATGTAGGGGATGTAGGTGTACCGTCCACCCATCGTAAGGTGCTAGCGCTTCGAAAGACTATGTCTCGGCCATCCGCTTCTCAAACACCTGCAAAGACGAGAAACCAAACGAGGCGATCGAGTCTTGTGGGGAAAAGTGCGCAAACCTCTACAGAGTGTATAAACTAATCATGATTAGCCGTGTCCCCGGTTATGGACATCTTGAGTATCTAGTACTTGAATATCATGTGAATCTCAACATGTTACTCTAATTAATATTGTTGGGTTTTTAATGAGTACTTTTAATTGGGATTGAGGATGTTGTCAACCATTCTCAATGTTTAACAACCACCATGATAGTTAAACAAATTTATTCCTTTGTAGTAGGGAAAAACTGGCTTTATGCAAAACTGTAACCATAGAGCTTTTCCACCAGCCAAATATGCATGTAGTATAGCCAATACTCATTATTTCTCTCTATGTGTTACATTGCCAAGATATTCCATGTGTTGACCCGTTGCTGGCTGCAACTTTCATGTTGCAGACTTTTCGATTTATTTAGTAAGGTGCTTAGGTCGTGGTTCTATACTCAGTGATGCCGCTGGAGTTGATGGACTCACTTATCTTCCAAGTCTTCCGCTGTTAACGTTATTAGATGGCCTTAAGCCATATTTATTGTACTAAGTCCTTTTCTGGACAAACGATGTATTAAGTGTGTGATTGCTACTCTGTTATAAATCCTTCGAAGTACTGTGTGGTGTCAGCATTACTGATCCAGGGATGACACCTGAGCACAGAGACTTGATCCATTCGGGTCGGGTCGCTACAGTAATGCAAAGACTTGAAATTATTGAAAATAAAGTTGTTACCGTAGAGTTAATTGAAAATTTGGATAAAAAGATCCACAACCAAATTACCCAATATGGATCTAAAGTAGGACTCACTTTGAAAAATATAAAGGAGAAGGAACCCATAGTTGATGAAAGAATAAATCAGGATTCCACTAGAATCGATAAACTTGAGGGTATCATTACCAACTTGGGGACCTCCTTTTCTTCCATAAAGAATACTCCAAGTCCTTCAACTAAAATTGCCAAGCTTGTTTATGTTCCTAAAAATATGGGTGAATCCTCTAGTAAGGAAAATGCGGATCTAAAATCAATAAGTGTTCTTCCCAATCTTTTTGCTATCATTAAGGAACCGTTTGTTGCAAATGATTTTCTTGATTTTGTGCCTAGAAGTTTGAAAATTAATATAAGGAAAGAAACTCCTAAGGGTGATAGGTGTCTTATTGAAGAATTTCCTACCAAAGATGGCAATACCTAGATCTATCCATGCTTTTATGCCTAGCTAGGGGCGTTAAACGATAGTCTTGTTGGGAGGCAACCCAATTTTATTTTTAGTTTTTGCTTTTTGCTTCTGTTTAGGAATAAATATTTGTTCTAGCCTCTGTTTAGATGTGTTTTTATGTTTTAATTAGTGTTTGTGCCAAGTTAAACCTATAGGATCTTCTTGGATGATAGTTATTTGATCTTGCAGAAAATTCCAGAAACTTTATGTTCACGAAAATAATTGTTAAAACTCACCAGAACGTGATAAAATATTGATTCCAAATGCTGCTGATCGATAAAAAATTTGTCTAGGTCGTCCTATTTTGGATTATTTTTTGGAGTGCCAAAAGTTTGAGTTAGTTACAGATTACTACAGACTGTTCTATTTTTGACAGATTCCCTTTTTTGTGTGTTGTTTGCTTATTTTGATGAATCTATGGCTAGTAAAATAGTTTATAAACCATAGAGAAGTTGGAATACATTAGTTTTAACACCAATATAAAGAAAGAATGATTTAATTACAGTACCTTGAAGTGGTCTTTTCTTTTCTTTCGCTAATGGAGCTCACGAGATTTTCTGCTGAGTTTTGTGTTGTGAAGTTTTCAAGTTTTGGGTGAAAGATTTGATGGATTATGGAACAAGGAGTGGAAAGAGCGTAAGCTTTGGGATGCCCATGGCACCCCCAAGTTAATCTAAGGACACCTAAAAGCCAAAGCTTGGGGATGCCCCGGAAGGCATCCCCTCTTTCGTCTACTTCCATCGGTAACTTTACTTGGAGCTATATTTTTATTCACCACATGATATGTGTTTTGCTTGGAGCGTATTGTATTATTTGAGTCTTTATTTTTCAGTTTACCACAATCATCTTTTATTTACACACCTTTTGAGAGAGACACACATGATTCGAAAATTATTAGAATACTCTATGTGCTTCACTTATATCTTTTGAGTTATATACTTTTTGCTCTAGTACTTCACTTATATCTTTTAGAGCACGGTGGTGGATTTGTTTTGTAGAAACTTTTGATCTCTCATGCTTCACTTAGATTATTTTGAGAGTCTTATATAGCATGGTAATTTTCTTAAATAATCCTAATATGCTAGGAATTCAAGATTAGTAAAAACTTTCTTATGAGTGTGTTGAATACTAAGAGAAGTTTGATGCTTGATGATTGTTTTGAGACATGGAGGTAGTGATATTCAAGTTGTGCTAGTTGAGTAGTTGTGAATTTGAGAAATACTTGTGTTGAAGTTTGCAAGTCTCGTAGCATGCACGTTTGGTAAATGTTATGTAACAAATTTGAAACATGAGGTGTTCTTTGATTGTCCACCTTATGAGTGGCGGTCGGGGACGAGCGATGGTCTTTTCCTACCAATCTACCCCCCTAGGAGCATGCGCGTAGTGCTTGGTTTTTGATGACTTGTAGATTTTTGCAATAAGTATGTGAGTTCTTTATGACTAATGTTGAGTCCATGGATTATACGCACTCTCACCTTTTCCATCATTGCTAGCCTCTTGATGCAGTGCATTGCCCTTTCTCACATTGAGAGTTGGTGCAAACTTCGCGGTGCATCCAAACCCCGTGATATGATACGCTCTTTCACACATAAACCTCCTTATATCTTCCTCAAAACAGCCACCATACCTACCTGTTATGGCATTTCCATAGCCATTCCAAGATATATTGCCATGCAACTTTCCACCATTCCGTTTATCATGACATGTTCATCATTGTCATATTGCTTTGCATGATCATGTAGTTGACATAGTATTTGTGGCAAAGCCACCGTTCATAATTCTTTCATACATGTCACTCTTGGTTCATTGCATATCCCGATACACCGCCGGAGGCATTCATATAGAGTCATACTTTGTTCTAGTATTGTCATGGATTTGTCACGACAGATGCCCTTAGTGTCAGGACTTAGTCGCGAGGCCAACGCATCTATGCGGTAGCTTGAGAGGGGTTGATCGGGACGAGAGACGCAATACACAAGACAAGGATTTAGATAGCTTCGGGCCCCGGGAAACATCATCCGGTAATAGCCCTACATGCTGTTTGTGGCTAGATCTCATTAGGCTCATCATGGAGACGCCGCAAAATCCGGCTCCCCCTTTGTGTCTAGCCCTAGATATTGTTTCTTGTTGCTTGTCCCTCTTGGGGAGCCCTGCCCCTCCTTATATATGTTGAAGGGGCGGTTTACATGTGGAGTCCTATTAGGATTAGGACTAGTCTATTACAAGTGGAATCCTAGTCTGCCCCCTTAAGGGAAAACTCCTTATGCCTTTTCTCGTAAACTGGCCCACCATAACATGAGCCGGCCTTCTGGGCCTTGGGCCTAGTCTTCTATCTGACCCGCCGTTAGGGCCATCCGTGAGTCGCCACTCCGGCGGGTTACTAATGAAAACGCCAAGCCCTGTCGGGTCATAATTTCGGCCGGGTCATACCGCGGGGTATATCCCCAACATTAGCCCCCAGTTTAATTTGGATTTATCGATGTTAAACTGATCCTGTAAAATAAACACAAGAACAAACTTGATAGGTTGTGCTCCGGTTAAATATTTTCCTGAACCGCACCGATCGCCTTTAAGTCCTTGTCATTTCCTCCGGATGCATACTCAAGATCTTATAGCAAATCTCTTTTAACAGATATGTCCAAACCTTGCCAATGCAAAAAATCCAGGCACTTCTAAGAAAATCCGGGTCAATAGGCCATCTTCATAACCAATTTGCTGACATTGGCTCTTGTAGAGAAATATTATAAGAAATAATCCATTTGAGTCGGCCTTCAATGCTCTGACTTGACAAAAATATTGGTCTTGAAATATTCAACTGATATTCAGCCGACTTAAAGATGTAGATCTTGCCGATTTATGATTGCCAAAATTTATGTGTTATAAATAAATGATGCCGGGTCATCATTGTTGCATACACCGGGTTAATCTGGTCTACTCCAAACTAAGAATTTGAAGATTTTTTCTCCCTTACATGCATATCACCTGTAGCCCCCAAGTCTTGAGCAGGACAAAGTGATGACTTAAGACTTACTTCAATATAAATATTACCACTTTGAAGAAATCCATATTGTTCATCTCAATCACTGACCAGAACTGAGTATTCCTCATATGTAGCCCCCAAGTGTCGGTTTGTCATGCTTGCAGCAACCTGGGACTTGTAATTGCCTTATGCTCATAAAAACTTCAACCAATATAGCCCCCAAGGGCCGGGTCATTATGCAATAATGAGCAGGGACTTCATAAATATAATCATGTATACCTGAGTAGCGATGTGTAGCCTCCAAGGGCCGACTCAGTAAGATAATACTGAGCTGGGACTTTTCATTGAAAATAATATCATATGATGTAACCCCCATCATGGGGCTTGAACCAACGTCCACAAGGTTAAGAGCTTTGTGCTTTACCAACTGAGCAGTGGATCCTTCAATATAATGGAATAAGGCTTGTGTACCTTGTATTTTAACATGAGCAATTGGTAGCCCCCAAGGGTCGGCTCATTACGATGTGATGAGTCGGGTCTTCAATAAGTTGAACAAAAAGTGACTTTACATTAGCCCCCAAGTGTCATGGTGCATGCTTGCAGCGACATGAGACTTGCATATTTGATGTAATCTCAACTTGAATAATGTAGCCCCCAAGTGCCGGGTCGTAAGCCTGCAGCGACTCAGGACTATTCCTTCCATTGTAGAATAAATCATATCCATTGATAAAGTAATAGCCATTGCGCTGAAGCGACTTTGAAAACCTCATCACAATATTAGTTACTGATAACCATAATAAAAATCCAGCCATGTTGGCTATTAAAGATTTGAATAACCCGGTTTGAAAACCTCAATCATTCAATATCATAATAAAAATCCAGCCAAGTTTGGCTATTTAAAGATTCAAATACCTTATCTGTTGACAAGTAAATCCGGATTTTTAAATACCCGGCGGCTCTTGGCCGATGGCGATTTAATACACCTCCATTGTAAGCCGGAATTTTTATAACCCGGCGGGTAATAGCCTATGAGAAAATCAAGAATTGATAACCCTTTGAAGACACCAATTTCAATCTTTGATGATGGGCTTGAACTTAATCATTTATGTAAGTCATAGCTCTATAAATCCTGCACAGAGTTTAAACAACATATGCCCTGACGACTTAACGTCAAAAGCCAGGGCAGGCAACCACCCAAATGTAGTCTTATCCTGCACACAAGTAGATCACAAGATCCCTTGGCGGTTTACCGCAGGGCGGGTCATAATATCTCACATATAACCACTGTGATATTGAATTTATACTTACGGTTTACATGACCTGTGCAGTAAGGGTGATAACCCAATCTTTAGAAGCCAAAACTTCCAAATGTTTATGATTGTCATATACTGGTGACTTATCATCCAAAGTCAAGCCGGGTTAAATAGAAACCACTCATATATGCTTCAGATATGATCAAAAAAGCCTCAAAACAAAGTCAAATAATTGTGATTGCAAAACTTACAAGAAACATACAAAATTTTGAGGCTTCTGATTCGAATACGATCAATAAACCGTTCCAAAGGGGTTAAGCTAAGATTCGAATACGATCGTATAGCCCCCAGTGGCTTTGGCGTTGCCGATCAAGAGGGTACCGACAGCTATGTTCTCTTTGGTTCGAATACGACCTATGTTTGAACAGGAAGCCCCCAAATGACCTTGAGAGTTGTTTAACGACGCTGATTCGAATACGATCCACGTCGGACCCAAAGGGGTTGAGCTATGATTCGAATACGATCAAGAAGCCCCCTAGTGAGTTTGGCATTGTGCCGATCAAGAGGGTACCGACAGCTATGTTCTCTTTGGTTCGAATACGACCTATGTTTGAACAGGAAGCCCCCAAGTGACCATAGAGGCAGGGTACCTATATGTGAGTTGTGCTTTGCAACAAACTCTCTTTGGTCCCTTTAATTTTGTCTGAGAACTCGAATTTTGCGAGAGATAAAATTTTTCAACCGGAAATTCTTAAACCAGATATTGAGAGTTTCAAAGCTTTGTGAGAGACAAATTTACCTTGAACCAGATTTTAATTCGGAATTCTTTTTTTTAAGCCTGACATTTTTCTGACGGTCTTTAAATTTTCATCGATAGAGCAGTAATCTCCGGGGCCGGGTTATTTTTCCCTCCAATGACCCGGAGTTCTTGAACGCATTGAAACCGGCCAACTCTGCCGAGTCATACCATTGTAACCCCGAGTCTCAAGACGACTGGAGATGTTGACTTGAGATTCTCCATATTAGACCATAGTAGAAGGTGTATATCATTGGCGTTGATAGCGCGATGTGAATTCACAGAAGGTTGAGGTGACTGCGGCGGGTTTATATATGATCCCGTATGAGCCGTGTCAGCAACTCGGCCAATGGTTCCTTCCAACTGGCTATTTGAAGTTTAACCAAACTGTAGTGATGGCGACTTGTGCGCCTGCCCATTGAGCCATCCAGTGCAGATGGCGGCTGATAATGGTAATTCGCCTCCAATTTGTTGGAAGAAAACCGGGCTTCCCGAGCAGTGACTCGCTCATATTGAATAAACAGCTCATGCAGACATGTGCGGCCCGGTGTGTTGATATAGACCAACCCGCGAGAGACGGATGGTAAAGACGACCGTCGCATAAGAGAAGGCACAGACAGATGAGTCGGCCGTGGCGTTGTAAGCCGGTGCGAACGGGAGAGTCGATCGCAGGCGCGGTAAAACCGCGTGGACGGGTGGCTCGGCCTCGTCATGTTGATGTAAACTGGGCCGCAGAGGCCGCGACTTTGCAGTGAACAATTGTCCTGCATCAAAAACATAGCAAGCCAGAGTAATTGTTCTTTGACAAAAAGAAATATATGCTAATAAAATAAACTTAAACGGATAGATATCACCTGATATGTCGGGCCAGAAATTATCCACTGCGGAGTTGATGATCACCACGGGGAAACTGAAAACAATCACAGGTGAACCGGCCGCGGCGTTGTAAGCCAGCGCGGACAGGCGAGTCAATCGCAGGCGTGGTAAGCTGGGCGAATGGGCGAATCGATGTAGACCGGACCACAGGGACGGCGGCTTGTGCCCACCCGTTGAATAACAAGCGGTCCCAGACGCCATTGCATGATGATGCTATCGCACACTCCATAGGTACAGCATGACACCATTTTTATGATGAATCATTGTCCTACACATAAGAATGTACATACCGAAGTGATTGTTTTTTGATAAAAAACAATATGCATTAATAAAATAAATTTAGATGAATATCACCTGATGTTTGCGACCATTGGATGATCTGTACGTGGAATTTTTGCATGTAGTAATAGTAATGCTGCATACTCCCTTTTGGATTGATGCAGTACTTGTAGTAGTACTTTAAACAGGAGTACTAATTGATCTCTTCTCTTTGCACGGCACTCCCTCTATTCTTTTCATTGGTTTGTCCCGCCACTGTTGCAGGCCTGTGGCTCGTGCACACGCAGCTCATCACCAGCGTTGTTAGGCTACAACCTTGGCACTTTATTACAAGCGTACCTAGATAATCATTAGGGGAGAAGCTGAAGCCAAGATGGGCGAGTCCGTGCAAGGGCGGTTCAAAGCAGCACAAGGCGTGGTGGCTCAGAAGCTAGAACAGGGGCGGCTCAACCGCGGTGTAAACCCGATGACGGCTCTAAGGCAGGCCTCGGCGGCTCGACCGCGATGTGGTTAACAACTCAACAGTGCCCTGGCGAACCGGTGGTTTGAAGGACTCCAGCAAATAATTTGGTGAGGGCGGCTCAGCGTGGTGGAGAGGCGGCTGACAGGGGTGGTTCGGTGTCAAGAAGCGAGACAGCGGCTCGGCAGTTTGAGGTGAATCCGGCTCAGGCCTTCTCAGGCCTGCTCCGGCGAATTTGAAGGCCACGACGAGGGGAGCTCGGCGGCTCATACCTGTGGACTCGGCGGCTCAAGAACTCGGCGACGAAGGCCAGCGGCTCGAGGCCAGCTACAGCAGGGGCGGCGGCGAAGACGGCTCATGGCAGAGGCCGGCGGATTGTGGCGTTTGGCGGCGACTACGACACTGGGCGGAAGTGAGGGCCAAGGCGACGCCGGAGGTACGCACCGGATTGTAGCAAACGAGGTTGGGCCTGAGGCCGCTACAGCTCTGTGGAAGATGAGAAGCAAGGCGGCCGGCGGCTTGTGGCGCAGACTGCTGGCGTGAGAGATGGCCGGCGGCTCAAGGCTAGGCCGGAAGAGGCGAAAGAGAGTGGGGCCAAGCCAGCTCCACGTCAGGGCCAGCCCATAGCAGTTCGAGATGAAACTAAAGCCGCGCAATAGCGCTCCGATGGCGGCCGCTTGAGACAGAGTCGAATCAAAGGCAGAATTTGAATCCGTGACCTCCTCCAGGTCGTGGTATCCCCCTTTTTTTTTAATCAAGGGCCAGCCCAACTTGGTAACTTGATACTATCTGATTTAATGTTTTGATGCGAGCAGCAGCAAAGAAGAAGGCAACAGCTTTGAACTCGAATCGAATCTGCGTACGTTGATTGCCATGGATGTATCTGCTTCATGTGCACTACTACTTGAAGTAGTACTTTTCCTTTGATCTTTGCTCCATGCTCATGGAAGTAGCAGCAACAGCGTACACTGATACGCCTTGGGATTTGATGCGAGCGCCCGGATGATTGTTTCTCAGATCCAACTTGTACTAGTAGCACTTGGTCTATTTAAAAAATTGGCAGCAAACCTAGGGTGTCACGCCATGCAATAGTGATGCTCTGAGTTAGGTTTGAACACGGACGACAGAACCGTCAAAGTCTTTCGATCTCGGCGAGTTGCACGTCGTATCGATTGATTTCCGATGCAAGATTTCGACCCTCAGCGACAACGGAAATTAATCCAGCCCCGACGGATCATCAGGTGGTGTGCGCTGGCGCATAAACACGACCCTAATTTTCTCCTTTGATCTTTAAATCTTGTATACGTCGCTTTTGACTATTTGTTGATGATGTTGTCTTTTGCGTCGGTTTATTTTTCATCCGGAAAATTGCGAACTTCTCGATCCTTTTAGAGAAATCCCTTCAAGAACTCAACACCACCCGCGCGAAGCCCCACAAAGGCGCCAACCGTAAATGGATTTGTCACGGCAGATGTCCTTAATGTCAGGACTTAGTCGCGAGGCCAACGCATCTATGCGGTAGCTTGAGAGGGGTTGATCGGGACGAGAGACGCAATACACAAGATAAGGATTTAGACAGTTTCGGGCCCCGGGAAACATCATCCGGTAATAACCCTACATGCTGTTTGTGGCTAGATCTCATTAGGCTCATCATGGAGACGCCGCATAAGCCGGCTCCCCCTTTGTGTCTAGCCCTAGATATTGTTTCTTGTTGCTTGTCCCTCTTTGGGGAGCCCTGCCACTCCTTATATATGTTGAAGGGGCGGTTTACATGTGGAGTCCTATTAGGATTAGGACTAGTCTATTGCAAGTGGAATCCTAGTCTGCCCCCTTAAGGGAAAACTCCTTATGCCTTTTCTCGTAAACCGGCCCACCATAACATGAGCCGGTCTTCTGGGCCTTGGGCCTAGTCTTCTATCTGACCCGCCGTTAGGGACATCCGTGAGTCGCCACTCCGGCGGGTTACCAATGAAAACGCCAAGCCCGGCCGGGTCATACTTCCGGTCGCGTCATACCGCGGGGTATATCCCCGACAAGTACCGAGTTGTAATCATTGAGTTATAAATAAATAGAAGTGTGATGATCATCATTTTCTAGAGCATTGTCCCAAATGAGGAATAAAAAAAGAGAAATGCCATAAAAAAAGAAGGCTAAAAAATGAGAGAAAAAGAGAGAAGGGACAATGTTACTATCCTTTTACCACACTTGTGCTTCAAAGTAGCACCATAATCTTCATGATAGAGAGTCTCTTGTTTTGTCACTTTCATATAATAGTGGGAATTTTTCATTATATAACTTGGCTTGTATATTCCAACAATGGGCCTCCTCAAGTGCCCTAGGTCTTCGTGAGCAAGCAAGTTGGATGCACACCCACTTAGTTTGTTTTGTTGAGCTTTCATATATTTATAGCTCTAGTGCATCCGTTGCATGGAAATCCCTACTCCTTGCATTAACATCAATCGATGGGCATCTCCATAGCTCATTGATTAGCCTCATTGATGTGAGACATTCTCCTTTTTTTGTCTTCTCCACATAACCCCCATCATCATATTCTATTCCACCCATAGTACTATATCCATGGCTCACACTCATGTATTGCGTGAAGGTTGAAAAAGTTTCAGATTACTAAAGTATGAAACAATTGCTTGGCTTGTCATCGGGGTTGTGCATGATGAGAGAATTCTTGTGTGACGAAAATGGAGCATGACTAAACTATATGATTTTGTAGGGATGAACTTTCTTTGGCCATATTATTTTGAGAGGACATAATTGCTTAGTTAGTATGCTTGAAGTATTATTATTTTTATGTCAATATTGAACTTTTATCTTGAATCTTTCGGACCTGAATATTCATACCACAATTAAGAAGAATTACATTGAAATTATGCCAAGTAGCATTCCACATAAAAATTCTGTTTTAATATTTACCTACTCGGGACGAGCAGGAATTAAGATTAGATGCTTGATACGCTCCAACGTATCTATAATTTTGATTGCTCCATGCTATATTATCTTCTGTTTTGGACATTATTAGGCTTTATTATACACTTTTATATTATTTTTGGGACTAACCTATTAACCGGAGGCCCAACCCAGAATTGCTATTTTTTGCCTATTTCAGAGTTTCACAGAAAAAGAATATCAAACGGAGTCCAAACGGAATGAAACCTTCGGGAACATGATTTTCGGACCAAACGTGATCCAGAGGACTTGGAACCTACGTCAAGAAAGCTAACAGGAAGCCACGTGGTAGGGGGTGCGCCTACCCCCCACACTACTAGGGAAAACCTTATACACGTAACTTTAGCGATGGCGTGGGTCAAAAAGCACGCCGGTGCTAAGTAGCGAGAGAGCGCTCGCAGCAAACCACGCTGCAGATAAAGATCTAGCGATGGCGATACGTCTTTAAACACGCTGTTACTAAAATTCACACGGCTTAGCCGATAGGCTACACATAGTAGTAGCGACCTATGATGAACAGCGCTATCGCTATTTATTTGTAGCAGCTGTTTTAATAAAAACTCGCCATCGCTAAAGGTTATAAAATTAAATGGAAAGAAAATAGAAAGGTAATTGAAAATGAAAGAAATAGAATAAGGTGAAAGGAAAAAATGTGAAGAAAACTAAATGAAAAGGGAAAAAGAGAAAGGAGTTGTAGTAGCGTGTATCACGGAACGCGCTGTAGCTAAGATTGCAGCAGTGCTTTTCCTGGAATGCGCCACCGCCATCGCTGACTTAACCACGGGTTCGCCCTTCCCACGCGACCACTTCCCGAATCCAACTCTCTCCACTGTCGCCGCCGTTGCCGTCGGCCGTCGGCCAGGCCTCCGCACCCCACGCCGCCCGACCCCAGATTCAATGCCGCCCGCCTCGACCTCAACGCCGCCTGACGCCCGACCCCGACCTCGATGCCGGCCGCCATCCGCCAAGCCCCGAGCCCGACCCGACCTCGGCGCCGCCTGCCCTCCTCGTCAGAGCACCCGAGGTGAGCACGCCCGCTCCTCCCTCTCCCTACCTCTGCCTAGGGTTTTTTTATATTTTAGTTGCATCAAATTAGTTAGGGTTCATGTACGAGTGGAAACAAATCGGATCTGGATGCGGCTCAAATGAGTTAGGGTTCATGTAAGGGTGAAAACGAATAAAATTTCTAAGATGAATCATAAAACGAGTAAAATTTGACCACTTATTTCACTTTATAGTTGGATAATTGAAATATCCGCTACCACTTTCCACCCCTATAGGTTCATCAAATTAGATGGTAATTAGGGCAGTAGTTCCTAGGTACTAATTAGTTAGTAAGAACTAGGTACTAATTAGGTACTAGAATATTTTTATTTATAGTAAGTTTATTTTTAGTAAGAACTAGTTGAATGAATAGAACTAGTTAGTAAGAAGTTGTTGCTATTTTTAGTTAAAGCAATTTTTCCCCTCGACGTGGGCGATGCCTATCCCGCATCCTCGCTGCCGAGTCGGCGGAGGACGACACCTGCTTAACCAGATCGGCCATGTCCGGACTGGGCTCCGCTGGGTGGTACTGGAGGCGCTACCTACCGGGGGCGAGGTTGGTGAGGAGCCAGCCTGTCGCTGACCCAACCTTCTTTGGTGGCGGTCGCGTGGGCGATGGCGATCCGAGGCTCGAGGACTCCGCGGAGGTGGTGCGTCTCCGTGTCGATGAGGAGGACGCGCACGTCCGTCTACTACTTGTTTGCGTTGGAGCACAGGTCGTTCTCCAATACCGGCAGGTTCTCCGAGGATCTCACCGAGCTATGATCCCGTGATGGTTCCTTCTCTGTGGTGTCCACCGCCGCGCCGATACCCGCCGTGTGCTAGGGTTTTAGTTGTATTAGTGATGTTATATGTATGACACTATTCGTGATGTATTAGTGATAATATTCGACGATGTAGGGACGCATGAGATGATTTACTTTTGCTTATTGAATGCATGCTAATTTGAGTCCTATAAGATATTTTGAAATGTATATCTTGTGTTGCTCAATATCCAAGTGGCCGGTCATGTTTGCATGTTACACCTCCGAGTGGCCTATGTTTTGCCGAGTGTTGATTCATTTCCGTTCCGGCAAATTTCAGGCGCTCGATATGTCCTATTTTAGCAAAGGTCATGCCGGATTTTTCCGTGAATTTTGGCATGACTTGTGCCAGAATATGTAGGAAATATCGAGTGCCCCGGATTTGTATGTTGAGTATCCTGGTAGTTGTCTTTGATCGATTTTCAATTAATGTTTTAACTATGAACATAGGAAATGTCCGATTTACCTAAAAGGATTTCGGTATTTGCAAATCTGCTAAGACGAAGCGCAGCTCGTATGCGACGGAATCTTCCTAGATGATGATAGGCGCTTCAAACATCAAGCTGGACGAGAACTTCAAGTGGATACAAGAAGTCATAACGACAAGTCTTTTTTCATAGCTAAGCATGACATCCGCTTCATTTGCTTGAACTTATATTTTTTACTATTCTACTAGCGTATCCCCTGCCATGCAAGAGTTTTTGTATTGATAAGATAGGTTTCAGTCATACTACGGAGGTAAAGAAAGTTTATTTGAAGACCGAGCATGGTTATATTTTCCATGCAAAATTATACAATTCAGACGACTTCACCTATTTTGGACGCAAAACATGGCGAGAACTATGCAAGACTTATGCATTTGAGCCTGATATGGTTATCACCTTTGATATTTGCCCGAAAGATGATATTGAAGGTAATACCAACATCAGGGTCGATGTGCAGACACCTCCAGTTATACCATTATGTAAGTTTGTCAACCATATTTATGTCTTTGATATTGTTTATTCAAAAATAGTTGACAACTAATTTGTACTGTCAGCTTATTTCGGTGCAAGCAAACATGTCCATCGCTTGGTAGACAGGACCTACTACTGTCCCGAGGCTGAACTAAACTGTGAGGAGCTAAGTCATTATGTTTCATGGCTTGAGGATCTTGATACTGTCAAGACAAATTTTCTTCCTGGATTTAGAAATGTTAGTCTCGAAAACGCATGACCAATAGTGTTCGTAATGAACTACGGTCACATCCATTTAGGAAGGATGGTAAGATTTTTACTATTTGTCCTCATTGCATCTTTTCCATACATTATTTTTGAAGCTAAACTTCATTGCTAAGTATGTTACCATACGATGTTCTTCAACAGGACTCTCGATGAGTGTTGTGCCTTATGGGATCGAGACTAAAGGTTCCATGAGTATTATCACCACGCCAAGATATCCTCTGATTACTTTAGTGCATTCAAGATTAGCGACGGATGGTTAATAGTGCAAGACTGGACCAAATATGTGTTGGGGGAGCGCAGAGAAGTACTAGGGGGCAGCAAGCAGAGGCGCTTTCCACGATTAGGAGACAGGTTCATCTGCATGCTCCAACTTGATCAAGGAGGAGAGCTACACATGTTTTATGTTGTTTTACCTAAGAGAGAGCAGCAGGAGTGATTAGCTAGCTAGAAATGAGTTTCAGGATGGTGATGTGCTACACTATTACTATGATGATAAAATAGCTAGTGTTGGTGGTAATGACTATGATGATTATTATTAGCTAGTGTTAGTGGTGATTAAATAAATACTGTTGGTGGTAATGACCATGATGATGATTAAATATCTTGTGTTGGCGGATTAGATTCAAGTGGAGGCAACATGTGGTGCACATCGAAAGTAATACTAGTCCAAACTAGATCAAGTTTGGATTAGTAGTATACTTTTGACATGCACCACATATTGCCTCCACTTGAACCTAATCCACCTTCATTTGACACTGTTATGGACATAATGATGTAAACCTCATAACTGGTATTGTATCAATATTTGTACGATGGCGAATAAATAAACTAAAAACGAAAAAATAAAAAAAGAATACTAGTAGCGATGGAGAGAAAACACGCTGCCAGTAGTTACATTAGCAATAGCGTGGGAGTGAAACAACGCTACAGCTATTCGTCCTAGCAGCAGCGCTGCTTGGCACGCACGCGTTATTGCTAGCGAAGTAGCTGTAGCGCCTTATTAGTAGCGCGCCTACCCACGCTACTAGTGAGCACAAAACCAGCGCTACTGCTAGGGTTTTCCCTAGTAGTGCCAGGGCGCGCCCTCTACCCTCGTGGGCCCCATGTTGCTCCACCGACGCATTCTTCCTCCTATATATACCCCACGCACTTCAAACTACCAGACACGGAGCCAAAACCTAATTCCACCGCCGCAACCTTCTGCATTCGTGAGATCCCATCTTGGGGCTGTTCCGAGTTCACCGAGGGAGCATCGATCACGGAGGGCTTCTACATCAACACCATAGCCTCTCCGATGAAGTGTGAGTAGTTTACCTCAGACCTTCGGGTCCATAGTTATTAGCTAGATGGCTTCTTCTCTCTTTTCAGATCTCAATACAATGTTCTCCCCCTCTCTTGTGGAGATCTATTCGATGTAAACTTCTTTTGCGGTGTGTTTGTTGAGACCGATGAATTGTGGGTTTATGATCAAGTTTATCTATGAACAATATTTGAATCTTTTGAATTATTTTATGTATAATTGGTTATCTTTGCAAGTCTCTTCAAATTATCAGTTTGTTTTGGCCTACTAGATTGATCTTTCTTGCAATAGGAGAAGTGCTTAGCTTTGGGTTCAATCTTATGTGTCCTTTCCCAAAGTGATGAGGGGCAGCAAGGCACGTATTGTATTGTTGCCATCGAGGATAACAAGATGGGGTTTATATCATATTGCATGAATTTATCCCTCTACATCATGTCATCTTGCTTAAAGCGTTACTATGTTCTTATGAACTTAATACTCTAGATGCATGCTGGATAGTGGTTGATGTGTGGAGTAATAGTAGTAGATGCAGGCAGAAGTCGGTCTACTTTTCTTGGACGTGATGCCTATATACATGATCATACCTAGATATTCTCATAACTATGCTCAATTCTGTCAATTGCTCAACAGTAATTTGTTCACCCACCGTGAAATACTTATGCTCTTTAGAGAAGCCACTAGTGAAACCTATGGCCCCCGGGTCTATTTTCCATCATATTAAGCTTCCAACACTTAGCTATTTCCATTGCCTTTTATTTTTCTTTTATTTTACTTTGCATCTTTATCATAAAAATACCAAAAATATTATCCTATCATATCTATCAGATCTCACTCTCGTAAGTGACCGTGTAGGGATTGAAAACCCCTTATCGCGTTGGTTGCAAGGATTTATTTGTTTGTGTAGGTGCGAGGGACTCGTGTGTGGCCTCCTACTGGATTGATACCTTGGTTCTCAAAAACTGAGGGAAATACTTACGCTACTTTAGTGCATCACCCTTTCCTCTTCAAGGGAAAACTAACGAAGTGCTCAAGAGGTAGCAGGCACCCTCCTGGAGGATCTCAAGGAGACCTTTGATAATTTGTGCCGTTTTCAAATCAAGTTCAACCCGGAGAAGTGAATCTTCGGAGTCCCAGCCGGCCAGCTCCTTGGTTTCCTTGTCTTTGAACACGACATCGAGTGCAACCCTGTGAAGATCAAGGCCATTGAGTGGATGGAGAGACCCACCCGGCTGCGAGACGTCCAGAAGTTCACCAGGTGCTTGGCATCCCTCAGCCGTTTCATCAGTCGGCTGGGCAAGAAGGCTCTTCCCCTGTACCAGCTAATGAAGAAAACCACTCACTTCGAGTGGAACGACAAGGTGGACGAGGCCTTCCTTCAGCTCAAGAAGATGATGACCACGCCACCTGTCTTGGCGGCTCTGGCTGCTAAGGAGCCCATGCTCCTCTACATTGCCGCTACTAGCCGGGTGGTCAGCACCGTCATCGTGGTCGAGCACCTAGAAGACGGCAGGGCACAGCCGGTCCAGAGGCCCATCTACTACCTGAGTGAGGTGTTGTCAGGCTCCAAGCAGAATTACCCCCACTACCAGAAGATGTGTTATGGCGTGTACTTTGCCGCCAAGAAGCTCAAGCAGTGTTTTCAAGAGCATCCATCACGGTTATCTGCACCGCCCCGCTCACCGAGATCATAGGCAACAGAGATGCATCAGGCCGGGTGGCAAAGTGGGCCATCGAGCAAGCTCCCCACACCATCCTCTACATGCCACACACCGCCATCAAGTCCCAAGCGATGGACGACTTCCTCGTCGACTGGGCCGAGACCCAGTACCTGCCGCCAGCGCCAGATTCCACCCATTGGTGGATG
The DNA here is from genome assembly GCA_021605205.1 of Aegilops longissima. Lineage (NCBI taxonomy): Eukaryota > Viridiplantae > Streptophyta > Magnoliopsida > Poales > Poaceae > Aegilops > Aegilops longissima. The sequence continues at coordinate 371,531,099 of CM038678.1, forward strand.
CACTTTGATGGCTGATGTCGCTTGAAGCTACGTCGGTATTTCCCCAAAGAGGAAGGGATGATGTAGCACAATGGGGGTAGGTATTTCCCTCAGATATGAAACCAAGGTTATCGAACCTGTAGGAGAAACAAGCAACACAACATAAACAGCCCCTACACACAGATAACAAATCCTCGCAACCCGACGTGTTAAAGGGGTTGTCAATCCCTTCCGGGGTACGGGGCCTCAAGATATAGGCAAATGGACGTGAGATAAATTTGTAGTAGATTGAAAGATAGATCGCAAATAAAATAAACGGAAATAAAACACAGCAAGGTATTTTTGTATTTTTGGTTTACTATATCTGAAAATAAATGCAAGAGAAAAGTAGATCGCAAAGGCAAATATATGAGAAAGAAGACCCGGGGGCCGTAGGTTTCATTACTGGCTTCTCTCGAGAAAAATAGCAAACGGTGGGTAAACAAATTACTGTTGGGCAATTGATAGAACTTTGAATAATCATGATGATATCCAGGCAATGATCATTATATAGGCATCACATCCAAGATTAGTAAATTGACTCATGCCTGCATCTACTACTACTACTCCACACATCGTCCGCTATCCAGCATGCATCTAGTGTATTAAGTTCATGGAGAAACAGAGTAATGCAATAAGAACGATGACATAATTTAGACAAGATCTATCTATGTAGAGATAGACCCCATCGTTTTATGCTTAGTAGCAACGATACATACGCGTCGGTTCCCCTTCTGTCACTGGGATCAAGCATCGTAAGATCGAACCCACTACAAAGAACCTCTTCCCATTGCAAGATAAATAGATCAAGTTGGCCAAACAAAACCCAAATATCAGAGAAGAAATACGAGCCTATAAGGAATCATGCATATAAGAGATCAAAGAAACTCAAATAACTTTCGTGGATATAAAAATATATAACTGATCATAAACTCAAAGTTCATCAGATCCCCACAAACATATCCGCAAAAAGAGTTACATCATATGGATCTCCAAGAGACCATTGTATTGAGAATTCAGCGAGAGAGAGGAAGCCATCTAGCTACTAACTACGGACCCGAAGGTCTACAAAGAACTACTCACGCATCATCGGAGAGGCACCAATGGAGGTGGTGAACCCCATCCGAGATGGTGTCTAGATTGGATCTGGTGGTTCTGGACTCTGCGGCGGCTAGATGAATATTTCGTCGATGTTCTTAGGGTTTTTGGAATATTGGGGTATTTATATAGCAAAGAGGCGGTCCCGGGGGCACCCAAGGTGGGCACAACCCAACAGGGCGCGCCCTGGTGGGTTGTGCCCCCTCGGGGCACCCCCAGGCGCAGCCAGGGCCCATTGTGTTCCTTTTGGCCCATAAAAATTCTTTGTAAAGTTTCGTGGCATTTGGACTCTGTCTGGTATTGATTTCCTGCGATGTAAAAAAACATGCAGAAAACAACAAGTGGCACTTGGCACTATGTCAATAGGTTAGTACCAAAAAATGATATAAAATGACTATAAAATGATTATAAAACATCCAAGATTGATAATATAACAGGATGGAACAATAAAAAATTATAGATACGTTGGAGAAGTATCCATCCCACCAACGAAAACGACTTAGAGTTCCCAACACTTTACATGCTAGATATATCATAGGCAGTTCCCAAACAAAAAAAATAAAGTTTATTCCTTTTTCCACCATACTTTCACTTTCCATGGCTAACCTTATCCACGAGTGCCTTCCATACCAACACTTTCCAAGGAATTTATTATTTGACAACATAAAGTAAATTCATTTTTTCATTTCGGGACTGGACATCCCTAAAATCTTTGCCTTACTCTCGTCCAATGACAAGTGAATAAACACTCATCGTGAGAATAACACATCCAACATGGAAAGTATAGCCACCCCTCACCGCTCTGCGAGCGAAATGAACACACAAAAGAGAAGTATTTTTTTGAAAATTAGATATGGCACTTACAAATTTGCTTAGAAAGGCAAAATAATACCACATATTGGTAGATATAGTGGACTCATGTGGCAAAACTGGTTTAAAGGATTTTGGATGCACAAGTAGAGATCATACTTAGTGCAAAATTAAGGCTAGCAAAAGATTGAGAAGCGACCAACCAAGAAACGGGTAATCTCATAAGCAAGCATTAAGCATAAATAACACTGAATAATGCACCACAAGTAGGATATAATTTCATTGCATGACTATTGACTTTCGTGCTTGCATAGGGAATCACAAACCTTAACACCAATATTCTTACTAAAACATAATTACTCATCAACATAACTCACATATGACATCATCATATCTCAAAACTATTACTAAAAATCAAGCTTATTTTGTCCAATTATCTTCATGAAAGTTTTTATTATATCCTTCTTGGATATCTATCACTTTGGGACTAATTTTCATGTGTTGCTTTTCATAAGCTCAAACAAATATAAGTGAAGATCATGAGCATAAAATTTCTTTCTTTCTCTCAAATTAATTGAAGTGAAGCAAGAGAGAATTTCTTGAAAATTTTACTAACTCTCAAATAAATCTAAGTGAAGCAAGAGAGCATTTCTTCAAAAATACTAAAGCACAGCGTGCTAAAAAAGATATAAGTGAAGCACTAGAGCAAGTCCATAGCTCATAAAAATTTAAGTGAAGCATAGAGAGCAATTCTAACAAGTCATGACATAATTTTGGTTCTCTCAAATAGGTGTGTCCAGAAAGGATTGATGACTTAAAACACAAAAAAAACAAGAAAAGAATCATATCATACAAGACGCCCCAAGCAAAACACATATCATGTGATGAATAAAAATATAGTTTCGAGTAAAATACCGATGGTCGTTGGAAGAAAGCGGCGATGCCACTCGGGGGCATCCCCAAGCTTAGTTGGTTGCTCATTTTTGGATAATAGCTTGGGATGTCGGGGCATCCCCATGCTTAGGCTCTTCTATCCTTCCTTCATCCATCGTAAGATAACCCAAAACTTGAAAACTTCAATCACACAAAACTCAACAAAACCTCCGTGAGATCCGTTAGTATAAGAAAGCAAACCACTACAATAAGTACTGTATCAAACCAATTCATATTTTGTTTTTGAATTATATCTACTGTATTCCAACTTTTCTATGGCAAAAACTCATCAAAGAAAACCATAGAGCCATGAAAATAAGCACACAACACAAAGAAAACAGAATCTGTCAAAACAGAACAGGCTGTAGCAATCTGACTTTTCGAAAACTTATGGAACTCCAATTTTTTTTAAAAAAATAGGATGACCTGTGTAATTTGTGTATTAATCTTCTGCAAAAAGAACCAGGGAAAAAGCACTCTCTGGTAAAAAAATGAGAATTGTTTTCGTGAGTGCAAAGTTTCTATCTTTTTCAGCAAGATCAAACAACTATCACCCATGAAGATCCTATCGGTTCTACTTGGCACAAACACTAACTAAAACACAATCATACCAGTAGCATAATTCTGCAAACACACAAGAATAGAAAGCAAAAGGCAAAAATAAAATTTATTCATTGGATTGCCTCCCAACAAGCGCTATAGTTTTACGCCCTTAGCTAGGCATAAAGCAAGGATCTAAGTTTTGTCATCCTTGTCCAACTCTTCAATCAAACACTTAGGATCCTTCAGAGATTTAGCATAAAGATCTTCAATAACAATACCCCTAGGAATAAATTGAAAGAATTCATTCTTGCAAAAAGGATCTCTTATCACTGCAACAAAATCCGGGTGAATACTAATCATCTTAAGATCTTTTGTATTACCACTACTAGATATTTCACCCTTGTTCTTGGTAACTTTGCCAATTTTTATGGGAGTTTTTTCGGTAGTTTTAGCAGAAGCAAAAGCCGTGCTTAGATTACTAAATATTTCCTCTAGTTTATCAATCCGAGACGGGCTTTATTCTATTCTTTCATGGATTATGGTACCCTTTTCTTTTAACAACTTAAACTTTTCTCCCGCTCTTGACCAAATCTTGGTGGCAAAATTATGCATCTTTTTATCTATAATTTCCATATGATCTTTGGTGGGCATTTTATTTTCAATAGCATCTAATCTTTCCACAACATGCTCAAGGGTCAAAGTTGTTTCATTAATCATAAGAGGTGGTGAGCCCACTAAATTTCCCAAAGCAAGAAAAGCATCAAGAGAGGGACACATCAAGAAATTTCCACTGGTAATCATATCAAGGACGAATCTATACCAAGTGGTGATGCCAACATAAAAGCAACGAAGAAGAACAACGGTAGATTGCTTACGAATAGATCTATTATGAGCATTGCAAATTCTATACCACACATCTTTTAAATTTTCTCGTCCTCTTTGTTTAATGTTGAGAACTTTGTTCTCAAGAGTGCAAGAAATAGAGGAAGAACTATCCATAATGATAGTAATGGAAAACAAGATTGCACACAAAGACAGATCCAGCAAGAAAACAGCGAAGGGAAAAAGAGAGACGAATAAATCGGCAATTTTTTGTGAAGTGGGGGAGAGGAAAACCAGAGGCAAATGGAAAATAATGTAAATTGCAAGGAGATGAGATTTGTGATTAGGAACCTGGTATATGTTGAAGATCTTCCCCGGCAACAGCGCCAGAAATTCCTTTCGATGTCACTTGAAGCTACGTCGGTATTTCCCCAAAGAGGAAGGAATGATGTAGCACAGCGGCGGTAGGTATTTCCCTCAGATATGAAACCAATATTATCGAACCAGTAGGAGAACCAAGCAACACAACATAAACATCCCCTGCACACAGATAACAAATCCTCACAACCCGACGTGTCAAAGGGGTTGTCAATCCCTTCCGGGGTACGGCGCCTCAAGATAGGAAAACATACGTGAGATAAATTTGTAGTAGATTGAAAGATAAATTGCAAATAAAATAAATATAAATAAAACGCAGCAAGGTATTTTTGTATTTTTGGTTTACTACATCTGAAAATCAATGCAAGAGAAAAGTAGATCGCAAAGGCAAATATATGAGAAAGAAGACCCGAGGGCCGTAGGTTTCACTAGTGGCTTCTCTGGAGAAAAATAGCAAAGGTGGGTAAACAAATAACTGTTGGGCAATTGATAGAACTTCGAATAATCATGAAGACATCCAGGCAATGATCATTATATAGGCATCATGTCCAAGATTAGTAGGCCGACTCCTGCCTGCATCTACTACTTACTCCACACATCGACCGCTATCCAACATGCATCTAGTGTATTAAGTTCATCAGATCCCAACAAACACACATCAAAAGAGTTACATCATATGGATCTCCAAGAGACCATTGTATTGAGAATTCAGGGAGAGAGAGGAAGCCATCTAGCTACTAACTATGAACCCGAAGGTCTACAAAGAACTACTCTCGCATCATCGGGGAGGCACCAAAGGAGGTGGTGAACCCCATCCGAGATGGTGTCTAGATTGGATCTGGTGGTTCTGGACTCTGCGGCGGCTGGATGAATATTTTGTCGATGTTCTTAGGACTTCTGGTATATTGGGGTATTTATAGAGCAAAGAGGCGGTCCGAGGGGCACCCGAGGTGGGCACAACCCACCAGGGCGCGCCTGGGCCTCCTGGCGCGTCTGGGCCTCCTGGCGCGCCCTGGTGGGTTGTGCCCCCCTCAGGGCACCCCCAGGCGCAGCCAGGGCCCATTGTGTTCCTTCTGGCCCATAAAATTCTCTGTAAAGTTTCGTGGCATTTGGACTCCGTCTGGTATTGATTTCCTGCGATGTAAAAAACATGAAGAAAACAACAACTGGCACTTGGCACTCACTACACCACGACACTCAAAGCAGCGTCAAACAATCTGTCGGCATAGGTCACTTAAGGCGACACATTTACTGTTGGGAAAGACCTTTACCGACAGAAAGGAGCTGTCGCTTATAGTCCCGCCGGAAAGGTCTTTCCGACAGATAAATCTGTGCCGGCGGATAGTGTGACAATGTTGGTGAGAGCTTCACGATGCACATTTTTACACCGATGCACAATGCTTTACCGACAGTTCATCGACATCGTGCTATGGCGACAGATTGTGCAATGTCCATAGATATACCGACAGTTCATCGACACGGGCTACACCAACAGATTATGTGACGTTAATACTTCCGCCGACACACTTGCTGCCGTGGTCTACACTTCAAAGACAAACGTAAATTCACCATATATTAATATGAAATTAAATTGTAATCTGAATGCATGTTCGTACCCAATACATATACAAACAATTACACTCTTCTATTCATCACAAGATACCATTCAACATATATAGAAAATTCATTAGTTTTCTTCATTGAAGTTAGATCCAACAATTAAGGACATACATAAGTTGGCATTCAAACCGTGGTCTGTTACAAAATGTAGTGGCCAAGTTCCTATGAGACCAATTGTTCAATCACCGTAACATCTATGACTACTAAAAAATATCATGGAAGAGCCCAAGTCTCCTTTTTCAACATTAAAAAGAGACTAAGTCTTTGATCACCAAGCCGACATCAACTTCCATGTGAACAAAATGTGTCAACCATGTTATGAACAAAGCAATCACCAAAACATCTTAGATCAACTTGTGGCCTTGCTACGTGTTGCCATCTGTCCCGCAAAATAACTCGTGACGCTTGAGCAATCTTTAGAAAATGAGAGTTTCGATCCTAAAGATCTAGAAAGTAGATGCACCGCAAACAGATTACAAAAGATACCGTTCTCGTAACATCAACCAGTCGAGTCGCTAGCACATAGCATATCACATGGCTTACTCAAAAATTATGCACTCATTGATAAGCAATCAGATCTGTTATACAAAGATCGTGAATAAGGTTCTTATTGTAATTTTAGAGATTTGCATTTGAAGTTCCTCCATCAAGAAACAATCGATATGCACTTGTATATATACATGTACCAGCAGTCATATATGTAGTAGCAAGAGTACACTTGATGAAACATAGCCATTTCAAAGACCATATGCTTGCACATACATCTTGTTTTTCGAGACAACAAATGCACTCCAGCTTAGGCATCTAGGAGCTCGATCGAGTAAAACATATATTACCAGATGTCAACTATGAGTAATTGCTAGGATAAATATATGCAAAACTCAGATCTAGGAGCTCGATCGAGTAAAACATATATTACCGGATGTCAACTATGAGTAATTGCTAGGATAAATATATGCAAAACTGAAAATGAAATCATGCCTACCATTACATCAGACTATAGACATGTTTCTTCTATTACCACAGATTTTCACATATGATGGGTATCGAAATAATAGAAGACCTTTGGATAGGAAAAAAAAGTGTACTAATAGCAACAAATATATCTACACGTAGTTGCATATGGATTTCAATTGCAGTTTCATTTAAAATACTTCTTAAAACACATGTGGACCGTGAATTCATCGAGGTTTACAGTTTCAATTTGTTCGGAAATCATTGAAGACCTAAACTAGCAATCTGTGTTAATATTTATGCCTTCATTCGTACTTCTAAAATTTATAATTTGCGGTTGTGGAAGTAGTACTTTGAGATGATGGAACTATTACTCAAGTCTCAAAGGTTTTGGTCTAAGTTTTTACTGTGCTCTCTGTTTCATCAATCTTCCGGCAAGTGTACTTGGCCATTTGTTCTTCATCTGCCTTGTTCAAAGATCTCTCCTATTTCAAAGGAGCGTAACCATGCTATTAATGAGCCCCGACAAGTACATAGAGGGAGACCAGATTGGCTTATTGACATGCTAATGAATCACTAATCAGCCTTTCTTGCTAAAGCGCTACAGTTTTCATTCCCAAATAAGTATTGTATGTGCATAGAACTAGCAACCAATGTAGAATTAACATGCCACTTACTAAGGATTAGTTTTTTGTAGAAAAACAAGAATAAGCGATGGATCAAAACATCCAGTTCAACGCACTGGTTAGAACAAGAGGGCTATATTCAACTTACTAATTGGACTTGGGCACAAGTAGGTCGCCCAAATAACTAATACAATCCCAGCCACCAGTCCAAGAATTTGAAACGACAATTGATGAATCGAATATTTAAAAATATCACCGCGCGTCAAGAGCAGCCAATCGTTGTGGTCATAGGATGACACAGCCTACTCCGCGCAATTCCGTGGGTATTGTTCTCCTGACCGCAGAGGGAGCAACACTAACTTGACCAACAGAGCAAACCAAGATGGAAGCCATAACAAGCTCCCTGTACAAACATCCAGGAGGAAATCACTTGCTAAGGTGACGAGAGAATTCAGAAATATCGACAAAGGCAAAATTAGGTACCTAGAGAAATAAAACAGAGCAAAGAGGAAGGAGCTTACTTGTTATCAAGCTTAACCCACCAAAGAGGCTCTTATAAATAAGCATATATAACCACCAACTCCTGGAATTAATAAAAGCACTAGTACAGCTTAGACACATGAAGCACATCACATGGGATAAAATTGTGCGAGCAGCTTAGGATACAATAGCTGTATATATAAACACGGAGTAGTAGTAGCTTAGAATACAACAGTTCAGGGGTATCAACAGGTTTTGTTAATTTAGAGAACTCCAACATGTAGACAAGAACGACCATGAAGAAGGAAGATGAGATTACAAAATCCAATTTGGAGCATCGATACACATCTTACTGATTAGCCCAATGACAACATTTCAGATATTTTATACTATTCCAAAGACCACAAAATGTGCACTAAATAGGAAAAACCCGATAATGTGTACTGATATTAATCTTAGCCAGTGTTACATTACGTAACAAAAATTGTAAATAATTACGGTGATATATCTACCATATGTCAAATGGTTAATTAGTCGGGATGGTAAAATATTTGCAGATTTCCCATTATTGGTTTGCTTGCATGCTTATAAGAGCCAACTGTGTTCCTAGCAAAAATTGAGCTTGAGGGTTTGACAAATCAAACAAAAACAACCAGTAGTCCATCACTAAGAATTGAAGTATGTTTTACAATAATATTGCTTGCACAGTTAAAGGAGCAGAAGAAACTGAATGAAAGCTCACAAGTATCATCAAGGCTCAAAGAAAGAATGTGTGTGAGAAAAACTGCAGGCCACCCGTTCTGAAGTTGGAAGAGAAGAGATAGTTTACGATGAACTCGATGATTTTAGTGCCACTAGGGAGATATGGTTTCTCTTGGTAAACATGGAATACACCATATTTATGTAGCTGCTGAAAGTGTGAATAATAAAACTTCTCAAAGAGAAGCTGCAATGGAAGAACTATCTGCAAGCAAGGGATCTATCTGTGATGAACTACCAGTTCACTAAGCATTAATATATCACAACAAGTAAGATTCATACAAGCAAATCTGCAACTATATAATGCATAAACTGAAAAACAAAATCACGAAATGCATGCCATCAGGTTATAAGCCATTCACACTAAAATGTGAACTACATATACCAACATACGAGAAGATAGGTAAGGAAAAAAAATTGCATCTTATTTGTTGAGATCTGGAGGCAGGAGTCAACCGACGGGGCAGGGTCGCCGGTGGAGGAAGAAGAACGACGGGTCTCCTCAGCAGTAGATCGGTGCGGCGGATCCTCCGGCGATGGTGCTTCCGTTCAGGCTGTGGCGGATCCTTAGTGGCGGACGGCGCTGCTGTTGCTCGGCGCGAACGGTGCTCCTCTGTCGCAGACGGCGCTGCTGCTACTGCGGACTAAGGGAAGGGAGGCCGGGGCCCGAGATGTGGTGGCGCGAGGGGAACGGCGAGGGGGCTGCGGCGGCGGCGCGCAGGTCGGGGGCGGCGGCGCGGTCGGGTTAGGTTTAGGGTGTGTGGGTGGCGAGAGAAAGAGAGGTGAGATTGGGGATAGAACAGGTCGGGGACTCGGGGTCGGGTGGTCGCGTGGTTTTTTTTCCACGTTCTCGTGCGAATCAGGTGCACATGCTGCGCGTGCTCTCTCTCGCGCCATATTTTTCGGACTCGGGCCGTAATAAACAACGCCGACACTTTTATGTCCCCATTTAATCGGCGACACACAAACAATAGGTAATACCTCTATTTGGCGACAGAAATTTCATCGGTGTTTTTGTGAGCTTTGGCGACAGATAATGTGTCACAAGATTATATAACACTAACATATTGTGCGTCGGTATAGTTTGGGACAAAAAAAGTGTCGGCGATGTTCACTTATACCAACAGATGCATGTCGTCTTTGTAGTGTCGTGGTGTAGTGACTATGTCAATAGGTTAGTACCAAAAAATGATATAAAATGACTATAAAATGATTATAAAACATCCAAGATGGATAATATAACAACATGGAACAATCAAAAATTATAGATACGTCGGAGACGTTTCAGCATCCCCAAGCTTAACTCCTACTCGTCCTCGAGTAGGTAAGTGCAACGCCGGGCAGCAACATACACAATAGTGAACAGAGAGCTTGTCAGGAGCAGCGTGCCTCACGTCATCCAGCGCTGCGTAGAGCCAGAGAAAGGCAAGGCAATCCTCAGAGACATCCACCAAGGTGAGTGCGGCCACCACGTGGCCTCCAGATACCTTTCCGCCAAAGCTTTCTGCCATGGATTCTTCTGGCCGACTGCTTTGGATGACGGCAAGGATTTGGTCAAGAAGTGCAAAGGGTGCCAAAGATTCAGCTGCAAGCAACACCTGCCGGCTTCTGCACTCAAGACCACCCCCTCCTGTAAGTGCATCTAGTGCCACCCCTAGTTGGTTTTGGAGTATTGACGACAAACCTGGTTGAGGGACTAATGTGTTTGTGAGAATTGTAGGATAACACAGGTAGTAGTCCCTCATTGATTCGGTTTACCTACCGGAGATGACCCCTAAAAATGTATGAAGACATTGAAGACAATGGTGGTATGTGAAGATATTCACATTGAAGACTATGACTAGAGAAGGCATTGCGTGAAGACTATGGAGCGCGAAGACTTATTTGTTTCGTTGTTTCCTTTTCTTCTTTGTTGAGTCGTAGGAACCACCGTATCGTTAAGTGGGGTCCCGATTAACAAAGTCGAGGATCAAGTGATGCTCAACTAAAATCCTATGTCTTGACGAAGACAATGAGAGCAAATCTTATCCAGAGTGGATGAGTCAGCTTTACTTGTAGCCCAAGTAAAGTTGCCGTGTGTGTTTAAAATCGACCGTTGGAACACGTGTCAGTTCCTTAGTGACCCAGGGTCATTTCGGACAAACCAGGTCGGGTTGCCTAGTGGCTATAAATAGCCCACCCCCTACACAATAAATTGGTGGCTGCTCAGAGTTAGTGCACGGCTTTTGTCGTTTGAGAGCAACCCACCTCCGAAGCTTTTGAGAGAGAGAAATCCTTGCAAGGACAAAGCCCAAACACCAAGACCCAAAGAGTGTTAGGAATCACTGAAGTCTTTCTGTCTGCGTGACCTGAAGACTTGTTACACTTGAGGACTGTGAATCCTCCATCCGGTTAGGCGTCGCGTTCTAAGCATCCAAGAGTCATTGTGGATCGCCGGTGAACGAAGTCTGTGAAGGTTTGGAAGTCTACCTTGAAGACTTACCAGAGTAATTGGGCGAGGATTGGGTGTCCTTAGCTCAAGGGGAATAAGGTGAATACGCGGTCTTCTGAGTTAAATCTCAGCCTCCCTAACAGACGTCATGCTTGTCACAAAGAATCGAACTGGTCCAACAAATCATGTGTCCTCAACAAGTGACTGGTTCTATCCTCTCCCTCTCTTTACTTACAATTTGTCTTCATGAAGTCATTGCCTGCTTGCACTACTTTTTGACTTCACTGTGTGACTACTATCATTGTTTGGCTTCATACTATCTTCCATCCTGATCTTAACTACCTAGCTGCTATTAGTCTTCGGGCTTTCACTTCATTGCATACTTGACTATGGCTTGCTTAGTGTAGTCTACCTTCCGCTGCATATCAATAGGTTCAATTCTATTGTTTGTCTTCGAAACTCTCATATTTTGAAGACTTTCATAAAAATCGCCTATTCACCCCCCTCTAGTCGATAACTAGCAGTTTCAATTGGTATCAGAGCAAGGTACTCCCTTGTTCTGTGTGATTCAGTTTAACCACCTGGAGTTTTAGCTATTTCGACTGCAGGGATAATCAAAGTCTCCCCTTCTAGCCCCGTCTTCGATGGAACTGAATATCCCTACTAGAAGAATAAGATGTGCATGCATCTTGAAGCCATTGATGTCGACCTCTAGTATGTCGTCAAGAATGGCGTTCCCAAGACTGGTGAAGGTGTCACCCCTGCTGATGTCAAGAAATTCATTCAACTGGATTCTACTGCCAAGAACATCATCTGTGGTCATTTTACCAAAGGACAGTATGGCCGTGTGAGTGCTCTGGAAACGTCGAAGCTAGTCTAGGACTGGCTCTCCAAGGTCAACGAAGGATTCTCAACCCAGAGAGATCAAAGGATCAGTGTTCTTCTCAACCTCTTCAACCACTTCAAGAGAAACGACAATGAGAATGTCCAGCTCACGTTTGATCACCTCACTGACATCACAAATGAGCTTCGTGCTCTCGGCGCCACTGAGATTACCAAGCATGAAATCGTCAAGACACTACTGAGATCACTTGACAGCTCGTTTGACACCCTTGCCCTCATGATACAAGAACACCCTGACTTCAAGACACTCGATCCGTTTGATATACTTGAGAGGCTCAACAGACATGAGCTCCAGCTATCTGAGAAAAGAGATATCTATGGTCGCAACTACGGCCGAACTCGCGCTTTGAAGGCAAAAACTGTTTCCTCATCTGAAGAAGAATCACCGCAGTTCCGATGATCCCAAGACATTGGAAAGGAACTTGCTATGCTTGTGAAGAAGTTCCAAGTTCACTAAGAAGAAGGGCTTGAAAGTCTTCACGATCCAGCTCAAGAAATGATGAAGCTTCCACTCATGACTACAAGAAGAGAACATGTCACAAGTGCAAGAAACCTGGACACTACATCTCTGAGTGTCCACAGTGGGACAATGAGAAGAAGAAGAAGAAGAGCAAGGAATATGATTCTGATGACAAGAAGAAGAAGAAATCCTCAAAGTCTTCTTCCAAGTCCTCATCCAAGTCTTCATCTCATAAGAAGAGCTCATCTGGCAAGGCTCGTACTTTTGTTGGCAAGGAGATGGATTCAGAGGAGGAATCTGCTTCTGAGGAGGCGGAGGTGGAGTCTGAGGAGGAGTCCGACCCTGGCGTTGCAAGTCTGGCTCTAGCCACAGCCTACGTTGCCAAGTCCATCTTCAACACTGAAGACAATGGCCCTGTCAACAACGCTGAAGCTAATGACAAGGACGTCTCTGCTCCCACCTACTGCTTCATGGCACGTGGTGCCAAGGTAAAATCACGCGATGCTTAATTTCAAACATCTAGTGAAGATGACTCTGATTGTGAATCCAAACCCAACTACAAAACACTTGTTAAAATTGCAACTGAACAACAGAAAGCTACGGAACATACTCAAAAACTGTTAGACAAAAGCGACGACCTATTGGATGCTGAAATGACCCGTTCTCAGTCCTTAATTGAATACATAAAAAATCTTCATGTTAAGTACCAGGAACTTGAAAGTCGTCATGAAACGCTCTCAACAACTCATGAAAAGCTCTCCTATGATTATCTTCAAAGGAAGCAAGAGCTTGAGAAATTGAGAGCGGCTCATGAAGATCTTCAAAAGGAGAATGAGTCACTTCGCGCTCAACAGATCAGTTCCGCTCACGAAGGATTTGAACCACCATGTCTAAAATTCCTTGAGCGTGATAACACTACTTCTGTTGCTGAATGTTCTACTGCTGCTACTGTTGCAATATCTTCAACTGCTGATGTGGTAACTAACCCCTCTGCTGAGGATGCCACTACTATTGCTGATGAAAATGCTAGGTTGAAGACATTGCTTGAAACAGGAATGTACAAAAGTCTTAAAGGGCATCAGACACTGTGCGATGTCCTCAAAAAGCATATTCTGAACCGAAACCCTAGGAAAGAGGGTGTTGGGTTCGAGAGGAAAATGAATGTTGATGGCTCCTACTGGAAGCCTGAGCAGTATCCCAAAACCACATGGGTTGCTGCAAAGGGACCTTTAGTGGATCCATCTACCTTATCTGGCTTCCCCTGTGCTAACCCTGTCATCATTGATGAATCCTTTGGTGCAAACTATAAACTGTTTAAGAATCAGAATGGTGAAGTGTTTGCCAGGTATATTGGTACTAACTGCAGGAATGGGCCACCTATGAAGAAGATCTGGGTTTCCAAAAGTTGTCTTGAGAATCTTCCTGTGAATGTCATCATGACGCCACCTGGGAAGAAGACAAATCCCAGTCCTAAGGCTTCATATGGTCCAAAGGCTTCATACAGATACATGACTCAACTGAGTCACCGTAACGCCAATGTTTTGCAGGGAAACCATACTCAGAATTATGAATATGAGCGTGTGTCTTCAAACCGCTATGTTCATAAAACTAAGAACTTTTCTGCTTATTCATATGAGTATCGTTCTTCTCCAGCAAGGCTATTTGCTAGGGCTCCAAAGCCGAAGTTCTCATATGCTGCACTTAGACTCATTGCTTCTAAGCCACCCCTGAAGATTAGGTGGTTAAGAAGAATTAACTTTCTTTTGCAGGGAAAGGTCTCCAGCCGGAAATTAAAGGCGTCTGATGCTATTGCTGGGGACCTAAAACATCTTGTAGGGCGCAAGATCAAATGCCCAAATGGTCTCACTATGTATTTTTTTCCTGAATCGTTTGCCATTCATCCTATCAGTCCTAATCTTGATCTGAGCTTCAATAATCCTCTTGCCCGTCAAATGTTTATGCTTCACAATACTCTTGGTGAAGCCTATCCCCCTAACTGTATTGTAGGGTATGACACCTCATCCTTCATAATGGATTATGGATAGCGGATGCACTAATCAAATGACTGGTGATCAAAGTCTTCTCATGGACTCAACCTTACGTCCATCTGACAAGAGTCACATCACATTTGCTGACACTGCTAAAAGCAAGGTATTGGGCCTAGGTAGAGTTGCAATCTCAAAGGATCAGCACATGGATAAAGTGATGCTTGTTGAATCCCTTGATTTCAACTTAATGTCTGTCTCAATGCTTTGTGACTTGAACATGATTGTGATATTTGGAAAATACCGTTGCCTTGTACTAATGGAGTCTGACAAGTCTCTAGTCTTTGAAGGGTACCGGAAAGATGATCTATACATGGTAGATTTCTCAGCAGGGCCACAGCTTGCCATATGTCTTCTTGCAAAAGCTTCAGAGTCTTGGCTCGCATCGGAGGCTAGGGCATCTTGGCATGAGGAACTTACACACTCGTGAAGAAGAAGCATGTCATAGGCATCGAGGCGTCAAGTTCAAGAAGGATCACTTGTGCGGTGCTGCAAGTCTGGAAAGATGACTAGGCCAAGCATCCTCAAGACAATCATGACGACATCTCAACCTTTCGAGCTGCTACACATGGACTTATTTGGCCCTACTCACTACTCTACTCTCACTACTACTGCTTGTCTCTATGGCTTCGTCATTGTTGATGATTATTCAAGGTATACTTGGGTGCACATAATTCTCTACAAGACTGAAGTGCAGGATGTCTTCAGACGCTTCGCCAACCGTGCCATGAACAACTATGGCGTCAAGATCAAGCATATCAGGAGTGACAACGACACTGAGTTCAAGGACACCGGTCTCGATCTCTACTTGGACACATTGGGAATCACTCATGAGTTCTCAGCTCCGTACACACCTCAGCAGAATGGCATCATGGAGCTTAAAAATAGAACCCTCAATGAGATGGCTCCGATGATGCTCGATGAATACAAGACACCAAGAAAGTTCTGGCCTGAAGCTATTGATACTGCATGTCATGTCATCAACCGTGTTTATCTTCACAAGCTTCTAAAGAAAACATCCTATGAACTCCTCACTGGTAAGAAGCCAAATGTCAGCTACTTCAGAGTATTTGGTGCTAGGTGTTGGATCAAGGATCCATATCACACTTCAAAATTTGCACCGAAAGCACATGAAGGTTTCATGCTCGGTTACGGAAAGGACTCACACTCCTATAGAGTCTTCAACCACTTTCTCTATAAAGTGGTTTAAACTGTGGATGTGCGGTTCGATGAGACTAACGGCTCGCAAAGAGAGCACCTGCCAAATGTGGTAGATGAAGTTCCACCCAGTGAATCCATCAAGCTAATGGGAACTGGAGAAATCATACCATCTGAAGCACAACCTGAAGAGGAACTTATCATTTCTGCACCTAATCAACTTGAAGACAATGCTCAGCCTGAAGACAATCCTCCCAATGATGACAATGGTCAACAAGAGCAAAATCTTCGTCCAGTTCATCCTCGTGTTGCAAATGAAGTACAGATTGAGAAGATAATTGATAGCATAAATGTGCTTGGTCCCCTCACTCGTTCAAGAGAAACACAGCTAGCAAATTTCTGTGGGCACTTTGCATTTGTCTCAATATCTGAACCCAAGAAAGTTGCTGAAGCCTTTATGGAACCTGAATGGATTCAAGCTATGCAAGAAGAGCTTCAACAGTTCAAGCTGAACAATGTCTGGGAACTTGTCAAGCGTCCTGACCCCTGCAAGCACAACATAATAGACACAAAATGGATATATCGCAACAAGCAAGATGAGCATGGTTAAGTTGTCAGAAACAAGGCTCGTCTCTTTGCTCAAGGATATACTCAAGTTGAAGGGATTGAATTCGATGAAACATTTGCTCCTGTGGCCAGGCTTGAAGCTATTCACATACTGCTAGCATATGCTAACCATCACAACATCTTGCTATATCAAATGGATGTGAAGAGTGCATTTCTCAACGGCAAGATTGAAGAAGTGTATGTTGCACAACCTCCTGGCTTTGAAGATCCAAAACTTCCTGATATGGTGTTCAAGCTGAACAAGGCACTGTATGGCCTCAAACAAGCCCCTCGCGCTTGGTATGACATGCTCAAAGACTACCTGAAGAGCAAAGGCTTCAAACCTGGTTCCCTGGATCCCACACTCTTCACGAAGACATATGATGGTGAACTGTTTGTGTGCCAAATATATGTGGATGACATTATCTTCGACTGCACCAACCAGAAATACAGTGATGAGTTTGGACACATGATGCAAGAGCAATATAAGATGTCCATGATGGGTGAGCTAAAATTCTTCCTTGGTCTTCAAATTAAAAGAAAGAAATGGCATCTTCATATCTCAAGAAAAATACCTCAAAGATTGCCTGAAGAAGTTTGGAATGCAAGACTGCAAAGGTTACACGACGCCAATGCCAACCAAGAGTCATCTGGGTCCTGACGCCAATGGTAAAGAGTTCGATCAAAAGGTATACCGCTCCATGATTGGTTCTTTACTTTATTTATGTGCATCTAGGCCAGATATCATGCTTAGTGTTTGCATGTGTGCTCGATTCCAAGCGGCACCAAAGGAATCGCATCACTTAGTCGTGAAGTTTAATTCTTCGATATTTGGCTTACACCCCAACATTAGGATTATGATATCCAAAGGGCTTAGAGTTTGATCTAGTTGGATTCTCGGATGCTGATTATGCTGGTGACAAGGTGGATCGCAAGTCTATGTCAGGCACATGTCACTTTCTGGGACGATCACTTGTCTGTTGGTCTTCAAAAAGCAGAACTGTGTATCACTCTCCACTGTTGAATCTGAATACATTGCTGCTGGATCTTGCTGCGCTCAATTTCTATGGATGAAGCAAACTCTCAAGGACTATGGCATCCATCTGAAACAAGTACCACTCTATTGCGACAACAAAAGCGCCATCAAGATTGCTAACAACCCAGTTCAGCACTTAAAGACAAAGCATATTGAAATTCATCATCACTTTCTCAGAGATCGTGTCATGAAGGAAGATATTGATATCATACACGTTGTAGCGACCCGACCCGAATGGATCAAGTCTCTGTGCTCCGGTGTCATCCCTGGATCAGTAATGCTGACACCACACAGTACTTCGAAGGATTTATAACAGTGTAGCAATCACACACTTATTACATCGTTTGTCCAGAAGAGGACTTATTACAATAAATATGGCTTAAGGCCATCTAATAACAATAACAGCGGAAGACTTGGAAGATAAGTGAGTCCATCAACTCCAGCCGCATCACCGAGTATAGAACCACGACCTAAAAGCACCTTACTAGTAAATCGAAAAGTCGCAACATGAAAAGTTGCAGCCCGAAACGGGTCAACACATGGAATATGCCGCAATGTAACACATAGAGAATAATGGATGATAAGCCTGTACTACATGCATATGTGGCTGGTGGTAAAGCTCTCTGATTCTGATTTTGCATAAAGCCAGTTTTCCCTCTGCAAAGGAATAAATTTGTTTAACTATCATGGTGGTTGTTAAACATTGAGAATGGTTGACAGCATCCTCAATCCCAATTAAAAGTACTCATTAAAAACCCAACAATATTAATTAGAGTAACATGTTGAGATTCACATGATATTCAAGTACTAGATACTCAAGATGTCCATAACCAGGGACACGGCTAATTATGATTACTTTATACACTCTGCAGAGGTTTGCGCACTTTTCCCCACAAGACTCGATCGCCTCCGCTTGGTTTCTCGCACTACATGGTGTTTGAGAAAACGAATGACCGAGACATAGTCTTTCAGAAGCGTTTGCACCTTACGATGGGTAGACCGTACCACCTATAATCCCTACATCTGCTAGTCTACCACTGTAAGAGTTCACACGACTTAATCAACTATGCCAGAGCCCATAATGGCTTGTGGCTGCACACGGAAGTTACTAGCATGAATTATCTTATGATCCCTTTGAGCACTGGGTGGCGGTCCAAAAAACAGGCAAGTCTCGATGGAAACCAGTGCCTCAATCCACCCGGATGTGTGTTTAAGTTGCCACCTTAGATAAACCATTAATTTAACAATCTCACATCTGTCATGGATATCACTCACCCAATCCACGTCTACTAGCATAGCATGGCATAATAAGCAACGTAGAAGTAACTCCCAAAGGATTCATAAGTAATACAGGTAATAGGTACTACCTCAATCTACTTCCCATCCCACAATTTATTTTAGATCCTAATCATGCAAGTGTTCGAGGATTGATCTAATGCATAAAAACTGGGTATGAGAAAGTATGATCAAAGTGTTACTTGCCTTGCTGATGATCCGCGAAACCTAGAGATTCGAAGTAACAAGCGGCGCACTCCGGGTGATCTATCGCAGACAAACAACAAGCATACAATAAGTACTCATCTAATGCACAGGTAAATATCGAATAAAAGATCTAACCAGAAAGTTCAACTTAAGAACCCTGGTTGCAAAAAGAATCGAATCAAATAAAGCAACGAAAGTCAAACGACGAAAGAAAACAACTTGGTTCTAGCAAGTTGAAACTAAGTCAAATTTTACAGTAGCAAAACTTTGTTTAAGTTGATTAGTCGGAACGGCGGTTTCGAAACGAAACTCCAGGCGCTTGAATCACCTGATTCCGATAAACGAGCGAGAAGATAGACTAGAAAGAAAATTGGATCTGAAATCGCTATCGAAAAATAGCGGAATAAATCCGATGAGAAAGAAAACGACGAACGGTTGAACGAACGGACGCTCATTAACGAAGCAAACCGTGATCACGTTCATTAGGACGAACGGTCCGTAACGATTGCTAAACAAAACCGGAAAGAAAAACCGCGAGAAAAACCGATCTAGGGTTTCGAAAGAAAACCAAACGAAAACCGATCTAGAAAACCGAACGGAAATTGAAGGAAATCGAACGATTCTGAAAAACGAACCGAGGAAAAGAAAAGGTGACGCTGGCTGGGCTAGTACCTCAAGAGGCGAGGGCTCAATGGCGGCGGGCGAGGGCGGCGACGGCGGTGAGGGGCGGGCGGCGGCGGGCGGGGCGGCGCGGCTGGGAGGGCGGGCGGCGGCGTAGGGCGGCGGCGGTGTGGAAAGGAGAGGAGAGGTGGGGTTTTGATGTGTTAGAGGGGGGGGGGTGCTTGGGTATTTATATTGGGGAGGGGAGGGTTTTTCTTGGGGTAGGGGACAAGAAATAGACTAGGATAAGGAAACAAGAGGGAAAAGATCTAGAAACAGATACGGAATAAACGGAAATAGGACAAGAGTCCTACTAAGATTAGGAAAAAGGAAGAGGCGGCTCCCTCGCTCCTTGTGCGCGCGCGATGGCCTTGGCCGGCCGGCTGGCTTGGCGGCTTGGGCCTTTGGCCCAAGGCGCTGAGGTTTTTTTTTTAAACGGTCTCGCGCGCAGAAAATTAAATAGAAAAAATCTAAACGAACTCCAAAATTAATAAAGTAAACTTTCCCCGACTCCTAAAAATGAGTCGAACAAAATGAACTTTAACACGGGGCCAAAATGCAATTTTTTGAAAACACGCATTTTTCCCTAAGGCAATAAACTCCGTGAAAAATCCAAAATTTTATTTATTTATTAAATCTTCATTTTTCCTAAATTTTGGGAAAGTCATATTATTCCCTCTCTTATTTTTGACATTGGAAAAATATTTGAAGATAAAATAAATAAATCCAATGATCCTCTTTTCATATTTTTGAGAGAACTCAAATACGAAAATTTCGAAATCTCCAACTCTCTCCGAGGGTCCTTGAGTTGCGTGAAATTTCTAGGATCAACAAAATGCAAGAAAATAAGATATGCATGATGATCTAATGTATAACATTCCAAATTGAAGATTTGGGATGTTACAAACCTACCCCCCTTAAGATGAATCTCGCCCTTGAGATTCGGGTTGGCTTGAAAATTGGTGAGGGTGGTCTTTGAGCAAATCTTCTTCTCTTTCCCAGGTGGCTTCATCCTCAGTGTGGTGGCTCCACTGAACCTTGCAAAACTTGATAACCTTGCTGCGAGTAACTCTGCTGGCATATTCAAGAATCTTGACTCGTTTCTCCTCATATGTTAAATCATCTGCTTCAAGTGGCACTGTATCTCTTAGCGGTACTTCCGCCATCTCGGCGTGACATTTCTTCAGCTGAGAAACATGGAACACGTCATGAACTCCTGACAGTCCCTCTGGCAATTCCAGCTTATAAGCAACTTCTCCCATGCGTTGCAAGATCCTATATGGTCCAACGAAACGTGGTGCTAACTTTCCTTTAACTCCAAATCGCTTAACTCCTCGAAGTGGGGATACTCTAAGATAAACTCTGTCTCCAACTTCATATTCTATCGCTTTGCGTTTTGAATCCGCATAGCTTTTACGTGCTGGACTGGGCTACCTTGAGCCTATCGCGAATCAACTTAACTTTCTGTTCGAGACTCCTTAATCAAATCTGGTCCAAACAAGCGACGGTCTCCAACTTCGTCCCATGATAACGGTGTCCTGCACCTCCTTCCGCATAAAGCCTCGAAGGTGCCATATTCAAGCTGGTTTGGTAGCTGTTGTTATAAGAAAACTCTGCATACGGCAAGTTATCGTCCCAACTAGATCCATAGTCTAGTGCACAAGCTCTCAAAGATATCCTCCAAAATCTGATTGACTCTCTCGGTCTGTCCATCATGTCTGGGTGAAAAGCTGTATGAATTCTAGCCTGGTTCCTAACGTTTCATGCAACTGATTCCAAAACTTTGAGGTAAATTGAGTTCCTCTATCTGATACGATACTCCTCGGAACTCCATGCAAACAAACAATTCTGGTCATGTATATCTTTGCCAACTTAGCACTGCTATAGGTAGTCTTGACTGGAATGAAATGAGCTACCTTCGTCAAGCGGTCGACTATAACCCAAATCGAATCATAGCCTGAACGAGTCTTTGGCAAACCCGTGATGAAATCCATGCCTAGTTTATCCCACTTCCATTCGGGTATCGGCAATGGTTGCAACAAACCTGCTGGCTTCTGATTTTCTGCCTTCACCCTTTGACATACATGACAAACTGCTACATACTCGGCAATATCCTTCTTCATTCCGGTCCACCAGAACGTTTCCTTCAAATCCAAATACATCTTGGTATTTCCTGGGTGAATCGAATAGGGTGAATCATGTGCCTCTTGCAGAATCAACTTCCTGATCTCCGGGTCATTTGGCACGTAAACACGGTCCTCAAACCATAGGGTATCGTGCTCATCCTCATGAAATCCCTTTGCTTTTCCTTCGCTCATTTTCTTCTTTATATCCGCAATCTCTTTGTCTTTTTTCTGAGCTTCCCTGATTTTATCCATCAAGGTAGACTGAATCTCCAATGATGCTACGTAGCCTCTCGGAACTATTTCCAAACATAGCTCACGAAGATCTTCTGCTAGCTCCTTTGGTATTCCTCCCGTCAATAGCGTATTGACATGGCTCTTGCGGCTCAATGCGTCAGCTACTACATTAGCCTTTCCGGGATGATAATGCAATCTCATATCATAATCTTTCATGAGTTCCAACCATCTCCTTTGTCTAAGGTTTAACTCCTTCTGCGTGAAAATGTACTTCAAACTCTTGTGATCCGTGTATACCTCATAATGATTTCCAATGAGAAAATGTCTCCATGTCTTCAATGCATGCACTACGGCTGCTAACTCCAAATCATGTGTGGCATAATTCAACTCATGAGGCTTAAGCTGTCGTGAAGCATACGAAACAACTCTTCCTTCCTGCATAAGCACTGCTCCAAGTCCTCGACGTGAAGCGTCGCAATACACCTCAAAATCCTTGGTCTGATCTGGCAAAATTAACACTGGTGAGGTAACCAATCTTTTCTTCAACTCCTGAAAACTTGCCTCACAATCCTCAGTCCATATGAACTTGGTATCCTTCTTCAACAACTCCGTCATAGGCTTTGCAATCCTTGAGAAATTCTCAATGAATCTCCGGTAGTATCCTGCGAGTCCAAGAAAACTCCGGATCTCTCCAACTGTCGTTGGTGCTTCCCATTTGGTTACGGTCTCAACCTTTGTGGGGTCAACTGCTATACCTTCTCCGGATATAACATGTCCAAGAAATCCAACTTCCTTTAGCCAAAACTCACATTTCCTGAACTTGGCATATAACTGATGTTCCCTTAGTTTCTCCAAAACCAATCGCAAATGTTCCTTATGTTCTTCTTCATTCTTTGAGAAAACCAAAATATCAGCAATGAACACCACGACGAACTTATCCAAAAACTCCATAAACACTTTGTTCATCAGGTTCATGAAATAGGCTGGCGCGTTAGTCAGTCCAAATGACATAACGGTATATTCATACAGTCCATATCTTGTGGTGAACGCTGTCTTAGGTATGTCCTGCTCCCGAATCTTCAACTGATGGTACCCTGATCGCAAATCGATCTTGGAAAACACTTGTAACAGGTGACATGACTCAAGTCTTTCTTGGTTGGGGTTGATGGTGTGGTCCGGTTCTGGCCGTTGCTTCCTCCATTCCCATTTCCATTCTTGTGGCCATTATGGTTGTGCGAACTACCTCCTCCATGGGTATGCTGAAACTGAACTCCCTGCTTAGGGGTATAACGGGCTTCTTTGGGCTCCGAATTATACTTCCCTGCCCATACTTCCTCTTGCGGTTCTCAATTTGTGCTGCTTTCCTTCAATCATGAGAGCACGGTCTACCAACTCCTGGTAGTTATTGAAACTTGCTACCATCAACTGCATGCTTAATTCATCATTCAGTCCTTCGAAACTTCTCCGCTTAGCTGCATCTGTAGCAACGTCAAGCTGGGGCATAACGTGCTAACTTACTAAAATCATCCACATCTCGCCAACAGTCCTTCCTCCTTGGCGTAAGTTGCGAAACTCACGCTTCTTCATGGCCATAGCTCCCTTTGAGACATGGGCGATCGAAAAGCTTGTTGAAACCGATCCCATGTGGCGGTGTCTCAGAGGTAAGTGGCTGTAAAATTTTCCCACCATCTTTGCTGCAGGTCCTTCAAGCTGGTGTGCAGCAAACTTCACCTTCTCTCCATCTGTACATCCTGCAGTGGTCAACTCCCTCCCTATCTTACGGAGCCAATCATACGCTACAATCGGCTCGGTGTTTTGGAATACACCGCGGATTCAGCCTAAGGAAACGAGTCAAGTGATCCGCGGTGGTGGTGGTGGTGGGTTGTTGTTGTTGTTGTTGCCTTGGTTCTGTACCAATGTTTGGATCAAAGTGTTCTGCTGCTGGATCAACTGGGTGATCTCGGCGGAAAACAAACCGAGGTCGCGCCTCGGAGGCATCGATGGGTTTAGAAAAGACGAGAAATTAAGAATAGAGTGAGGTCTAAGGAGAAAACACTACCCAAATGCACATGAGCAAATGCACACAAAATCACTTCATTCAATTCAAACAAAGGGCTTACAACGATCTAACTATCGCAAAAGTGCGTGTACTATGATGTTACATGGAGGCAATACTACTAATATGTGGGGGTCATCTATTAATTTGAACCGGTGGAAGACTCCATGATGTCTGCTCTAGCTTCGTCTTCAAAGTCGGGTTCACTTGGATCCGAATCGGTGTCGTCGATGATGATGTAGTTGCTCGGGCAGCCGACGTACTTGTCTTTGTTCTTGAGCGCCAATTTCTTCTTGAGTTCTTCAATCTCATACTTAAGATCGTTATTGTGTCTTGCTACAGCTACGATCTCGTCCATGTAGTCCTTGCGTGTAGACTTTAGTTCTCCTTCAAGTTCGATGATCCTTCCCTTTGCATTCTTCAACTCTATCATATCATTGCACATCTGGTTCTCCTGGCGTCGAATGTGCTGGTTTAACTCCTGGATGAAAGCTGCAATGGATCTATCCTTCTTGGTGCTGACTATCTCCCATTGTTCATTCCGGCGTCCGCAAATCTGGTAGATAGTATCCTTGAGGTCTTCTTGATAAACTTCTCCAATGCGTCCCATGGTGATATGAGCTGCCATGCTCTTTCCCAGACTCCAGGTTGGTGCACTGAAAACACTATCTATAGGCTTGGTGATTGGGGCGAATGTCCTTCCTGGAACGTGAGCTTGAATCTTCCAGCGCTCCTCTTCAGGCAGAGTGGCGTTGAAAGTCCCGGTGAAACTTGGTAGTCCAATGTTCAGGTACTTGGTGACTTCCTTCAAGTGAAATCCAAAAGGTGTGCCTTCATCTGGTTGGGCGTACTTGATCTTGGCGTCCTTCATCCTAAAAGAGTAGAAAAGATGAGGAGTTAGAAAATGGGAAGAGAGTAGTGATCTATGGCTTTAACTTAGTGGTCGTGTCCTACAGTCAGCGTGTGCTCTGATACCATCTCTGTAGCGACCCGACCCGAATGGATCAAGTCTCTGTGCTCGGTGTCATCCGGATCAAGAATGCTTGACACCACACAAGACTTCAAGGATTTATAATAGAGTAGCAATCACACACTTATTACATCGCTTGTCCGTAAGAGGACTTATTACAATAAATATGGCTTAAGGCCATCTAATAACGATAACAGCGGAAGACTTGGAAGATAAGTGAGTCCATCAACTCCGGTATGCATCATCGAGTATAGAACCACGACCAAAAAGCACCTTACTGTCAGTCTCGAAAAGTCTGCGACATGAAAAGTTGCAGCCCGAAAACGGGTCAGCACATGGAAAATGCTGGCAATGTAACACATAGAGAATAATGGATGATAAGCCTGTACTATATGCGTATGTGGCTGGTGGTAAAGCTCTACAATTACAGTTTTGCATAAAGCCAGTTTTTCCCTACTGCAAAGGAATAAATTTGTTTAACTATCATGGTGGTTGTTAAACATTGAGAATGGTTGATGACATCCTCAATCCCAATTAAAAGTACTCATTAAAACCCAACAATATTAATTAGAGTAACATGTTGAGATTCACATGATATTCAAGTACTAGATACTCAAGATGTCCATAACCGGGACACGGCTAATCATGATTAGTTTATACACTCGCAGAGGTTTATGACTTTTCCCCACAAGACTCGATCGCCTCCGCTTGGTTTCTCGCACTACATGGTGTTTGAGAAAACGGATGACCGAGACATAGTCTTTCAGAAGCGTTTGCACCTTACGATGGGTAGACCGTACCACCTATAACCCCTACATCTGCTAGTCTACCACTGTAAGAGTTCACACGACTTAATCAACTATGCCAGAGCCCATAATGGCTTGTGGCTGCACACGGAAGTTACTAGCATGAATTATCTTATGATCCCTTTGAGCGTGGGTGGCGGTCCAAAAAAAAAACAGGCAAGTCCTGATGGAAACCAGGTGCCTCAATCCACCCAGATGTGTGTTTAAGTTGCCA
Source organism: Aegilops longissima (assembly GCA_021605205.1). Classification (NCBI taxonomy): domain Eukaryota; kingdom Viridiplantae; phylum Streptophyta; class Magnoliopsida; order Poales; family Poaceae; genus Aegilops; species Aegilops longissima. The sequence continues at coordinate 371,557,327 of CM038678.1, forward strand.
CCTTAGATAAACCATTAATTTAACAATCTCACATCTGTCATGGATATCACTCACCCAATCCACGTCTACTAGCATAGCATGGCATAATAAGCAACGTAGAAGTAACTCCCAAAGGTTTCATAAGTAATACAGGTAATAGGTACTACCTCAATCTACTTCCCATCCCACAATTTATTTTAGATCCTAATCATGCAAGTGTTCGAGGATTGATCTAATGCATAAAAATTGGGTATGAGAAAGTATGATCAAAGTGTTACTTGCCTTGCTGATGATCCGCAAAACCTAGAGATTCAAAGTAACTAGCGGCGCACTCCGGGTGATCTATCGCAGACAAACAACAAGCATACAATAAGTACTCATCTAATGCACAGGTAAATCTCGAATAAAAGATCTAACCAGAAAGTTCAAATTAAGAACCCTGGTTGCAAAAAGAGTCGAATCAAATAAAGCAACGAAAGTCAAACGACGAAAGAAAACAACTTGGTTCTAGCAAGTTGAAACTAAGTCAAATTTTACAGTAGCAAAACTTTGTTTAAGTTGATTAGTCGGAACGGCGGTTTCAAAACGAAACTCCAGGCGCTTGAATCACCTGATTCCGATAAACGAGCGAGAAGATAGACTAGAAAGAAAATCGGATCTGAAATCGCTATCAGAAAAATAGCGGAATAAATCCGATGAGAAAGAAAACGACGAACGGTTGAACGAACAGACGTTCATTAACCGAAGCAAACCGGTGATCACGTTCGTTAGGACGAACGATCCGGCGAACGATTGCTAAACAAAACCGGAAAGAAAAACCGGCGAGAAAAACCGATCTAGGGTTTCAGAAAGAAAACCGAAACGAAAAACCGATCTAGAAAATCGAACGAAATCGAACGAAATCGAACGATTCTGAAAAACCGAACCAAGGAAAAGAAAAGGTGACGCGCACGGGCTAGTACCTCAAGAGGCGAGGGCTCCGGCGGCGGCGGGGCGGCGGCGTGAGGGGCGGCGGCGGTGAGGGGGGCGCTGGTGGTGAGGGTAGGGGCAGCGGCGTGTGGAAAGGAGAGGAGAGGTGGGGTTTGATGTGTTAGAGGGGGGGTGCTTGGGTATTTATATTGGGAGGGAGGGTTTTCCTTGGGGTAGGGGACAAGAAATAGACTAGGATTAGGAAACAAGAGGAAAAGATCTAGAAACAGATACTGGAATAAACGGAAATAGGACAAGAGTCCTACTAAGATTAGGAAAAGGAAGCGGCTCCTGGCTCCTGTCTTGCTGATGATGGCCTTGGCCGGCCGGTGGCTTAGCGGCTTGGGCCTTTGGCCCAAGGCGCTGAGTTTATTTTTTTAAACGGTCTCGTGCAAGAAAAAAAAAAAAAATCAAAACGAACTCCAAAATTAATAAAGTAAACTTTCCCCGACTCCTAAAAATGAGTCGAACAAAATGAACTTTAACACGGGGCCAAAATGCAATTTTTTGAAAACACGCATTTTTCCCTAAGGCAATAAACTCCGTGAAAAATCCAAAATTTGATTTATTTATTAAATCTTCATTTTTCCTAAATTTTGGGAAAGTCATATTATTCCCTCTCTTATTTTTGACATTGGAAAAATATTTGAAGATAAAATAAATAAATCCAATGATCCTCTTTTCATATTTTTGAGAGAACTCAAATACGAAAATTTCGAAATCTCCAACTCTCTCCGAGGGTCCTTGAGTTGCGTGAAATTTCTAGGATCAACAAAATGCAAGAAAATATGATATGCATGATGATCTAATGTATAACATTCCAAATTGAAAATTTGGGATGTTACACACGTCAACATTGAAGAGCAACTAGCAGATATCTTCACAAAGCCCTTGGATGAGAAAAGGTTTTACAAGTTGCGGTGTGAGCTAAATATCTTGGAATCCTCAAATGTCCTGTGACCAGGCACACATCCTAACACTTATGCATGTCGATGACTCAGATGTGCAACACACGAACTAAAGTATATCTTCAATCAATGAAGACTTACATTTTAAGTGTGAATACATTAACGCGGAATTTGACTTCGGAGCGCCACGATAATTGTGTGCCATGTCTGGGTCTAATACTTCCTATACGGTGGGTAACGCCACCACTAAATTCTTCTATTGAAGTGTTTTACTCATGGCGTTACATTTGCTATGTCTTCGCATTTGATTTGTCTTCAGTTTCAATTTGTCCTCATGATTATCTTCACTAAGTTGATTTGGTTGCATTCTATATATATATATATATATATATATATATATATATATATATATATATATATATATATATATATATGTAAATATGTATATATATATATATATATATATATACATACATATTTACATATATATATATATATATATATATATATATATATATATATATATATATATATATTAGTGTTCTGTCCTCTACAGCATTCACTTATAGCTATGTCTTCTTGTTTGAATCGTTTGAACTAAGTGAATGTGATCGGACCCTAACCTCTCTATGCTTTCTACCTCAAACTCTATCTATCCAAATCATATGCATTCTATTGAAACTGTCGAATGTCTTCTCTGCGTCCTTGTCAGCAGAAGATACAGAGACACATATTAAATCTGTTTTAAATTCTCTATTCTTATTGCTTAAACCAGGAGAAGCCGGAACGACCATCCGACAGTCAAGGCGGGCGTGGGAACGTGGGACAACCCCAAATGTGTTGCATGGTCGCCACATGTCCCTCAGATGTGAACCGCCAGGGGCACCTATGTAATTGCGCTGTGCCATCGCTTTCCCTATAAATACCCATTGAATCGCGGCCAAAAATCCTTCTTCCACCTCTCCACCTCGACAATCCTAGCGCCTCCGCTAGCTCTTGACGTCTCCGGTGACGAAGCGCTTAGCTGTCGCAACCTCTCCGACGCTGTCTTCACGCCGGCCGTGGACATCGTCTTCTCCGCCGCCGCCGTAGGTGTCCTCCGTCGCCAAGTTAGGGCACGGAAGATCGAACTGCTCGGCCTCATCTTCTACTCCGTCTAGCAGTTCTTCGTGTGGTAAATTAAAACCCTCTTTTTACCGTCTTTTTTATCCTAGAGATTCATCCTTTTTTACCAAAAGTGGTTTCTGCCTCCACAAAGTTGGATCTATCCTATCTGCATCTCATACAATGCCTAGTATATTCACTTATGCTTCACACATAGTTAGATTCCTCACTTGTACTTATTCTTGGATTTGTACAAATCTGGAACCAACTCTCAACATATAAGTGAATGTCTTCGCGCTATGAGGTTAATGTCTTCTAAACTAATTTATCTTAAAAATCTTCTGAGAATGCATATGACCTCTTCCCCTTCCCTCGCATCTCTAATGCTGTCACAGGTACATGTCCGTGGGAGAATCCCTTGGTTCTCATAGTCTGCATTCATTTGCAGAATTCTTACAACATCACATCAACTCTCCCGAAGCCAGTTCTTGTCTGACCAGCAAACGGAAGCCTCTAACAGTGTTGAAGCCTTTTTGTCTAAACTTCATGGCAACAGAGAAATCAGCAAGGAAGGGTGGCAGACAGCGCCATGGGGGTACATCAATGGATCTACCCAAGATCTCTATGAACTATACAAAACTGATCCCGAAGAAAGCTATGGTCAGCGCAAGACACGAATCCAATGGATTCGAAGATATTGAGCAGAGCAATGGTTCAAGTACAGATTCATCACCAAGGAGTATGCTGAGAAGAATGCTATCAAGCGTCCTTGGGGAGATATTCTCTATAAAAATCTTCAACCCAAGACCAGAGCTGAAGCCATTGCTCAGGAATTCTATCCTTGCATGGTCCGTGGGCCACAGCCTGCTGATGCCGACCCATCTTCATTGCTATGGTGTCGAGACGACAATCTGTTCAAGCGCAACTTTCAGTTTGCCAAGAACTCGGCCAAGGAAAACAATAAGTCTTGGGGATTAGACTTCAACCCAGGCCCCTCTGCGCCACGTGCCGATGGCACACGCGAAGCTGAACCCAATCTTGTTGGACCTTTCTACAACCTAGAAGGGCTCATCACTCATATTATGGTTCAAGGGGTAGACATGGATCAACCTACAGACGATGCCGATTCTGACGAAGCGCCTGCACCACCGAAGCCAAAGAAGCTGAAGAAACCTAAAGCTTCAAAGCTTTCCACTCCACCAAAAGCTTCACGAGTAAAGCCACTGGCCACTGCTCCTCCTGCACCAAGTGTGCAGTCTGAAGATCTCTCACGCATCTCCAAGACTGAGAAGAAGAAAAAGAAACCTATGCACTCCACTGGTCCAGCTCTGACTCCTGCAGCTGTTTTGAGGAACGAGAATGACGCCATTGATCTGTCAAGCGACGACGAGCTTGCTGATGAAGCTCTTGAGCAGTTGATAAAGAGCAAGCAAGAGGCGGAAATCTTCAATGATTTGCCTCTCTTTGACGTGGAAGTATTGAACAACTTCATTGATGAGTGGTTTGACACCCCCAATCTCAGCTTTGATGATCTGCAACTTCCAATTGGCCTCAATGTCTCCTTCCATGGAGACATTGCTCCTGAGCTGGCTCTTGCTCAGAAAATTGTTGAGCTGAAGCATAAGATTGACTATGAGAAGGCTCAGTTCAAGAAGCATGTGGCCAAGCTCAGCGTCACAGATGTCCAGAACTTCAAGGTCATGTTGCATGAGCTCAAGGAAGCGTTTCATAAGAAACGTGATGAAGCCAAAGGTTCTCGTGAGCGCATGAAGATTCTTGCTGCCAAGTGTGTTCAAGCTTACAATGAAGCTGAGAAGCGCAAGGCACTTGAGTGTCCTGGCATCGACCCTAAGATGGCTGCCAAGAAGAAGAAGCCATTTGTGGAACAATTTGAACCAACCAGGCGGCAAGAACCTCACATTGTCTTCCCAGCCAGTATGACAGGCGTGAAGCCTAAGATCCCCACAGTGGCTTCAGAGCTTCAGAAGACAAGGGCAGCTGAAGCCAAGGCTAGAAAGCGCAAGACCAAGAACACCACTGATGATGCTCAACCCACCAAGAAGCGCAAGACCAAGAAAGACCGGGCTGCTCCCACAGAGCCCCTTGTAGTCGAGCCAATTTCTGTTGCTCGTCCTGAATCTGCACACCAAGAACGACAAATGATAGTTCATGAGCCTGCTTCCACAGAGGCTCCTAAAGCTAAAGACATTCTAGCTGTTGACCCCAGCGCAGCTGAAGACATTGGTCATCAAGACAATCTTGAAGATGATGAAGTCTTTCCTCAGATCAAGCACAACGTGGTATCATCGCCTATTCTTACGAACATCGAACTCATCAGCATTGGTCGTCCTTTGACGCCAATTGCTCATGATGACTCATGAGCTGATCAGCCACAAGACTCCCCCCGTCAAGCAGAAACACCTGTTACTCCCCCAACTCAATTCACCACTTCGGTGGTTGAAGATGAAGACTTTGTGGCCCAACCAACTCCATCTCCACAAGCATCGCCAGTGTTTCGTAGGCTTCGCAAAGGACCAAGGCCTCAAGTCATTCTGTCAAGTGTTCCAGAAGGAGAAGAGCGCCAATCTGTCTCACACCAAGTTTTTCCTGAAGCCTCTCCAACTGTGAACAACACTAAGTCTGAAGCCAAAGTGGCTGAAGATATACCGGCTGCATCAACCGATGACCAAGAAGAACCAAGAGAAGAAGAAGCACGTGTTAATACACCCCCTACCAACCAAGTTGTTCTCGAGGAGAACGTGTCTGACCCTCCGGCTCCTGAAGTGGAGGTTAACAACATTGAGGCGACCACCAACACCAACACTGAAGCCAATGACGTTGTCATGGCTGAAGCCAATGTGGCGCATGAGGTCAATGTAGTGCCTGAAGTAACAGCACCTAAAGCCACTGCCACTGCCACTACTCCTGTACCGCCTCCAAGGCCACATACTATTGAGCAAGCATACAACTATGGTCAGCTGGTCAATGTCAGATGGCCTATTCTGGTTCCTCCTCCTGCTGTTGGTCTACAATTTGACTATCATGTCGAGCACAGGCCACAGGTCCAGAAGCCAAAGCCAAGACTGCCCAGGTTTCCAGGAACTGCCACTTCACCAGGGCCCTTCAATGCGAATGGCTTCAATGCGCACAACACTTTCTTTGATAGCGCCAAGAACCCCTATTCAAGACCAAGGATTTCATCTGATCGGTTCTGGAGCCATCAACAGCGCAGCTACTACTCATGTGTTCTCTATGACCAAGGACACATCTTCCCTCACATGCGTCTTGACTGTGAAGCCATTGCTGGACTGCCATGCCTTGAAGAAGCCTTGACTGCTTCCGTGATGCTGGACTGCTAAATTTTGTGACTGATAAGGAGCATTGGAATGAAGACCTTCTGCTGCAGTTCTACGCCACCCTCCACATTCGCGGCTACAACAGGGATCCGAAGACTTGGGTCCTTGAGTGGATGACATGCAATGTCCATCATGAAGCTAAAGGTTTTGACATCATTGAGCTTACAGGCCTGCCCACTCAAGGTGAATTATATGAACCTGGTTGTCAGCTTCACCGCAATGCTTTGGAGAGCATCTTTCAGAAGCCAGAGCCCAACATGAGCCAAATGCTGAGCATGATGAAGCCTCTGCCACATGACGCTGATTACCCAAAGGAATTCTTTGTCGAAGACCTAGAGTATCTGCCCCGCACCATTTATCACATCATCAGGCGAACTCTATGGCCTGTCAAAGGACATTCTTCAGCAGCAAAACTTGAAGGACTAATGAAGACTTTGGTCTTTTATATCTTCAACGGCATCAGCTTCAATGCTCAAGACTTCTTTATCAGGCAGTTGGCTGCATCAGTCTCTGATCTCTTTGGCCTGAAGTTCTACGCTCCGTGGGTCATGCGCCTCATCAAGCTACACTCAGTTGTCAACTATCAACCCTCTGCTCGCAACCATCTGATCTTTCTGCCAGAGGTTGATATGTCAGTTGAAGCCATATACCCAGAGCCTGCCAAGGAGCCTGTTTGTCTTCACAATGCTGATCACCAAAGCTTCAACAACTCATTGAAGGAGTCCAGGCAGTCACTCGTGTTTATCCTTTGGCTGGCAATACACGCTTACCTCACCATGCTCAAACTGAAGCCACTGATAGCACTATTGCTCAAAGGCCTCGGAAGCGATCTCGTGTTCTCAATGACCGAGAACTTCTCGTTGCACTGCATCAGAAACAGGATAAGCATCACTACTGGCTGAAGTACCAGATGCAAAGCCTCTTGGTGGACGTCAATCGCATTCGCAATCTTGCCACCAAGAATGCCTTTGTTACACATGAAACCTGTCAGAGGTCTTGCAAGAGTTTGACACTGCTGAGTGCTGAAGCAGATCTTCAAGACGATGGCTTCACTGAGAGATTCAAGTTTGACTCCACTCCTCCAAGGAATGTTGTTTTGCGTCGAACTCCGTCTCTTGAAGACTCTGATTTTTCCTCCTCCGCTGCAACGGTGAATGCCAGAGTGATCGATGATCAAGATGATGCTACTTCACCACCTACAACGCGTATCGACACTGCACCAAGCTCGTCTGCATCGCCAAACCCAACACCGACCCTGCATCTTCTCCTACTCCTTCTGGGAACGAGTAGAGGCTCTATGTCTTCAACCCTTTTTGGTCCTTACTGACAAAAGGGGGAGAAGCATATGAGTTGATAGTCTTCAAGCGGGTCCATATGGGAGGTTGCTTTATATTTTGCCTAGTGTTTACAACTCTCGCTTTTGATACATTTGGTTCTCTGAGTTGTAACACTTAAACTTGATGGTCGTCTGCTATGTTTTCTGATATTCTGCGATGCGATGATAAATTCCGCATGTGCGATGATAAATTCCACACTTAGTCATCTTGTAGACGTCCATTTTTCATTATGCATATCATTCTCCTCGTTATATCAAATCATGCATGATGAATTGTCTTCATAAGTACAACCTGCCATGTGCATTTGCATTCCAAAAGAAAATTACTTATATGCACATCTTCAGGAGGAGCCTTTTGCTACTTATGAAGACAATACCTAAATCCTTTACAATTTCACATACTTTTATCCCCGTTGAAAACTTCAACCAGTTTGTCATCAATCACCAAAAAATGGGAGATTGTAAGTGCATCTAGTGCCACCCCTAGTTGGTTTTGGAGTATTGACGACAAACCTGGTTGAGGGACTAATGTGTTTGTGCGAATTGCAGGATAACACAGGTAGTAGTCCCTCATTGATTCGGTTTACCTACCGGAGATGACCCCTAAAAATGTATGAAGACATTGAAGACAATGGTGGTATGTGAAGATATTCACATTGAAGACTATGACTAGAGAAGGCATTGCGTGAAGACTATGGAGCGCGAAGACTTAGTTGTTTTGTTGTTTCCTTTTCTTCTCTGTTGAGTCGTAGGAACCACAGTACTGTTAAGTGGGGTCCCAGTGAACAAAGTCAGAGTGACTGAAGTGATGCTCAACCAAAATCCTATGTCTTCGAGCGAAGCCAATGAGAGCAAATCTTATCCAGAGCTGGATGAGTCAGCTTTACTTGTAGCCCAAGTAAAGTTGCCGTGTGTGTTTAAAATATGACCGTTGGAACACGTGTCAGTTCCTTAGTGACCCAGGGTCATTTCGGACAAATCAGGTCGGGTTGCCTAGTGGCTATAAATAGCCCACCCCCTACACAATAAATTGGTGGCTGCTCAGAGTTAGTGCACGGCTTTTGTCATTTGAGAGCAACCAACCTCCGAAGCTTTTGAGAGAGAGAAATCCTTGCGAGGACAAAGCCCAAACACCCAGAGCCAAAGAGTGTTAGGCATCACTGAAATCTTTCTGTCCGCGTGACCTAAAGACTTGTTACACTTGAGGACCGTGAATCCTCTAGCCGGTTAGGCGTCGCGTTCTGAGCATTCAAGAGTCATTGTGGATCGCCGGTGAACGAAGTCTGTGAAGTTTAGGAAGTCTACCTTGAAGACTTATCAGAGTAATTGGGCGAGGACTGGGTGTCCTTACCTCAAGGGGAATAAGGTGAAGACGCGGTCTTCTGAGTTAAATCTCAGCCTCCGTAACCAGACGTACAGTTGTCACAGCAACTGGAACTGGTCCAACAAATTCTGTGTCCTCAAAAAGTGACTGGTTATATCCTCTCCCTCTCTTTACTTATAGTTTGTCTTCATGAAGTCATTGCCTGCTTGCACTACTTGTTTGACTTCACTGTGTGACTACTATCATTGTTTGGCTTCATACTATCTTCCATCCTGATCTTTACTACCTAGCTGCTATTAGTCTTCGTGCTTTCACTTCATTGCATACTTGACTATGGCTTGCTTACTGTAGTCTACCTTCCGCTGCATATCAATAGGTTCAATTCTATTGTTTGTCTTCGAAACTCTCATGTTTTGAAGACTTTCATAAAAATCGCCTATTCACCCCCCCCCTCTAGTCGATAACTAGCACTTTCACCTCCCTTGGCCGTTTGCCGTTTGGGGGCTGGACAAGGTGGGCCCATTTAAGACAGCACGCGGTGGCATGACCCATCTGCTTGTCGCCGTAGACAAATTCACCATGTGGACAAGAAGCTGAATGGTCAGACTGCTGTGACCTACATCGCACATATCACCGTCCGGTACGGCGTACGGCACAGCATCATCACCGACAATGGCACAAACTTTTCCAAAGGCGCCTTGGCCCGTTTATGTTGGAGATATGCCCTAGAGGCAATCATGTATGATGATATTTCCTATGTGTTTATGAATAAAGATAGTCCTTGGACATTATCAATGATGTGTATCAGCAAGTATGTGACTTGTTTGTGGGACTATGCATTGTATGATGACTGTCCTAAAAGGTCCCTAGTCAAAAGGGCTGTGTGGGACGCCAAGCCGACTAGACCGGCATATGATACGGTCGATGGCTTGGCCTCACTAGCCATGGAGCATTGGATGCTAACGGATAATATGGACTTGAAGGTCTGGTCGGATTCGACATAGTCGGATCCGAAGTCGAGATAAGGTCCGAGTCGATGCACCCATTTATGAGATGCAGCGATATGTCATCTGTGAGTCTCTAGTACAACATACGTTCTATGTCCTAAGACCTGAGCCGACATGTACTGGATGGTGACAGACTTGCTTTGGGTCGACCAAACGCTACTCCGTGATCGGGTAGTTACAAAGGTAGATTTCGTTTTGTCCGGTCCCATGCTGCGAGACATGGTCGAGCAAGATGGGATTGCCCCTCCGATCAGAGAGATATACTCTGGGCCCCTCGTATGATCTGACCAGGAATAGCATGGCAATGCGACAAGGATTATGAGATAATCCGGATTGTGGTCAGTATCACCGAACGAGAAAGAGGTCGGGTTAGCACAAGGATGACAGTCTCGCCTTGAGCCCGACAACATATATCGTGTGGCAAAGGGACAGAAGTGTGACACGTTAGGCTGAGTTCGCCTAACCAGCTTCATCGCTCGCTTGGTGGTCGGCACGCCTTGCTAGAGGCCGCTACCAACCGCACAGGTCGGAGGTGATCCGAACTGTGACCAAGCTGACTTGAACCTAAGGGGTCGCAAGGCTTAAGGGAAGGAACCCACGAGGTCAGTTCAGTAGGACACTGGTCGGATGTGATCCGAACTAGACTAGGAACGTGACCGAATAGACTTTTGCTTTAGGGTCCGTGGCGAGGCCCAAGTGTTGAGCTCGCGACGGACGCCTATATAAAGTGGAGGTGCGGCACACTCGAGGAGTGAGAATGCTTCGCCTCGTGGAGGCGGATCGCCCGCCTCGGGAGGCAGATCGCCGGCCTCGGGAGGTTGATCGCCGCGCCTGCGACTAGGGTTTGCATGTGTTGCGAATAGCCACCTCCACTCGCTGCCGATCGTGTGATCGGACCTAGCAGTCCGCCGCGACGACGTTCCTCCCGCACGCGCGGATACCGTTAGAGGCGGTGCACTTGCGCCGCTCCGGCGAACTCGTACGTGGGATCGGACGACCGGCCGCTCGAGGGAGATCGAACGAGGAGGAGACGATACACGCAGACGCACTGCCCCAACTCTTCTTCCGCTGCACGGCACTGCGTGTCTAGTGGTTACGAACTGTGATCCATGTCCCGTAGCATGTTCCTGGATGTTCTGCGCGTAGGAATTTTTAATTTGCAGTCGACGCACCCTACCGCATAACCCAACAGTTTATACGCGACACAAGGCATCTGACTGGACTTAGTGTCCGTTGCCCATCCGCAATCAAATGGCCAAGTCGAGCGAGCAAACGGCCTCATCCTGTCCGGCATCAAGCCCCGACTGGTCGAGCCGCCAGAGCGCTCGGCCTGCTGCTGGATCGAAGAGCTACCGACCATCCTTTGGAGTCTCCGGACCACGCCAACAAAGCAACCGGCTTCACTCCCTTCTTCCTCGTGTACGTGGACGAGGTCGTCATCCCAACTGACATCGATTTTGACTCACCTCGCGTCACCTTGTACACGGAGGCGGAGGCGAAGGAGGCACGAGAAGACGTCATCGACCTGCTGGAAGAGGGCCGGCTGCTGGCACTCAGCCAGTCCGCCATCTACCAGCTGGGCCTACGTCGCTACCACAGCCGGAAGGTCAGGCCACAATCCTTCCGAGAGGGGGACCTTGTGCTCTGGCTGATCAAGCGAACAGCCGGCCAGCACAAGCTCTTGGCCCCTTAGGAAGGGCCTTTCATCATCAGCAAAGCCTTGGGCAATGACTCCTACTACCTCATCGACGTGCAGAAGCCTAGGGCATGCTAGAGGGATGATCCCAGCAAGGAAACAGAGCACCCATGGAACGCAAATCTCCTCCAAAGATTTTACAGTTAACACTACCTTTTGTATTAAGAGCAAAGACACCGGGTCCCTCGTGGAGCACTCGGGGCTACCCTTTTTATCTATATGATAAGATTATGCATGTGAATGCATTATTTCTTTCCCTCGCCCGACACCGGGTGCAATCAGTCGGCCCGGGGGCTTGCCGCCTTGTCCTATGTTGATGCTACCTGTAGTCGGACAAGTAGTGTGCTGACATTTAAGCCCTCTCTTGCCTTAAGCCGCAGCTTGCAGAGCGACTGTCCGGCTGGCAAGAGCTAAAGGCAGGAAACGGTGTCCACATGAAAAATGACTAAGGAAAAACATCAGCATAGGCCAAGCCGACTCCTAGCCTCACCGTCCAGCTGCTAAGCAGCCGGCCGGCCGGCTTCTCACTTGACTTGCTACGTTCTAGGCGGCCAAAGTACTTGTCTATCCTAAATGGTCAAGTCCCTGACCTAGCCACAGACCGCAGAGCGGCATCGAAAGGAATGCGACAAAGGGAAAAGCCAAAAAGAACAGAAAAGCAAGACAAAGTTAGAACCCGGCAGAGCACAAACTATAATTAATTTACATAGCAAAAGGCTCACAGCCAGCATTCAATAGAGTTTGGACATACACCCCTAGTGGGTGGAATTGCATGAATTTAACATGTTCAAAAGATTACAAGAACATAAAAGCAGGAAAGATAAAGTGGCCGCTTAGGCCAAAGGAGCAGCAGGCGGATCCGACGGGTAGGTGGAGGTAGAGGCACCGGGTGCTGGAGTGGCCGACTGATGGGTCTCGGCCTGGTCAGCACCAGCAACAGTCGGCGCGGCTGCACGTGGCTCGCTTGTCGAGGCTTGGTCGGGCTGAGGCGGGCTGTCCGCTCCGTCATCCGATGCGACGTCTTCTCCATCCTCGTCGTCTTCATCCTCGCTCTAATCGCTGGAAGCGATCTTCTCTGCCGAATCCTCCCCATCCTCCGGGTTCAGCCCGAACCAATTGGGCGGCACCTCAGCGCCTTCCTCGTCCAGCTCGACGATGAAGACGGTGGTGTTGGCGTACTCATCGATTGCCGCCACGCGTTGGGTGAGCCCTCGGCTCATCGCTGCCAGCTCTGGTCCGGCCTCCTGACGGAAGGTGGCCAGCTGGGCCAGACCCAGCCCCGGATACTAAGCCTTAGTGAACTCCAAGGCCGTCCGAGCGCCCGCCCGAGCCGCGGCGCCCTTCCAGGCCTTGAAGCGCTCGACTGCTATCTCCCAAGTCGGCAGTTCGACTGGGGTGCACGGGACGTGAGCATTTTGTTGGAAATATGCCCTAGAGGCAATAATAAATTAGTTATTATTATATTTCCTTGTTCATGATAATCGTTTATTATTCATGCTATACTTGTATTGACCGGAAACCGCAATACATGTGTGGATACATAGACAACACCATGTCCCTAGTAAGCCTCTAGTTGACTAGATCATTGATCAATAGATGGTTACGGTTTCCTGACCATGGACATTGGATGTCGTTGATAACGGGATGACACCATTAGCAGAATGATGTGATGGACAAGACCCAATACTAAGCCTAGCACAAAGATCGTAGTTCGTATGCTAAATCTTTTCTAATTTCAAGTATCATTTCCTTAGACCATGAGATTGTGCAACTCCCGGATACCGTAGGAATGCTTTGGGTGTACCAAACGTCACAACGTAACTAGGTGGCTATAAAGGTGCATTACAGGTATCTCCGAAAGTGTCTGTTGGGTTGGCATGAATCGAGGCTGGATTTGTCACTCTGTAAAGCGGAGAGGTATCTGGGCCCACTCGGTAGGATATCATCATAATGTGCACAATGTGACCAAGGGGTTGATCATGGGATGATGTGTTACGGAACGAGTAAAGAGAGTTGCCGGTAACGAGATTGAACTAGGTATCGGCATACCGACGATCGAATCTCGGGCAAGTACAATACCGTTAGACAAAGGGAATTGTATACGGGATTGATTGAGTCTTGACATCGTGGTTCATCCGATGAGATCATCGTGGAACATGTGGGAGCCAACATGGGTATCCAGATCCGCTATTGGTTATTGACCGAGAACGTCTCGGTCATATGCATGGTTCCCGAACCCGTAGGGTCTACACATAAGGTTCGATGGCGCTAGGGTTATAAAGGAAGTTCATATGTGGTTACTGAATGTTGTTCGAGTCCGGATGAGATCCCGGACGTCACGAGGAGTTCGGAATGGTCCGGAGGTAAAGATTTATATATGGAAAGTTGTTGTTGGGTTAAAGGAAAGGTTCGGGTTTTTCGGTATTGTACCGGAAGCTTCGGAAGGTTCGGAGGATTGGAGGGGTCCGGAGGTCCGGAAATTGTTCCACCACGTCCAATACATTAGCATGGGCTGTAGGGGGCGCCCTAGCCTTAATGGGCAAGGGGCACCAGCCCCCCAAGGCCCATGCGCATGGGAAGGGAAAACCCTAAGGGGGAGGGCCTCCACTTGACTTGGGAGGCACTCCTCCCCCCCTTGGCCGCCGCCCCTCCTCAGATTGGATCTGACGGGGCCGGCCCCCCTTCTCCCTTGCCCCTATATATATGTGGGGGTGGGAGGGCAGCCGCACCACATGTTCTGGCGCAGCCCTCCCCCTCTCCCAAGTACTCCTCCTCTCCCGCGGTGCTTGGCGAAGCCCTGTTGGATCACCACGCTCCTCCACCATCACCACGCCGTTGTGCTGCTGTTGGATGGAGTCTTCCTCAACCTCGCCCTCTCTCCTTGCTGGATCAAGGCGTGGGAGATGTCACCGGGCTGTACGTGTGTTGAACGCGGAGGTGCCGTCCGTTCGGCACTAGGATCTCCGGTGATTTGGATCACGACGAGTACGACTCCTTCAACCACGTTCTATTGAACGCTTCCGCTTAGCGATCTACAAGGGTATGTAGATGCACTCTCCTTCCCTCGTTGCTGGTTTCTCCATAGATAGATCTTGGTGACACGTGGGAAAATTTTGAATTTCTGCTACGTTCCCCAACACATTTAGCCAGAGGGCGGCCAACACTTCAGACTCGGCACGCTGCAGACGCCGGAGCATTCGATGAGCCAGCTGCAGGCGCGTCTTGATAGCCAGAAGCTGCTCGCCGAGATTCCGAGGCGCGCTGGGTGCAATGTCCATGCCTGCCCTCCTTCGCGCCTCGTGCCACCCCTAGATGGCCTGGCTGACAGCGACAGAATGACTGGGAAAGAATTCTGCGCAAGAAGAAGATTAAAAAATTGGAAGGCAGAAGCCGGCTCCTGTAACAGTCAGCGACTTTTCAAAAGAAGAAGTAACTTACCATCGATCATATCCTCGATCTCACCGTAGCCATCGGATAGGAACTTCTCCTTCTCGGCCCAGTTTGAGCACTGAATCTCGAACTCAGCCTTGACGAGGCCTTCGCCCTACTTCAGCTTCTGGAGCTCCGCTTGGTCCGCCAGCTCCTTCGTCAGGCGGTTGCACTCCTGAGCCACCTGGCTGCGCTCCTGCTCCTTGGTGTGGAGCGTGGACTCAGCCTCGCCTAGGCGCTTCCGTAGATCTGCGGCGGCCTCCGCAAAGACAAGAAAGAAAGCGTCAATACCAACAAAAGACAAGTAGTTGTCGGGAGATCTGGCCCGACTGCTCAGTAGTCGGCCCGAATTTCGGGGGCTACACCAAGTGGGTGCGCTGACACGCCCCCGTGAAAAAGAAGACGGAGTGCTTACTCCAGATCTAATTAAATCCGGTGGTCCACTTGTCCAGCACCTGATTCTGGGAGTTGTAGGCGGCCACGCGGAGGTTGTGGTAGTCCTGCAACAAAGACAACAGAAGAAGAAAACAAGTCAGCCCTAGGAACTTACCTTGAAGTTCTGAGCCGCCTGCTCAACAGCCGGCCCGGAACTTGGGGGCTACACCCAGTGGGTGCGCTGGCGCACCCCCACGGAAGATTGCTAGAATTGAAAAACAAGAAGCAAGTAACGTACCCGGGCGGCTGCCCGCGTCCCCAAGAACTTCTGCATGGACTGCTGGAGAGCGGCACCCTGGGTGTTGAACTGGGCCAGGACGTCCTGCACGGCCATGTACCGAATGCCCGAGCCATCCCCAGATGAACAGTCCGGAGGGGCGGCACTGGTGGACTAGAAGACTTACCGTAGGCGGTGGGTTTGCATGGTTGTACGACTCCTTGCCGAACCGCCAATCCATCTCCGATAGCTTGTAGTCGGAGAAGAATTTCACCATCCGGACTACCTCCACGTCTCGCAGCGCTTTGGTGCACATCCGGCATGGGTCCCGACGCCCACTCATGTTGCTGATTATGTGGGGCCGAGCTTGAAGAGGCAGCACCCGGTGCTCCACGAAGGCGGCCAGCAGGTCAGAGGCCCTGAGGCCCTCCGACTCCGTCTTCTCATGGAGCCGGGTGAGAGCGATGGAGGAGGCGGTGATATGTCTCCAACGTATCTATAATTTATGAAGTATTCATGCTGTTATTTTATCATTTTATATGTTTGACAATCATTTTATATCAACTTTATATCATTTTTTGGGACTAACCTATTGACCCAGTGCCCAGTGCCAGTTGCTGTTTTTTTGCTTGTTTTTTACATCACATGAAATCAATATCAAATGGAGTCCAAACACCACGAAACTTTTTGGAGATTTTTTTGGACCAGAAGGAACCCAATGGGCCTGAGCTGCAGCTGGGGGGTGCCCCGAGGGGGGCACAACCTGCCAGGGTGCGTCAGGGCCCCCTGGCGCGCCCAGGTGGGTTATGCCCACCTCGGTGGCCTCCCGCACCCCCTCTTTGCACTATAAATTCCCAAATATTCCGAAACCCTTCAGGGTTAACCTAGATCATAATTTCCACCGCCGCAAGGCTCTGTAGCCACTGAAAAGCAATCTAGACCCGTTCCGACACCCTGCCGGAGGGGGGAATCATCACCGGTGGCCATCTTCATCATCCCGGCGGCCACCACGATGAGGAGGTAATAGTCCACCCTCGGGGCTGAGGGTTTGTACCAGTAGCTATGTGTTTAATCTCTCTCTCTCTCTCATGATCTATATCATGGGCTTTGTTAATATAGATGGATCATATGATGTTTCTCCCCTCTATACTCTTATTGTGATGAATTGAATCTTTACCCTTTGAAGTTTTGTCTTGTCGGATTGAATATTCGGATATGAGAACACATGATGTATGTCTTGTGGTATGAATACTTGAGGTAATGATGGGGTATCATATTGATTCACTTGATATATGTTTTGGCACTCAACTCGTGGATTCTCGAGGTGACATTGGGGTAATCTATGCATAGGGGTTGATGCACGTTTTTATTATCTTTTCTCCAATAGAAACTTTGGGGTCTCTCTATAGTTCTTTGTGTGATTGAGTATTATCAGTATGAATTTTCTTTCGTGTTATTTTAGTACGAACTCTTGATTAGGTTGATCGGAATGAATAGTTTGCATTATTTTTAGTACAAAGTTTTGGATAGATTGATCAGAAAGAATAGCTTTGAGGTGGTTTCGTACCTACAAACAATTTCTATCTTTTGTTCTTCGCTAATAAGAACTCGGGAGTGATTCTGCGTTGCACTTTGAGGGATAATCATATGATCCAACAATGTTAGCACTATTGAGAAATTGCACTAGCGAAAGTATGGACCCTAGGCCTTGTTTTCAAGCATTGGAATACCGTTTTTGTGCCCGTTTACTATTTGGAACCTTGCTGTTTTTATTTATTCAGATTATAAAAATATATTTCTACCATCCATATTACACTTTTATCACCATCTCTTTGCCGAACTAGTGCACCTATACAATTTGCCATTGTATTGGGTGTGTTGGGGACACAAGAGATTTCTTGTATTTGGTTGCAGGGTCGTTTGAGAGAGACCATCTTCATCCTACACCTCTGACGGATTTATAAACCTTAGGTCATCCACTTGAGGGAAAATTGCTACTGTCCTACAAAACTCTGTGCTTGGAGGCCCAACACGTGTCCACAAGAATAAAGTTGCGTAGTAGACATCATGCGGCTGACAGATTCTTTGGTCGGAATTTCCAGTTGGTGCAGGGCTCAGCAGGCGGGCCGGCAGCATAGGCCGGCAGGTTGACGTAGTCCCGCATCGGGTGTATGTTCTCGATGTAGAAATACGACTTTTGCCATAGCTTGGCCGACTGTAGCAATGCGAGAGCCGGGAAGCGGACCCCAGAGCCCGAGCGCCACACCGCGACGCAAGCCCTGCACTGGGCCGCCTCGTCCTTGGTGAAAGCACAAGTGCTCCCTAGGTGGTTTTGGTAATTAATGTCAACATATCTCTTGTTGGACTAACACTTTTATCTAGTATGTTTCAGATAAGTTCAACAATGGAGTGGCATGGACTAAAGGATGTGGGAACTCCTTCAAGATGCTAAGGACAAAGGATTGGCTCAAGCTTCAAGCTCAAGACTCTTCATTTTACATTTTAGTGATCCAAGATCACATTGATTCTATAGGAAAAGCCAATACTATCAAGGAGGGATGAGGTGTTGCTTAATGAGCCTCTTGCTTCAAGTGCTTAGTGATATGCTCCAAATACCCTCAACTACTTTCCCACTTCCACACATATGTCCTAAAACCTAAAGTCAAACTCGGCCCCACTGAGTCTTCCTATCCGGCGCCACCGAGTTTGGATGTCTTAGCCAATGCCACAAACCCTAGGCAAAACGGTTCTACCGATAGGGATCTCGGTCTTACCGATGGGATTGTAATCTCTCTGTGTATGTCCATTATCAAAATCGGTCTCACCGAGTTTGAGAATCGGTACTACCGAGATTACAATGCAAAGTTTCTGGTTGACTCATTACCAAAATCGGTCCCACCGAGTTTGAGTAGTCGGTCTCACCGAGTTTGCCTGACCAACTCTCTGGTTAGCTAATTACCAAAATCGGTCTCACCGAGTTTGTGTAATCGGTCTCACCGAGATTACGTTATGCCCTAACACTAACCATATCGGTCCTACCGAGATGCAAGTCGATCCACGAAAACCCTAACGGTCACTAGGTTTACTAAAATCGGTCTGACCGAGTTTGTTGATTCGGTCCCACCGAGATTGGTAAATTGTGTGTAACGGTTAGATTTTGTGTGGAGGCTATATATACCCCTCCACCTCCTCTTCATTCGTGGAGAGAGCCATCAGACTGAACCTACACTTCCAGCATCCTATCTCTGAGAGAGAACTACCTACTCATGTGTTGAGGCCAAGATATTCCATTCCTACCATATGAATCTTGATCTCTAGCCTTCCCCAAGTTGCTTTCCACTCAAATCTTCTTTCCACCAGATCCACATCCTATGAGAGAGAGTTGAGTGTTGGGGAGACTATTATTTGAAGCACAAGAGCAAGGAATTCATCATCAACACACCATTTGTTACTTCTTGGAGAGTGGTGTCTCCTAGATTGGCTAGGTGTCACTTGGGAGCCTCCGACAAGATTGTGGAGTTGAACCAAGGAGTTTGTAAGGGCAATGAGATCGCCTACTTCGTGAAGATCTACCGCTAGTGAGGCAAGTCCTTCGTGGGCGACGGCCATGGTGGGATAGACAAGGTTGCTACTTCGTGGACCCTTCGTGGGTGGAGCCCTCCGTGGACTCGCGCAACCGTTACCCTACGTGGGTTGAAGTCTCCACCAACGTGGAAGTACGATAGCACCACCTATCGGAACCACGACAAAAACATCTGTGTCTCCAATTGCGTTTGAATCCTCCAAACCCTTCCCTTTACTTTCTTGCAAGTTGCATGCTTTACTTTCCGCTGCTCATATACTCATTGCATGCTTGCTTGTTATGTATTGAGAATGTTAAACTTGTGCCTAAACTCCATTTAAACTTTAATAAGGTTAAAAACTGCAACTTTGGTACTTAGTGTCTAATCACCCCCCTCTAGACACCTCTTCTCAAGATCCTACAAGTGGTATCAGAGCTTTGGTCTCCATTGCCTTGGTTTAATCACCATTGGAGGAAGATGGATGAGTCTACTTCGGGGAGTCTTAGTCATAGAGTGCCTATTCTTGATGGAGAGTATTTTCATGAGTGGAAAAATGAGATGCTTGTAATTTTCAATCAATCTCATTTGAACAAGTACATTGCTAGCCCTTGTGCTCCTCATGTTGATCCTATGCATCCAACCATTGATGAATCTATTGACATGACTAGGAATCTTAGAACTGTTAATCTTATCACTAGAGGCTTGCCTAGAAACTTGATTAGAATCTTGCCTACTTTTGAGTGTGCCTACACTATATGGAAATTTCTTAAGGAACGCTTCACAAATTATTCCTTGAAAAATCTAGATGAAATTCTCTATAAGTCTATTGCTTTGAGTAAGATAAATACTAGTGATCCTATGTTTGGTGATTGTCTATTTGAACTTGCCGACCTTATGCGTGCCAAAGGAGATGTTGGAATTATTAGTGATATTATTTCCGAAGCTATAAGAATTCATAAGCAAGATCATTGTCAATCTCACTCTAATGAATTACCCTCTCTATGATTTGATCCGCCACATGACGATGCAGAACATGGATACTATGATGAGGATGATGATAGTGACTTCGATCTTGATGATGCAATGAGACACTTTGGTCTTATGGCAAATCTTCGGGGATATGTGTGAGGAGGAAAGGAATGGGTTCTTGACAGTGGATGTACCGATCACATGACCGGAGATAAAGACATGTTTCGTGAGCTTGCTAAAAATGATAGTCCTCGAAAGTTTATCACTTTCGGTGACAACTCAAAGGGCAAGGTGGTTGGCCTCGGTAAGGTGGCCATCTCACATGATAGCTCCATTCAGAATGTCATGCTCGTTGAATCTCTTGGCTACAACTTACTTTCAGTATCTAGACTTGTTGATTTCGGCTTCAATGTCCTATTTACTGAAATTGATTGCCAAGTGTTTCGTCGAGACAATCATAAAATGGTCTTTACCGGTATACGTAGAGGTGATCTATACATTGTTGATTTCACTAAAAAGGCTCAACCTAAAACTTGCTTCGTTACTAAATCCTCAAAAGGTTGGTTATGGCATAGACGATTAGGTCACGTTGGCATGAGAAACCTTGACAAGCTTATTAAAGGGAATCATATCCTTGGAGTTAACGATGTCATATTTGATAAGGATAGACTTTGCAGTGCTTGTCAAGCAGGTAAACAGGTTGGAGGAAGATATCCCGTGAAGAACATCATGACCACAAAGAGGCCACTCGAGCTACTTCACATGGATCTCTTTGGTCCCAACTCCTACAAGAGTCTCGGTGGAAATTCTTTTGGTCTAGTTATAGTTGATGATTTTTCAAGATTTACGTGGGTGTTCTTTCTCGATGATAAATCGCAGGTCCAAAAGATCTTCAAAAACTTCGCTAGAAAGGGCCAAAATCAATTTGAAGAGAAGATCAAGAAGGTTCGCAGCGACAACGGAATAGAGTTCAAGAACGCAAATGTGGACATCTTTCTTGACGAAGAAGGAATTTCACACGAGTTCTCGGCTACGTACACACCTAAAAAAATGGAGTTGTTGAGAGGAAGAACCGGACGCTCATTGAAATGGCGAGAACGATGCTTGATGAGTACAAGACACCGAAGCACTTTTGGGCAGAAGCGGTTGAGACAGCTTGTCATGCAACAAATGGCTTGTATCTTCACAAGCTACTCGGCAAGACGGCATACGAGCTCCTCACCGGTAAGAAACCCCAAGTTGGATACTTTCGAGTATTCGGCTCAAAGTGCTACATTCTTGATAAGCATCGTCGTTCTAAATTTGCTCCTAAGTCTCATGAAGGTTTCCTACTAGGTTATGGCTCAAACTCTCACACTTACCGTGTCTACAACAATTTCACCCGAAAGGTTGAAGAGACGGTAGATGTGAAGTTTGACGAATCTAACGGCTCGCAAATAGAGCAATTGCCAATTGATGTAGGAGACAAAGACCCTCCGGAAGCAATCCAAGACTTGTCTATTGGCAAGGTCCGTCCAACGGAGGTGAAGGAGAGTACCTCGTCTATTCAAGTGGAAGCTTCTACTTCACGACAAGGTGAACCAAGAGTTGATACGGAAGCATCCACAAGTGGGACACACCAACATGAAGAAAACGAGGAAATGCATCAAGATGAACGTCAACAACCTCCTTCTCCAACACGACAAGAGAACGACAACGTCAACAATGAAGAAGGCCAAGAAGAAGAACAAGATGAAGAAGATGTTCAACGAATACCCAAGCAAAAGCTTTCACGAGTTCGAGCAAGAATTGCTAAAGACCATCCCGTCGAGCAAATCTACAATGACATTCAAACTGGGAGAATCACTCGGTCTAAAACTCGTTTAGCTAACTTTTGTGAAAACTATTCTTTCATCTCTAGAATTGAACTTATGAAGGTTGAAGAAGCATTGGAAAATCCGGATTGGATAAATTCTATGCATGAAGAGCTACACAACTTTGAGAGGAATCAAGTTTGGACATTGATTGAGAAGCCCGACAACAACCACAACATCATCGGTACCAAATGGGTGTTTCGCAACAAGCAAGATGAAGATGGACAAGAGTTCGCAACAAAGCATGTATCGTCTCCCAAGGCTACACACAAGTCGAAGGTATGGACTATGGTGATACTTATGCTCCCGTTGCTAGACTTGAGTCCATTCGCATCTTACTTGCCTATGCTAATCATCATGATATCACCTTGTACCAAATGGACATTAAAAGTGCTTTTCTAAATGGTGAAATAGAGGAGGATGTTTATGTTAAGCAACCTCCCGGCTTTGTCAATCCTAAGAAACCCAATCATGTTTACAAACTTCACAAAGCTCTTTATGGTCTTAAACAAGCTCCTAGAGCATGGTATAAATGCTTGACCAAGTTTCTTCTTGAAAACCGCTTTGAAATTGGGAAAATTGATTCCCCACTTTTTACTAAAAGGGTTAATGGAGAATTATTTGTATGCCAAATTTATGTTGATGATATTATATTTGGTTCAACTAACCCTCATTTTAGTGAAAAGTTTGGAAAGCTAATGTCGGAGAAGTTTGAGATGTCAATGATGAGTGAACTCAAATTCTTTCTTGGGTTGCAAATCAAGCAAAATAAGGAAGGTACATTTGTTTCTCAAACAAAGTACACTAAGGACTTATTCAAGAAGTTCAATATGCAAGAGTGCAAAGGTATGTCTACACCCATGCCTACTAGTGGACATCTTGATTTGACCAAAGATGATAAACCAGTTGACCAAAAGGTTTATCGCTCTATGATTGGTTCATTGTTATATCTATGTGCTTCACGTCCTGATATTATGCTAAGCGTGTGCATGTGTGCACGATATCAAGCTGCTCCTAAAGAATGTCATCTTAAGGCCGTGAAAAGGATAGTGAGATACTTAATCCATACACCAAATTTTGGCATTTGGTATCCTAAGAGGGCCTCTTTCGATCTTGTTGGCTACTCCGACTCGGACTATGCCGGAGACAAGGTTGATAGAAAGTCCACTTTGGGTACTTGTCAATTTCTTGGTAGATCTCTTGTGTCTTGGTCCTCCAAGAAACAAAACTCGGTATCCTTATCCACTGCCGAAGCGGAGTACATTGCCGCTGGTTCATGTTGTGCTCAATTACTTTGGATGACCCAAACTCTTAAAGACTATGGGATATATGTGAAACATGTTCCATTGCTTTGTGACAATGAAAGTGCTATCAAAATTGGTCATAATCATGTGCAACATTCTCGAACTAAGCATATTGAAGTTCTTCATCATTTCATTCGAGATCATGTTGCTAAGGGTGACATTGATCTTAAGCATGTTCGCACCGAAAAGCAATTAGCGGATATATTCACTAAACCTCTTGATGAGAAAGTGTTTTGCAGGTTAAGAGGAGAATTGAACATCATTGATGCTTCAAACTTGGAGTAGAAACTCCATTGGAAACATGCAAGACATGAGCTTATGCCTAATCCTTGATATCTCTCCTATGATGGAAATCTCATGTCTTGGATATATATGTATCTTGCATGTTATCTAACCCATGTATGTACTTGATTGAATCAAATTCAATGAGGTTGTAACCTACCCATATCTTGAGCAATCTCTACATCACCAAGTCTCTACACAAGGTGGATGAAGCCAAGGAAGCACAAAACCATTTAAACATATCCTTTGACAAATTCTATGTTGAGCTTCATGATCGTCATTGTTGGATACACAAGTGATCTTCCTTGCACAAACTAACCCATGTAGGTAGATGGACTCAAATTCCAGGTGGTGCTCCAACTCTTGATGAGCTACATCAACCTTGAGCAACTCACACAAGTTCAACTACATGGACAACACCACCAACCAAGGTATGTTATTCCATCTTAGAGAAGCTTTACTCCAAGTCATGAGTTAAAGCAACTCGACAAGATGTGAATACATCAAGATGCTTAAACGAAAAATGGCAACCCCATTTTGAGCTTAAACGATGAGTATGACCTATGATCAAGTGATCTCACTTGACTCCTAAGTCAATATACTCTAACATAGGTGACTTTGTCGCCGACCATCTCTAGATAAAGTTCTCTTGTGTTCTTTTCTGAGTTTTTGCATATGACTCATGCATATGTGTTTCCCCTTTCAAAAAAAACTTCATCTAGATTTCTTTATGTTTGCTCTGCATTCTCTGCATTCCAATTCATTGCATATCATTCAGTAAATTCCTGGCAAATCTTTGTGAGATCTTATTAGTCAAGTGAGCTGAGGTGACAAGTGTTTTCTCTGCGATGAACTCGGTTACACTGATTTGTTATTTTCGGTCCAACCGAAAACTTTCGGTACCACCAAAGCATACCACTCGGTGCCACCGATTTCACAACAGGAAAATAGTTTGCCACTTATTCTGTGTTTCTTTTGATCCAGCTCCACTCAATGAATCTTGTCCTCTACAAGCATCACATTTTTATCATTGCTTTAGGTTGTGACTCAAGGATCAAACCCATTCACGACAAATTCCAGCGGGAGAGAGAGCTCAAATTTTTTATCAAGCCCTTCTTGGAAATTGATGTCAAAGGGGGAGAGACAGATCACATCAAAGCTTATCACTTAAAGAGATCACATCACAGGAGGAGAGAGAGATCCTTCAGGGGGAGATAGAGATCTCCAGGGGGAGAGAATACTAGATAAAAGTATTTCTCAAGGATCCCAGATGCTTGGTGTTCAAGAGGAGAGATGCCACATGTCTTCTTGAGGGGAAAGACATGTTCATATGTGCTTATCTGCATTAGCTTGCATTAGCTCTGTTCATTTATATCTTTCTGCTCTGATTTTCTGTTCCCTATCTTCTCCCAGTATCCCATGCTAGATTCAGGGGGAGCGAGACATCTAAGGGAAAGAAATCATCTAAATTCATTGCATATCTTTACTCTCGGGACATGTCTAATCAAATGTACTACTTAGTACTCACTCTCTACATGTCATCCCAGTCTTGTTATTCTTGTGGTTTCTTTTGTTTGCTCTGGCTAGTAGTTGCATCTGTGTTATCTAACCTTGTTTACGCAGGTTCATTCCATCCTAAGCCAACTCAAGACTACAAGGTAAGTATATGCATCACAATCATGTGTATGAGGAATTCTTGCTGATGTACATACTGTTTGCAAGAAGGACTCATGGGCATGAAGGTATTTTATTTAATATTCGTTGCTCTGATGCATATGGCCGAGATACATGTAACACATTGCCTGCTCTATCATGGTTATGCTATCACATGCTTCTATATTCCATATTCACATGATTGCATACATGTAGGGGGAGCCTATGTCTGTTACATGTCTTTCCAAAGCTTTACTTGCTATTCTTTATATCTTTATCTAAAGCTTTGATGTATGTTGTATTCAATTACCAAAAAGGGGGAGATTGAAAGCACAAGTGCTCCCTAGGTGGTTTTGGTAATTAATGTCAACATATCTCATGTTGGACTAACATTTTTATCTAGTATGTTTCAGATAAGTTCAACAATGGAGTGGCATGGACTAAAGGATGTGGGAACTCCTTCAAGATGCTAAGGACAAAGGATTGGCTCAAGCTTCAAGCTCAAGACTCTTCATTTTACATTTTAGTGATCCAAGATCACATTGAGTCTATAGGAAAAGCCAATACTATCAAGGAGGGATGAGGTGTTGCTTAATGAGCCTCTTGCTTCAAGTGATTAGTGATATGCTCCAAATACCCTCAACTACTTTCCCACTTCCACACATATGTCCTAAAACCTAAAGTCAAACTCGGCCCCACTGATTCTTCCTATCTGGCGCCACCGAGTTTGGATGTCTTAGCCACTGCCACAAACCCTAGGCAAATCGGTTCTACCGATAGGGATCTCGGTCTTACCGAGATGGGATTGTAATCTCTCTGTGTATGTCCATTATCAAAATCGGTCTAACCGAGTTTGAGAATCGGTACTACCGAGATTACAATGCAAACATTCTGGTTGACTCATTACCAAAATCGGTCCCACCGAGTTTGAGTAATCAGTCTCACCGAGTTTGCCTGACCAACTCTCTGGTTAGCTAATTACCAAAATCGGTCTCACCGAGTTTAATCGGTCTCACCGAGTTTAATCGGTCTCACCGAGATTACGTTATGCCCTAACCCTAACCATATCGGTCCTACCGAGATGCAAGTCAGTCCCACCGAAAACCCTAACGGTCACTAGGTTTACTAAAATCGGTCTGACCGAGTTTGTTGATTCGGTCCCACCGAGATTGCTAAATTGTGTGTAACGGTTAGATTTTGTGTGGAGGCTATATATACCCCTCCACCTCCTCTTAATTCATGGAGAGAGCCATCAGACTGAACCTACACTTCCAGCATCCTATCTCTGAGAGAGAACTACCTACTCATGTGTTGTGGCCAAGATATTCCATTCCTACCATATGAATCTTGATCTCTAGCCTTCCCCAAGTTGCTTTCCACTCAAATCTTCTTTCCACCAGATCCACATCCTATGAGAGAGAGTTGAGTGTTGGGGAGACTATCATTTGAAGCACAAGAGCAAGGAGTTCATCATCAACACACCATTTGTTACTTCTTGGAGAGTGGTGTCTCCTAGATTGGCTAGGTGTCACTTGGGAGCCTCCGACAAGATTGTGGAGTTGAATCAAAGAGTTTGTAAGGGCAAGGAGATCGCCTACTTCGTGAAGATCTACCGCCAGTGAGGCAAGTCCTTCGTGGGCGACGGCCATGGTGGGATAGACAAGGTTGCTACTTTGTGGACCCTTCGTGGGTGGAGCCCTCCGTGGACTCAGCGCTGCGTTACCCTCGTGGGTTGAAGTCTCCACCAACGTGGAAGTACGATAGCACCACCTATCGGAACCACGACAAAAACATCCATGTCTCCAATTGCGTTTGAATCCTCCAAACCCTTCCCTTTACTTTCTTGCAAGTTGCATGCTTTACTTTCCGCTGCTCATATACTCATTGCATGCTTGCTTGTTATGTATTGAGAATGTGAAACTTGTGCCTAAACTCCATTTGAACTTTAATAAGGTTAAAAACTGCAACTTTGGTACTTAGTGTCTAATCACCCCCCCCCCCCCTCTAGACACCTCTTCTCAAGATCCTACACTTGGCGGTGCTGCCGAGTTTGAGGTAGAAAAGCTCCCCCCATAGCTCGAGTGAGGGGAGCACGCCGAGATACCCCTCGCAGAGGTTGACATAGGCGAAGAGCAGCACCGCCGTGTTTGGTATAAGATGGTGGGGCTACACTCTGTAGAAGTCGAGGAACAAGCGGAAAAACCAGCTCGCACGCAGGCCGAGGCCGCGAAGGAAGTGCGACCGGAAAACGACACGCTCGCCGTCTCCCGGCGCCGGCGATATCTCCGCCTTGGGAGGAACACACACCTTCACGTTCGACACGCGGGGAAGTCGTCGCGTTTGGCAGAGGAACTCCAAGTGGTAGTCATGGACGTTGGAGCCGTCCCAATCGCCTGAGCGGCCACCGCGCGCCATGGGCTTCGTTGCTCGGTGGTGGCGCGAGGTAGCTGCGCGGGGCGCAGCCGCGACGATGCAAAGAAGTCCGGCGACGGCGGGCTGCGGCTGTGCTCCGGCGACGATTGAGGACACGGCGTCAGCAAGAAGAAGAAGAAGAATAAGAAGAAGAAAAAGAGGATGAAGGGCGAGGAGGGCACACGTGCGTTCTGCCGTCCCTCCTCCCCTACTTATAGGCCCCCGGTGTCGGAGCCTAGGAGCCGAGACATGGGAGGGGGGATTAACTGCGCCCACTTCCCCCACGACCCCAGAACTTCCGCGCCATAAGGGTGTGAAGTTAATGCGCCCTAGAAGGGAAACCGTTTGCCTCGGCCGCAGCGGATCCGAGCGTGTGTCGAGGCCTTGTAGTGGCGGGCCCTGGCCCGCGGCGATGTACCGTCGCGCGCGTGGGCTAGCAGGCCGACCTGGTCTGCTGGCGCCGCGTGGCAAACGAGCAACGGGTGGTAAGCCCATCGCCCGGCTGGAGCGCCACCCGGCCTCCACCTCGACGATTCAAATTCACTGGGCGGTTGGCCTGGCCATGGTCGGCTCCTAACAATCGACATCTCCAGAAGACGAATGAATCAAGATTACCAGATCACTCGGAGTAGGAAGCTGCTGAGGCTCCTCGATTTTCAGCCGTGGCGCCCCACCAGCTTCGGGGACTACTGTCGGAGTAAATGACCATGGGTAGCCTCATCAGCCCCCCATGGCATTTCAAGACATCAGGGCTACCCGCACCCCTCACACCTCCCGGACATACGGCTGGCTTCTTGGATCGGCTGGTCTAGGTGGCAGGCTATTGGAAGATGGCAAGACATCAGAAGGCGGCCACGAGGGATCCGACTCCTAGCAGGCAGCCCCTCATCCCCTCAAACTTTTCACCCGCTTAACCACGACGAGACGGGGCGTGGCTACAATGCGACCTGCCACCCCCGAATCCTGGGCGGAACATGGCCACAGTGCGGTGTAGCAAGCGGACACCCCTCACACAGCGTGGCACTGTCACCACGCGACCCATGACATCACCTACGTCAGAGGGCACGCTCCCACGATGGGCAGTCGGTACAGCCCGTAGGTGGCAGGCCCTACATGTCCGCGAGCCACCAGAAGGCGGCGAACCCCAAGCAGGCGGCAATGAGGGCCGGCTGACTCCTAGTAGGCGCCCCCTTCCCCTTGGAGTCTGCGCGCTATTAACCAGATGAGAAGGGGTGTGGCTACAGTGAGCGCCCACCAGGCGGCGGGGCTGTAGCTATGCTCCCCTCGACAAAGCCTCCATCATCAGGAGCGAGGCTATAGTATAAAGCAGTCAACATGGCCCGCAGGCGGCGGGCCCTACCTGTTGGTTGAGATCACGCCAGCCGGCGGGCCCCAGCAGCCGGCGGAGAAGCCGGCGCCCAGAGACACTGACGGCCGGGTCCTACACCCGGCTAGATTACCATTGTACCCCTAGGCGGTAGGCCTATATAAACCCACCAGGCTTTGCAAGGCGTTCAGAACCTTGCCCACCATCCACACACCCATAGAAGGAGAAGTTAGGGCTAGCCTTGCTCTTCTTCCTCCTCTAGCCGAAACAGCTCAAGGATCCATCTTGTAGCTACTCTATTGTTGGATTTCGGGTTCCGGCAGACCCTCTAGGTTCGAACTCTGGGGTGCACGCGGAGATCTCACCTCCTACCTACCTACACCTCGTCGCCTCGCAAGGATCTAAACTACACAAAGAGCAACACAAAGGGCCCAAGGTTTATACTAGTTCGGGCCACCATTGTGGTGTAATACCCTACTCCAGTGTGTGGTGTGGTGGATTGCCTCAGGGGCTGATGATGAACAGTACAAGGAAGAACAGCCTCATGAGTCTGTTCTTGGCAGTCTGACGAACTGCTAGGGGAGTTCGATCACCCTCTCTCTCTAGATTGCTTGATCTCTAGCTCTGTTCTTGATTCGGATCCTTCTACCTGCGGGTGGCTAGTCCTATTATAGGCAAGGCCTGGGCCTCTTCCCAAATATTGGCGGGAAGGGCGCCAACAATTAGCCATTTGAAGGGAACATCTAGTACACTTATCTGACTAAAGTTGGTCCTTGCACCAAAGGCTCTACGATGGCCTTGGCTTGGGCTCCACGATGACCTCCTTCCTGCCGTTGTGTTGGTCTTGGTCTTGTTGCACGAAATGGTTGCCTTTGCTTGATAATCTCGCCTGCGCTTGCCTCCTTTGCACCAAAGAGGAAATGAGGGACACTCTGGTGGCGCCCGCCTGGCGCCCTTGGTGCGTCATGGACACCTCGTGAGGTACCCGCCTTGATCTCTCCGCCTCCTCGCGAGCCAGCTGTGAGCCCGTGCAGAGAAGCTTCACGTCGTCCGCCCAGCAATCTCAGCCCCTCGCGAGGTCTTGAGCTTGTCTTGATGAAGATGGGCGTCTTGGGCCACCTTGAGCCCGCTGCAGGCTTGGTAGGCAAGTCTGGGTACCCCCGTTCCCAGAACGCCGACAGTAGCCCCCGGGCCCAAGGCGCGCCTGGACTTGGCTTAGCGGAGAAGAGAAGGGGCAAGTGCGAAGCATCACAGGCCCTAATAGCCTGCGGCCTCGGGCGCCGCGTGGCGATTGATTGGACGTGGGCGGCCCTGTTCCCCCACGCCTCCTTATTTTGCGCCCAACTAGGTGGTCCCGTGGTTGCACACAGTCATCCCTCTTATCGCCGCTCGAGCGTCTCCTGCTCTTCTACCTCTCGAGCTCCAGTCTCTGCTTCCAATCCGATCTCGAATCCTCCCCCTTTCTGTCGCCATGGCTCCGACGAAGAAGGGGAAAGGGAAAAAACCTGTGCCTCCGCCCCGCTCGCTGCCGCCGACGGCTCGTGCTGTCGATCGGTCGATCATAGTCAACCGAGAAGGCTTGGACAAGGTCAGCTCTGCCCTTGCCTCCATCGTCAATGAGTGCGGAGGACGACGGCCTGGCCCGCGTCTCACTTCTCCATTGACAGAATAGTCACCGAGATCCGGTTCTTCGCCCGGCATACGTAGGTGGACTAGTTCCCCTTTTCCAATTTCTTCAACGTTGTGCTTTCCCATTACCAGATCCATATGATGCATTTGGGTCCCGAATCCATTACTCTTCTTGTTGTTTTTGCATTTGGGCATTCCTCCTTCAGTTGCCTTGCTGCGCCACTTCTTCTCCTTGTGCCTCAGCGACCCCACTCAATGCTCGGGGTGCGTGAGTTTCATTGCCGCACCAGAAACATCGGCTTTAGGGATTGATTTCAGCCTTCCTCCGCCCGCGCCTGGGTTCCGCGAGCGGTGGCTATATGTGGATGTCGGGGTGCCCAGCCCCCTGCTTTCGGAGCCAACATTACCCGCTATCCCCAATTCGGGCTGGGGCCAGGAGACGCTCACGAGCCCCCGGCTCGTCTTCGTCTGGCATCGCTTCGCGTACTTGAGGTCGCTTGGCGTGACGGCGCCCAAGGTGGTGAAGGAGTTCCTCCTATGCCGCATTGCCCCTCTCCAGCGCCATTCCCAACGGATGTGGGCCTTTGGCGGGCGTGAAGACCGCATGAGGCTCCAGGAGGAGCACCTGACGCCTGAAGTGCTGAGGAAGGTTCTCATGGTCCTAACTGGGGACCCTTCCCCTGGCAGCATCCGGCAAGGGGGTGCCCTGCTGTACCTTTGCTCGAATAGGGGTGATTTCATGAAGCAGATGCCCAGCTTCGACGAATGGGGGTTGCGCCCTGCAGGCGTCATGGGGCCTCGTGAGAACCCAGTTGTGGTGGCTGCCCTTCCGGTTGCCCACGGCGTCCTTCCTCGAGTGGTGGAGCAGGGAGGCAAGGGCCACCGGGGGCTGAGGGGGCCTCCGCCGGGAGGACGACGCCAGGCGGCGCTTCTGAAGTGGCAGCTCCTGCGGCCCGCGGCTCCCGTGCAGAGGCCCCTGAGGCCCCGGCTACCCTTCTTGGTGAGGCGACTGGCGGCGTGCGCCAGGACGACGCCCGTGACGCTGGCCACTTTGGTGCTTCTTCCTCGTCGTAGGCTGACCCCTGCGCCGAGCTCCTGGGCCGCTTCCGCGTGGACTTCGAGGCTCTCCGAAAGAGAAAGGAGGCCTTGGGTGATGATTACCCTTGCCGCCTCTTGAAGCCTTGAAGTATTTCGCCATTGATGAGTAAGCCTTCCCTTTCTTAGTCCCTTATTTTCCCGTTGCTTCGGCTGACCCTCGCTCAGCAGGGCCCTTCCTGCCGAGCTCACGGAGATGGCTGAGGAGCCATCCCCCCAAGCCTCGCCCTCTCCCCCGTCCCCAAGCGCTTCAAGCTCAAGCACTGCCCTCGTGGTGAGGCCGGTTGTAGAGGTGAGCCATCCCACGATGCATCATGATTCTGCGCACCTCGCGACCTTCCTTCGCGAGCCTTCCCGGGGTATACCCAGCCTGCCTTGGGCTCTTCGATTGGTCGTGGACGGCGATTGGCTGAGGTCGGCCCTGCGTTCTTCATTTGAGGATGAGCCAGCTCGGGCGGGCTTCGGCAGGCGTGCCCGGCCATGCGGCGCCAGCCCCAACCCCCTGCCCGGAGGAGTGCTGATTCATGGCCCCAGCACACACAGGGGGCGGAGGGCAGCGGAAGGCGTGCTCGGCGCCCGGGGCGTCGCGCCTTCGCCAAAGGTTTCTCGGAGGGCAGGTAGACGATGAGCCAACAGTATAGAGCTTCATTGTGAAGCCAGCGCCTTGAAGCTGAGGGCCTGTGCCTAGCTGAAGAAGGCGCAAGCTGAAGGTGGCCGTTGCCCTTGCGCGTCACCAGCGTGACCTCGACAATGAGAAGGCGAGGTGTTCTTTGGCGGCTTCTCGGGAGGCCCGTTCCGGGCCGTCGAGGAGGCCGGAAGGCTGACCGGCGGCGTGGCGGCGGAGGAGGCGGCGCGGAGCTCCGGGCTGGAGCAATTACCTCGAGCAGCAGGTGGAGCTGCGTGAGATGGCCCAGCGTCGATGAAGGGGCTTGATCGACGGCGGAGCTCGAGAGATGTGAGGAGGCATTGGCTGGAAGCTGCCCCAGCGCCCGTGACGTCGAGCAGGTGGAGGCGAAGGCGCTTGGTGGCGCGGCGGAGGGCGATGTTGCTGCAGGAGGCCCGAGTCTAGGAAGAGGTCGATCACCGGGTGGCGGCGGCCCGCTCAAACCTCGAGCGTGAGTTCGAGGATAGGCTAGAGTTGATCAGGGGCGAAGCGGGCGGGACTACCTCCACGAGGCCAAGCTGGATGTGATGGCCGGCGGGCTGATGCTTCCGGGCCGCCCTTGGCGCGGCACGGGAGGGCTGACTTCCTCCAGCGCCGAGTGCTTCTTCTCCGCTAACTTGGTGGGCCTTGGTGGGGCCGTTCTTGTGGCGGAAGGAGGGCGAGATCGCCAGTGGCAGATCTGGAGCACGAGCATGGCCCTATGCTCCATGCGCTCGAGGAAAAACTAACACAGCCTTGGGCAACATCGTGAGGCGGCCGTTAGGGAGCCTCACGCGGTTAACTATCTTTGGTAACCTCCGGTTCTTCTCGATGTGGTGGCCTTGGTGGAGGCTTGGTCGGCAGAGCTAACAGGTTGGTGGAGAGAGCCGTGCTCTGCTTTCGGGCATGCTTTTCTCGCGTCTTCAGCCATCTTGAACATGGATCCCAAATTTGACTTTGATGCCGCCATCGCCCCCGGTACCCCAGGCCATCCGGGGCGACCTGGCGCACTGGGTGGAGGACAACGTGGATGCCCTCGTCAGGGCCTTCACTACGGACAACAACGGCGTGGTCGTGGCTGCTGATGAAGGCGGCGTGGTGAGCGGCCACGATGCGGCTGGCGGCGGCGGAGGCGATGGCGAGGCCAGCGACGCCAGCGATGATTCAGGAGGTGCCCTTGAGGATGCATTGGGGGATTTATCTGACTGACCACGTGTTGTTCCTGCTTTC
The DNA here is from genome assembly GCA_021605205.1 of Aegilops longissima. Taxonomy (NCBI): domain Eukaryota; kingdom Viridiplantae; phylum Streptophyta; class Magnoliopsida; order Poales; family Poaceae; genus Aegilops; species Aegilops longissima. The sequence continues at coordinate 371,591,047 of CM038678.1, forward strand.
TTACCCTGCGCAGATAGAGTTCGGGCTTTGCCCTGAAGATTGTAAGAGCATTTTGGGAGGGGGAGCCCCTCGTGTAAAAACTTGTAGTTAGCGTATTAGTAGATGCAAAATCACCCGTACGCCTGCGCCAAGTGGCTGTCCCTGCGACGAGTTGGCTGGCTTGTTTACCTTTGACCCGCGTGGGCCCCGAGATAGCCTGCGGAGGGCTGTGGTGACGGCAGTCCGGGCTGCACGCATGCTAGGCCTGGCCCGGCTTGCGAGGGGATCACGAGGGGAGGCAGCTGAGGCAAAGTGGTACCACCAGAACGCGAGAGCTTGCTCGAACGAGACTAAACACCCCTTCCCCGAGCACACACAAATCTCAAGCTCAAATCCAACTTAAATCCAAATGGGTGAAAAAACGACAGCCAAGGGGAAGAGCAAGAAAAGCAGAAAAAAGCCGCGTCCGGCACCTAGTCTAGTCTTGGACGTCTTCTCACAAGCGTAGAGCTAAGTGCTGCCACTTGGTGTGGGAGGGAGCCCCAGGGCCTGAGGCCTGCGCTCCTGAGACTCCGGGGCGTGTACAGCCCCACTCATTGTGCGTGAGAGTGTCACGCAGGCGGCGAGCTTCACGAGCCTTGGGCCTCCTTCACAGGTACCGGCCTTGCTTCATATCGCCAGACGAGGCCCCCTTGCGCCACACTCTAGTGCCATCAACGACGGCGGAGACCGAGGGGCGCCGCCGATGGGGTAGGCGGTCGCCGGCGGTTCCCCGATGACCACGGGTCCTCTGTCGGGGGTAGGCCCTGAGGCACCTCCCTGGCAGAGGGCCTACCTCCTGAGGACGCCTTGCTCCGAACGCCGCGGTGGTGATGCCGGATCTCGGCCCCTCTCCTGCAGCCCCCGGCGCCCACCTCCTGAGGGGTAGGAAGCCGCTGGACTGGGGCAGCCATCTGCCGTGACGACCTGTACCTCCCGCGATCCACGGTTAGCGTATGCCTGCTCCTGAGGAATTAGTGGTACCCGATAATCGCTGCCTCCAGTGCGGTCGACGGGGCCTTCCCGGTGCTCCTGAAAGAGCTCAGCTTCGGGTGTTTCTTCCCCCCAGCTTGGGCCGAGGAGCGAGCCATGGTCCTCCTCCTGCACGTGCCCTTGATCCATCATGTGGGGCACATACTCTTCCGGGGCCGCCACCCCGAATGCTTGCTGTAGTGCCCCATGTGCCACGCAGCCCTGCTCGGCGCCCACACAGGGGTGGTAGTGGCTGCCCCAGGGCCGTGGGCTGTGGCGAGTCCTCCTTCGCAGGCAGGCGGAGGCAGCGCTCTTGTTAGCCAGTCTTGTGGCTGGTTGGTGTTGGAGTGGCCTTGGAGACCGCTTGGAGCTGTCTTGGTAGTGTGAGGCCTTCATATGGCCCACCACTGGATCTGAGGTGGCAGCTGGGTGCGAAGGGTGAGCCCCGTCTGGTGAAGCCAGGAGCTCCGCCACCCTCCAGCTGACTGCGTCGTGGCCGCCCTCGGCGGCCTGCATTGCGGTAGCTCTCGGGCCACCGTGAGCCACGGCCCTTGAGTTCGCTGCTCCCGTCGGGTTATGCGGCACCGTGGCCTTGGCGTGGTTGAGGCCCTTGCTGCCGACCGCACTGCCGTGGCGTGAGCTGGCGTTGCTTGACCGCGTCGCCCGCGGCTCGCGGCGCCCCCCAGACCCATGGGCTGCACAGGGCTGGGGTTGAGGTCGTCCGGGCAACAGCGACTCTGCGTGGGCGGGCGAGACCGCCCGAGGATCAGGGTTGCCGTTGTGTCACGGACATGATGATGGCGATCTGACGGCCAGGCGGCAGGCGGCGAAAAGCGAATTCAGCGCACCTACAGCACGCCAAATGTCGGTTCGGGTTCAGCGGACCCTCTAGAGTTCGAACTCTGGGGTGCACGCGGAGATCTCACCTCCTACCTACCTACACCTCGTCGCCTCGCAAGGATCTAAACTACACAAAGATCAACACAAGGGACACAAGGTTTATACTGGTTCGGGCCACCATTGTGGTGTAATACCCTACTCCAGTGTGTGGTGTGGTGGATTGCCTCAGGGGCTGATGATGAACAGTACAAGGAAGAACAGCCTTGCAGTGCATTCTTGGCGGTGGGACGAACTGCTAGGGGAGTTGGTCGCTCTCTCTCTCTCTAGATTGCTTGATCTCTAGCTCGTTCTCGATTCCAGATCCTTCTACCCTGCGGGTGGCTAGTCCTATTATAGGCAAGGCCGTGGGCCTCTTCCCAAATATTGGCGGGAAGGAGCCAACAATTGGCCATTTGAAGGGAACATCTAGTACACTTATCCTGACTAAAGTTGGTCCTCGCTTTGCCAAAGGCTCGGCGATGGCCTGGCTTGGGCTCCACGAGGACCTCCTTCCGGCCGTTGTGTTGGTCTTGTTCTTGTTGCACCTAAATGGTTGCCTTTGCTTGATACTCTACTTTGCGCTTGCTTCCTTTGCACCAAGAGGAAATGGGGACACTCTGGCGGGCTGGCGCCCGCTGGCGCCCTTAGTCGTCATGGCTTGCGCCATGGGCACCTCGTGGTACCCGCCTTGATCTCTCCGCCTCCTCGCAAGCCAGCTGGCGAGGCCGTGAGGAAGCTTCTGTCGTCCGCCCAGCAATCTCAGCCCCTCATGAGGTCTTGAGCTTGTGCTGATTAAGATGGGCCGTACTAGGCCACCCCTTAAGCCACGCCGCAGGCAGGCAAGTCTGGGTACCCCCGTTCCCAGAACGCCGACATCTATTGACTATAGTCATCATGCGGAGACCCCGCAGAGCAGGATTAGGGGTGTTATCTCCACGGAGAGCCCCAAACCTGGGTAAGATTCGTAGGCGTATGCGGTCTCGCTCACTCCCGCTTCTAGAGCTCGGCGTCATACTCTTGTCCCCATCCATGATGAGCCACCCCCTAGCATATGTCGCTAGATATCCCCGACAACTTCAATGATTCCAAATACTCTTTGGGCTCTGGGTTTTTGGGTTTTGTCCTCGCAAGGATTCGCTCTCAAAGGCTTCGGAGCTGGGTTGCTCTAAAACGACAGAAGCCGTGCACTAAGTTTGAGTAGCCACCAATTTATGATGTAGGGGGTGGGCTATTTATAGCAAGGAGGCAACCCGACATGATATGTCCAAAATGACCCTGGGTCACTAAGAACCGAGATGTGTCCAACAGTCGACTTTCAAACACACATGACAACTTGACTTGGGCTACAAGAAAAGCTGACTCATCCAACTCTGGATAAGATTTTCTCTCATTGTCTTCAGTCGAAGACATATGATTTGGGTTGAGCATCACGTCAGTTTCCTGACTTTGTTCACCTGGACCCCACTTAACAGTTCGGTGGTTCCTATAACTCAAGAATGAAGAAAATGAAACTACAAAAGAAACTACGTTTTCACACACCATTGTCTTCAAGTGAATGTCTTCACACATCATTATCTTTGACGTGAATGTCTTCACGAACCACCATTTTCTTCAATGTCTTTATACATTTTTAGGGATCATATCTGATAGATAACCCGAATCAATGAGGGAATTCTACCTGTGTTCTCTTCTGAATCTCACAAACACATTAGTCCCTCAACCACGTTTGTCGTTAATACTCCAAAACCAACTAGGGTGGGACTAGATGAACTTACAAGGCAGGAGTCAGTCTACTTGTCATGGACAAGATGCCTATATTCATGATCATTGCCTGAGATATCGTCATAACTATGCGCTTTTATGTCAATTGCTCAATAGTAATTTGTTCACCCACCCTATGCTTTCTTCGAGAGAGAAGCCTCTAGTGAAAAGTAGGGGCCCCGGGTCTATTTTTTATCATATCATTTTCAGATCTATAAAACTAAAAACCCAAAAATACCTTGGTGTAATTTATTTACCTTTACCTTATTTTACTCTTTTACTTATCTTTTATACCTATTTCTATAACATCTCACTCTTGCTAGTGGCCTTGAAGGGATTGACACCCCTTTTTCTCATTGTGTGCAAGTGTTTGTTAGTTTGTGCAGGTGCAACTATTGGAGACTTGCGTGTACCTCCTACTGGATTGATACCTTGGTTCTTAACTAAGGGAAATACTTATCTCTACTTTTCTGCATCACCCTTTCCTCTTCAAGGGAAAAATCAACGCAAGCTAACACTACTGCAGGTTGCTGCTAACGCGACACTACAATCAGAGACCCTTCGACGAAACTGTGTCCGATACCATAATCGCAAATGGTGGTGTAAAAAACCCGTCAAAAAAGGTGCAAAACGTTTGCGATGGAGGATGCATCAAACACGGTTCAGATTATAGTTGCGTGTGTGATGTTGGGCATATGGTTCAGTTCAATTAACTATTTGTGATGTGGCAATACAAAAGAAATGGGCAGCCAGATGAAGGTGTGTGCGATATAAGGCTTACGGTTCACTCGGATGAACTATTTGTGATTAGGCAACACAAAAGAAACGGTCAGCCAGATCAAGGTGTGTGCGATATACGGCATGCGGTTCACTCAGATGAACTGTTTGCGTTGAGACAAGAGAACAGAAACGGTTCAATATATCAAGATGTGTGTGATACGCGGCAAACATGTCTGTAATCAGAAATGTGTGCCAAGACCGATAACAACACAACAATTGCTTCTAATAAGACGTATGTGATATGCTCTGTCTACACAACATCTATTGGCCATTGGGCGACGGGCGGTCATCCGGGTACGACATAAGGATGTAAGAGGGCATCCTATATCAGCAAGGACCAGCTGTTCCACCAGTAGCTCATCTAAGAGAACTCTCAAGTTAACTGTGCTCAGGCTGGAGTAGGCATGAGATGGGTGACCGGATGGGAAGCTGTCTTGATGTTAATCCCACTGATGGGATGTATTTTAAATGTCCATTATGGACATTTGTGACACATCCCATCAGTGGGATTAACCTCAAGGTCCTTGCTTTGATTTTTTTCAACACATGTTAAAGAAGGTCTACCGCATTACTTTTTGACAATGTGTGATTGAGGGCATACGCTTCGGAAGGATTAAGCTGTTTGCGATTAGACAGCGAGCGAAGCATACGTCTGTGGCCAAGAAAGCATACCCATGTTACGCTGTTCGGGAATAGTGCCGCACTTAGAAATTATAGAACCGTCAATAAATTTTGAGCATGCGTCCCGTCACATTCCAAATTGCAAACCTGTTCACACCGATCAAAACCTAAACGGTTTTCCACTTAGGAGCGTATTAGCACTCGGTTATAAATACTACTACTCCAAGATGACTACACATTTCTCCTCAACTCCTCATCCACAAAAATAAACAAGTCATTCATCATCGTTCCCTTGCGTGTGCCATGGCCAACGCGAGTTCTGGGTCGAGAGATTGCCACTAGGGAGAGGAGAGCATAGAGGCGGAAGCGGAGAGATGTCCCGCCTCACCGTGAAAGCAGCGGACATGTCCCGCCGCGCGGACGTAGCAGCAGAGAGGTCCCGCCGCACCGCCGGAGCAGCACGGAGGTCCCACCGCGCCGTTGATGTAGCAGACTGGTCCGACCACACCGCGGAAGCAGAAGAGATGTCCCACCGCGCTGCAAATGCATTAGAGATGTCCTCCCGCACCGCGGCGGCGTGGGAAAATGTCTCACAGGCAAGCGAGGACTGTTACAGGCGCATGCATGCCATCATCCTTAGCCAGATGGATCAGATCTCCGGCTGGCGAGGTTGCAGGACGACATGAAAGCCTCGTTTGAACAGGCTACCGGCATCATTCGGCAACTAAATGAGAGCAATGCGAAGCTCCGGGCCGAGCGCGACCAGCTGAGGGCGAAGATCGTTGGAATTGCAGAGCAGCTGGAGGAGACCACTGCCTTGTTGAAGAGGACCAACGTCATCATCGAGAAACTTATGGACGAGAATGCCATGCTGCACATCGAACGCAGAAGGCTGGTGGAGGAATCCGTGGATGCTCTCAAGCAGCATCTTGAGGATAGTAGCCCCCGGGCCCAAGGTGCGCTCGATCTTGGCTTCAAGGTGAAGCCAAAGGGCAAGTGTGAAGCGCCCCGGGCCCTAACAGCCTACGGCCTTGGTCGACGCGTGGCTCTTAATAGGACGTGGGCGTCTCCGCTTCCCCACGCTATCTCGGCAACTATTCCGGGCTGACAAAAAGGCTTGTGCCTGGTGCCGAGCCTTCATTGCCCTTCCTTCGTCTTGCTCCAGATCCCCTTCTCCCTTTGCTCAGAAAACCTCCAGACCTGCCGAAGCTCCTCCCCAAGCTTGCTACCGATGGCCTCCGACAAGGCGAAGTCATCAGCCCCTGCTGCGCGCCCGGCCTCCTGGTGCGAGCCTACCTTGAGCGCGTCCACCATTGCCTAGGAGAAGCACCTCGCCGCCGTGCTTCCACTAACGGTGAAAACCAGCAATGAGGGGGGCGAAATGGTGCTCCGGGCCGGCTCTGCCAAGCGGGAGAGCTTTAAGGAGACCTTTTACCCTTTCTTTCTGCACAGCGTCTTCGTGGGGCTCGTCCCCTCTTTCTCAAAATTCTTCCTCGCCATCCTCAACCATTACCAGATCCATGCCCTTCATCTCCATCCCAACTTTGTTCCCCTCTTGTCGATCTTTGCCTTCTACTGCAAGGCGTTCTTGGGGGTGATGCCCTCCGTCGCGCTCTTCCGCCACTTGTTCTACCTCCGAATGGGTGCCCCCCTGTGATTCGGATGCGCCATCTTCGTTGCTGCCAATGGCGGCAACGCAATTTTGAGGACCGGGAAGAAGGTGGAGGGCTTTCGGCATAAGTGGATCTGCATGGACGCCCGGTGCTCCCATGCCCAGCTGGAACTGCCGACCGTGCTGCTGACACCGCAAGATCGATGGGATCACGAGAAGCTCACTGACCCCTGGGCGGAGAAGTTGCTGGCGAAGATGAAGGAGAGGGAGCTGACGGGGGCCATGATCTTCAAGGAGTTCCTGACCCAGCGCCTGGCCCCACTCCAGGCATGCCCGCACCCCCTGTGAAGCTACATGGATGCGGAAGACAGCCTCCGGTTGCGCCCAGGCAGCCTGTCCGATGAGGAGCTGAGCAAGGCCATGTCCACCTTGCTTGAGAAGGACCAGGGCGACCCCCTAGAAACCCATCTACCTCTGTTCTGCCGCGATGATGGGGAGGAGGTGGTCACCGCCATTCCTGTTTTCAATGAGTGGGGGATCGTGCCGCTGAAACCATCCCTGCCCCCTGGCTCACAGGTGGGCATGTCCTCCGGCGAGCCCAGGGGGAGGAGAAGTCGGACTAAGAGGAGTCCTTGGAGGAGGTGGGAGAGACCTCTCCCCTGTGGCAAAGCGAGCTCCTCCGCTCCTTCTCTGATGACGACGATGCCGACGAGCACCCTGTCAGGGAGTCCCTACACTCCACCTGGGTCACCACGTGGTCTGGGGGCACCCCCAGAAGAGGCTGAGCTAGCAGCCCGAAGAAGGATAGGTCAGTATAGCTTCCCCAGGGCGGCGACTCCACCTCATTGCCAGCCGCCACCGTTGCAGAGCCAGACACACGCTCGTCCGCCCCTGAGAGCGCGGCAACGCCCGTGCCCAGGAAGCCTATTGGCGTCGCGCTCCTGGGCAGGAAGAGGGACTATGTTGCTGAGGACAAGTAAGTGTATATTCTTGCCTTGCTCTTTGATCTTGACGCGGGACTCATCATCTTCATCTTGATGCCAGGCTGACATCGGCGGCGAAGACGAAGAAAGAGGATGCCGGAGACGCCGAGGCCTAGCGACCTGTCATGGTCGCGACGACTCCGGCGCAGAGGGGTTGGGCCGCCTTGCGCACTCCTGTGACACGGAGGCCCAGCCTCACGTGCATCCTGCCCCTGCGGCCAAGACGACTCCCGAGGCGCTCACCCTCAGCACGCCTGCTGACGACCCGAGGGCCCCGGAGCCCACAGCCCTCCTTTGCTGCCGCTGCTTCGCCAGTCTTGACACCGGCGTCGTCTCCTCCCCCAGAAATCACGCCGGCGGGCATGGTACTTCTACCGCGATCGGTGCTCTGGAGGAGGCCTTCTCCGCGCTGGACCGGCTCCGGGATGATCTTTAGGGCCCCGACCGGCGCAGGGAGTTGGGGCGCCTGGAGTTGGTCTCGGGGTGGCTCTAGGCCGACTCGTCCGTCATGGCAGTCTGGGGCCAGGTTGAGGCCGCCGCAGAGGAGGGCCGTAAGGTGGCCGGCCTGGCCATGTCCGCCCGTGACGTGGCGTTGAAGGATGCAAAGGCCGCCGAGGAGCGCTGCCGTGCGGCAGAGGCCGAGCTGAAAACCCTCTACGACAGGCAGGCCACCCGCACCCGCCAGCTCGAGGAGCAGGAGGAGAAGCTGAAGGCCCGGGAGGCTGCGGTCGCCGACCATGATGTCGAGCAGGAGCTGGTAGCCCGGGAACAGGCTTCGGAGCACGGCCACCTGGATAAGCTGAAGGGGGAAGTGGAGGCGACCTAGGTGTCCCACACCAAGCTCATCTCCAAGGACGAAGCTCGGCTGGAGACCAGGGAGAAGCTCCTCACCGCTGCTGAACAGACGGACGCCACGGGGCGCGTCGCCTTCGACTCCCGCACAGCACCGCAGGATCTCTATGGGAGTGGGTACGAGAAGCCTCTGGTGACTCCGAAGGAAGGCCCCGCAAGGCTGCTCCCCAAGCTTGTCGCGGCGCTCGAGGGCATCGTCATCGGAGTAGGACCCATGGTGGAGGGAGAGGCTCGTGCGCTTTCCACCTCGGCCGCGACGTGCCTCTTCATCCACCTCTACCTTCGGGATCCTAGCTTCGACTTTGGGGCCTTGCTCGAGCCCATGGATCCTGAATTTTACACCGCTATTGCCGAGGACGTGAAGGGTCAGGTGGAGGCCCTGCTGTGGAAGTTCCTCGCCGTCGATCCCGCGAACACGGCTGACGGCAAGGATGGCGGCGACGTCGTCGATGATGGGGCTCCCCAAGTGGGCGGCGGTGTCGTCCAAGGCTGAAGAAGAGGCTCTATGGCGGCGCTTCCCCCTGTTTAAGTCCTGCAACATGTGTCATGCCTCGCGGAGGCGTAAGAACTTGTGCTCGGCACTTTGAAGAGACAATATGTTTTGTAATAATTTGCTAGGGTTCCGCGATTTCCTTTCCATTTGCTTTAGTGTTCTACGTCGGCAGGGCCCGGCCCTGCGCATACCTCAGCCGCCGTTGGATCGTCCGGATCATGAGGATGAGACCAAGGGGTGAGGGGCTATGTGACCAGTTAGGCTCCTGAGTCGCGATGCTCAGGATTCCCCCTTGAAGTACAAACAGCCCTCGGGAAGGAGATACGAGAGTAGGTCTTAGCGTTCTGCGTCGGCAGGGCCCGACCCCGAGCATACCTCAGACGCCATTAGGGCGTCTGGATTACCAGGACTAGACCAAGGGGTGAGGGGCAACGTGACCAGTTAGGCTCCTGAGTCACGATGCTCAGGAGCCCCCCTTGACGTACGAACAAACCCCATACCTTTCCTCGTCAGGCTCTCGCTCGGGAGGGGTGCGTGAAGACCTGGTCCAAGGGACCTGGCGAGGTGGCGTACACCAGGCGTGACCTGAGCGTAGCCCCTGTGCCTAGCCCCCTCGCACAACTCTCCCAAGGGGAAAGCGGCGCGGTGAGGTTGAGCACCGAGCATGGTGGCTCGCCTAAGGTTAATGCAACTGTGAGGCAACACTCAGTTGTTTATCACCAGTGCGAAGCATGGCGCTTCCGCTCTTGCACGGGCATAGCCGCTCCTCGACCATGTCGACTGCCAGCACAGAGCATGGTGCTTCCACTGGTACATGGGTGGGAGTTCCCTCTGAGGGGAGACTCCGAGGCGTGTACAGCCCCGCCCTGACACGTGGCTTGCATGGCAGGGCTAGAGGAGGTGTGTATGGGCACTCGTGAGCCAGCGCGGGACTCACGAGGCCCTACCTTAAGGCGGGTTGCACCTAAATTTTGCTTGGAACACTTGTGATAGTCCTGTGAGATGGTCAGTCAACCTGCGCCGAGTGAATCTCCTGAGGTTATCACATGATAAGGCCAAACACTAATGACCCTAGGAGGTGACGTGAACGGGACCGGCCCACCAGACAGAGCTCAGCCGTTGGGTTTATCGGCACTGCATGGACGGACCCGAGCACAGATGTCGTGCCTAGTCTTCTCATGCGAAGGTCCTGAAGAAAGACAACCGACACATGGCTCCCGTGGTGACGAGGCACCGGGTCGCGCACCCTCACTCATTCGCCTGCGATTAGCTCATGTGAGAACAAGGCACCAAGGACCATGGGAGGTGACGTGCACGGGAGCTGGCCCGTGAGCTAGAGCTTAGCCACTTGGGTTTAGCGACGTTGCAGGAACGGACCCGAGCACAGACGTCGTTCCAGTCCTCAATCATGAGGTGGTCGTGGGTGGGCTTGCAAGGGCGTATGACGTTGATGGCGGCGAAGCACCGGACAGACAGATGATAATCATAAAGCAACTTGTAAGTGCATCTAGTGCAACCCCTAGTTGGTTTTAGAGTATTGACGACAAACCTGGTTGAGGGACTATGTGTTTGTGAGAATTGCAGGATAACACATGTAGTAGTCCCTAATTAATTCGGTTTACCTACCAGAGATGACCCCTAAAAATGTGTGAAGACATTGAAGACAATGCTGTTATGTGAAGATATTCACAACGAAGATTATGATTCGAGAAGACATTCACATAAAGACTATGGAGTGCAAAGACATAGATGTTTCGTAGTTTCCTTTTCTTCTTTGTTGATTCATAGGAACCACTGTACTGTTAAGTGGGGTCCAAGTGAACAAAGTCGAGTGGTAGTGATACTCAGCAAATCCTAAGTCTTCGAGCGAAGACAATGAGAGCAAATCTTATCTAGAGCTGGATGAGTCAGCTTTACTTGTAGCCCAAGTCAAGCTGCGACGTGTGTTTGAAATCTGACCGTTGGAACACGTGTCAGTTCCTTAGTGACCCAGGGTCATTTCGGACAAATCAGGTCGGGTTGCCCTGTGGCTATAAATATCGCACCCCTACACCATAAATTGGTGGCTTCTCAGAGTTAGTGCATGGCTTTTGTCGTTTGAGAGCAACCCACCTCTGAAGCATTTGAGAGAGAAATCCTTGCGAGGACAAAGCCCAATACACCCAGAGCCAAAGAGTGTTAGGCATCACCGAAGTATTTCTGTCCGCGTGACCTAAAGACTTGTTACACTCGAGGACTGTGAATCCTCCAGCTGGTTAGGCGTCACGTTCTGAGCAACCAAGAGTCATTGTGGATTGCTGGTGAACGAAGTCTGTGAAGGTTTGGAAGTCTACCTTGAAGACTTACCAGAGTGATTGGGCGAGGACTAAGTGTCCTTAGCTCAAGGGGAATAAGGTGAAGACGCAGTCTTCTGAGTTGAATCTCAGCCTCCCTAACCAGACGTACAGTTGTCACAGCAACTAGAACGTGTCCAACAAATCCTTGTCCTCACCAAGCAACTGGTTCTATCTCTTCCCTCACTTATTTACAGTTTGTCTTTGTGAAGTCATTTGCATGCTTGCCTTGTCTGTTTGACTTCACTGTGTGACGACTATTGTTGTTTGGCTTCATACTATCTTCCATCTTGATCCATACTACCTAGCTGCCAATAGTCTTCGTACTTAAGCTTCATTACTTGCTTGACTATGGCTTGTCTAGTGTAGTCTACCTTCCACTACATGTCAATAGATTCATTTCTATTGTTTGTCTTCATAACTCCCATGTTTTGAAGACTTTCATAAAAATTGCCTATTCACTCCCCATCTAGTAGATAATTAGCACTTTCAATTGGTATCGGAGCAAGGTACTCCCTTGTTCAGTGTGATTCGGTTTAACCACCTGGAGTGTTAGCTATGTCGACTGGAGGGATAATCAAAGTCTCCGCTGCGTGTCCTGTCTTCGATGGCACTGATTACCCCTACTGGAAGAATAAGATGCGCATGCATCTTGAATCCATTGATATCGATCTATGGTATGTCGTCAAGAACAGCGTTCCCAAGACGGGTGAAGGTGTCACCCCTGCTGATGTCAAGAAGTTCGTTCAACTGGATTCTACTGCCAAGAACATCATTTGTGGTCATCTGACCAAAGGACAGTATGGCCGTGTGAGTGCTCTGGAAACGTCGAAGCTAGTCTGAGACTCGCTCTCCAAGGTCAACGAAGGCGTCTCAACCCAGAGAGACTCAAGGATCAGTGTTCTTCGCAACCTCTTCAACCGCTTCAAAATACATGACAATGAGAACGTCCATCTCACATTTGATCGCCTCACTGATATCACAAATGAGCTTCATGCTCTAGGCGCCACTGAGATCACCAAGCATGAAATCGTCAAGACACTCCACGAGATCCTTGACAGCTCGATTGACACCTAATACGATGATTCAAGAGCATACGACTTCAAGACACTCGATCTATCTGACATACTTGAGTCACTCAACACACATGAGTTTCAGCTTTCTGAGAAAAGAGACATCTATGGTCCCAACTATGGCCGAACTCGCGCTTTGAAGGCAAAGGTTGTTTCCTCATCTGAAGAAGAATCTGACTGCAGTTCTGGGGATCCTGAAGACATTGGAAAGGAGCTTGGTATGCTTGTGAAGAAGTTCAAGAAATTCACCAAGAAGAAAGGTTTCAGTAAATCTTCAAGATCTAGCTCGAAATGATGAAGCTTCTACTCATGACCATAAGAAGAGAACATGCCACAAGTGCAAGAAACCTGGTCACTACATCTCTGAGTGTCCTCAGTGGGACAATGAGAGCAAGAAGAAGAAGAAGATAAAGGAATATGATTCTGATGACAAGAAGAAGAAGAAATCCTCAAAGACTTCTTCCAAGTCTTCATCCAAGTCTTCATCACATAAGAAGAGCTCATCTGGCAAGGCTCATGCTTTTGTTGGCAAGGAGATGGATTCAGGAGGAGATGCATACGAGGAGGCAGAGGTGGAGTCTGAGGAGGAGTCCGACTCTGGCGTTGCAAGTCTGGCTCTAGCCACAGCCTATGTAGCCAAGTCCATCTTCAACACTGAAGATAATGACTCCGTCACCAACGCTGATGCTGATGACAAGGACGACTCTGCCCCCACCTACTGCTTCATGGCACGTGGTGCCAAGGTAAACTCACGTGATGCTTACTTTCAATCATCAAGTGAAGATGACTCTGATTGTGAATCCAAACCCAGCTACAAAACACTTGCTAAAATTGCAACTGAACAACAGAAAGCTATGGAACATATTCAAAAACTTTTAGACAAAAGCGATGACCTGTTGGACGTGGAAATGACCCGGTCTTAGTCCTTAATTGAAGACATCAAAAATCTTCATGTTAAGTACGAGGAACTTGAAAGTCGTCATGAAACGCTCTCAACAACTCATGAAAAGCTTCCCTATGATTATCTTCAAAGGAAGCAAGAACTTGAGAAATTGAGAGCAGTTCATGAAGATCTTCAAAAAGAGAACGAGTCACTTCGCGCTCAACAGATCAGTCCCGCTCAGGAAGGATTTGAACCACCATGTCTAAAATGCCTTGAGCGTGATAACGTTACTCTGTTGCTGAATGTTCTACTACTGCTACTGTCACAATATCTTCAACTGCTGATGTGGTAATTAACCCCTCTGCTGAGGACGTCTATTATGTATTTTGTTTCTGGATTGCTTGCCAATCATCCTATCAGTCCTAACCTTGATATGAGCTTTGATAATCCTCTTGCCCGTCAAATGTTTATGCTTCACAATACTCTTGGTGAAGCCTATCCCCCTAACTTTACTGTAGGGTATGACACCAAATGCTTCAGAATGGATTATGGACAGTGGATGCACTAATCACATGAGTGGTGATTGAAGTCTTCTCATGGACTCAACCTTACGTCCATCTGACAAGAGTCACATCACATTTGCTGACACTGTTAAAAGCAAGGTATTGGGTCTAGGTAGAGTTGCAATCTCAAAGGATCAGCACATGGATAAAGTGATGCTTGTTGAATCCCTTGGTTTCAACTTAATGTCTGTCTCAATGCTTTGTGATTTGAACATGATTGTGATATTTGAAAAATATCGTTCCCTTGTACTAATGGAATCTGACAAGTGTCTAGTCTTTGAAGGGTACCGGAAAGATGATCTATATATGGTAGATTTCTCAGCAGGACCACAGTTGGCCGTATTCTTCTAGCAAAAGCTTCAGAGTGTTGGCTCTGGCATCGAAGGCTACGGCATGCTAGCTGATAATCCCCAAGTGCAAGGAATCATCGTAGCACTTTGCAAAGGTGGAAGTGATAAGTATGGAGTGTCGAACCCACAAGGAGCTAAAGGTAAGATCAACATTCTCTCAAGCCCTATCTGCCACTGATACAACTCTACGTGCACCGGACGTTTGCTTCCAACTAGCAACAAGAAATAAAACTTCGTTGTGGGTATGAAGAGGATAACTTTGTATGATATCGGTGAGCTAAAACATAAAAGTAGGTGTTGTTATCATAAAGTTAGAATATAATACTAAATATTATAAATAGAAAGTGTGGAATAATGGTAGATCGGTGTGCGGAACTGTCCTAGGCAATTGTTAACAAGACCAGTAATCACTATTGCAGTTTCATATGAGGGAGAGGCATAAGCTAACATACTTTCTCTACTTGGATCATATGCACTTATGATTGGAACTCTAGCAAGCATCCATAACTACTAAAGATCATTAAGGTAAAACCCAACCATAGCATTAAAGCATCAAGTCCTCTTTATTCCCATACGCAACAATCCCTCTTACTCGGGTTTGTGTTTCAGTCACTCACCAACCCACTATAAGCGAATCATGAACGTATTGCAACACCCTACAGCGGGAATCCCTCACGCTTGCGCGACATGGAGGGCACCATAGGATAGCACCAAAGTAAAACATACAACTCATACCAATCTAGATCATCAATCAACCCAAAGACAAAAGATATCTACTCAAAACATCATAGGATAGCAACACATCATTGGATCATAATATGTGGCATAAAGCACCATGTTCAAGTAGGGATTACAGCGGGGTGCGGGAGAGTGGACCGCGTAAAAGAGATGGGGATGGTGATGATGATGGTGATGTTGATGAAGACGATCACCGTGGCGATGATTCCCCTCTCATGGCACTCCGGTGCCACCGGAAGAGAGGAGGAGAGGTTCTCCCCCTTGTGCTTCCTCCTCCATGGCCTCCACCCTCTGGTCCTTGGCCTTCATGATGATGAAGACCCCTCCGGGATACTCCTCTATGGCCACCGGTGATGATGGCCCCCCCTCAGAGGGCGCCGGAGGGCCTAGATTGATTCTCGTGGCTCTGAGAGGCTTGCGGCGGAACATCTGATCTAATCTCCGTTCTGGAAGTTTTAGGTGCGAGTATATATGGGTGCAGGAGGAATGCGTCGGTGGACTTCGGGCTGGCCACGAGGTAGAGGCGCGCCCGAGGGGTGGGCGCGCCCCACCCTCATGGGCAGCCGGGACTCCAGTGAGCTTCCGGTACTCAAGGGCTTCTTCGGTCCAAAAATAGGTTCCGTGGAGTTTCAGGTCTTTTGGACTCCGTTTGATATTCCTTTTCTTGAAACTTTGAAATAGGCTAAAAACGCAATTACAGGTTGGGCCTCCGGTTAATAGGTTAGTCCCAAAATAATATAAAAGTGGAAAATAAAGCCCAATATTGCGAAACAGTAGATAATATAGCATGGAGCAATAAAAAATTATAGATACGTTGGAGCGTATCGGGCATCCCAAGCTTAATTCTGCTCGTCCTCGAGTAGGTAAATGATAAAAGATAATTTTTGATGTGGAATGCTAGTAAGTGCTTAAGTTTGATCAATGATAATTCCAATCACTTTTTCTAGCATCATTACATATCATAACTGTAGCTCATCTCATAAAACTTTTCATGATCAAGTTACAAGCAAGTCACAATTTTAAAGTATGGATCATAAACTTTCTCGAAAACTAACAAACAATATTCTCAGTCATCAAACAATTGCAATTCATCCTATTTCCAGGAAGAGTCTATGTCAGAGCTTTGATTTAGCAAACTTCACATACTCAACTATCATGTAGTCTTTCATAATTGCTAACACTCACACAATACTTGTGGTTATGGAGTTTTAATCCAACACAGAGAAAGATAGGGGCTTATAGTTTCGCCTCCCAACCTTTTACCTCAAGGGTAATGTCAACAATAATAACTCATGCTCCCCTACATCCAATTAGATATATAAATCAGGTTCTTTCCATCATGCCGGGCTTGCCAAAGGATAAAATGAAAAAGGAAAGGTGAAGATCACCATGACTCTTGCATAAGGTAGAAGATGATAATAAAATATAGGCCCTTCGCAGAGGGAAGCAGAGGTTGCCATGCGCTTTTATGGTTGGATGCACAAAATCTTAATGCGAAAGAACGTCACTTTATATTGCCCCTTGTGATATGAACCTTTATTATGCAGTCCATCGCTTTTATTACTTCCACATCACAAGATCGTATAAAGCTTATTTCTCCCACACCAATCAATCATACATATTTAGAGCAATTTTTATTGCTTTGCACCGATGACAACTTACTTAAAGGATCTTACTCAATCCATAGGTAGGTATAGTGGACTCTCATGGCAAAACTGGTTTAAGGGTTTTTGGAAGCACAAGTAGTATCTCTACTTGGTGCGGAGAATTTGGCTAGCATGAGGGGGAAAGGCAAGCTCAACATGTTGGATGATCCATGACAACATACTTTATCTCAGATATAAGAAAACATAACACATTACATTGTCTTCCTTGTCCAACATCAACTCTTTAGCATGTCATATTTTAATGAGTGCTCCCAATCATAAAAGATGTCAATAATAGTATATTTATATGTGAAACCCCTCTTCCTTCAATATTCTTTCATGAATTGTTCAAGTGACCAATTCTACGTTTGCTAACTTTCAATAAGTTTACTACCTATACTTATTATGTGTGAAGTCATTACTCCCCATGTTATAAGAATATGAAACATATATAAATTCAGGTTTATGACATTCAATTCATCCAACCATTTATTCATAGGACATACATGAGGTACATGAGTAAATGACAAACTACTCCAAAAGATATGAGTGAAGAACACTGAGTAGTCAAATAATTAACTAGCCATGGGAGGATTCTTTTTCATTCAATATTTCAGATCCAATGATTTTATTTAAACAGCAATTAAAATTGAAAACACGCTCCAAGCAAAACACATATCGTGTGATGAATAAAAATATAGCTCCGAGTAAAGTATACCGATAGTTTTGAAGACGAAAGAGGGGATGCCTTCCAGGGCATCCACAAGCTTAGGCGCTTGAGTCTTCCTTGAATATTACCTTGGGGTGCCTTGGGCATCCCCAAGCTTAGGGTCTTTCCACTCCTTATTCTCCTCATATCGATATCTCACCCAAAACTTGAAAACTTCAATCACATAAAACTTAGCCAAACTTCGTGAGATAGGTTAGTATGATAAAGAGCAAACCATTCACATTGGTACTGACAAAGACAAGGTTCATAATTGTTTTCACACAATGCCTACTGTACCATATCATCTCTACAAATTATATTGAGAAATATAAGCCATAGAAACTAGAAAACAAGCAGACTATGCAATGAAAACAGAATCTGTCAGAAACAGAGCAGTCTGTAATGATCTAAACAATAACCATATTTATGCTACTCCAAAAATTATGAAATAAATTGTTGGACGTGAGGAATTTGTCTATTAATATTTTTCAAAAATAATCAACTCAAAAGCACTCTTCTGTAAAAAATGACATCTATTCTCGTGAGCGCAAAGTTTCTGTTTTTTACAGCAAGATCACATTAACTTTCACCCGTGTCTTCCCAAAGGTCTTACTTGGCACTTTATTGAAACAAAAGATATAAAACATGATACTACAGTAGCTTAATCATGTAAACACACAAAAACAGTAAGGGTAAATATTGGGTTGTCTCCCAACAAGCGCTTTTCTTTAATGCCTTTTAGCTAGGCATGATGATTTCAATGATGCTCACTTTAAAGATAGGAATTGAAACACAAAGAGAGCATCTTGAAGAATATGACTAGCATATTTAAATCTAACACACTTCCTATTCCTAGGGATTTTGTGAGCACACAACTTATGGGAACAAGAATCAACTAGCATAGGAAGGCAAAACAAGTATAACTTCAAAACTTTAAGCACATAGAGAGGAAACTTAATATTATTGAAACTCCTACAAGCATGTATTCCTACCTCATAATAATTTTCAGTAGTATCATGGATAGCAACTTTGTTCTCATACTCAATTGGAACCTCTTCCGAAATAGTGGAATCATTACTAGCTAAAGTTGACACTCTTCCGAATCTACTTTCATAAATATCACACTAAGATTCAACATCCTCCAAAATAGTGGGATCACTAATTCCTAAAGTTAACACTCTTCCAAACCCACTTTAAATGATAGTATTATTCATACTCCAAAAGGTACAAGTGAAGTTCATGGAGCATTCTACAACTGACCAATATCCAAGCTCAAAATGTATAAGTGAAGCACATGAAGCATTCTATAAAACCATACTCAAAAGATTTAAGTGAAGCACAAAGAGTAATTCTATAAGATCATACTTAAAAGATTTAAGTGAAGCACATGAAGTATTCTATAAATAAATGAAGGGCTATCTCATGATAGCATGGTTCTTGAAGAAAAGGAAAAACACAAAGGACACAAATCATGTGAACAAAACAAAAACCGAGGTATACCGATAATTGTTGAAGAAGAAAGATGGGATGCCAACCGGGGCATCACCAAGATTAGATGCTTGAGTATCCTTTGAAATATTTACTTGGGGTGCCTTTGGCATCCCCAAGCTTGAACTCTTGCCTCTCTTTATTCTTCTCATATTGATAGCTCCTCGACCTTCAGACACTTCATCCACACAAAACTTTAACAAAAACTTGTGAGATCCGTTAGTGTACTAAAGCAAATCACTACCTTTAGGTACTGTAATGAAATCATTATTTATTTGTATTGATGTTAAATCTACTGTATTCCAACTTCTATATGGTTCATACCCTCCGATACTACTCATAGATTCATCGAAATAAGCAAACAACACACGCAAAACAGAATCTGTTAAAAACAGAAAAGTCTGTAGTAATCTGGAAGTTTGCCAAACTTCTGTAAATCCTAAAATTATGGACTAAATTTTAAAATTTGAAAAATTTGTACATAAGTAATGTGCAAAAAGTTTCAGACCCATTTGACTTTCCAGTAAAAAATGTAAATTCACGCACTACAGCCAAAGTTTCTGTTTTTGTTTTGCACATAGTAAACAAGCAATCTAATCATCCTAAAACCAAGGCTTGGCACATTATTTTTATAATACAATGAATATATACAAGGGGATAATTATTTACAGAGAAACTTCCATGAAAAATTCTACATTTTTTCCGTGAGCATGAGCACAAGTGCTCAAGGTCGACCCTCACTTCTTCAATGCAGAACCTTCCAATCACTTCTCTTTTTGAAAAACTTTTTAGGCATGAGAGACAAGTAATAATTTTTTTTTGTATTTTCATTTTTTAATTTTTTTGTATGTTTCACCCACAACTAAACATAAACAAAAAGGAAAAACAAAATCTACTTAGTGAAGGAAGCAAACAAGCACACACGAGAATATCAACCCCACGCTATTGCTCCCCGGCAACGGCGCCAGAAAAGAGCTTGATAATCCCTAAGTGCAAGGAATCATCGTAGCACTTTCCAAAGGTGGGAGTGATAAGTATGGAGTGTCGAACCCACAAGGAGCTAAAGGTAAGATCAATATTCTTTCAAGCCCTATCTGCCACTGATACAACTCTACGTGCACCGGACGTTTGCTTCAAACTAGCAACAAGAAATAAAATTTCGTTGTGGGTATGAAGAGGATAACTTTGTATGATATCGGAGAGCTAAAACATAAAAGTAGGGGTTGTTATCATAAAGTTAGAATATAATACTAAATATTATAAATAGCAAGTGTGGAATAATGGTGGATCGGTGTGCAGAATTGTCCTAGGCAATTGTTAACAAGACCAGTAATCACTATTACAGTTTCATATGAGGGAGAGGCATAAGCTAACATACTTTCTCTACTTGGATCATATGCACTTATGATTGGAACTCTAGCAAGCATCCGCAACTACTAAAAATCATTAAGGTAAAACCCAACCATAGCATTAAAGCATCAAGTCCTCTTTATTCCCATACGCAACAATCCCTCTTACTCGGGTTTGTGTTTCAGTCACTCACCAACCCACTATAAGCGAATCATGAACGTACTGCAACACCCTACAGTCGGAATCCCTCACGCTTGCACGACACAGAGGGCACCATAGGACAGCACCAAAGTAAAACATACAACTCATACCAATCTAGATCATCAATCAACCCAAATACAAAAGATATCTACTCAAAACATCATAGGACGGCAACACATCATTGGATCATAATATGTGGCATAAAGCACCATGTTCAAGTAGGGATTACAGTGGGGTGCGGGAGAGTGGACCGCGTAAAAGAGATGGGGATGGTGATGATGATGGTGATGTTGATGAAGACGATCACCGTGGCGATGATTCCCCTCTCGATGGCACTTCGGCGCCACCGGAAGAGAGGAGGAGAGGTTCTCCCCTTGTGCTTCCTCCTCCATGGCCTCCACCCTCTGGTCCTTGGCCTTCATGATGATGAAGACCCCTCCGGGATACTCCTCTATGGCCACCGGTGATGATGGCCCCCTCCGGCAGGGCACCAGAGAGGGCCTAGATTGATTTCTCATGGCTACAGAGGCTTGCGTTCTAGAAGTTTTAGGGTACGAGAGTATATATGGGTGCAGGAGGTACGTCGGTGGACATCTGGGCTGGCCATGAGGTAGAGGCGCGCCCGGGGGTGGCGCGCCCCCACCTCGTGGGCAGCCGAGACTCCTAGTGAGCTTTAGGTACTCCATGGGCTTCTTCGGTCCAAAAATAGGTTCCATGGAGTTTCAGGTCTTTTGGACTCCGTTTGATATTCCTTTTCTTCGAAACACTGAAATATGCTAAAAACAACAATTCTGGGCTGGGCCTCCGGTTAATAGGTTAGTCCCAAAAATAATATAAAAGTGGAAAATAAAGCCCAATATTGCCCGAAACAGTAGATAATATAGCATGGAGCAATCAAAAATTATAGATACGTTGGAGACGTATCACTGGCATGAGGAACTTGTACACTCTTGCTAAGAAGAAACACGTCGTAGGCATCGAGGGCGTCAAGTTAAAGAAAGATCATCTGTGTGGTGCCTGCGAAGCTGGAAAGATGACTAGGGCAAAGCATCCCTTAAAGACAATCATGACGACATCTCAACCCTTCGAGCTGCTACACATGGACTTATTTATCCTTACTCACTACTCTACTGTTACTACCACTGCTTGCCTCTATGGCTTAGTCATTGTTGATGATTATTCAAGATATACATGGGTGCATATAATCCTCTACAAGAATGAAGTGCAGGATGTCTTCAGACGCTTCGCAAGTCGTGCCATGACAAACTATGGCATCAAGATCAAGCACATCAGAAGTGACAATGGCACAGAGTTCAAGAACGCCGGCCTCGATCTTTACCCTAATACCTTAGGCATCACTCATGAGTTCTCTGCTCCATACACACCTCAGCAGAATGGTATCATGGAGCGCAAGAACAGAACACTTATAGAGATGGCTCGGACGATCCTTGATGAATACAAGACTCCAAGGAAGTTCTTGCCTGAAGCCATTGACACTGCATGCCATGTCATCAACCGTGTTTATCTTTACAAGCTTCTGAAGAAAACATCCTATGAGCTCCTAACTGGTAAGAAGCCAAATGTCAGTTACTTTAGAGTATTTGGTGCTAGGTGCTGGATCAAGGATCCACATCACACTTCAAAATTTGCACCGAAAGCACATGAAGGTTTTATGCTTGGTTACGGAAAGGATTCGCACTCCTACAGAGTCTTCAACCTCTTTCACTACAAAGTGGTTGAAACTGTAGATGTGCGGTTTGATGAGACTAACGGCTCGCAATGAGAGCACCTGCCAAATGTGCTAGATGAAGTTCCACCTAGTGAATTCATCAAGCTTACGGGAACTGCAGAAATCATACCTTCTAAAGCACAGCCTGAAAAGGAACTTATCATTTCTGCACCTAATCAACCTGAAGACAATACTTAGCCTGAAGCCAATGCTCAAAATGACGACAATGATCAGCAAGAACAAAATCTTCGTCCAGTTCACCCTCGTGTTGCAAATGAAGTACAGATTGAGAAGATAATCGACAGCATCAATGCACCTGGTCCACTCACTCGTTCAAGGGCAACACAGCTAGCAAATTTCTATGGGCACTTTGCATTTGTCTCAATATCAGAACCCAAGAAAGTTGCTGAAGCCTTCATGGAACCTGAATGGATTCAAGCTATGCAAGAAGAGCTTCAACAGTTCGAGCTAAACAATGTGTGGGAATTGGTCAAGCGTCCTGATCCTCACAAGCACAACATCATAGGCACCAAATGGATATATCGCAACAAGCAAGATGAGCATGGTCAAGTTGTCAGAAACAAGGCTTGTCTTGTTGCCCAAGGATACACTCAAGTTGAAGGGATTGACTTCGATGAAACATTTTCTTCGGTGGCTAGGCTTGAAGCCATTCGCATACTGCTAGCCTATGCCAACCATCAGAACATCCTTCTATATCAAATGGATGTGAAGAGTGCCTTTTTCAATGGCAAGATTGAAGAAGTGTATGTTGCACAACTACTTGGCTTTGAAGATCCAAAACATCCAGATATGGTATACAAGCTCAACAAGGCACTATATGGCCTCAAACAAGCCCCTCGTGCTTGGTATGACACACTCAAAGACTTCCTGAAGAGCAAAGGCTCCAAACCTGGTTCTCTAGATCCTACACTCTTCACGAAGACATATGATGGAGAAATATTTGTGTGCCAAATCTATGTGTATGAAATTTCTTCGGCTGCACTGACAAGAGATACAGTGATGAGTTTGGACACATGATGCAAGAGCAATATCAGATGTCCATGATGGGTGAGCTGAAGTTCTTCCTAGGTCTTCAAATTCGTCAGCAAAGCAAAAGCATCTTCATATCTCAAGAGAAATACCTCAAGGACTGCTTAAAGAAGTTTGGAATGCAAGACTGCAATGGTTACACGACGCCAATGCCAACCAAAATTCATCTGAGTCTCGACGCCAATGGTAAAGAGTTCGATCAAAAGGTATACCGCTCCATGATTGGTTCTTTACTTTATTTATGTGCATCTAGGCCACATATCATGCTTAGTGTTTGCATGTGTGCCCGATTCCAAGCAGCACCAAAGGAATCACATCACTTAGCTGTGAAGCGAATTCTTTGATATTTGGCTTACACCCCAACACTAGGATTATTGTATCCAAAGGGCTCAGTGTTTGATCTAGTTGGATTCTCAGATGCTGATTATGCTGTTGACAAGGTGGATTGCAAGTCTACATCAGGCACATGTCACTTTCTGGGATGATCACTTGTCTGTTGGTCTTCAAAGAAGCAGAACTGTGTGTCTCTCTCCACTGCTGAATCTGAATACATTGCTGCTGGGTCTTACTGTGCTCAGCTTCTATGGTTGAAGCAAACTCTCAAGGACTATGGCATCCATCTGAAGCAAGTACCACTCTACTGCGGCAATGAAAGCGCCATCAAGATTGCCAACAACCCAGTTTAGCACTCGAAGACAAAGCACATTGAAATTCGTCATCACTTTCTCAGAGATCATGTCATGAAGGAAGATATTGATATCATTCACGTCAACACTAAAGAGCAATTGGCAGATATCTTCACAAAGCCCTTGGATAAGAAAAGGTTTTGCAAGTTGCGGTGTGAGCTAAATATCTTAGAATCCTCAAATGTCCTGTAACTGGACACACATCCTAACACTTATGCATGTTGATGACTTAGATGTGCAACACACAAAGTAAGGTATCTCTTCAATCAATGAAGACACACAATCTAAGTGTGAATACATTAATGTGGAATTTGACTTTGGAGCACCACGTTAATTGTGCGCCATGTATGGGTCTAATACTTCCTATACGGTGGGTAACGCCACCACCAAACTTTTGTTTGAAGTGTTTCATTTGGCGTTACATTTGCAAAGTCTTTGCATTTGATTTATCTTAAACATTGATTTGTCCTCATGTTTATCTTCGTCATGTTGATTTGGTCTCATTCTGATATATACATATATTTGTGTTCTGTCCTCTACAACATTCACTTATAGCTATGTCTTCTTGCTTGAATATTTTGATCTAAGTGAATGTGATCAGACCCCAACCTCTTCTATGCTTCTACCTCAAATTCTATCTATCCAAATCATATGCATTCTATTGAAACTGTGGAATGTCTTCTCTGTGTCCTTGTCAGCAGAAGATACAGATAAAAAGATGAATCTATTTTAAATGCTATATCCTTTTTTTTCCTGAAACCAGGAGAAGCTGGAACAACCACCCGACAGTCTAGGCGTGCGTGGGAACATGGAACAACTTCCAATGTGTCCCATGTTTGCCATGTGTCCCTCAGATGTGAACTGCCATGGGCACCTGCTTAATTGCGTTGTGTTGTCACTTTCCTTATAAATACACATCTCATCACAGTCAAAATCCTTCTCCCACCTCTCCACCTCGCACAAACCCTAGCGCCGCCGCTAGCTCTCGACGACGCCGGCGACGAAGAGCTTAGCTGTCATGACCTCACCGACGCCGTCCTCACGCCGGCCGCGGACGTCGTCTCCTCCGCCGCCGCCGTAGGTGTCTTCCGTCGCCAAGTTAGGGCACGGGAGATTGAACTGCTCGGCCTCCAACGCCACTCCGTCTAGCAGTTCTTCGTGTGGTAATTAAAGCTTACTTTTACTGCCTTTTTGATCTGATAGATTCATCCTTCTCTACCAAAAGTGGTTTCTAAACCTACAAAATTGGATCTATCCTGTTCTGCATCTCATATCATGCCTAGTATATTCACTTATGCTTCACAAGTAGATAGATTCCTCACTTGTACCTATTCTTGGATTCGTACAAATCTGGAACCAACTATCAACATATAAGTGCATGTCTTCGCGCTATGAGGTCAATTTCTTCAAATTGATTTATCTTGAAAATCTTCTGAGAATGCATATGACCTCTTCCCCTTCCCTCGCATCTCTAATGTTGTCAGAGGTACATGTCCGTGGGAGAATCCCTTGGTTCTCATAGTCTGCATTCATTTTCAGAATTCTTACAACATCGCATCAATTCTCCCGAAGCCAGTTCATGTCTGACCAGTAGACGGAAGCCTTTGCAAGTTCTGAAGCCATTCAGTTTGAACTACATGGCTACTGAAAAGTCAGCAAGAAAGGGCGGTAGACAGCACCGTGGGAACACTTCCAAAGATCTGCCACCAGATCTCTATGATCTATATAAGACAGACCCTAAAGAAACCTATGGCGAACGCAAGACTCGAGTCCAATGGATTCGCAGATACTGGGCTGAACAATGGTTTCTGTACAGATTTGTGACTGTAGAGTATGCAGAGAAGAATTCCATCAAGCGACCTTGGGGAGATATCATATACAAAAATCTTCAACCCAAGTCCAAGTTAGAAGCCATTGCTCAAGGGTTCTATCCGTGCATGGTTCGCGGACTACAGCCAGAGAATGGTGACCCATCTTCTCTGCTATGGTGTCGTGACGATAATCTATTCAAGCGCAACTACAAGTTTGCCCAGGATTCTGCTGTGAAAAAGAAGAAAGCATTTGGACTCGATTTCAACCCCGGTCCATCTGCTCCTTGGGCTGACAGCACCCGTGATGCTGAACCAAATATCGTCGGGCCCTTCTACAACCTCGAAGGTCTCATCACACACATTGCTGTTCAGGAAACAACCGTGGAGCACTCTGCTGATGATGCTGATTCTGATGAAGCGCCTGCTCCTAAGCCATAGAAGTAGAAGAAACCAAAGGCTTCAAAGCCCTCCCCTGCTCCTAAAGCTTCGCGTGCGAAGCCTCTGGCCACTGCACCCCCTGAAGCAAGTGTGCAGTCGAAAGATCTTTCTCGCATCTCCAAAAAGACCGAGAAGTATTTAAAGAAGAAGAAGCTCATCCAAAGTTCTGGTCAAGCACTGACCCTAGCTGCCGTTCTGAGGAACAAGACTGAAGCCATTGATCTCTCAAGTGATGAAGATCTTGGTGATGACGCTCTTGAGCTGCTGATAAAGAGCAAGCAAGAGGCGGAGATCTTCAACGATCTGCCCCTCTTCAATGTGGACATCTTGAATAACTTCATTGATGAGTGGTTTGAAAATCTGATCCTCAGCATTGATGATCTTCAGCTCCGAATTGGCATTAGTGTCTCCTTCCATGGAGCCATTGCTCATGAGCTGGCACTGGCCCAGAAGATTGTCAAACTGAAGAACAAAATTGACTATGAGAAGGCTCAGTTCAAGAAGCACATGGCCAAGCTCAGCGTGGCTGATGTCCAAAACTTCAAGCAGATGCTGCATGACCTCAAGGAGGCGTTTCACAAGAAACGAGAGGAAGCAAAAGGTTCAAGAGAGCGAATGAAACACCTCGCCGCCAAATGAGTTCAAGCTCACAATGAAGTAGAAAAGTGCAAGGCACTTGGGAGTCCAGGCATCGACCCCAAGATGTCTACCAAGAAGAAGCCTGCTGTGGTCCAAGCTGAAGAATCAGGGCAGGAAGCAGTTCGCTTTGTCTTCCCTTCTAGCATGACAGGCACAAAGCCTAAGGTCCCCATAGTTGCTTCCGAACTGAAGAAGACAAGGGCAGCTGAGGCTGAAGCCAGAAAGCGCAAGAACAAGAACACCACTGATGATGCACCACAGACCAAGAAACGAAAGACAAAGTCTTCGAAGAAAGATCGGGATGCTCCCAAAGAGCCCCTTGTTGTCGAGCCCATCTCTGTTGCTCGCCCTGCATCCGAACACCAAGAGCGTCAGATTGTGATCCACGATCCAGCTTTCACAGAAGCTCCTGAAGCTGAAGTTCCAGCTGTTGACCCCACCGCAGATGAAGACATTGGTCCCCAAGACAATGTAAATGATGATGAAGTCCTTCCTCAGATAGAGCACCAAATGGTATCATTGCCTGTTCTCACGAACAGCGAACTCATCAGGATTGGTCGTCCCCTGATGCCAATTGCTTAGGATGATTCATGGGCAGATCGCCCTCAAGACTCCCCCCGTCAAGAAGAATCGCCAAGTACTCCACCACCTCAAGTCACCACTCTGGTGCTTGATGATGATGACTATGTGGTCCAGCCAACTCCCTCTCCAAAAGCGTCGCCCACATTCTCCAGGATCTGCAAAGGACCAAGGCTGCAAGTCCCTCTGTCGAGCGTTCCAGAAGGAGAAGAGCACCACAACTCAGTGGCACGACAAGTGTTTCCTGACGCCACTCCAACTATGAATGTCTCTGTGTCTGAAGCCAAAGCTGCATCAGCCGATGATCAAGAAGAACACCATCAAGAAGAAGAGCATGTTGCCACACCCCCTACCATCCAAGAAGTTGTTCTCGCGGAGAACGTGTATGTATCCGATCCTCCAGTTACTCAAGTAGAGGTTAACAATACTGAGGCGGCCACCGACAACGCTACTGAAGCCAATGACGTTGTCATGGCTGAAGCTAATGTGGCGCCTGAAGTGAATACGGTGCCTGAAGCCACTACTGCGCCTGAAACCAATGCTGCACCTGAAGCCAATCTGCAGCTTGAACCCCATGTCAATGCCGATGCTCCTGTACCACCTCCAAGGCCTCACACGATTGAGCTGGCATTTGATCATGGCCAACCTGTCATGGTTCGATGGCCTATTCTGGTTCCTCCTCCTGCTCCCAGACCACAATTTGACTATCATGTGGAGCACAGGCCTCAGGTGCAAAAGCCTAAACCAAGGTTGCCAAGGTTTCCAGGTACTGCATCTTCACCCGGATCGTTCAATGTTAATGGCTTCAAGGCACACAACACCTTCTTTGATAGTGCCAAGAACCCATACACCAAGCCAAGAATTTCATCTGATCGGTTCTGGAGCTATCAGCAGGGAAGTTACTATTCTTGTGTCCTATACAATCAAGGGCGCATCTTTCCCCACATGCGTCTTGTGGGGACCAAGACTCATAAGTCGAGATCACCGAATGCACGTGTACAGTGATCCCAGAGATCAATGCTCACTGAACACACAGAAGCTGAATAACAAGAGTCTTACATCCATACATACCGTTTTACACAAGTAGGACCATTATGGTCAAGTCTTGAGTGTATCATCGCAGCGGAAATCTTCAATAACAACTTGGACCCATGCCATCCGCCTTAACCCTACGGGCATTACGACCGGAAGCGTCCTAGCTCGCATGTTAAATCACCAAGTATTCTTCATCATATCCTGTTCTTTCATGCCTGGCCAATAAAATAACCAGTGGCAAGCCAATGAGTACTTTGAATGTACTCGCAAGCAACCCATGTTTTGGTTCAAGATACAACATTGCATGATGTAGGTAAATTTTTGCAGAAAGCTAGTTTTGAGTGCAATGACATGTTCGACAACTTGTAAGACATGCATCAGGAGAATTCAAGTAACCATGAGGACATGTTACAGATATCAACATAAATAGAGTGGGCACCAACCCAACTCAATCATGTCAAGTCCTTTGACTTGACCCAAGTAGATCTTCCCACTTATCCAAACACACCCACTGGTTTGTAAACATGTGGACGTAGCCCAAGAGCGGTTACCCAAATGTCCTTGACCGTGGACACGGCTATTCGAATAGTTTTACACTCTGCAGAGGTTGCACACTTTACCCACAAAATCCGGGGAACTTCCGTGTCATCCACGACCCGCGATACCTCAAGTACCCGGGGTAAGCACCCGATCACTATCTTTCCCTAGACGACACTAACAAGGAGTCCACTCGTTGTTCCGTATCCTCACGATGTACATCATACGAGACTCACTCGAGATCGTAACATCCGAGAGGGGACACAACGGTGTATCCGGTGCCCTGTAAAGACAGTCATGGCCGCCCTACCTGGCACGACCCCATCCCGAGAGAGAGCACCAACTCTCCCCTGTCACTAGTAATGCGGGCTCCAAGCTAGTATCGGTCTAGGTAATCAACAATGCCCTTTCCCATATAAGGGTAGAGTGGTTGCGCATGTAAGGTTGGAATAACGGTCGCAACTTAAACCAATCCGTTTGAAAACAACACACACACTTGCCTCGGTACACCACTTCGTCATCAAGTGGTTACCCATCATCATCATCTCCCTCGGGCATAAGTGGCACCCGACGGGGTTTTTGAAAAGTCCTTTGAAAATACTTTATCTCCTTCACCATGCATATACCCGTCCCTTTTGCGTAGCACTACATTAGCATCCTATCTACTCCCACCGGCATAACCCTCATAAGAAGGTAGGGTCATGCACAATGCAAGTATCAATGAGGAAGTAACGGTGGAAAGCCACCCCATGTGGTCACCACAATATCATGACTCCGATGCAAGCAATAAAAGTGCTATATGGCATGCATAAAAAAGGGTTTCATAGACATGGTCAAAGGGCTGCTTGCCTGTTTCATCAGAGTCTTGAGATCTTCTGGTCCTTCTCCAGGTACTCCGTCTACTTCGGCAACTAACGTCGGAAACAATCACAATAAGCAACACAACAAGGCAAGAATGAATGTGCTCTAAAAATATGAAGTTGAATTTTATTGGATACCTCTGGTCATATGAGGAATGACAAAGTGATTTCATTGGAAGTGGATCAATGGATATTTCTAAACATTTCGATATGATGGAATCAGGGGGTTTATGGATTTGCAAGAAGTGTACAGAAATATATTTTTGAAAAATGAGCAAGGGCACCCATTTAACAAAGGATGATTTTAGAAGCATCTAGGAATTGGTTTCATTGGATTTGGAGTTGAGATGATTTTCCTATGAATTTGCAAAGTTGGCTATACATAAAGAAATAGACCATTATTTGAGGTGATACAAAAAGTATTAGTAAAAATGTTCAAAAACTAAGTTTTGAATTTATAGACATCTAGGATTTTGAATCATGGAATTTGGATCAAAAAAGAGCTCTCTGTGATTTTCTAAAGTTTATCACAGAAATAGGAAAAATAGGATGTGATAAATATTTGTGAAGGAAATGCTTCTGTAAAAATGTGACAATAGCACCATGTGGTAGGGAATGATTTTTAGAAACTACTAGAAATTTGAATCATCAAATTTGGAGTTAATTTGAATTGTTTATGGATTTTTGAAGCTCACTGAAAAGGAAAAATAAATAAATTAGGTTATACCTAAAGCGTGCACCGGCATAGGATAGCTGCTGGGCCGGCCCAGTAGCTCAACTATGCGGGAGACTGGGCCACGTCGACGGCGTACTAGCGGAGTCCGTGTTCCTGCGGGGTAGGCGGTTTGCCCCGAAGACGCGTCCACTTGCCAGCTGGCCTGGAGGCTGGGCCACCGACGAGAGGGCCCCGCCCGCAGGTCTTCTCCCTCCTCGCGCCAGGAGTAGAGGAGGTCGACCGAGCGGGGTGTTGGCGTGCTCCCCGGCGGTTCCGGCCGTCCCCGACGGTGTCCGGCGTACCGGTGGACTTGGGAGGCCGAGCAGTGCCCATTTATGGGTCTCTCGCAGGCTGGGGAGGACCGAGGCAACGACGACCTTGGCGCCGGCGGGCGGCTTCGGGAGCAGACGAGCGCGACGCGATGGGCACCGAAGCAGAGGAAATAAGGAGCGGGAAGGATCCCATGGCCTGCTGCGCTTCCCCTGGTGGTCAAAGGAGAGGAGGGGAGGCCCTGGTTCGCCGGAGCCGGGTGGAGGCCGACGGCGACCATGGCAGCCATGGAGGGGGCAGGAGGGCGCGAGGGGTAGAGGTTTCTTGTCTGGGAGATTGCTGGGGAAGAGGGAGAGCGGGAAGAAGCCGTAGGAGAGCTCATGAGGGCCTCTAAGTAGAGGGGCCGTGGTGCACCATGGACGCGGCCTACGACGCACTTGGGTGAGGTCATGGAGGGGAGAGGAGAGAGGTTTAGGAGGGGGCCGGCAGCTTGCCGTGTCCCAGACGCCGAGGCGGCCTCGTGAGACACGCTGGGGAGGCCCGAGGTGGCTGGAGGTGGTTGGGGGGCTACTACAAGGGAGGCGATCAGAAGGGCTCCAGAGCGCCCAAATGGCTGTCCAGGCCATTTTCTATGCTTGTGGGCGCGCCCTTGCATGTCCAGTAGCATTTGGGGGGTGCTAAGGAAGGATCTTGGCCTTGGATGCTCTGGTGACCCAATGGGAGAGAGGTGGGGTTGAGAGAGAGTGAGAATTGGGCTGTCCAGAGGGGTAAATGAGGTGGTTTCACCCCTCAATCATTGAGCTGAGAAGCAGCCATTGTTACTGGAGGTAGAGGAGGACTAGGAGGAGATGTGGTAACAAGTTGAGCTCAAGGAGAATAGTTTTAGTGGTCAAAATGGTGATTTTTGAAAAGTGGCAGAAGGTGTTTGATAAAGGTTTTGGCAAGCAAATGATTTCCAATTGCCATGAAACTCCACAGGGTGAAATCACACATATAATTAGGGCCTTCCACCAAATTGGAGATTATTTGGGCAAAGTTGCCAATGCAACTTTTGTAAACCCTAGAAATTAGCAGAAATGGACTTGTGTAGATCTAGTTGAGCAAATCACTTCTCCTTGATGCACCACTTGGTGTAGTGGCCTCATTTGGTCATGTGAACATGATCACAAAAGTTGGGGTCTAGGAGAGAAAGTTGGTAGTACAGAGTTGTTCAAATTTGATTCTGGTCAGAGAGGGTTTTGGGGCACTTTGATCAAGTTAACTTGTTCTCCAACTTGTGGCACTTGGTCTAGATGAATAATTATACCATTTTATCATGTGGACCAAGTATGAGAGCATTTGGACAAGTTTGATAATGTAAAGTTGTTCAAACTTGAAAAAGGGCAGAAATGTTTTTGAGAGGATTTCATGGGGTTACACTATTCTCCATGACATGGGACTTGGCAAGATCACCAAACAGGGAATTTGTGACATGATGGAATTTTCTTGGATTTTTATGAAAATATTTCCGGTAGAAATATTTCAAATCTTTGAAATGAGCAGAAATGGTTTTGGGAGGTTTTGTCCAAACTTTTGAACATGACCATGTGCTGAAAATCTTATATATGGACAATATATGTTCATTTAGTCTCCCTAATTTTTCCCAAATATTTTTAAAGCTTTAAAATAATTTTAACCTATTAGATACCATTTCTGGCATAAAGAAAAAGCCTTTAAATAAAATAGTAAAGTAACTTTTAAAATTATATTATTATGGTTTATGGGTATCCTATATCTAATAGGAGTCAAATATATTTTTGGAAAGATTTTTACTACCCTTAATTAAGTACTTGAAGTGCAAATCTCAATTCAGGGGTTTTTGGAAAAAAAAAATTGAAAATACTATTTGGCCAAATTATTTTTGTAAGAAATTATTTTTATGACCTATACACATGGCATGATCATTGGGCAAGGTTTTTGAATCAAGGAGAATGAGCATAAGAGTTGGAGGATTTATTTGATTTTTAGAGCACTTGCAAACAGTAGACAAAATCAAATCAAGCAAAGACCAGAACACACAAAAGTTTTTGTCAAACCACAATTTATCATGATTTATCATCTTAAGTGTTGTGCCATGGAAATCAGGGTGTGACAGACCTACCCCCCTTACAAGAATCTCGTCCCCGAGATTCCCAGACTAGGCGCGGGAAGGAATACGGAAACTTGGATTTGGGGTAGTCTTCACGTCCTCATACTACTTCTGCTTCCGTGTAGTGCTCCATTCAGTTTGAAGTACTTGATGGTGTGGCTTCGTGTATGACACTCTTCTTGATCCAGGTTGCTAATGGGTAGCTCGCGGTAGGTTAGATTGGGCTAGGGGTCGATGGCTCGGTGGTTAATGCCCTCGTAGAGATCAGGCAAGTTAGGAAGTTGGAAACACTTCTGGGGTTGTGATGCATGGAAAGCATTGTGCACATCAGGTAATTCAGGTGGCAACTCCAGCTGGTAACTGTCTTCTCTTCGTCTCGTAGTGACCTCAGAGGGGGTTGTTAAATCTTGGAGTGATCTCAAAGGGGGCCGACGAATCTTGGTGTGGTTCTCCTTGTCATGGAAATGCTTGGTTCCTTAGAGAGGAGTGGCTTGCAGATACACATGGTCTTTGACGCGGAAGTATACTTCTTGAAGATGATGGTTGGTGTAGTTCTTCCTCCTAGACATGACGGTCTTCAGATGTTCCTTGACCAGCTCAACGATTCTTCTTCCGTCTTCGGGTATACAAGTATGTCATCAAAGAAAGATGACAACTAACTTGTCCAAGCACTCCATGAAGTCTATGGGGTACGTAAAGTGGGCTGGGGCACTGGTGGTGGTAACGGTTGAGTGTTGGCCAGGGTCTACTTGACCTAGAGCCAAAGCCCATGGTCATGATCGTACCATGTTGTGGTTTGGTAGGGCGTAAGGGTTTCAAGGATTCTAGTGTGCGAGTGAATGTTTATCATCCCATCCTTGAGCACAGTTTCTGAGATGCCAATAGTCCTACCTAGTCTTCACCTCATATTACCAAAAGAATCATCTCGTATAGGTCAACTCCAATCATCACTCATGTTATTCATATCCTCATGGCTCCCGAGGGGAGGTCTAACAAAATCATTCATGACAACTATTCCCAAACTCATATCTATGCAAAAGTCCAGGGGTAGAACATACAAGCTGCTAAGCTTGAATTTAATCACCACAACCCAAGTGCTCAGTCTATTGATCCAAGGTCTATGTTAGTGCATCTCTATCCTGAGGAAACACGTCGTATGCCACTCCAAGATCTAGTTTCCTTTCCTATGAATCAACTCCAACAGCCCATTAGTTACATAATTCATTAATTCTACAAATCCAATGTCTATGGTGTCCCACATGGTCTTCTAATGCCCTATAATCCCCAAATACTTGAAAGGGCTGTCTCTACTATAGTAAGTCCACCAATTCCATTATCATGGTCAAGTAAACTCCAAGGTCAAGCTTATACCAACTCTAACAATTAATCCAATCTCCTAGTTTATTGTCCTCCAAGGAACATGGTATCATGATCGAGATCATCAGTCTAAATCCAATTTACTCCGAACCATGTAGACTTACTCACCACCTATACTCAACTAGGATCACCTATTTAAATCCAAATCTCATGTCCAACGAGAATTCCTACATGCTACCCCAATGTCATTGTCATAATGCCAACTATCTCCTATCAATATCCCCTGGCTAAGTCAAATCCTCATACTTCCAAGAATTCAGCTTGCGATCTTAATTGTCCCACTAAATCCAATTTATCCAGGGGTTATGAAAGCTATGCTACTCTATATTAATGATCCCACCAAGTTCATTTACCAACATGAAAGCCTCATAATCCACCAAAGTCTCAGATAATTCCTCAAGGTCACTGATATAAACTCACCAAGTCGTTTGTCCTCAATTCCTATATCCTCAAACTGGTCTTCCCTATGGCATCGTCAGTCCTGGTGCTATATTAGGATGATAATGTGCTTGTTCACTATGTCCACTAGTTCCATAATGAACCCAGTGTTGTGCGAGGTTTACAGAGGCTTAACTGGTTCTCTTGCAATTCTGTGGGTTAAGCACATGGTTAAGGACTGGGGTATCTCATGAAGTCTCAAAGGGTCTAGGAATGGGTTTCTAGTCTGGAGGGTTAAACATAACTCTACGGGGTTTCACTTGGTCGAGGAGGCTGCAACAAAAAGTCCTCAGTGCTAGTTGGTCTCCGAGGAAGAATCCTTGGTGTATCTTGTCTTGCTGGCCTTCAGAGATGATAGGGAAAAGTAGCATAGAGGGGGGGGGGGGGGAATGCCTAAAGGGGGTTCTATAGTGCAGGTGCAAACAAACGGGCGCCAAAAAGGGCCAAACAAAGGAAAAACAAGGAAGGTGATATAGTCGCGTACTTGTTGCCTAGGGCAAAAGTGCGACTTCTATCAAAACACAAACAAATAAAAACAAGCAACACACAGTCATGGTTCAATTCGAACCATCATATGGACTCGACTGCGCATAGGGGGTACATGACTCATCCTACCCTAGGGGTTCTCGGACTCAGTAATCGTGCCTTGAGCCTCGTGCAGTCTTTTGAGTTTCCCTCAGGTGTTGCTACGTCTCTTGTAGTTGTTAGATGAAACGATCCAGGTTGATCCTGAAGATTCTTCAACAACTTCTTGCCTGTTGAAGTGATGGGGTGAAGGTGGCTCCTCGTAGCTGGCATTGACTCGATCTTCTGTTGTCTTCTTAATCATGACGATCCCTTTTGCCTTCTAAGGCGTCGACAGTACCAGGTAGGTAATCCCTTATGCAATGATATTAACAAGGCATAGTAGAGGTCCAACATGTCTGTTACGTTGATGAAAACATCGACACCAAGAGCGGGGGATGAAGAGAACCGTTTTCCTGCTCACTATAGTGAGGCGGACCAAATGGCGAGGTTCTCATCCACCGGTGGTTGCCGATACAACAACGGTAGTGACAGGGTCACTCTATTAGCGATGTATATCATGATCTTGCATATCCTATGCCATGATCATCATAGGCTAAGGTTGCATCATCCTGGGCAAATTCAAAGGTGTCACCGTCCTCTGGGTCTTCATGTCCTCATTCTTTAAAGGCGTATCTTCTGTTGCCATCGTCTTGCTGTGATGTTGCCAATCTTGTGTTCAGAAGAGGTGGGTGAGTGTTTGGCAAGGTGTAATCCTTCTAGGCTACCCACGAGGATCACAAGGATTCCCGTGGTCAGGGCTTGAGGGTGCTAGCGACCGTTTGCAATAGTTTTGAAGGGAAGAGATCGATTGGGAAAGTATACCTTGGTTTTTGAAGAAAAACTGAGAAGGGAAGAGAAGTATAGATAGTTTTGAAAACTAGTAGTTGTTTTAAAGAATAGTTTTACCCTAACTAACGACCATGCTAACTAAGGCTTCCTACAGTCAGGATGGCTCTGATACCAGCTCTGTGGGGACCCCGACTCATAAGTCGAGATCACCGAATGCACGTGTCTGATGATCCCGAGATCAATGCTCAATGAACACACAGAAGCTGAATAACAAGAGTCTTACATCCATACATACCGTTTTACACAAGTAGGACCATTATGGTCAAGTCTTGAGTGTATCATCGCAGCGGAAATCTTCAATAACAACTTGGACCCATGCCATCTGCCTTACCCCTACATGCATTCTTGACCGGGCGTCAGAGCTCGCATGTTAAGTCACAAGTATTCTTCATCATATCCTGTTCTTTCATGCCTGGCCAATAAAATAACCAGTGGCAAGCCAATGAGTACTTTGAATGTACTCGCAAGCAACCCATGTTTTGGTTCAAGATAGAACATTGCATGATATAGGTAAATTTTTGCAGAAAGCTAGTTTTGAGTGCAATGACATGTTCGACAACTTGTAAGACATGCATCAGGAGAATTCAAGTAACCATGAGGACAGGTTACAGATATCAACATAAATAGAGTGGGCACCAACCCAACTCAATCATGTCAAGTCCTTTGACTTGACCCAAGTAGATCTTCCCACTTATCCAAACACACCCACTGGTTTGTAAACATGTGGACGTAGCTCAAGAGCGGTTACCCAACTGTCCTTGACCATGGACACGGCTATTCGAATAGTTTTACACTCTGAAGAGGTTGCACACTTTACCCACAAGATCCGGGGAACTTCCGTGTCATCCACGACCCGCGATACCTCAAGTACCCGGGGTAAGCACCCGATCACTATATTTCCCTAGACGACACTAACAAGGAGTCCACTCGTTGTTCCGTATCCTCATGATGTACATCATACGAGACTCACTCGAGATCGTAACATCCGAGAGGGGACACAACGGTGTATCCGGTGCCCTGTAAAGACAGTCATGGCCGCCCTACAGCACGACCCGTCCCGAGAGAGAGCACCAACTCTCCCCGTCACTAATGTGCGGGCTCCAAGCTAGTATCGGTCTAGGTAATCAACAATGCCCTTTCCCATATAAGGGTAGAGTGGTTGCGCATGTAAGGTTGGAATAACGGTCGCAACGTAAACCAATCCGTTTGAAAACAACACACACACTTGCCTCGGTACACCACTTCGTCATCAAGTGGTTACCCATCATCATCATCTCCCTCGGGCATAAGTGGCACCTGACGGGGTTTTCGATAAGTCCTTTGAAAATACTTTATCTCCTTCACCATGCATATACCCGTCCCTTTTGCGTAGCACTACATTAGCATCCTATCTACTCCCACCGGCATAACCCTGATAAGGAGGTAGGGTCACGCACAATGCAAGTATCAATGAGGAAGTAACGGTGGCAAGCCACCCCATGTGGTCACCACAATATCATGACTCCGATGCAAGCAATAAAAGTGCTATATGGCATGCATAAAAAAGGGTTTCATAGACATGGTCAAAGGGATGCTTGCTTGTTTCATCAGAGTCTTGAGATCTTCTGGTCCTTCTCCAGGTACTCCGTCTACTTCGGCAACTAACATCGGAAACAATCACAATAAGCAACACAACAAGGCAAGAATGAATGTGCTCTAAAAATATGAAGTTGAATTTTATTGGATACCTCTGGTCATATGAGGAATGACCAAAGTGATTTCATTGGAAGTGGATCAATGGATATTTCTAAACATTTCGATATGATGGAATCAGGGGGTTTATGGATTTGCAAGAAGTGTACAGAAATATATTTTTGAAAAATGAGCAAGGGCACCCATTTAACAAAGGATGATTTTAGAAGCATCTAGGAATTGGTTTCATTGGATTTGGAGTTGAGATGATTTTCCTATGAATTTGCAAAGTTGGCTATATATAAAGAAATAGACCATTATTTGAGGTGATACAGAAAGTATTAGTAAAAATGTTCAAAAACTAAGTTTTGAACTTATAGACATCTAGGATTTTGAATCATGGAATTTGGATCAAAAATGAGCTCTCTGTGATTTTCTAAAGTTTCTCACAGAAATAGGAAAAATAGGATGTGATAAATATTTGTGAAGGAAATGCTTCTGTAAAAATGTGACAATAGCACCATGTGGTAGGGAATGATTTTTAGAAACTACTAGAAATTTGAATCATCAAATTTGGAGTTAATTTGAATTGTTTATGGATTTTGAAGCTCTTGAAAAGGAAAAATAAATAAATTAGGTTATACCTAAAGCGCGACCGCGTGGGATAGCTCTTGGCCGCCCAAGAGCTCAACTATCGGGAGGATCGGGCCACGTCGACGGCGTACTAGCAGAGTCCGTGTTCCTGCGGGGTAGGCGGTTTGCCCCGAAGACGTGTCCACTTGCCAGCTGGCCTGGAGGCTGGGCCACCGACGAGAGGGCCCCGCCCGCAGGTCGTCTCCCTCCTCGCGCCAGGAGCAGAGGAGGTCGACCGAGCGGGGTGTTGGCGTGCTCCCCGGCGGTTCCGGCCGTCCCCGACGGCGTCCGGCGTACCGGTGGACTCGGGAGGCCGAGCCGCGCCCATTTATGGGTCTCTCGCAGGCTGGGGAGGACCGAGGCAACGACGAGCTTGGCGCCGGCGGGCGGCTTCGGGAGCGGACGAGCGCGACGCGATGGGCACCGGAGCAGAGGAAATAAGGAGCGGGAAGGATCCCATGGCCTGCTGCGCTTCCCCTGGTGGTCAAAGGAGAGGAGGGGAGGCCCTGGTTCGCCGGAGCCGGGTGGAGTCCGACGGCGACCATGGCAGCCATGGAGGGGGCAGGAGGGCGCGAGGGGTAGAGGTTTCTTGTCTGGGAGATTGCTGGGGAAGAGGGAGAGCGGGAAGAAGCCGTAGGAGAGCTCGGGAGGGCCTCTAAGTAGAGGTGCCGTGGTGCACCGTGGACGCGGCCTACGGCGCACTCGGGTGAGGTCATGGAGGGGAGAGGAGAGAGGTTTAGGAGGGGGCCGGCAGCTTGCCGTGTCCCAGACGCCGAGGCGGCCTCGTGAGACACGCTGGGGAGGCCCGAGGTGGCTGGAGGTGGTTGGCGGGCACTGGTCTTGAGAGCGATCAGAAGCGTTCAGAGCGCCCAAATGGCTGTCCAGGCCATTTTCTATGCTTGTGGGCGCGCCCTTGCATGTCCAGTAGCATTTGGGGGGTGCTAAGGAAGGATCTTGGCCTTGGATGCTCTGGTGACCCAATGGGAGAGAGGTGGGGTTGAGAGAGAGTGAGAATTGGGCTGTCCTGAGGGTTAAATGAGGTGGTTTCACCCCTCAATCATTGAGCTGAGAAGCAGCCATTGTTACTGGAGGTAGAGGAGGACTAGGAGGATATGTGGTAACAAGTTGAGCTCAAGGAGAATAGTTTTAGTGGTCAAAATGGTGATTTTTGAAAAGTGGCAGAAGGTGTTTGATAAAGGTTTTGGCAAGCAAATGATTTCCAATTGCCATGAAACTCCATAGGGTGAAATGACACATATTATTAGGGCCTTCCACCAAATTGGAGATTATTTGGCAAAGTTGCCAATGCAACTTTTGTAAACCCTAGAAATTAGCATAAATGGACTTGTGTAGATCTAGTTGAGAAAATCACTTCTCCTTGATGCACCACTTGGTGTAGTGGCCTCATTTGGTCATGTGAACATGATCACAAAAGTTGGGGTCAAGGAGAGAAAGTTGGTAGTACAAAGTTGTTCAAATTTGATTCTGGTCAGAAAGGGTTTTGGGGTACTTTGATCAAGTTAAATTGTTCTCCAACTTGTGGCACTTGGTCTAGATGAATAATTATACAATTTTATCATGTGGACCAAGTATGAGAGCATTTGGACAAGTTTGATAATGTAAAGTTGTTCAAACTTGAAAAAGGGCAGAAATGCTTTTGAGAGGATTTCATGGGGTTACACTATTCTCCATGACATGGGACTTGGCAAGATCACCAAATAGGGAATTTGTGACATTATGGAATTTTCTTGGATTTTTATGAAAATATTTCCGGTAGAAATATTTCAAATCTTTGAAATGGGCAGAATGGTTTTGGGAGGTTTCGTCCAAAATTTTGAACATGACCATGAGCTGAAACTCCTATATATGGACAATATATGTTCATTTCGACTCCCTAATTTTTCCCAAATATTTTTAAAGCTTTAAAATAATTTTAACCTATTAAAGACCATTTCTGGCCTAAAGAAAAAGCCTTTAAATAAAACAGTAAAGTAACTTTTAAAATTATATTATTATGGTTTATGGGTATCCCATATTTAATAGGAGTCAAATATATTTTTGGAAAGATTTTTACTGCCCTTAATTAAGTACTTGCAGTGCAAATCTCAATTCAGGGGTTTTTGGAAAACAAATTTTTGAAAATACTATTTGGCCAAATTATTTTTGTAAGAAATTATTTTTATGTCCTATACACATGGCATGATCATTGGGCAAGGTTTTTGGATCAAGGAGAATGAGTATAAGAGTTGGAGGATTTATTTGATTTTTAGAGCACTTGCAAACAGTAGACAAAACCAAATAAAGCAAAGACCAGAACACACAAAAGTTTTTGTCAAACCACAATTTATCATGATTTATCATCTTAAGTGTTGTGCCATGGAAATCAGGGTGTGACACGTCTAGACTGCGAAGCCATTGTTGGCCTGCCTGCTTGGAAGAAGCCCTTGACTACTTCAGAGATGCTGGCCTTCTACAGTTTGTGACCGACAAAGAAAATTGGAATGAAGAGCTTCTGTTACAATTCTATGCAACTCTTCACATTCGCGGCTACAACAGGGATCCGAAGACTTGGGTCCTTGAGTGGATGACAGGCAATGTACACCACGAAGCCAAAGCTCTTGATATTATTGAGCTTACTGCCTTGCCCACTCCAGGTGAACTCTATGAACCTCGTTGTCAGCTTCACCGCAATGCGTTGGAGAGCATATTCCAGAAGCCTGAGCCGTATATGAGCCAAATGCTGAGTATGATGAAACCACTGCCTACAGATGCTGAATATCCAACAGAATTCTTGGTTGAAGACCTAGAGTATCTTCACCGCACTATTTATCATATGATCAGGCAAACTCTATGGCCTGTCAAAGGACATTCTCCAGCAGCGAAGCTTGAGGGAGCAATGAAGACATTGGTCTTCTATATCCTCAATGGCATTAGCTTCAATGCTCATGACTTCTTCATCAGGCAACTTGCAGCATCTGGCTCTGATCTATTTGGTCTGAAGTTTTATGCTCCATGGGTAATGCGACTCATCAAGCTTCACTCTGCTATCAACTATCAGCCTTCTGCGCGCAATCACCTCATATTCTTGCCAGAGGTTGATATGTCTGTCAAAGCCATATACCCAGAGCCTGCCAAGGAGCCAATTTATCTTAACAACGCCGATCACCAAAGCTTCACGCAACCCATTGAAGGAGTTCTTGCTGCTACTCGAGTTTATCCTCTGGCTGGTGTTACACGTGCACCTCATCGTGCCCATACTGAAGCCACTGAAAGTACTATTGCGCAAAGGCCTCGAAAGCGATATCGTATTCTCAATGACCAAGAGCTTCTTGTCGCCCTGCATCAAAAACAGGATAAGCATCATGACTGGCTGAAATGTCAGATGCAAAGCCTCTTGGTGGATGTCAATCGCATTCGCAATCTTGCCACCAAAAATGCTTTTGTCACTCATGAAACCTGTCGGCGATCGTGGAAGATTCTGACATTGCTGAGCTCTGAAGTTGATCTTCAACAAGATGGCTTCACAGAGAGATTCAAGTTTGATTCCACTCCTCCCAAGAATGTTGTCTTGTGTCGGACTCCCTCACTCGAAGACTCTGAGTACTCCTCCTCTGCGGCAACTGTCAATGCCAGAGTCATTGATGATGAAGACGATGCAACTTCACCAACTACAGCTTCACCTCGTATCGACACCGCACCAAGTTCTTCTGCACCACCGGACCTCAACGACGACCCTGCAGCTTCACCTACTCCTCATGGGGATGAGTAAACGCTCTATGTCTTCAAACCTTTTTGGTCCTTACTGACAAAAGGGGGAGAAGCATATGAGTTGATAGTCTTCAAGCGGGTCCATATGGGTGGTTGCTATACTTTTGCCAAGTGCTTACAACTCTTGCTTTTGATACTTTTGGTTCTTTGAGTTGTAACACTTAAACTTGATGGTCGTCTGCTATCTTTTCTGTCAACTATGAGATGCGATGATAAATTCCGCATGTGCGACGATAAATTCCGCAAGAAGTCATTTTGCAGACGTCCATTTTTCATTATGCATGTCATTATCTTTGTTATATCTTTTCATGCATGATGAATTGTCTTCATAAGTTGAAGAGGATCTCCACAAGTACAACCTGTCATGTGCATTTGCATTCCAAAGCAAAACACTTATATGCACATCTTTAGGGGGAGCCTTTTGCTACTTACGATGACAATACATCAATCCTTTACAATTTCACATACTTTTATCCCCGTTGAAAACTTCAACCAGTTTGTCATCAATCACCAAAAAGGGGGAGATTGTAAGTGCATCTAGTGCCACCCCTAGTTGGTTTTGGAGTATTGACGACAAACCTGGTTGAGGGACTAATGTGTTTTTGAGAATTGCAGGATAACACAGGTAGTAGTCCCTCATTGATTCAGTTTACCTACCAGAGATGACCATTGAAGACAATGGTGGTATGTGAAGATATTCACAACGAAGATTATGACTCGAGAAGACATTCACGTGAAGACTATGGAGTGCAAAGACATAGATGTTTTGTAGTTTCCTTTGCTTCTTTGTTGAGTCATAGGAACCACCGTACTGTTAAGAGGGGTCCAAGTGAACAAAGTTAGAGTGACTGAAGTGATGCTCAACCAAATCCTAAGTCTTCGAGTGAAGACAGTGAGAGCAAATCTTATCCAGAGTTGGATGAGTCAGCTATACTTGTAGCCCAAGTCAAGCTTCCGCGTGTGTTTGAAATCT
Organism: Aegilops longissima; assembly: GCA_021605205.1. Classification (NCBI taxonomy): domain Eukaryota; kingdom Viridiplantae; phylum Streptophyta; class Magnoliopsida; order Poales; family Poaceae; genus Aegilops; species Aegilops longissima. The sequence continues at coordinate 371,634,105 of CM038678.1, forward strand.
GACCGTTGGAACACGTGACAGTTCCTTAGTGACCCAGGGTCATTTCGGACAAATCAGGTTGGGTTGCCCTGTGGCTATAAATAGCCCACCCCCTACACCATAAATTGGTGGTTGCTTAGAGGTAGTGCACGGCTTTTGTCGTTTGAGAGCAACCCACCTCCCAAGCATTTGAGAGAGAAATCCTTGCGAGGACAAAGCCCAAAACACCCAGAGCCAAAGAGTGTTAGGCATCACTGAAGTCTTTCTGTCCGCGTGACCTGAAGACTTGTTAGACTTGAGGACTGTGAATCCTCCAGCCGGTTAGGCGTCGCCTTCTGAGCATCCAAGAGTCATTGTGGATTGCCGATGAGCGAAGTCTGTGAAGGTTCGGAAGTCTACCTTGAAGACTAACCAGAGTGATTGGGCGAGGACTAAGTGTCCTTAGCTCAAGGGGAATAAGGTGAAGACGCGGTCTTCTGAGTTGAATCTCAGCCTCCCTAACCAGACGTACAGTTGTCACAACAACTGGAACTGGTCCAACAAATCCTTGTCCTCACCAAGCAACTGGTTCCATCTCTTCCCTCACGTATTTACAGTTTGTCTTCGTGAAGTCATTTGCATGCTTGCCTTGTCTGTTTGACTTCACTGTGTGACAACTATTGTTGTTTGGCTTCATACTATCTTCCATCTTGATCCATACTACCTAGCTGCCAATAGTCTTCGTACTTAAGCTTCTTACTTGCTTGACTATGGCTTGTCTAGTGTAGTCTACCTTCTGCTGCATATCAATAGGTTCATTTCTATTGTTTGTCTTCATAACTCCCATGTTTTGAAGACTTCCATAAAAATCGCCTATTCACTCCCCCTCTAGTCGAACTAGCACTTTCACAACTCATAATTGAAGGGTAGAGCAAGTTCTGTTAGATGTAAGAAGGATACATGTCGCAGGGACGGACCCACGCGCCTTGGGGAAAATGCACCCCGAGGGGCGCCCCCAACTGAACAAATCTGAAAAATGTCACCTGGCACAATTGCTGAAGAAGTGTTGGAGTAGCTGAAGACGCATGCTGCAGAGGTCGCTCCTCATGAGCCGCCCATGTCTTGAACCTCGGGAGGCTCTGGAGGCCCGGGGAGCTTGCGAGGATCGATCGCCATCTCCATCAGGATCGCCTGGTGTCTGGCCTCATGAGCTGCCAGGATGCCCCACATGTGGCGCTGATACACGACAACCCTGTTCAGCAAGCCGAAAGGCATGCAAACATAGCTGTGAGGTGGGCCCTCGCACCTGCCAACACGGGATGGCCAGAAGAGCTCCTGAGATGTGGCCCTGTTGAGCACAGGGATGTTGACGCAGCCGCGTAGCTTGCTATCCTCGATGGGGCAGAGAGCTGTGCCGGGTGGTGGGCGACAGTCGCCTCGCATAGCTCTTGCTTTGTAAAGCTCCTCGGTTGCCATGGTGATGAACTCCTGAGCGCCTGGCGCATCGGGCCCTGCGCTTTCCTTATGAAAGCACGCGTTGAAGCACGCCTTCACATGGTGCCCGAACGCCTCCCTCGTGACGTTGGCCAAGTCGGAGGCCCTCCAAAGGAGAGCCCCCGAGCCCAGCCTGAGAGGGGCGCCGGGCGCGGCTTCCTATGCGAGAGGGTAAGGCACCCCGGCAGTGGGCGCGGGGATTGAGGTAGCACCACCTAACGCCCCACCCTCCTGAGGTCCTTGGCGAAGCAGCTGCTGCTTCTTCTTGGGGACAGCCTCAGGAGGGTAGACAACGCCCTCGTTTTCTGGGTCCTCGACTGCCGCAGCCTTTTAGGCGCGCTCGAGAGAGCACACCGCATCCTTATCCTTGCAGGCAACCGTGATGACGCCGCAGCTTCCTGGCATCTTGAGGACATTGTATCCATGGTGGGTTACTGCCATGAACTTCACCAGGGCTAGATACCTAAGGATGACATTGTACGGGAGGCGAATGTGGGCGACGTCGAAGTCGATGAGCTCAGTGCGGTAGTTGTCGCGGGTGCCGAAGGTGAAAGGGAGGCGGATCTGCCCTATCAGGGTGGTGGAGCCGTCGGTTACTCCTGAGAAAGGCTTGGTGCGCTGCAGCTGGTCGTAGGGCACCTGGAGGCGGTCGAACGTCTCGACGGAGAGAACATTGAGCCCCGCACCGCCATCGATGAGTGTCTTGGTGACGAGCACATTGCTAACAGTAGGCGAGCAGAGCATTGGAAGGGCACCGACAGCACACTTGAGCTGGTTGGAAGAGTTGAAGGTGATGGTGTACTTGGACCACCTTAGTGGACGTGTTCCCTCGAGCTTCGGGAGGGCCGCGTTCACCTCACATGCGAACTGCTTGAAGATGTGATGGGAGGCTGGGGCCTGAGCGCCGCCTAGGATGCAAGCGACGGTACAAGGCTCCTGGAAGCCCCCAGCCCCCTCGTCCTGGTGATGGTCATCATTCCTTCTTGGTGGTGGCGGCAGCATGGGAAGGCCGCGTTGCCCTGAGGACGGTCCTCGCGAGGCTAATCTCTCCAGGCACCCTCGTGAGGCTGGCCCTTCCAGCGGTCCTCACGAGGCTGGTCGCGCCATTTCTAGCGGGGGTCACGACCGTCCCAGCATCCTCCGCCTCGGCCCCCTCCGGGGTCGTAACCTCGATCGTTGCACTCGGGGCGACGACTGAGGCACCCGTCGTGGATGGCCCTGAGCTCCTGGCAGTCATTGGTGTTGTGGCTGTGCATGCTGTGGAAGAAGCAGAACGGGCGGCTCCCCTTGGCTGACTCCGGGTGGTCGCAGCCGCGCTTCATCTCTGGTTCGGCCGCGAGCCCGACCGCCCCCTTGTGCTTCACATCCTTGGCCTTGGCCTTCTTGTGTTCTAGGTCAGCCTCAGGGAGCTCAGGAGGGAGAGGCGTCCCTCCTCAGCTCTCGCACACTTGGTTGCCATTTGAACATCTCCAGAGTCGTGCACATGTCCTCGTGTATGCCGAGCTCCTCCTTCATCTTGACGTTGCAGACGCCATCAGTGAACACCGAGATGATGGCCTCGTCCGACACCTTGGGGATCTCAAGGCAAACTGTCAGGACCCCGATCCTAACTCACATCAATCTAGCATGTAGCACATCATATCACTTTGCGGCCTCACGCACGGTATCCCCATGGGTTCCACCTTACCTGACCCGGGACCATTTGCGCCTTTTGGCTCACGAATATGATAGTGTCACTAGCATCCATATGACGGAGAACCCGGGCTCATTTATAATCATCCATATGACAGGCCTTTTGGCTCATTTATAACCCTGCAGGGGTGTACTTCTTCACACATGTTTCCACCACTTAGCGTCTGCACACGACATGTGCTCGGCAGACTTCAAGCGAAAGCTGACGTGGGTGTAGACCACGACTTGACTAACCACACAAGTATCTAGTCTAGGTTTATCGCGTATTCAGGTTCCACCCGTAGGGAGTCCGGCCGAGGTTTCCACTACGACCCCAAACGATGCGTGAAGGGTTCCCGATCCCACCAAACGGGTGCCCCGGTACACCGTGCCACTTGCCTACTGCATCATAGACCACCCCTAGGGTCAACGCTACGCATGGCCTCCAGCATACTACAAACACGAGAAACTACTTGCAACTCCTGGACAGAGGACATGGCGGTTAATAAGTCGAGCGGGGTCATATTTCAGGGCCCAACGTGTGGTAGTAGCTGTTCTTGGATCACAAACATAGAACTCAGTTCCTGAGGACGGTTTTTCAATGAGACAACCCACCATGTTCTCCTGCATGGCCTCTTAGCGCTACCTATACCAATTCGTGTTCACACGCTTAGCTCTCAACGGTAGGACATGATGACCACATTCCAATTCATCCCCGATGAGTCAGACCTGACACAACTCTAAGCAATAGCAGGCATGACAATCAAGCATAAATGAGTAGGCACATGATGGCTCAAACAACTCCTACTCATGCTAGTGGGTTTCAACTATTTATTGCGGCAATGACAGGTCATGTAGAGGAAAGGGGTTCAACTACCGCAGCATGTAATAGTTGAAACATTGTTGTCCTAATATGGTAAAAGAGAGCAAGAGCGAGAGAGTGGGATTGTATCGGATGTTCAATGGGGGTTTCCTTGCCTGGCACGTCTGAAGATAGCATTGTGTCTTCATTAGTGTCATTGATCACTTCGTCGAAACAACATCTACTGAGAGGGAACAACACCAGCAACAGAGAAGGAACACAATCAATGCAATGCAACAATATGATGCATGATCATGACATGGCAATATGCTGTTGATTGACCTAATGCAACTAGCAACGAATTAAATGAAGTAGGTTTGAACTCAAGGTTCAAAATCAAACTCCATAAGTGGTTAGTTAAATGCCATTTATTTGATTTCACTTATAAAGTAGGTATAAGCTTCTTGAAACTACATGAAACCAGTACCAATGGATAGATTGGATTCTTCTGATTATTTTTCATATATAAATCTTTTCAATCTGAGTTATAGATTATTTTCTATGATCTTTAGAAGTTTTAACTATTTTCTTTAATTTCCTGGATTATTTTAAAATCTAGAATTTTTTTAATTGTGTCAGCATTGTGTAAGCATGAGGTCAGCAGGTCAACTACGTTGACCTAGGTCAAGCCTGACCAGAGGGGCCCGCATGTCAGTAACTAGACTAACTAATCTAATTTAACTAACACTAACCTAGTTTAGTTAGCCGGGCGGGGCTCATATGTCATAGACCCAGGGGGTCAAATCCCTGGTCAACTGAGGCTAACTCACCGGCGGCTCGACGCCGGCGAAGCAAAACGTGGCAGCGAGGTGCGGGATTCCTCTTACAGTGACCAAATGGCCGACGGAGGGCATCTACGTGACGCGGGCACTCATCCGCGTCGAGTGGTGGCGGTGGTTGGGCCTAGGGTGGCCGGAGTCGTCGCCGGCGTCGACCTTGGCGGTCGCCGGAGCTCGTGTGAGCTCGGGGTCGATGCTACGGCGGGGTGGGCAGCTCATGCGGCGCACCTACATGTTCTACGCGACACGGGGAGGAAGCCGAGCACGACGACCGGACCGTTAGGTGGCCGGAGACACGTCGGCGGCGAGCACAGGCGGCGGCGCGTGCAGGCGAGCAAGGTATGTGGCTATGGCACACGAGAGTGAGAACGGAGAGGGGGAGAAGGGTCAGTGGCTCATGGCGAGTGCAGGGGAGCGAACGGCGAGCTCGGGGACAGGCTGGAGACGTCGTGAGGTCGCCGGTGATCTCAGCGGCCGAGCGGGGAAGAAGTCGATGGGGCGGCGATGCAGGGCGAACGAGCACTCGGGGCTCGATCGAGGCGAAGTGGCAGACGACGGTGGAGATCATGGCAGCACGGGGAGGCGAGGGGAGCAAGGTAGGTGTAGTGGTTTATGGTGGTGCGGCCATGGCGGCTTCGGCCATGGTGGGGAGAGGGCAAGGGAGAGAGCAGGGGGGAGTGAGGTGTCGGCTAGATCGAAACGGCTCTGGGGCGTTCACCAACGTATCCACAGGCTCGACGGCAAGCAGAAGGAGGCGTGGCACCTCGTGCGCTCGTGCGCTGTCCCGCCTCTGCCTACTGGCAGAGGTTAGGGATGACTGTCTCTAGGCCAGGTGGGCTGGGCCAGCACATGTGAGGCCCAGGTGGGTTTCTCTCTCTCCTTTATTTTGTTTCAATTTTCTACCTTATTCCTCTATTTTGAATTAGTAAAAATACTAATTCGTTTCCAAAATTCCTGAAATAACTTGTGGGCACATTTTGAATTATTTCCAACAGCCCTCAAATCATTTAAGAATAATTTGAGCATTTAAAATATTTATAGAATTTAAATGCCCCAATTCAAATACAATATGGATTAATTCAAAAATCTAGAATGTCCTAGGAATATGTGCACCATTTTTGGTAGAGGTTTTTAGCCAATTCAAAAATGATGAACTTTTTCAAAAATGATGAACTTTTTCAAAAATGATTTTATTTGAACCTATCTGGATTCATTTGGTGCTAGGGTTTGAACATCCCCAATTCAAATTCTTTTGAATTTAAATATGATGCATGGATGCTCACAGATGCAACTGGCTACAAGCAATTCAAGGGCTGTGACAACTCACCCCCACTAAACAAGAATCTCGTCCCAAGATTCAAGACGTGGGGTAAGAAGACAGAGGGACACAAGCTAACATGATCTTCATGACCCAGGTTGCACTTCATAAGAACGTTCATTCGATCATCATCCTTGTCTCTACGTCTTGCTCTGAGAACTCCATCCAACATGACAACAAGAAGAAAGGGAAAACTCTAGAAGAATCGATCTTCACAAAGATCGAGGAAGTGACGATCAACTCACGGAATGATACGTAGGAACACCTCTTGAGTTGAGAGTCAAAACACACATCGAGAGAGATGGAAAGTAATAGATGACGAAAGTTTAATTTGGTAAGCAACAATCCCACTCTTAAGAAGAGGGTGCATGGTTTCAAGATAGCGAGGAAATAACTGCCATGATTCCCTAACTCGACACCTTAGAGGAGGTGACTCGTAGTATTATTTCCTTAAGTGGCAAAAGGAATTACTTTTGCTACAGAGATCATTGAAACCCTCTACAACAGCCTAAGTTAATTCACAAACGATGGTTTGAAGGAGTTCAAAGAAATGGCATACTCAGATCCGAAAGGAAACTATGGTTATAGAACAACTTGGCAAACGGGAGGCATATCCCAATTGATATCGAGGATATAACCTAGTGACTGAGTGTGCTATCAAGAACTTGAGCATTTCCATACTCATCAAGGTCTTACCAACATCCGTGCCGAGGATCCTCGCAACACATCTTACTAACATGATGAATAGTTATGGACAATGCGGATGCAAAGGAAGACAACACTTTCTCGGATTTCACCTTAGCAACGCCAAGGGAACGAAATCTCGACGATCGACCGAGAGACATTTAGCACTCCGCTTGTAATGTTCTCCTTGATGTTCTAGCTACCACTGTCATGCTTAATAGCTCAAAATGGCCATCAAGTGAAGGTCGGACTTCGGGAGCATAAAGAACTCATAAGGTACAACTTATAGACTAAGTCATACCAACTCCTCGTGGAAGAATAGCCAAATTTATGAATCAAGATAGTAAATTAATAGATCTCCCAGATAAGTGTGTTAAGCATGACATCCACTTATCGGTTCAAAAGACCAAAATTATAATTCTTGGGAATGTCCCAACCATCATATCTGCGTGAGATTCAGATTTGGTTGGTGTCATGATATTCCAGACTGCATGTCTAGAAAAGAAAGTTTGCAACACAAATCGACGAGATGACGTTGCTACATTCTCGGGAAAGGAACTACGATAACAAGCTCCAAAACATGAGCCGGCTCTGCTACAGACATGTGAACACATTGTCCCAGACAAGCATGACCACATGGTAGTCCTATAACAAAACACTAGCGAGTCCTGGTTGGGAATCATCATTAACGATATCAAAGTCTCTGCACGGAAGTCTAGAGGATTAACGCTTTAGAACATTCTCCTTTATCTTAGCAAATCAATTAGTGGCTTGGTGTGCTAGGGAATACATATGGAATGAAGATGATCAGTCTATCAGACCATAGCATACTTCGCACATGCATGACTTACTTGGGATGATTCAAGAGGAACCAAAAACAAGCTTTCTCGAATTCACGATGTCAACTTGCATCGAATGCACGTGAATTAGAGGAAGTCACTTCTTTCATCCAAACATATGCTTCATTAACAGGACACGAAGAAAATGCTTACACAAATTTCCAATGCTAGCTTAATGTTCATCATGAATTATGGAGGAAATGGAAATGCTGCTGATGGGCTCAACAACATTTGATCCAGGCTTCCATATATATGGAATTCCACAATTAAGTGAACACGGGGATAGCATTGGTCAGACCCAAAGATGTAATGGTGTATGCTCGAGGGATCAACCACGAGTAAGACAACATTACGAACATCGTTAGTTCTGATTTGATTTGACGATAGCCCACACTTAAACAATGTTTTGACAAGACAATAGATCCAACAACCGATACGAGGACCAATTGATGAAGATATCATCTTTCTTCAACACAAACACAAAAATATATCCCTTAAAATGAACTAAGTCAGACAAGCTTTTATCTTCCAACTCTCCAAGTTGTTGTTTGGCTTAACCAACTAGCTCAAGGGTATCCAACACAGATTCTTGGAGAAAGAGTGGTTTATTGGAAAACCAACTTGATCAAGAACTCAACATATCGGTCAGGGGACAACCTGGTGATACTTCAAGAAGATATTTGGCAAATCACGAACCACCGACATGTTATTAAGCTCGAGAACAATCTTGCTTTTCTGGGCAAGATGATATGATCAAATAAGCAAGGGATTGACACAATCCTAACTCTTTGATCGAAGAGTGCTCTAGGAAATATGGACTAGGTAGCACGATCAATCTTAGGATGATGATTCGATAACCAGGATGCTAAGAATGAGAGTATTATTCATTAACTACCAAGCAACAGGGTTTCTAGGAGTATTGACTTCACACATCACAATTCACTTGTCGGCATTCCGGTTACAATATCACAGGAACCGAGGTATGAACAATGATGGCGAGAAGTATCACTGCGTCAAGAGTTCATAGGAGTTGGTGCAATTCCCATGATATTCCTGACATAAAGTGGGTAATACTTCATGGTAGAACAGACCAGAAGCTGGATTGGCATTTGGATCTACGGAATACAACTACTTTGAAGCAATCCTAGAAATGGATGAGGTACTGGAGTTTGTTTTCTCCTAGTCATTCTGAACTAGAACGGCTTGACGACCACAAGAGTAAAAGGCATCGATGAACATGAATGCACACATGCTCTTGACTATCAACTGATAGATGAAGGCCGAAATACAATTAAAGAGGGACAACTAAAGAAACATACAATTTTCTGAGTTGTGGATGCATAGATTAGCATGTCGAATGAGTTCAACATATTTCTTCCGGATAACCCATGCAGAAAGGTAGAACTGGCAGGGCCACAACATAGAATCGAGAACTCATCAAGAGCACTCTGGTTGTGATCTTTCGGTTCAACGAGGAACTTCTGGCATAAGTAGTTCATGGTATTAGGAAGAAGGTAATACCATGAACCTCGAGGACTATCGCAAAGGTTACTAATAACCTAGAGGAACAAGCAAACACTATCAACAGGATGTGAGTAGAGTGATTCTTGGTCAAAAACCGAGGAGTAGAATACCTACTACTAAATGGCATCACGGGATGCTTTCAAGAATGATGGCAAGAATCATCACGCTATGAACAAAAAACATGGCTGGATTACTAGGTGGTTCTCTAAGATGCCTAGGGTCATAGTAATAGCTCCAACATATATGTTGAGGTAATGGAGTACCCCAACACACCGATTAGTGTGGCTAAACTGACCCAAAGGGATATCGGGAATGGGAAGAAGGGATTTGCAAATGCATCAGACTATTTAGAAACCTGGGATGACTCGGACAGCATAATGGCTGTAAATGCTCAAAAAGATTTGAGACATCCTGCAAATTGGTGGCCTAACCACTTAACTGTCGGATCACGGGTTCCGGCAAAACCCTCAAGGTTTGAACACTGGGGTGTGCACAAAGATTCCCCCTACCGATCCACGTCCTAGTTTTGCTAAGATCTCTCGGACTAACTCAACGAACTCATAACACAAGGGACACAAGATTTATACAGGTTCGGGCCACCATTGTGGTGTAATACCCTACTCCAGTGTGGTGGTGGTGGATTGCCTCTTGGGATGAGGATGAACAGTACAAAGGGGAAGAACAGCCTCCTGAGGTTGAGGTGTTCTTGTGCTTGGCGAACCTGTGTGTGTGAGGATCCGATCAGCTCGGGCTTCATTCCGGTTCAGTTGCCTCCTACTGTGGTGACTAGTCCTATTTATAGAGGCCCTAGTCCTCTTCCCAAATATTGAGCGGGAAGGGAGCCAAGAACGGCCAATTTGAAAGGGGACAGCTAGTACAACTTATCCTGACAAAAGTAGTCTTCGCCTACAAAAGGCTCTGGTGGCGACGCCGCCTTGGGCTCCATGGTGACCTCCGTCTTGCCGTCCTGCTGGTCTTGGTCTCGTTGCACCGATATGGAAACCTTTCCTTGATGCCTCGGCACTCCGCGCATGCGTTTGCCTCCTTAGCACCAAAGAGGGAACAAGGACGCTGCACGCGCTGGCGCCCGCCTGGTCTCGATCGTCATGGCTCACGTCACGAGAACCTCGCGAGGTTTGCCTTGCCTTGATCTCTCCGCCCCTCGTGAGCCTGCCTGGCGAGGCTGCTCCTGAGGATGTCTTGCGTCGTCCGCCTCGCGAGGCTTGGCCCCTCGTGCGGGTCTTGGATGCCTTGTTGATAAAGATGGGCCGTACGGGCCTGCTAGCAAAGCCACGCCATGGGCATCAGGTAGGCAAGTCTGGGCACCCCCATTCCCAGAACGCCGACAGTAGCCCCCAGGCCCAAGGTGCGCTCGGGCTTGGCTTCGAGGTGAAGCCAAAGGATAAGTACGGAGCACCGCGAGCCCCAATAGCCTGCGGCCTTGGTCGACGCGTGGCGGTTGATTGGACGTGGGCGTCTCCGCTTCCCCACGCTGCCTCGACAACTACCCGACTTGACAAGTCCCTGCGACATGCAAGGAAAACCATCATTACCTATGATCGTGGGGGGCGCTGGTTGGCCTTCTCCTGCTATAAATGAGGAGGGGGGCAGAGCCCCCGTGGCCATCTCTTCCCATTCCGCTTGCTTCTTCCTCCTCTGCTCCACCGCCGACATTGATGGCGCCATCGAAGAGGTTCTCTGCCACGGAGAAGGGAAGGCCCCTCGCAATGGGCCCAGCTCCCCGGCGCCCAGGCGTGGACTCGGCCGTCCCCGCAAGCACACCGCGACCCCTGCTACGGTCCCCCGTTCCTGCGGTGGCGCCGTTGCGTATGGCAGGGGTCGTTCCAGTCGTGGCAGCCTTGTTGATGAAGGGAGACGCGCCATGGTCGCACGGCCTCCCCGGTCGTGCTTCCATTTTGCGGAGGTGTTGCCGGAGTTCGTCATCTGGTCGGAGAACCCAGCCGGCAACTGGCTTCAGCTTCCGCGCTTCTTCGCCGACGAGCTGCTGGCCTCCGGTCCAGGCGGCTCTGGCTGCAGGCGAATGGTTGCTGCAGCAGAGCTTCTTGGGTTGCGGTTGAGGTCTCCGCCGCGGGAAACATAGCTCTGGCCCGCGGTTGGCAGACGTTTGCCCGCGCACGCGGACTGGGCAGGCGGTGCACCCTCCATTTTAGGTATGACGGTGACGCAACTCTCTATGTGAGGGTGTTTGGGGAAGATGGTCACCGCGCCGGGTGCTCCCCCGAGGTGAACGATGGCGAGGAGGTGCTCGGCCTCGGCGATGGTCGAGACGAGGACGAGGACGAACCTGCCCTTGGCGCCGACCGTGTCTTGTCCAGCTATGGCGGCTCTTCCCCCGGCGACAGCTCCAGCAGCGGTGGCTACGACCAGCCGCCACGCCGCCGCACCCGCTTCGAAGGCGGTAGCGGATCGTCTCGTCGTCGCACCTCCATGAAGCGCGAGAAGGGGTCTGGCTGAGCTCAGGACGGCGCCAGGAGCCTGCCTCCATGGACCGCTGTAGGGGCAGGCGCCGCTTTATTTTGTTCTTCCTTTCTTTTCTACATCAAGAAGAAACCAGTATGGGCCCCAGAGGGGCGTGTATCGAACTATGATTTCCCAATCATTATGCTATGTTTGTTGTTTCCATGCTGTGTTGTTATTTTGTGTAGATGTAACTTAGCTTGGCACGCTTGGGGTAGCCTCCTCCTTGCGAGGGACTCGCTTCCTGCTGCCTGCGCAGGCCTTCCTTGACTTGGCGGGTGTTAGGGAACTGCAGAAAACTTGTTAGGAGCGTCGCCAGGAGGCTTATCGTTCACCCGAGCCTAGACTCAGCGCTTCGTATCGCGATACCCGAGGGGCACGGATTAGGAGAGGTGCGCCAGCTTGTTGGCTCGAACGAGGATGCCTCGCGAAAAGACAGACAAAGGGCAGAGGAAAGGAAAAAAGGCTCGCGAGGGCGCCTGCTTAGCCCCCTCGTGAGGTACGCGCGAGAGAGAAAACAAGCTAAACTGGAACCGGAAACAGCACGAAAAGTGACGGAACCAAACCAGCAAGGAACTCCAGAAGCAAACTTTCGATTAAAACGAGGCGAGCCAACTACGGAAAGCAAATGTAAAGCCGCGTCCGGCACCTAGTCTAGTCTTCAAGTCTTCTCACCAGTGCGGAGCTAACTGCTGCCACTTGGACGTGGGAGGGAGCCCCCGAGGCCCGAGGGCGGCACTCCTGAGACTCCGGGGCATGTACAGCCCCACTCGTTATTACGTGAGACTGTCACGGGCGGCGATCTTCACTGGCACCGGGCCTTCTTCACAGGCACTGGGCCTTTCTTCATGGGTAGAACTTCCGGAGGTGCTGGATGTTCCAGGCGTTCTGGATGGGTACCCCGTCCTGTGTCTCCAGGCGCGCGGCGCCAGGCCTGGAGACATGGATGACCTTGAACGGGCCCTCCCACATGGGTGAGAGCTTATGCAGCCCTTCCCTGGAGAGGACCCGCCTCAGGATGAGGTCACCCGCCTCGAGCGTCCTGGAGTGGATGTTGCGGCAGTGGTAACGCCGCAGCGCTTGCTGGTACCTTGTTGCTCGTAGTGCGGCTTCGCAGCGGCGTTCCTCCCCTAGCACAAGGTCCGTCCCCCGCGTGATGTCCTATTGCGTTTCACCAAACGCCACGACCCGTGCGGAGCGATGCCTGACCTCGTGAGGGAGGACCGCTTCTGCTCCGTAGATGAGGAAGAATATGGTCTCGCCCGTTGGCTTGGTGACGGTGGTGCGGATGGATCACAACACGGACTGGAGCTCGTCGTACCAGCCCTTTCTGTAGGCCTCGAGCTTCTTCTTGAAAGTCCTGGTCTTGAGGACCCTCAGGACCTCTGCGTTGGCGCGTTCGGTCTGACCATTGCTCCTGGGGTGTGCCACCTAAGCGTAGCAGATCTGCGTTCCAAGGATAGCACAGTATGTTCTGAAGAGATTACTAGTGAACTGCGAGCCATTATCAGTGATGATACAGTTGGGCACCCCGAAACAGCTCACGAGACCCCTGATGAACTTGACTGTGGAGCCAGCTGGGATGGTGCGCACGGCTTCCACCTCCGCCCACTTGGTGAACTTGTCGATGGCGACGTAGAGGTAGCGGTAGCCCCCTGGCGCTCAAGGGAATGGGCCCAAGATATCCAGCCCCCAGACCGCCAACGGCCATCTGAGTGGGATGGTCTGGAGGCCCTGAGCCGGCTGATGGATCTGCTTGGCATGGAACTGGCAGGCTTCACAGGACTTCACCAGCTCGGCTGCATTGTTGAGCGTCGTGGGCCAGTAGAATCTGCTGCGGAACGTCTTGCTGACGAGAGTTCGCGATGACGAGTGGTGCCCGTAGTCCCACCGTGTATGTCGGATAGCAACTCCTTCCCCTGGTCTCTCGAGATGCAACGCAATGAAAGGTCATTTGGTCGCTTCCTGTATAACTCACCGTCCCGGATGCAGTATGCCGTGGCTTGTTGGGCCACGCGCTCCGCGTCGTCCTCCTTCTCCGGCAGGGTCCCTTGCATCAGGTATTCCTTGAATTCCTTGGTCCAGCATCCCTCCTGGGGCTCGAGCGCCAAAAGTAGTGTAAGTGCATCTAGTGCCACCCCTAGTTGGTTTTGGAGTATTGACGACAAATGTGGTTGAGGGACTAATGCGTTTGTGAGAATTGCAGGATAACGCAGGTAGTGTCCGTCATTGATTCGGTTTACCTACCGGAGACGACCCCTAAAAATGTATGAAGACATTGAAGACAATGGTGGTATGTGAAGATATTCACATTGAAGACTATGACATGAGAAGACATTGAGTGAAGACTATGGAGCTTGGAGATCGTGTTGTTTCGCTGTTTCCTTTTCTTCTTTGTTGAGTCGTAGGAACCACCGTCATTGTTAAGTGGGGTCCAAGTGATCATAGTCGAATGGTCAAGTGATGCTCAACCCAAATCCTATGTCTTCGACGAAGACAATGAGAGCAAAACTTATCCAGAGCTGGATGAGTCAGCTTTGCTTGTAGCCCAAGTAAAGTTGCCGTGAGTGTTTGAAATCGACCGTTGGAACACGTGTCGGTTCCTTAGTGACCCAGGTCATTTCGGACATAACAGGTCGGTTGCCTAGTGGCTATAAATAGCCCACCCCTACACCATAAATTGGTGGCTACTCAGAGTTAGTGCACGGCTTTTGTCGCTTGAGAGCAACCCACCTCGAAGCCTTTGAGAGAGAAATCTGGCGAGGACAAAGCCCAAAACACTCGTGAGCCAAAGCGTGTTAGGCATCATGAAGTTTTCCTGTCTGTGTGACCTGAAGACTTATTACACTTGAGGACTGTGAATCCTCCGGCCGGTTAGGCGTCGCGTTCGAGCATCCAAGAGTCATTATGGATTGCCGTGAACGTCATCTGTGAAGGTTCGAAGTCTACCTTGAAGACTTACAGAGTGATTGGGCGAGGACTGTGTCCTTAGCTCAAGGGGAATAAGGTGAAGACGCGGTCTTCTCGAGTTGAATCTCAGCCTCCATAACCAGATGTACAGCTTGTCACAAAGAACTAGAACTGGTCCAACAAATCTGTGTCTTCAACTAGTGACTGGTTCTATCCCTTCCCTCCTTTACCCTAAGTTTGTCTTTGTGAAGTCATTGCTTATATGTCTTATCTGTTTAACTTCACTGCTTGACTTCTATTGTTGTTTGGCTTCATGCTATCTTCCATCCTGATCCTTACTACATAGCTACTATTAGTCTTGTCCGTTCACATTATTGCATACTTGACTATGGGTTGCTTGTTGTAGTTATCTTCCGCTGCATATCAACTATGTCATTTCTGTTGTTTGTCTTCGAAACATCCGTGTTTTGAAGACTTTCATAAAAATCGCCTATTCACCCCCCCTCTAGTCAATAACTAGCACTTTCAATTGGTATCAGAGCAAGGTACTCCCTTGTTCTGTGTGATTCGGTTTAACCACCTGGAGTTTTAGCTATGTCGACTGTAGGGATAATCAAGATCTCCGCTGCTTGCCCCGTGTTCGATGGAACTGACTATCCCTACTGGAAGAATAAGATGCGCATGCATCTTGAAGCCATTGATGTCGACCTCTGGTATGTCGTCAAGAACGGCGTTCCTAAATCTGGTGAAGGTGTCACCCCGCCGATGTCAAGAAGTTCATTCAATCGACTCCACCGCAAAGAACATCATCGTGGTCATCGACCAAAGGACAAGATGGCCGTGTGAGTGCTCTGGAAACGTCGAAGCTAGTCTGGGACTGGCTATCCAAGGTCAACGAAGGCGTCTCAACCCATAGAGATCAAAGAATCAGTATTCTTCGCAACCTCTTCAACCACTTCAAGAGACATGACAATGAAAATGTCCAGCTCACGTTTGATCGCCTCACTGACATCACAAATGAGCTTCATGCTCTCGGCGCCACTGAGGACACCAAGCATGAAATCGTCAAGACACTACTAAGATCACTTGACAGCTCTTTTGACACCCTTGCCCTCATGATACAAGAACGTCCTGACTTCAAGACACTCGATCCGTCTGATATACTTGAGAGGCTCAATACACATGAGTTCCAGCTATCGAGAAAAGAGATATCTATGGTCCAAACTATGGCGAACTCGCTTTGAAGGCAAAAGTTGTTTCCTCATCGAAGAAGAATCATTGCGGTTACGATGATCCTGAAGACATTGGAAAGGAACTTGCTATGCTTGTGAAGAAGTTCCAGAAGTTCACTAGGAAGAAAGGCTTCAGAAAGTCTTCACGATCCAGCTCAAGAAATGATGAAGCTTCCACTCAAGACTACAAGAAGAGAACCTGTCACAAGTGCAAGAAAACTGGACACTATATCTCTGAGTGTCCACAGTGGGACAATGAGAAGAAGAAGAAGAAGAAGAGCAAGGAATATGATTGTGATGACAAGAAAAAGAAGAAATCCTCAAAGTCTTCTTCCAAGTCTTCATCAAAGTCTTCATCGCATAAGAAGAGCTCATCTGGCAAGGCTCTGTCACATCCTAGCTAGTCCATGCATTAGTGTGTGCATCATGTTTAACTTTCATTTGAAATTTGAAATGGGGAAGACAGAACCCCCAGAACCCCTTTTGAATCCAACTAGGGTTTACTAAAATTATTTTCAATGAACCTGAAATGCCCTTCCAAAATGCTATCACCTTTGCCTTGGTTCAGAGCCTCTGTCAAAAGTGGTGCACAATTTTCTAGGTCATCCTAAGGTTGTTGAATTAAATCATAAGCGTTTGAGTTTGGGCATTTTAAATTATATATATTATTTCAAATGTCCAAATATTCCCAAACTAAAATGTTTCATGTTGGAAATATTCCAACTATGGACCTGGTCCAGTTTGGTGAATTTTGGAACTGTTTAAGTATATTTAAAACTCCACAAAGTTACAGAAAAATAGAAAAAGAAAAACAGAATGAAACCTTACCTGGCGCCTCCCAACCGGCCCACCTGCCGGCCCAGCCCAGCTGCCCGCCGCCCAACAGCTGCTTGGCTCGGCCAGGCAGGCAGGCAGGTGCTCGACGGCGAGCACCGCATGGGTGCCACGCACCTGGCCGCCGCCTCGCCGCTTCCCTCACCGAGCCGCGACGCGGATCACTCCCTCTCTCTCCCCTCGAACCCCCAGACACCTCTCTTCCTCCCTAGCTCCTCCCCCTCGCGCTCCCACGCCATGGCCGACGCCACCGCAGCCACGCCGTCGCCGTAGTCGCGCTCCCCGTCGTCCGTGCTCCGTCTCGCCGTGTCTAGGAGCTCCGCCGCCCTCCTCTTCGTCGAGCTAGCCGAGCCCCGAGTGCTCGAGTAGCCCGAGGCCACTGCACCGACCTCGCCCGACTCCGCCGTCGCCGGAGATCCCCTTCAACGCCGCCGTCGCCGGAGATCCCCTTCAACGCCGCCGTCGCATCAGTCCGTCCCCGACCGCGCCGTGTGCTTCCCCGAGTTGCCCGTGAGCTTAGCTATCTCCCCCTCCTTTCCTCTCTCGCTCCCGAGCTGTGTAGTGACTGCACGTAGCTCAACCGCACCCGCCGCCATGGAGCTCGTCGCCGACGTGCTCCCGACCATCCACCGGCCACCTCTCGGTGTCTAACGCACTCACCGCACCGTTTAGCATCTAACCAAACACTCCACGCACCTCAACGCGCACCATAGCTCGAGTTCGCCTTCGCCCGAACTCTGGCGGCCGCCTAGGTCGTCGCAGGCGCCGATTCCGGCCGCCCCGAGCTCAACTAACTCCACCAAGAGCTGCGGCTTGTTCCCAGCTCCACCTAGATGCCTTCCACGGCCCATTTGGTTGCCGAAATGGCCAAAACCACTTCCGCCACCGCGTCGGGCTCGCCGGCGGCTAAACGCCGGTGTAGCCGACTTTGACTTTGACCACGGGTGGGCCTTGGTTGACTCTGTTGAGTCAATGACAGGTGGGGCCCAACCCTGTTAACTAATTAGGATTAGTTTTAATTAATTTTAGTTAAACTAATTATGCTGACATGCGGGACCCATCAGTCAGGTTTGACCTGGACGTCCCCGTTGACCCCCGACGTCATCTCGACGCATTCTTCGCGCGATAAATGAATTCTTGGAATTATTCTATTACGGAAATTCGAATATAGTTCAAACTTCAAAATTTATAGAAATTAATCAGTAACTCGAAATGCAAAGTTTTATATATGAAAATGATCAGAAAAATCCATTCTATCCATTGGTACAGGTTTCATGCATGATTAAACAAGTTAACCTTGCTGTTTAAGCAGATTAAGATAATGCACCTTTATGGCTATTTTAAATGAGCTAGCATTTGAATCTTTGATTCAAATGAGTTCATCCCTTTTTGTTTCAGCTTGCATTAGGCCAACACACATCCATATTGCCATGTCATAGCATGCATCATATTGTTGCATATTGCCATGTGAGTTTATTTTCGGTATGTCTTTCGTGATAGGTTACGCCTCAGGATAATCCCGAATATCGATGCGAAGGCGTATCCTACCACCACTCCATCGTGCAAGCAACCCATTGATCATTCCGATACAAACCCATGTTCTCGCTTCTGCTCTTGTTTACTTCATTAAGACAACGCGATTCAAACTGTTGTGTGCTGCGGTAGTTGAACCCACTTCCTTTGCATGACTGTCATTGCCACGATAACTAGATGAAACCCACTAGTATGTGTAGGAGTTGATTGAGCCATGTTTGCGATTCCTACCATGCTATGCTTGCTATGCTTAGAGTTGTGTCAGGTCGGCTCATCGGGATGATGAACTGAGTGGAAGGTTGTGTCGGGTTCGAGAGTGAAAGTGTTGAACACGTTTTGGTAAAGGTATCGATGAGAGGCCATGTAGGAGTACATGGTGGGTTGTTTCATTGAAGCCGTCCCTAAGGCTGAGATCGTGTGTGTGATTTAAGACTTAGCTACTACCACGCATTGGGATCCTTAATTGACCCTCTCGACTTATTAACCACTCTTGTCCTCGGTCCGGGAGTTGCAAGTAGTTTCGGTGTTTGTAGCATCTTTGGGGCCGCCGCATAGCGCTGACCTTAGGGGTGGGTTGTGTTGCGGTAGGCACGTGGCCCGGTGTACCGATTTGCCCGTTTGGTGTCTCGAGAACCCTGCACACATCGTTCGGGGCTGTATGGGAAACCTCGGCCGGACTCCCTGCGGATGGAACCCGAATAGGCGATAAACCTGGACTCGGGACTCGTGTGTTTAGTCAGGTCATGGCCGACACCCACGTTGGGCTTCTGCTTGAAGGTTGCGAGTACATGTCGTGTAAGCGGCGGTAAGTGGTGAGCGTGTGAAGAAGTACACCCTGCAGGGTATAAACTATTCGAATAGCGCGTCATGATAAGGACTACTTGTCACCTATGCAGTTCATAGACAAGTAAATGGATACTACTAAAAGCCTCAAGATAAGTGTGAGTACAGCGGATGGCCCTCTCGTGGGTGACGAGAGGGATCCTGATGGAGTATTGTGATGGTGATTAGTGGACTCGTGTGCGACAAATGCTTTTCAAGTGGTGTCACGTGGGATAAGCAGCCAAGAGTCAAAGCTGGCTTGCTGCAAATAACTCCACCACCTTCTTGAGAATGTGCATGTATGATAGGATTACGTGGTAAGACTTGCTAAGTACCTCCGTACTCATGTTTGCTTAATTAATGTTTTTAGACGACAACACTGCCCCCTCCGATGGGTTTTATGCAGACCTTGACATCGACAGTGAACTAGCCACCCGGTGGTGATCCAAGGCTTGTGAAGGGCCCTTTGTAGATAGAAGGGCTTGACATGCTTTCTTTCTTTCTAGAGTACGTACTCGAGACTAGTTTGCTTCCGCATGTGCTTGTATGTTTGTATGACTTGAGTGTTGGGTCATGTGACCCCTACCTGTATGGATATGTTATGTATGGCTCCTCGGAGCCTCTTAAATAAAGTACTTGAGTTGTAGAGTTTTGTTGTGATGCCTTGTTGTATGTACTCATATCAGGCATATTGCGTGTATGATTGAAATGCTTGGTATGAGTGGGATCCGACAAGCTAGTTGTTTATCCTTGGCATCCTCTCATATGGGGAAATGTAGTCTTGTGCTTATGAGCGATAGTAGTCCGCTACAGCCCGGTTCACCGGAGTCCTGCTAGCCCAGCACTACTGCTTGGACACTTGACTGGCCGACATGTGTTTCACTTCGTTCCTATGTCCGTCCCTTCGGGAAATGTCACGCGGTGATATTCGAGTCCTGCCTAGCCTGCTACAGCCGGGATACGGAGTCCTGTTAGCCAGTGCTACAGCCAATTCATACGTTGATGACCGACATGCTCGATGTGATTCATGTATGCCTGTCCCCATGGGTTAGCGCCGCTTTGGGTTCACGACTAGCCATGTCGGCCCGGGTTCTTTTGTCATGTGGATGCTAGCGACACTATCATATACGTGAGCCAAAAGGCGCAAACGGTCCCGGGCCATGGTAAGGCGACACCCGTGGGAATACCGTTCGTGAGGCCGCAAAGTGATATGAGGTGTTACCGGCTAGGTCGATGTGACTTGGAATCGGGGTCCTGACAGGCTCGTGCTTTTGTTGGCAAGGAAATGGATTCAGAGGAGGAGTCTGCTTCTGAGGAAGTGGAGGCGAAATCTGAAGAGGAGTCCGACCCGGGCGTTGCAAGTCTGGCTTTAGCCACAGCCTATGTTGCCAAGTCCATCTTCAACACTGAAGACAATGACTTCTACACCAACGCTGAAGCTGATGACAAGGACGACCCTGCTCCCACCTACTGCTTCATGGCACGCGGTGCCAAGGTAAAATCATGTGATGCCTACTTTCAAACATCAAGTGAAGATGACTCTGATTGTGAATCCAAACCCAGCTACAAAACACTTGTTAAAATTGCAACTGAACAACAAAGAGCTATGGAACATACTCAAAAACTGTTAGACAAAAGCGATGACCTGTTGGACGCGGAAATGACACGTTCACAGTCCTTAGTTGAAGACATTAAAAATCTTCATGCTAAGTACCAAGAACTTGAAAGTCGTCATGAAAGGCTCTCCTATGATTATCTTCAAAGGAAGCAAGAGCTTGAGAAATTGAGAGCGGCTCATGAAGATCTTCAAAAAGAGAATGAGTCACTTCGCGCTCAACAGATCAGTTCCGCTCAGGATGGATTTGAACCACCATGTCTAAAATGTCTTGAGCGTGATATCACTACCTCTGTTGCTGAATGTTCAACTGCTGCTACTGTTGCATTGTCTTCAACTACCAATGTGGTTACTAACCCCTCTGCGGAGGATACCACTGCCATTGCTGATGAAAATGCTAGGTTGAAGACATTGCTTGAAACAGGGATGTATAAAAGTCTGAAAGGGCATCAGACACTTTGCGATGTCCTCAAAAAGCAGATTCTGAATCGAAACCCAAGGAAAGAGGGTGTTGGGTTCGAGAAGAAAATGAATGTTGATGGTTCCTACTGGAAGCCTGAGCAGTATCCCAAAACCACATGGGTTGCTGCAAAGGGACCTTGATGGATCCATCCACCTTATCTGGCTTTACTGTGCTAACCCTATTATCATTGATGAATCCTTTGATGCAAACTATAAGTTGTTCAAGAATCAGAATGGTGAAGTGTTTGCGGGTATATTGGTACTAACTACAGGAATGGACCGCCTATGAAGAAGATCTGGGTTCCCAAAAGTTGTCTTGAGAATCTTCCGATGAATGTCATCATGACACCACAGGAAGAAGACAAACCCAGACCAAAGGCGTCATATGGTCCAAAGGCTTCATCTGACGGAGGACTCACTTGAGTCACCCTAACGCCAATGTTTTGCAGGAAGCAGTACTCAAATTTATGAATATGAGTGTGTGTCCTCAAACCGCTATGTTCACGAGAACTAAGAACTTTTCTCGCTTATTCATATGAGTATCACTCATCTCCTTCAAGGCTATTTGCTAGGGCTCCAAAGCCGAAATTCTCAGATGTTGCACTTAGACTCATTGCTTCTAAGCCACCCCTGAAGATGTGGGTGGTTAAGAAGAATTAACTCTCTTTGCGGGAAAGGGTCTCGGCCGAAAATCAAAGGCGTCTGATGCTATTGCTGGGGACCTAAAACATCTTGTAGGGCACAAGATCAAATGCCCAAATGGTCTCACTATGTATTTTGTTCCTGAATCGTTTGCCATTCATCCCATCAGTCCTAATCTTGAATTAAGCTTCAATAATCCACTTGCCCTTCAAATGTTTATGCTTCACAATGCTCTTGGTGAAGCCTATCCCCCTAACTGTACTGTAGGGTATGACACCTCATGCTTCAGAATGGATTATGGACAGTGGATGCACTAATCATATGACTGGTGATCGAAGTCTTCTCATGGACTCAACCTTACGTCCATCAGACAAGAGTCACAACACATTTGCTGACACTGGTAAAAGCAAGTCTTTGAAGGGTATAGGAAAGATGATCTATACATGGTAGATTTCTCAACAGGTCCACAGCTTGCCGTATGTCTTCTTGCAAAAGCCTCAGAATGCTGGCTCTGGCATCGGAGGCTGGGGCATGCTGGAATGAGGAACTTACACACACTCGCCAAGAAGAAGCATGTCATAGGCATCGAAGGTGTCAAGTTCAAGAAGGATCATTTATGTGGTGCCTGCGAAGCTGGAAAGATGACTAGGGCAAAGCACCCCTCGAAGACAATCATGACGACATCTCAACCCTTCGAGCTGCTTCACATGGATTTGTTTGGCCCTACTCATTACTCTACCCTCACAACAACTGCTTATCTCTATGGGCCGTCATTGTTGATGACTACTCAAGATACACATGGGTGCACATAATTCTCTACAAGGCTGAAGTGCAAGATGTCTTGAGACGATTAGCCAATCGAGCAATGAACAATTATGGCGTCAAGATCAAGCATATCGAAGTGATATGACCTGAATTCAAGAACACGGACTTGATCTTTATCTCGATACCATGGGAATCAGTCATGAGTTCTCTGCTCCATACACACCCCAACAAAATGGCATCGTGGGCGCAAGAACAGAACCCTCATTGAGATGGCTCGAACAATGCTCGGCAGTACAAGACACCAAGAAAGTTACGGCCTAAAGCCATTGATACAGACTTGTCACGTCATCAACCGTGTTTATATCCATAAGCTTCGAACAAAACATCCTATGAGCTCCTTCTTGGCAAGAAGCCAAATGTCGATTACTTGAGTATTTGGGGCTAAGTCTTGGATCAAGTATCCTCATCACAAGTCAAAATTTGAACCCAAAGCTCACGAAGGCTTCATGCTTGGTTCTGGAAAGGACTCACACTCTTACAGAGTCTTCAATCTCTATCTCTACAAAATCGTCGAAGCTGTAGATGTGCGATTTGATGAAACCAATAGTTCACAAAGAGAGTTCCTGCCAAGCACACTAGACGAAGCTCCACCCGGCGAATCTATCAAGCTAATGGGAGCTGGTGAAATCATGCCTTCAAGCACAGCACTGAAGAGGAACTTATCATTCTGCACCTAACCAACTGAAGACAATGCTCACTGAAGACAATCCTTCCAATAGCGACAACGATCAAGCATGAGCAAAGTCTTCGTCCAGTTCATCCTCGAGTTGCAAATGAAGTACAGATTGAGAAGATAATTAATAGCATCAACGCACCTGGTCTGCTTACTCGCTCAAGAGCAACACAGCTAGCAAATTTCTGTGGGCACTTTTCCTTTGTATCAATATCAGAACCCAAGAAAGTTCTTTGAAGCTTTTATGGAACCAGAATGGATTCAAGCTATGCAAGAAGAACTTCAACAGTTCAAGCTGAATAATGTTTGGGAACTTGTCAAGCATCCTGACCCTCGTAAGCATAACATTATTGGCACCAAATGGATATATCGAAACAAGCAAGATGAGCATGGTCAAGTCGTCAGAAACAAAGCAAGGCTTGTGGCTCAAGGATATACTCAAGTTGAAGGAATTGACTTCGATGAAACATTTGCTCCTGTAGCTAGGCTTGAAGCTATTCGCATACTACTAGCCTATGCTAACCACCACAGCATCTTGCTCTATCAAATGGATGTGAAGAGTGCATTTCTCAACGGCAAGATTGAAGAAGAAGTATATGTCGCTCAACCACCTGGCTTTGAAGATCCAAAACACCCTGATATGGTGTACAAGCTAAATAAAGCACTGTATGGCCTCAAACAAGCTCCTCGCACCTGGTATGATACAATCAAAGACTTCCTGAAGAGCAAAGGCTTCAAACCTAGATCCCTTGATCCCACACTCTTCACGAAGACATATGATGGTGAACTGTTTGTATGCCAAATATATGTGGATGACATTATCTTCGGCTGCACCAACCAGAAGTATAGTGATGAGTTTGGATACATGATGCAAGAGCAATATCAGATGTCCATGATGGGAGAGCTCAAGTTCTTCCTTGGTCTTCAAATTTGTCAGCAAAGAAATGGCATCTTTATATCTCAAGAAAAATACCTCCAAGATAGTCTGAAGAAGTTTGGAATGCAAGAATGCAAAGGATACACGACGCCAATGCCAGCCAAACACCACTTGGGTCCCGACGACAATGGTAAAGAGTTCGATCAAAAGGTATACCGCTCCATGATTGGTTCCTTACTTTACCTATGTGCATCTAGGCCATATATTATGCTTAGTGTTTGCATGTGTGCTCGATTCCAAGCGGCACCAAAGGAATCGCATCACTTAGCTGTGAAGCGAATTCTTCGATATTTGGCTCACACCCCAACACTCGGATTATGGTATCCAAAGGGCTCAAAATTTGATTTAGTTGGATTTTCGGATGTTGATTATGCTGGTGACAAAGTGGATCGCAAGTCTACATCAGACACATGTGACTTTCTGGGACGATCACTCGTCTGTTGGTCTTCAAAGAAGCAGAACTGTGTGTCACTCTCAACTGCAGAATCTGAATACATTGCTGCTGGATCTTGCTGTTCTCAGCTTCAATGGATGAAGCAAACTCTCAAGGACTATGGCATCAATCTGACACAAGTACCTCTTTCCTGCGACAACGAAAGCGCCATCAAGATTGCCAACAATCCAGTCCAGCACTCGAAGACAAAGCACATTGAAATTCGTCATCATTTTCTCAGGGATCATGTCATGAAGAAAGATATTGACATCATTCACGTCAACACTGAAGAGCAACTGGCAGATATCTTCACAAAGCCCTTGTATGAGAAAAGGTTTTGCAAGTTACGGTGTGAGCTAAATATCTTGGAATCCTCAAATGTCCTGTGATCAAGCACACATCCTAACACTTATGCATGTTGATGACTTAGATGTCCAACACACGAGGTAACGTATATCTTCAATCAGTGAAGACTTACATTCTAAGTGTGAATACATTAACGTGGAATTTGACTTCGGAGCGCCACGATAATTGTGCGTCGTGTCTGGGTCTAATACTTCCTATACGGTGGGTAACGCCACCACCAAATTTCTTTGTTTGAAGTGTTTCACTCATGGTGTTATTTCTTGAAGCTATTCGCATTTGATTTGACTTCAACTTCAACCTATTTTCATGATTTTCTTCACTATGATGATTTGGTTGCCGTCTGATATATATTTCTATCCTCTACAACATTCACTTATAGCTATGTCTTCAAGTTGAATCTTTTGAGCTAAGTGAATGTGATCGGACCCCAATCTCTCTATGCTTTCTATCTCAAACTCTATCTGTTCAAATCATATGCATTCTATTGAAACTGTTGAATGTCTTCTCTGCGTCCTTGTCAGCAGAAGACACAGAGACAAACTATAAGTCTGTTTTAAATGATTCATCATTACTGTTGAACTCCGGAGAAGCCGGAACGACCCTCCGACAACCGGGCGAGCGTGGGAACGTGGGATAACTCATAGTATGTTGCATACGTGCCACGTGCCCCTCAGATGTGAACCGCTAGGGGCACCTGCGTAATTGCGCTACGCCGCACACCTCGTTATAAATACCTGTCCCCTGCGGTAAAGAAAATCTTCTTCCACCTCTCCACCTCGTCAAAACCCTAGCGCCACCGCTAGCTCTCGACGACGCCGGCGACGGTGCTTAGCTGCCGCGACTTCTCCGACGCCATCCTCACGCCGGCCGCGAACATCTTCATCTCCGCCGCCGCCGTAGGTGTCCTCCGTCGCCAAGTTAGGGCACGGTGGACTGAACTGCTCGGCCTCCTTTCCTTCCGTCTAGCAGTTCTTTGAAGCGGTAAATATATCTCTATTTTTACCATCTTTTTGATCTTCAAGATTCATCCTACTTGCCAAAAATGGTTTCTGCCCATACAAAGTTAGATCTATTCTGTCTGCATCTCGTACTGCTTAGTATATTCACTTAAGCTTCACAACTAGTTAGATTCCTCACTTGTACTTATTCACGGATTCGTACAAATCTGGAACCAACTCTCAGCGTATAAGTGAATGTCTTCGCATCATGAGGTCAATGTCTTCAAACCGATTTATCTTCAAAATCTTACGAGAATGCATATGACCTCTTCCCTTCCTCGCATCTCTAATGTTGTCACGGTACATGTCCGTGGGAGAATCCTTGGTTCTCATAGTGCGCATTCGTTTGCAGAATTCTTACGACATCAAACCAACTCTCCGAAGCCGGTTCTGTCACAACCAAGCGCAAGCCTTTGAAGCCTTTGATTGTGAAGCCATCCAGTTTGAAGCTCATGGCTACTGAGATAAATCAGTCGGGAAGGGCGGCGGACAGCGTCGTGAGGAACCTCAAAAGATCTGCTGATGACCTCGCGAGCTGTACAAGACAGATCTGAAGAGACTTATAATCAGCGCAAGACACGAATCCAATGGATTCGACGCTATTAGGCTGAACAGTGGTTCAAGTACAATTTAAATCACACAAGAATATGCGAGAAGAATGCCATCGAAGCCCTTTGGGTGATATTCATTTGAGGCCTCCTCCCAAGAGCATGGCTGAAGCTATTGCACAAGGTTTCTATCCTTGCATGGTCCGTGGACCTCATCCTGAAAATGCCGACCCGACATCTTTGCTCTGGTGTCGCGATGACAATCTCTTCAAGCGCAACTTCCAGCATGCAAAGGCTTCTACAAAGGAAAACAAGAAGTCATTGGGATTAGACTTCAACCCTGGTCCCTCTGCTCCCGTCTTGACGGCTCACGTGTGGTGAACCCAATGTCATCGGTCCGTTTTCAAACCTTGAAGGCCTCATCACTTATATTTTGGTCCAAGGTGCCAAAGTGGATCACTCGATGACAATGATGACTCGATGAAGCCCTAGCTCCAGCCCTGCTCCTGCTCCAAAGCCATGAAGCTTAAGAAAGTCAAGGCTCCAAAGTCAGCTGCTCCTCCAAAAGCTTCTTGTGTGAAGCCATCGCCCTTGCACCTCCACTGAAGCGATTGCAGTCGAGATCAATCCGCATCTCCAAGAAGGCGGAGAAGAGAAAGAAAAGTGTCAAGAATCTTTGAGCGACATCGACCCTGCTGCCATTCTGCGTGAAGAGCACATTGATCATCAAGTGATGGCGATCTTGCGGATGATGCTCTTGAGCAGCTTATCAAAGCAAAGAAGAAGCAGATATCTTCAACAACTTGCCTCTCTTTGATGTGGCAATCATCCATCACTTCATTGATGAGTGGTTTGACACACCAAACATCAACTTTGAAGATCTGCAACTTCCAATTGGCCTCGGCGTCTCTTTCAGCGGCGCCATTGCTTGAGCTAGCTCTAGCTCAGCGGATTGTTGATTGAAGCACAAAATTGACTATGAGAAGGCTCGGTTCAAGAAGCATATGGCTGCACTCGGTGTGCAAGGCGTCAAAAACTTCAAGGTCATGCTGCACGACCTCAAAGAAAACTTTGTCAAGAAGCGTGAAGAAGCGGAGGCTCTCGTGAGTGCATGAAGGCTCTGGCCGACAAGTGTGCTTGCCTACAATGATTTGAGAAGCGCAAGGCACTTGGCCGTCCTCGCATCGACCGAGGATGGCTGCAAAGAAAAAAGTCTTCACTGACCAAGCCGCACCTTCAAGGCAGGAAGAGCCCGCATAGTCTTCCCAAGCAGCATGGTGGATCGAAGCCAAAGGTGCGGTCAAATGCTTCGAGCGAGAAAAAAGCGAGGGCGCCGAGGCTGAAGCGAGAAAAGGAAAAATCCTGGCGCCTCGATGCTGCTCCCTCCAAGAAGAAGCTAAAGACCAAGAAGAATCGGGCTGCTCCTACAGAGCCCTTGATTGTTGAACCCATTTCTATGGTTCGTCCCGCATCTGCAACCCAAGAACTTCGAATGACTGTTCATGAGCCTTCTTCCACAGAGGCTCCTGAAGCTGAAGATATTCCAGCAGCTGATCCCCCCACTGCTGAAGACATTGGCCACCATGACAGTGTTGAAGATGATGAAGTTCTTCCTCAAATTGAGTACAATGTGGTATCATCGCCTGTTCGTACGAACAACGAACTCATCAGCATTGGTTGTCCTCTGACGCCAATTGCACATGATGCTTCATGGGCTGATCGCCCGCAACAACAAGACTCCCCCAGTACTCCCCAACAACAAGTCACTCCCCAACAGCAACACCAAGAAGAAGAGGAAGACTTTGAGGCCCAGGCAACCCCATCTCCAAAGGCGTCGCCAAGACATTTGTGAGCTTCGCAAAGGTCAAAGGCCTCAAGTGCCTCTTCCGAGCGTTCCAGAAGGAGAAGTGCACCACCAACCTGTTGCATGACAAGTGTTTTCAGAAGCCACTCCAACTGTGAATGTCTCTGAGTCTGAAGCCAAAGCTGTTGAAGACAATCCATTGCATCACCTCTTGACACCCAAGAAGAAGAAGAAGAACGTGTTCCTACACCCCGAGAATTGAAGAAGTGATCCCGATATCAGCGTGCGGTGCCCGACCCTCCAGCTCCTCAAGTGGAGGTTGAAAACAATGAGGCTGCCACCTCCAACACTAATGAAGCCAATGATGTGGTCATGGCTGAAGCCAATGTGAACTGTCCCAACTGCTCCACGAAGCCAATGAAGAAACTGTTCACGAAGCCAATGAGGCAAGCTGCTCCCGAAGCATCTGGCTGAGCAGCACAAGCCTCGATTGCTTGCCTTTGCTCGATTCCGCCACCAAGGCCCTACACAATCGAGCAAGCATACAACTATGGCGAGCTAGTCACAGTAAGATGGCCCGTTCTGGTCCCTCCGCCTCATGCCTCTGGTCCTCAATTCGACTATCATATTGCGCATAGGCCTCCGGTCCGAAGCGAAGCCAAGACTGCCAAGGTTTCGAGCCTTGCCACCTCAAGCTGGTTCTTTCAATGCGAATGGCTTCAAAGCCTTCAATACTTTCTTTGACAGTGCAACGAACCCCTACAAAAGGCCAAGGATCTCATCTGACCGGTTCTGGAGCTATCATCAAAGAAGCTATTACTCTGTGTTTTGTATGACCAAGGCGCATTTTCCCTCATATGCGCCTCGACACTTGAAGCCATTGCGGACTGCCGTGCTTAGAAGAAGCACTTGATTGCTTTCATGATGAAGGTCCACTGGCCGTACGAGACAAAGAACCTTTGGAATGAAGAATTAGTGCTTCAATTCCATGCCACACTCCACATCCGCGGCTACAACAGAGATACGAAGACATGGGTTCTCGAGTGGATGACTGGAAATATCCATCATGAAGCCAAAGCTCTTGACATCATTGAGCTCACAGGCCTACCCACTCCCGGAGAGCTGTTTGAACCTGGATGTCAACTCCACCGCGATGCCTTGGAAAGCATATTTCATAAGCCAGAACCCGACATGAGTCAGATGCTGAGCATGATGAAGCCACTGCCACATGACGTTGTGTACCCTCAACACTTCTTTGTCGATGACCTTGAGTATCTGCCTCGTACCATATATCACATCATATGGCGAACACTATGGCCCATAAAAGGGCATTCATCGTCTGCAAAGCTTGAAGGAGCAATGAAGACATTGGTCTTCTACATCCTCAATGGCATCAGCTTCAACACGCAAGATTTCTTCATCCGACAATTGGCTGCCTCTGGATCTGATCTGTTTGGTCTGAAGTTCTATGCTCCATGGGTCATGCGCCTCATCAAGATGCACTCTGCTATCAACTATCAACCCTCGCTGCAATCATCGATCTTTCTACGAGAGGTTGATATGTATGTTGAAGCCATATACCCCGAGCCTGCCAAAACGCCACTAAGTCTTCAGAACGCAGATCACCACAGCTTCTCTCAACCTATGGAAGGTGTCCAAGCGGTATCTCGTGTCTATCCACGGATGGGAACACCGTCTTCCTCATCGTACAATTTGAAGCCCTTGAGAGCACAATTGGCCAAAGGCCTCGGAAGCGTTCTCGAGTCCTCAACGATCGAGAACTTCTTGTGGCGCTGCATCAAAAGCAAGATAAGCATCACTCCTGGCTAAAGCGTCAAATGCAAAGCCTCTTGGTGGACGTCAATCGCATTCGTAACCTTGCCACCAAGAATGCTTTTGTCACTCACGAGACTTGTTGGCGATCATGGAAGAGTTTGACCCTGCTCGGTCTTTGAAGCTGATCTTCAAGGCGATGGCTTCTTGAGCGTTTCAAGTTTGACTCCACTCCTCCACGGAATGCAGTCCTCTGCGAACTCCATCTCTTGAAGACTCGACTATTCTTCCACAGCGGCAGCGGTCAATGCAGAGTGATCGATGATGAAGCCGATGCTACTTCACCGCCCCTACTACGCGCGAATCGACTTTGTGCCCAACTCAAATGCGCACCGCCAACCAACAACGACAACCCTGCTGCATCATCTTCTTGAGAAGAGGGCGAGTAGATGCTCTATGTCTTTAAACCTTTTGGTCCTTCTTGACAAAGGGGAGAAGCATATGAGTTTGATAGTCTTCAAGCGGGTTCATAAGGCGGTTGCACTATATTTTGCCTAGTGTTTACAACTCTCGTTTTTGAAACATTTGGTTCTTATGAGTTGTAACACTTAAACTTCGATAATTAAATGCGCTACTTATTTGCTTTACCTTAGTGCGATGATAAATTCTGCATGTGCGGCGATAACTTCCGCACTTAGATCATTCTGCAGACGTCCATTTTCATTATGCATGTCATTCTCTTAGCTATATCATTTCATGCATGATGAATTATCTTCATAAGTTGAAAAGGATCTCCACAAGTACAACCTGCCATGTGCATTTGCATTCCAAAAGCAAACCACTTATATGCACATCTTGGGGAGCCTTTGCCACTTATGAAGACAATTCTATCCTTTACAATTTCACATATTTTATCCCGTTGAAAACTTCAACCAGTTTGTCATCAATCACCAAAAGGGGAGATTGTAAGTGCATCTAGTGCCACCCCTAGTTGGTTTTGTAGTATTGACGACAAATGTGGTTGAGGACTAATCGTTTGTGAGAATTGCAGGATACGCTTGAGTAGTGTCCGTCATTGATTCGGTTTACCTACGGAGGCGACCCTAAAATGTATGAAGACATTGAAGACAATGATGGTATGTGAAGATATTCACATTGAAGACTATGACATGAGAAGACATTGAGTGAAGACTATGGAGCGCGAAGACTGTGTTGTTTCGCTATTTCCTTTTCTTCTTTGTTGAGTCGTAGGAACCACCATACTGTTAAGTGGGGTCCAAGTGATCATAGTCGAGAATGGTCAAGTGATGCTCAACCCAAATCCTATGTCTTGACGAAGACAATGAGAGCAAAACTTATCCAGAGCTGGATGAGTCAGCTTTGCTTGTAGCCCAAGTAAAGTTGCCGTGAGTGTTTGAAATCGACCGTTGGAACACGTGTCGGTTCCTTAGTGACCGAGGTCATTTCGAACATAACAGGTCGGTTGCCTAGTGGCTATAAATAGCCCACCCCTACACCATAAATTGGTGGCTGCTCGGAGTTAGTGCACGGCTTTTGTCGTTTGAGAGCAACCCACCTCGAAGCCTTTGAGAGAGAAATCCTTGCGAGGACAAAGCCCAAAACACCCGAGCCAAGAGTGTTAGGCATCCTTGAAGTTTTCTGTCTGTGTGACTTGAAGACTTATTACACTTGAGGGGTGTGAATCCTCCGGCCGGTTAGGCGTCGCGTTCTGAGCATCCAAGAGTCATTATGGATTGCGGTGAATGTAAATGCGTGAAGGTTGGAAGTCTACCTTGAAGACTTACAGAGTGATTAGGCGAGGCTGTGTGTCCTTATCTCAAGGGAATAAGGTGAAAACGCGGTCTTGAGTTGAATCTCAGCCTCCCTAACCCAGATGTACAGTTGTCCTGACAAGCTGGAACTGGTCCAACAAATCTGTGTCTTCAACTAGTATTTGGTTCTATCCCTTCCTCCTTTACCCTAAGTTTGTCTTCGTGAGTCATTGCTTATATGTCTTATCTGTTTGACTTCACTTCTTGACTTCTATTGTTGTTTGGCTTCATACTATCTTCCATCCTGATCCTTACTACATAGCTACTATTAGTCTTGTCCGTTCACATTATTGCATACTTGACTATGGCTTGCTTGTTGTAGTTATCTTCCGCTGCATATCAACTAGGTCATTTCTATTGTTTGTCTTCGAAACATCCGTGTTTTGAAGACTTTCATAAAAATCGCCTATTCACCCCCCTCTAGTCGATAACTAGCACTTTCAAGTAGGCGCGCTCCCGAAGTCGGGCCATAGGTTGGGGCTCCTGTGGCAGGCAGCTGCGGGAGCTCCTCCCGAGGCTGAGTTATCCTTGAAAGTGGTGGCGTTGCTAACAGCTTGAAGAGCCACTCTTCGAAGATGCCGGGCTCTTGGGACTGCCGCTTGGATGACCTCTTGGCGATGTCGTCATCTTCCTTGTTGTTGCCACGGGGCACGTGCTGCAACTCTAGGCCCAGGAATTGCTTCTCTATCTTGCGCACTTCCACGAGGTATGCCTCCATGTGCCCGTCCTTCGGCTCGTATAACTTGTTGGAGAAATTGACAAGAAGCTGCGAGTCGCCCTTGTTGGTGAGGCGCTTCACCCCCAGGGCTGCCGTAGCTTTCAGGCCAGGTATGAGGCCTTAGTATTCTGCAATGTTGTTGGAGACCTTCTCGCCCTGCTGAAAGCAGAGCTATACAACGTAGTAGAGCTTGTCTTGAGTGGGCGAGACGAGTACTGCTCCATCCCCCGCGCCCTGCTGCGCGAAGGCACCATCGAAATACATGACCCAGCCGTCAGGCGCCTCACTTCCCGGCGAGGTGGACTGGTCCTCGCCTACTTCCAGCGTCGGGGCATCCGTCCATTCTGCCACGAAATCGGCGAGTGCGGCTCCCTTGAAGACCTTGGTAGTGCTGTAGTCCAACTGGAATGCCTGCAGCTCGATGTTCCACTCGACGACCCTTCCAGCAGAGTTGGGGCTCTTGAGCACTCTCTCCAGCAGGTAGGCCGGGACGACCTTGATGGGGAGGCCCTGGAAGTAGTGCCGCAACTTTCGTGAGGCCACCAAGAGCGTGAGCAAGAGCTTTTGGGGCATGGGGTATCGTGCCCTTGCGTCCCGCAGCACCATGTTGACGAAATACACCAGGTGCTCGACGAGGACTGGCGTGTTGGTGAGGCTCGTGTCTTGCGGAAGCTGGGGTGTCTCCTGAGGTGATGGAACCTCCTACGCTCGATCGCTTGTCGGGACCTTGGAGACGTCGTCCTGTCGAGCTTGGTCTTCTACCGATGCCGCTACGGCTCTTGCGGTGTCTTCCTGAACTTGCGTCAGTCCGGCTAGTGGCGCGGCTTGTCGTACCGCACCTTTGGCTTGGTGCTCTTCCCGAACCGCCACCAGCGCCGCACTGGCGGAGTATGGAGTGGCGGCAAGATAAAGCACTTGGGGCTCGAGAGGTCGCGGCACCACCATCACTGGAGGGCTGGTCAGGTATCTCTTGATGTCTTGAAAAGCTCGGTCGGCCTCCGAGGTCCACTTGAACGGGCCCTTCTTCTTCATCAGCTTGAAGAAAGGTAGGGCGCGCTCTCTCAGCTTGGAGATGAAGTGCCCCAATGCGGTTACCCGACCAGCCAGCTTCTGCATTTCCTTGAGGGTCTGCGGTGGGCTCATGTCTTCAATGGCCTTGATCTTTTCTGGGTTCGCTTCAATCCCTCTGTGGGATACGAGGGAATGCAGCAGCTTGCTGGAAGGGACACCAAACACGCACTTCTCCGGGTTAAGTCACAAGTTTACCTGGCGGAGGCTCGCGAAAGTCTCCTCCAGATCCTGGATCAAGGTTCTGGCCTCCCGAGACTTTACCACGATGTCGTCGACGTAGGCCTCTGTGTTTCTCGCGAGCTGTCGCCCTAAGGTGATGTGCAGCAGCCACTGAAAGGTTGCACCCACGTTACGCAGTCCGAAAGGCATGAAAGTGTAGCAGTACACCCCGAACAGAGTTAGGAAGGCTGTCTTCTCTACATCTTCTACCACCATCTTAATCTGGTGATACCTTGAGAACGCATCCAGGAAGCACATCAGGTCACACTCGGCGGTGGAGTCGACGATCTGGTCGATGCGTGGGAGCGGGAACGGATCTTGGGGGCAGGCCTTGTTGAGGTTGGTGAAGTCGATGCACATTCGCTCCTTCCCGCCTTTCTTTGGCACAATGATGGGGTTCGCCAGCCATTCAGGGTACCAAACCTCATGAATGGCACCCGCCTCTCTAACTTGCGGGTCTCTTGGACGATGAAGGCCTGCTTCTTCGTGGACTGCTGTCTCGCCCGCTGCTTCACTGGGCGTACGTTGGGGCACACCCTCAAGTGATGTTGAATCACTTCTCTCGGGACCCCCACCAGCTGCTTGGGCTCCCATGCGAATATCTCCTTGTTTGCACGCAAGAACTTCACCAAGGCTTCCTCTTGGCTCGGGTCGAGGTCGGCACCAATGGTAAAGGTGGCTGTCGGATTTCGGGTTCCGGCAGACCCTTGAGGTTCGAACACTGGGGTGCGCGCGGAGATCTTTCCCCTACCAGCACATGTGTGAATGGTTAGCGAGGGATCTAAGCTACGAACAATGAACAACACAAGGGACACAGGGTTTATACTGGTTCGGGCCACCGTTGTGGTGTAATACCCTACTCTAGTGTGTGGTGTGGTGGATTGCCTCAGGGGCTGATGATGAACAATACAAAGGGAGAACAGCCTCGCGAGGGCTGTTGTTGAGCTGGTGCGATGAACTGCTTGGGTGAGTTCAGTCGCCTCTCTCTCTCTCTCTCTCTTGTGAATATCTCCTCCCCTCGTCAATATCTATTCTCCTTCTCGTCCATCTCTCTGTGGTGGCTATTCCTATTTATAGAGGGAGGCCCTGAGCCTCTTCCCAAATACTGAGCGGGAAGGGCGCCAACAATTGGCCATTTTGAAGGGGAACATCTAGTACACTTATCCTGACCAAAGTTGGTCTTCGACTGCCAAAGGATCTGACGGTGACGCCGTCCTGGGCTCCACGATGACCTCCGTCCTGCCGCTCTGCTAAAGTTGGTCTTGTTGCACCGAAGCGCTAACCTTTGCCTGATGCCTTGGCCTGTGCTTGCCTCCTTTGCACCAAAGGGGAAACGAGGACACTGCGCGGGCTGGCGCCCGCCTGGTCTTGATCGTCATGGCTTGCGTCATGGGTCACCCTCGTGAGGTACCCTGCCTTGATCTCTCTGCCTCCTCGTGAGCCTGCCTGACGAGGCTGCTCCTGAGGAAGGTTCCTGTCATCCGCCCTTGGCCCCTCGCGAGGGTCTTGAGCTTGAGCTGATGAAGCTGGGCCACGCTGGGCCCCAGTTGAGCCACGCCGCAGGCCACAGGCAGGCAAGTCTGGGGACCCCCGTTCCCAGAACACCGACAGTAGCCCCCGGGCCCCAGGCGCGCCTGGACTTGGCTTAGCAAAGAAGCGAAGGGGCAAGTGCGAAGCGCCGCGGGCCCCAACAGCCCGCGGCCTTGGGCGCCGCGTGGCGATTGATTAGTCGTGGGCGTCTCCACTCCTCACGACGCCTCAGCAACCCCATGACTTGACAAGTCTCTACATGCAGAAATGGGTCATGATTACCTGTGATCGTGGAGGCCAACGGTTGGCCTCCTCCAGCTATAAGTACGAAACGGCGTGAGCCCTTCCAGTCCAGCTCTTCTTGCTGCTCCTTCCTCTCCATCCTTGCCCTTGCTCCACATTGCGACAGTGGCTCCGATCCGCGGTTTCTGCGAAGAAGGAAAGGCCCCGAAGGTCGATCCGCTTCCGCCGAAGAAACGGCTAGTCCTCTGCCGCCGAGATAAGGGCGCCCGACAGGAGGTGTCGAGGCCCAAGTACGAGCGGCCACCGCTAGGGTTCCCGCTGCCCTTGTACGCCCGCATTGAGGGCCCTGGAGGAGTAGACGCCGAGCGCCACGGACGACGTTGCCGTCGGTGCCGGCGGGTCACGGCGGTGCGTGTCGTTCCTCCTGGAGTCCATGCGAGGGCTCCTCCCGATAGCTTGTGCTCCACGCCGCCATGCCTCCTCAATCTTGGATTCGCCTTCCTCCTTCCTTCGCCTTCGAGATCCTGCCGAGGGGCTCTCTGGAGCTCTGGTTGCAGCATGCTGGCTGCAGCACCCCTGCGACCGGAGCGGAGGTTGCGGTCGTCACTCGGGGGAAGGTCTACATGACCCGAGGCTGGGGCAAGATCGCCCGGGTCTGCCGGACGAGGGGCGCCCTCGTGATCCACCTGGAATACGATGGCGCCTCCTTGATGTTCTTCAAGGTCTTCGACGCGGAAGGACATCGGCTGGAATGCTGCCCCGAGAAGGGCGGTCGGGGCGTCGTCGTGGCGAGGACTAGGCCCGCCGATCGACCCCTCGGCAGCTCCTCGGGCAGCAGCGAAAGGGACGGAGGGTTCAGCGCCTCCGCCGAGCTTCTGGCGACTCGGAGGCGGCGGCGACAGCTCTGAGCCCCGAGCTCGCGCGCCTCGGGCAGGCGGGCTCTTGAGGCTACTGGCCCGGTGATCTGGATGGGGTTGGCGCGGCGCTGGCGGCCTTGTTGATGATGGCTTCTCCTGCGGAGGCAGCGTGAGTTGGCGTTCCTTAGGATTAGCACCTTTTATTTCCTGCAAAAATTGAAGTAGCACCCGTGGTATGTAAAACCTTGGCCATGTTTTTAATATTATATCCTCATGATGAATCGGTGCGAGATGCTTGTTACGCCTAGCTCAGCTCCCCTTTCTTTCCTCACGAGGGCTTGGTGCTCTGCTGCGGTCCCAGGTCCCTCGTAAACTTCGGCCGTCGCTGGTATGACAGAGTCACGATGCCGTGGGTCAAGACCAGGAGTTGGCGGCCGAGGTCGATAAACCCACGAGTCGCGATGCTCGGAGGTCCCTTTAGCGCTCAAGCAGCCTCCATTGAGCAAGTTGCCGTGTGAGCAGCGATGGCGAGGTTTAAGCTGAGTCGGATCAGTTTTTGCGTTACTTATCTTGTGGGTTTGGAGCGGTGCTCGATGAGGTGCCGTGTCTGCGCGACGGCAACTGAGGCGTTGCTGGGTTGGTCCCTCACGAGCTTCTTCCCTCTCCCCCGCGCTTTCCTTAATGCTCTACGTCCTCAGGTCCAGGCCCTCGAGTGAGCTCAGCCGCCGCTGGTATGACAGGTCGCGATGCCGTGGGTCAAGGCCAGGGGGTGAGGGCTGGAGAACCAGTAAGAGCCCATGAGTCGCGATGCTCAGGTACCCCCCCCCTTTAACGTGCAAGCGGATCACGCCGGAGAGGAGGAGAGAAGGCTCGCGATGCCGCCAGCGTTACTCCTGGAGCAGGCCCTGTGTACCAATTACGAGGGGAAACAAGGTTCGCTATTACGGTTGCCAGCCAACCATTGGTCGCTCGAGGAGTGATCGAGAACCTTGAGGCTTGGTGAGGTGGCGCCTTGCGAGGCTGCAGCGGCGAGCTCAGCCACTCAGATTGCTCGGCATTGCGAGGGGCGGACCCGTGCGCCAAGTGCCATGCTGGCGGCGGCTCCATAGGTAGGTGTCAATCGAGCAGGCGATTAGGTCAAGCATGTCATGTATGAATAAGCAAGTCCATCTAGATAGGTGCGTAGAAAGCATACGCCACCGGGTCTGCCCCGAGCAGCTTGGGGATAATGCAGCCCGAGGGGCGCCCCCAACAAGGTAAGTAAAGAACATAAGCAAAACGGATACATGCCGCAAGGACGGACCCATGCGGCCTGGGAATGATGCAGCCCGAGGGGCGCTCCCAGCTGAAAGCATAACTTGTAAAGGTGTCACCTGATATGGTCGGAGATGGCGGGATGTTGAGGTAGTGGATGACGCGTGATGAGGAAGCTGGCCC
Source organism: Aegilops longissima (assembly GCA_021605205.1). Lineage (NCBI taxonomy): Eukaryota > Viridiplantae > Streptophyta > Magnoliopsida > Poales > Poaceae > Aegilops > Aegilops longissima. The sequence goes on from CM038678.1 coordinate 371,672,026, forward strand.
TCACGAGCCCTCCGGACCTGGAGCCTCGGGAGGCTCCGGGGGCACGGGGGGCTCCTCGAGAGCCATCTCCATCTCTGCCAGGACCGCGCGTTACTTGACCTCCTGAGCCTCCAGAGCACACCTCAATAGGCGCTGATGGGCGGCGACCGCGTTCGGCAGGCCGAAGGCATCTGACGTGGGCTGTGGTGGACCCTCATAGCGTCCCACGCATGAGGGCGGAGGCGCTCTTGAGGCGCTTGGCCGGTTGAGCCTGGTATGTCGATGCAGGTTCGCAGCCCAGCATCCTCGCTGGATCTGCGGGGCCACAGCGAGCAGCGGCGGCAGCCAGCGCATGACTCTTGACTCCTGTAGCTCCTAGGTGCTCCTCGTGATGAACTCCACGAGTTTGGCCCTCCTTGCCTCATACCTTCTGAGGAAGCGTGCCTTGAAGCACGCCTCAAGCGTGCCAGGCGCCTCCCTCGTGACCCGGCTAGGTTGGTGGCTCGCCATGAAAGAGCCCCGACCCTGCCTAAGGAGGCGTGGGCGTGCCTTCCTATCTGACAGAGGTGGCGCCCTTGAGCAGCGCGGGTCTGTTGCCACGCCTCCGGAGGTGCCTACCCCATGAGGGCTTGGACCTGGCGAAGCCTTCTTCTTCTTAGGGATCGACTCGGGAAGTCTCCCACTCCTATGATCTGGGTCTTCGATTGCTGCGGCTTGGAAGGCACGCTCGAGAGAGCACACTGCATCCCTTTCCTCACAAGGCACTGTGATGACTCCTCCGCTTCCTGGCATCTTGAGGACATTGTAGCCATGTTGAGTCACTGCCATGAACTTGGCCAAAGCTGGGTACCCAAGGATGGCATTGTATGGCAGGCGAATGTGGGCGACGTCAAAGTCGATGAGCTCGGTGCTGTAGTTGTTGTGCTGTCCAAAGGTGACGGGAAGGCGAACTTGCCCTATCGGGACGGTGGAGCCGTCAGTGACTCCTGAGAGAGGCTTGGTCGGCTGAAGCTGATCGTATGGCACTTGGAGATCGTTGAATGTCTCGACAGATAGGACGTTGAGTCCTGCTCTGCCGTCTATGAGGGTCCTGGTGACTTGCGCGTTGCTGATGACTGGTGAGCAAAGCATGGGGAGGACTCCAGCCGTTGCCGCACAGTTGAGCTGATCCGTTGAGCTGAATGTGATAGCGCACGATGACCACCTGAGAGGGCGTGTGACCTCTAGTCTGGGGAGGACTGCATTCACCTCACGAGCAAACTTCTTGAAGATGCGCTGAGAGGCTGGGGCCTGAGCGCCACCCAGGATGCAAGTGATCGCACGCGGCTCCTGGAAGCCCCCAGCCCCCTCATCCTGATGATTGTCTTCGTACCTCCTTTGCGGCTGCGGCAGAGGTGGGAGCACTGCGTTGCCTTGAGGGCGATCCTCATGAGGTTGATCCCTCCAACCTCCCTCGCGAGGCTGGTCCTGCCAGTGGTCCTCGCGAGGTCTGTCACGCCATCCTTGGCGAGGGCCATGGTCTTCCCAGCGTCCTGCGCCTCTTCCTCCTCCTCGGTCGTAGCCTCGATCATTGCGCTCGGGGCGTCGGCCGATACGCCCTTCTTGCACGGCCCTGAGCTCCTGGCATCGTTGGTGTTGTGGGTGTGGAGATCATGGTATACGCAGTACCGGCTCCCCTTGGATGACTCGGGCTGATCCCTGCCTCGCTTGGTGTCTGCTTCTGCCGCAAGCACGACAGCCCCCTTGCGCTTCACGTCCTTGGCCTTGGGCTTCTTTTCTTCCAGATCGCAGCCGGAAGCTCGAGGAGGGAGAGGCGCCCTTCCTCAGCCCTAGCGCACTTGGTTGCCAAGTTGAACAGCTCCAGGGATGTGCACATGTCTTCATGCATTGCTTGCTCCTCCTTCATCTAGACGTCACGCACGCCATCGGAGAAGGCCGAGACGACGGCTTCCTCAGTCACCTTGGGGATTTTGAGGCGGGCGTTGTTGAAGCGCTGGATGTACTTCTGCAGGGTCTCTCCTGGCTGCTGCTTGATGCAGGGCATGTCGCTCACGGCCGGAGGCCAGTCGCGAGTGCCTTGAAAGTTTGTGATGAAGCGGGTGCGCATCTCGTCCCAAGAGGAGATCGTGCCGGGAGCCAGGTTCAGGAGCCAGGTTCGGGCTCCGTCCTTGAGCGCCATGGGGAACCAATTCGCCATGACCTTTTCATCCCCGTTGGCGGCTTCGATGCCCAACTCGTAGAGCTGAAGGAACTCCGCAGGGTCGGCAGTGCCGTCGTGGCGAGAGGCAGGTCTGGCTTGAACTTGCGGGCCCGCGGCGCTGCATAACTTCGGTGGTGAAGGCACGGCAGCCTGCGGTGGCCACGGGGCTCTCTGCTGATCGGAGCTTGCTCTTGTGGATTCAGCGCGCTGCACGGAGCAATAGCGGGGTCTTAACTTGATGGCGCTGAAGCCTTGATCGCGGCGATCAGTCTTTGGGAGCACGCGAGCACCTTCTTGGGGACGAGGATCTCTGGCAGCTCCTTTCTTGTTCTTGGCGGGCACGGACGCGGAGGTCTCGGCCGGGGCCCGTGCCTTGGAGCCAAAGCGCCTTCTTGGGGAGGAGGTGGCGGGGGCACCTTTGGCGCCCTGCCTCCCGAGCGTGGTGCGGGGCGAGGCAGCGAGAGGGACGGCGCGGGGGAGCCCCCTGCGGCGCGGACGAGCTCGGCGACACGGTCGAGCCATTCCTCGTGAGCGTCATCGGCAGGCGGTGGCGCGAGGAGCTCGTTTGCGCGATGGCGCGGCTCGGGCCTCCATGGGAGAAGCGGTGCATGCGGGATGAAGAACCAGCGAAGGCGAGCGAAGGAGTTGTGGTGCGACCTTTTCGCCTCACCGATGGATGCGAGGGCGAGGCTGCTGCTCGTTCCCGCCGGGCGGTGGCGGCGTTGGCGGCGGTGATGGGGAACAGCAGGGGTGTCGCCGGCAGGAGCCGTCTGGCGACTTCGGCGGCGCGAGCAGCCAGGCGCTTCGGCCGCAGCTTCGGCGGCGTCAGCCATGGACACGACGGAAGATCACACACGACCAGCGGAAGAAAGATTCTGGCGCACCCCTACCTGGCGCGCCAAATGTCGGATTTCGGTTTCCGGCAGACCCTTGAGGTTCTAACACTGGGGTGCGCACGGAGATCTTTCCCCTACCAGCAAATGCGTGAATGGTTAGCGAGGGATCTAAGCTACGAACGATGAACAACACAAGGGACACAAGGTTTATACTGGTTCGGGCCGCCGTTGTGGTGTAATAGCCTACTCCAGTGTGTGGTGTGGTAGATTGCCTCAGGGGCTGATGATGAACAATACAAAGGGAGCACAGCCTCGCGAGGGCTGTTCTTGAGCTGGTGCGATGAACTGCTTGGGTGAGTTCAGTCGCCTCTCTCTCTCTCTCTCGTGTGAATATCTCCTCCCCTTGTCAATATCTCCTCTCCTCTCGTCCATCTCTCTGTGGTGGCTAGTCCTATTTATAGAGGGAGGCCCTGGGCCTCTTCCCAAATACTGAGCGGGAAGGGCGCCAACAATTGGCCATTTTGAAGGGGAACATATAGTACACTTATCCTGACCAAAGTTGGTATTCGACTGCCAAAGGCTCTGACGGTGACGCCGTCCTGGGCTCCACGATGACCTCCGTCCTCCCGCTCGGCTGGTCTTGGTCTTGTTGCACCGAAGAGGTAACCTTTGCCTGATGCCTTGGCCTATGCTTGCCTCCTTTGCACCAAAGGGGAAACGAGGACACTCACAGCAGTGGCGCCCGCTGGCGCCCGCTTGGTCTTGATCGTCATGGCTTGCGTCACGAGGCACCCTCGTGAGGTACCCTGCCTTGATCTCTCCGGCTCCTCGTGAGCCTGCTGTGAGCTGCTCTGAGGAAGGTTCTGTCGTCCGCCCAGCAATCTCAGCCCCTCGCGAGGTCTTGAGCTTGAGCTGATGAAGCTGGGCCACGCTGGGCCCCCACTTGAGCCACACCGCTGGCCGCAGGCAGGCAAGTGTGGGGACCCCCATTCCCAGAACGCCGACAGTGGCTCCCGAGGAACCGTCTTCATCGACCGGTACCTGCTTGGTTTCCGCCTTGTCTTGGGTGAACAACTGCTTCTTCTTAGTTGGCGCGGCCCCCTTGGCCTCGGAGGCGCCCGTGCCGACGGGCTGTGCCGCCGCGGCGGTCATGAAGGCAAGCTTGAGCGCCGCCACAGCCTCCTTGGCGTCCCCCTTGATAGTGAGGACACCCTTGCTTCCAGGCATCTACATGAGGTTCTACGCCGGGTGCGTTGCTGCCATGAACTAGGCTAGAGCCGGGTACCCGGGGATGGCGTTGTACGGGAGGCCGATGTGGGCGATGTCGAAGTCGACCAGCTCGGTGTGGTAGTTGTCGCGTGTGCCGAAGGTGATGGAGAGACGGATCTGCCCCAGGGAGTGGGCGGTGCCGCCGCCTACTCCTGAGAAAGGCTTGCTGAGGTTGAGCCGCTTGAGCGGTACGTGAAGAAGGCTGAAGGCCTCCATGGAGAGCACGTTGAGGCCGGCGCCACCGTCGATGAGGGTCTTGGTGATGGCCACATTGCAGATGGTGGGCATGCAAAGCATCGGTGGCATACCCGAGCCGGCGGTGGTGACGGGGTGGGCTTCTGGGTTGAAGGTGAGGTCGGCTTCAGGCGCGGCCCAGGACGACGGAGCCCTCGAGCATTTGGAGGCGGCGCCGATCTGGTGAAGGAATGGCTTGACATGGCGATCTGATGGCAGTGCTTGAGAGCCACCTAGTAGGGCCGCGACCGCATGGTGCGCCGGCGCCGCATAGCGCGCCGTGAAGTGGTCGCGCAGCTCCTCCGAAGATGCCACTATGGATCCGGGGAGGTTGAGCAGCCACGCGCGCGGCGCACCGGTGAGGGCCATGGGGAACCAGTTGGCCATGACCTTGTCGTCGCCCCCGGCCTCGAGGATGGCCTCCTCGTACGCCAGCAGGAAAGCTGACGGGTCCGCCGTGCCGTCGTAGCGTGGTGGCATCTCCGTCTTGAACTTGGGCAGCCTTGATGGTGGCTGCACTTTTGCCGCAAGCACCAAATGTCGGGGGGCAGGGCTCGTCCTAGTTTTGCCGAGACTAACCCCAGCCCCGTCGTCGGCGCCGACCGTCGGAACGGGGCGGGCGCCTACCATGGCGGGCGGTGACCTCCGTCTTGCAGTGGTGGCGGGCGTGCACCGATAGAAATTGATGAAGCACCAAAGAGGAAGGCTACGGCGCACCTACTTGAGGCGCGCAAATGTCGGATCACGGGTTCGGCAAAACCCTCAAGGTTTGAACACTGATTAGTAACATGTGATCACGATGGAAAGATGAGAATCTAATTCTTAATCCCCATTGAAGAGAAGAGGATGGCTCGGATCGAGGGACACAGGGCTGTCGGGACCCGATCCTAAGTCACACCGATCTAGCATGTAACACATCATATCACTTTGCGGACTCACGCACGGTATCCCCACGGGTCCACCTTACCTGGTCCGGGACCGTTTGCGCCTTTTGGCTCACGTATATGATAGTGTCGCTAGCATCCATATGACAAAGAACCCGAGCCGACATGACTAGTCGTAAACCCAAGGTTGCACTAACTTACAGTGACATGCATACATGAGCCAGCATGTACGTGTCGATCATCAACGTATGAACCCAAGTCATAGCAAGCTACAAGGACTTACAGGAACAACGCGTGACATTTCCCCAAAGAGACAGACACAAGAACGAAGAAGGACACATGCCGGCCAGCCTAAGTGTTCCGTAGCAGTAGCAAGCTACCATGGCTCAGTGGAAGCACTAGGAGACATTTCCCCATAAGAGAGGCTACCAAGAATAAACTAGGTTGTCGGATCCCACACATACCAAGCATTTCAAAATCATCCACACAATATGCTCGATATGTGCAAATACAACATGGCATCACAACAAAACTCTACGACTCAAAGTATTTATTCAATAGGCTCCGAGGAGTCAGATATTACAAACATGGGTTACATGACCCAACATACAGAGCATACAGGCAACGGAAGCATAACATGTCTGAGTACAGAGAACTACAAATGAAAAAGGCTGAAGTCTGCATTCTGGGAACGGGGGTCCCCAGACTTGCCTGCCTCCAGCCCACGGCATGGCTCCACTAACTGCCTAGTATGGCCCATCTTCACCAGCAAACACTCAAGACCCTCGCGAGGGGCGAAGCCTCGTGAGGCGGGCAACACAAGACCTCCTCAGGGGTAGCCTCACTAGGCTGGCTCGCGAGGAGCGGAGAGATCAAGGCGAGGGGCACCACGTGAGGTTCCCGTGACGTGAGCCATGACGACCAAGGCCATGCGGGCACCAGCGGGCGCAGAGTACTGGTTTCCTCTTTGGTGCTAAAGGAGCAGGCGCAGGCGAGGAGTCCCGAGGCATCAGGCAAAGGTTTCCATATCTGTGCAACGAGACCAAGACCAGCAGGATGGCAGGATGGAGGTCATCACGGAGCCCACGACGGCGTCACCACCAGAGCCTTTGGCAGGCAAGACCACCTTTTGTCAGGATAGCTTGTACTAGCTGCCCCCCTTCAAATTGGCCATTGTGGGATCCCTTCCCGCCTAATATTTGGGAAGAGGACCCGGGCCTCTATAAATAGGACTAGCCACCACCATAGAAGGTAACTGATCTTGGATCAGATCCATTCCATCCACACATGCACAAGCTCACCGAGCTCAAGAACACCTGTCCTCAGGAGGTAGTTCTTTCCTTGTACTTGTTCATTCCAGCCTACAAGGCAATCCACCAAACCACATTGGAGTAGGGTATTACACTACATCGATGGCCCGAACCGGTATAAACTCTTGTGTCCCTTGTTCCTTGGGTTCGCCGAGCTAGGCTTTGAGATCTTGGTGAGAGCGTGAGCTAGGGGGAGAGAGATCTTCGTGCGCACCCGAGAGATCGAACCTCAAGGGTTTTGCCGGAACCCGTAATCCGACATTTGGCGCGCCAGGTAGGGGTGCGATGAAGCTTTCCTTCCGTCGATCCATGCTCCACCGCTCCACCACGTCCATGGCAGACGCGCGTCGATCTCGCACCGAGCGTCGGGCCACCCTAGCCGCCCGTATCGCTTAGACAGCCCCTATCGGCGGGCCTCCCCGTTTTTCTCCATCACCCGCCGCCAACGCCGCCACCGGCCCGGCAGGAAACAAGCAGCAAGCATCTTCACTGCACCCCTCTGTGCGGCGGGACGGCCGCACCGCTACCCCGTCGCTGATTCCGGCCGGCTCATCGTCCCACGCTCGTCGCGCGCCCACGGATGTGCATGCCGCGCTCCTCATGGCACGCGAGCTCCTGCGCTACCGCCCGGTCGATGACAAGTGTGTGCTTGCCTACAATGAGGCTGAGAAGCGCAAGGCACTTGGCCGTCCTCGCATCGACCCGAGGATGGCTGCAAAGAAAAAGAAGTCTTCACCTGACCAAGCCGCACCTTCAAGGCAGGAAGAGCCCCGCATAGTCTTCCCAAGCAGCATGACTGGATCGAAGCCAAAGGTACGGTCAAATGCTTCTGAACAGAAAAAGACGAGGGCCGCCGAGGCTGAAGCGAGAAAAAGGAAAAATCCTGACGCCTCTGATGCTGCTCCCTCCAAGAAGAAGCTAAAGACCAAGAAGAATCGGGCTGCTCCTACAGAGCCCTTGATTGTTGAACCCATTTCTATGGTTCGTCCCGCATCTGCAACCCAAGAACTTCGAATGACTGTTCATGAGCCTTCTTCCACAGAGGCTCCTGAAGCTGAAGATATTCAACAGCCTGATCCCCCCTCTGAAGACATTGGCCACCATGACAGTGTTGAAGATGATGAAGTTCTTCCTCAAATTGAGTACAATGTGGTATCATCGCCTGTTCGTACGAACAACGAACTCATCAGCATTGGTTGTCCTCTGACGCCAATTGCACATGATGCTTCATGGGCTGATCGCCCATAACAACAAGACTCCCCGATACTCCCCAACAACAAGTCACTCCCCATGCAACACCAAGAAGAAGAGGAAGACTTTGAGGCCTGAGCAACCCCCATCTCCAAAGGCGTCGCTTGACATTTATGAGCCAGCAAAGGTCAAAGGCCTCAAGTGCCTCTTCCAAGCGTTCGAAGGAGAAGTGCACCACCAACCTGTTGCATGACAAGTGTTTTGAAGCCACTCCAGCTGTGAATGTCTACGAGTGCAAGCCAAAGCTGCTTTGAAGACAATCCATTACATCATTGTCGACACCCAAGAAGAAGAAGAAGAGCGTGTTCCTACACCCCGATGAATTGAAGAAGTGATCCCGATATCAACGTGCGGTGCCCGACCCTCCGGCTCCTCAAGTGGAGGTTGAAAACAATGAGGCTGCCACCTCCAACACTAATGAAGCCAATGATGTGGTCATGGCTGAAGCCAATGTGAGCCTGTCCCAAGCGCTCCTGAAGCCAATGAAGAAACTGTTCACAAGCCAATGAGGCAACTGCTCCCGAAGCATCTGTGAGCAACTGAAGCCTCGATTGCTGCCTTTGCTCGATTCATACCAAGGCCCTACACAATCGAGCAAGCATACAACTATGGCGAGCTAGTCACGATAAGATGGCCCGTTCTGGTCCCTCCGCCTCATGCCTACGGTCCTCAATTCGACTATCATATTGCGCATAGGCCTCCGGTCCGAAGCTTGAAGCCAAGGCGCCAAGGTTTCGAGACGCGCCACCTCAAGCTGGTTCTTTCAATGCGAATGGATTCAAAGCCTTCAATACTTTCTTTGGCATTACAGCGAACCCTACAAAAGGCCAAGGATCTCATCGACCGGTTACGGAGCTATCATCAAAAAGCTATTACTCCCGTATTCAGATGACCAAGGCGCATTTTCCCTCATATGCGCCTCGACACTGAAGCCATTGCGGACTGCCGTGCTTAGAAGAAGCACTTGATTGCTTTCATGATGAAGGTCCGCTTGGCCGTAACGGACAAAGAACTTTGGAATGAAGAATTAGTGCTTCAATTCCATGCCACACTCCACATCATGGCTACAACGAGAATCATGAAGACATGGGTTCTCGAGTGGATGGTGGAAATATCCATCATGAAGCCAAAGCTCTTGACATCATTGAGCTCACGAGGCCTACCCCTCCGGAGAGCTGTTTGAACACGGATGTCAACTCCACCATGATGCCTTGGAAAGCATATTTCATAAGCGAGAACCCGACATGAGTCGGATCTTTGAGCATGATGAAGCCAACTGCCACATGGCGCTGTGTACCCTCAACACTTCTTTGTCGATGACCTTGAGTATCGCCTCGTACCATATATCACATCATATGGCGAACACTATGGCCCATAAAGGGCATTCATAAATGCTGCAAAGCTTGAAGGAGCAATGAAGACATTGGTCTTCTACATCCTCAATGGCATCAGCTTCAACACAAGATTTCTTCATCCGACAATTGGCTGCCTCTTGGATCACGATACATTTGATGCGAAGTTCTATGCTCCATGGGTCATCGCCTCATCAAGATGCACTCTGCTATCAACTATCAACCCTCTGCTACTTAATCATCGATCTTTCTACGAGAGGTTGATATGTATGTTGAAGCCATATACCACTGAGCCTGCCAAGCGCCACTAAGTCTTGAGCGCGAGATCACCACAGCTTCTCTCAACCTATGGAAGGTGTCCAAGCGGTATCTCGTGTCTATCCACTGGATGGAACACGTCTTCCTCATCGTGCGGATCTGAAACCTTTGAGAGCACAATTGGCCAAAGGCCTCGGAAGCGTTCTCGAGTCCTCAGCGATCGAGAACTTCTTGTGGCGCTGCATCAAAAGCAAGATAAGCATCACTCTGGCTAAAGCGTCAAATGCAAAGCCTCTTGGTGGGCGTCAATCGCATTCGTAACCTTGCCACCAAGAATGCTTTTGTCACTCCACGAGACTTGTTGGCGATCATGGAAGAGTTTGACCACTGCTTTCTTTGAAGCTGATCTTCAAGGCGATGGCTTCCTTTGAGCGTTTCAAGTTTGACTCCACTCCTCCACGGAATGCAGTCCCTCTGCGAACTCCATCTCTTGAAGACTCGACTATTCTTCCACCGCAGCGGTCAATGCCAGAGTGATCGATGATGAAGCGATGCTACTTCACGCCCCCTACTTCTTGCGAATCGACACTTTGTGCCCAGCTTCAAATGCCGCCAACCAACAACGACAACCCTGCTGCATCATCTTCTTGAAGAGGGCGAGTAGATGCTCTATGTCTTTAAACCTTTTGGTCCTTCTTGACAAAGGGGGAGAAGCATATGAGTTTGATAGTCTTCAAGCGGGTTCATAAAGGCGGTTGCACTATATTTTTGCCTAGTGTTTACAACTCTCGTTTTGAAACATTTGGTTCTTATGAGTTGTAACACTTAAACTTCGATAGTTAAACGCTACTTATTTGCTTTACCTTGGTGCGATGATAAATTCTGCATGTCTTGACGATAACTTCCGCGCCAGATCATTCTCGCAGGCGTCCATTTTTCATTATGCATGTCATTCTCTTAGCTATATCATTTCATGCATGATGAATTATCTTCATAAGTTGAAAAGGATCTCCACAAGTACAACCTGCCATGTGCATTTGCATTCCAAAAGCAAACCACTTATATGCACATCTTCGTGGGGAGCCTTTGCCCTTATGAAGACAATTCTATCCTTTACAATTTCACATATTTTATCCCGTTGAAAACTTCAACCAGTTTGTCATCAATCACCAAAAGGGAGATTGTAAGTGCATCTAGTGCCACCTAGTTGGTTTGTAGTATTGACGACAAATGTGGTTGAGGACTAATGCGTTTGTGAGAATTGCAGGATAGCATTGGGTGGTGTCCGTCATTGATTCGGTTTACCTACGGAGCGACCCTAAAATGTATGAAGACATTGAAGACAATGATGGTATGTGAAGATATTCACATTGAAGACTATGACATGAGAAGACATTGAGTGAAGACTATGGAGCGCGAAGACTGTGTTGTTTCGCTATTTCCTTTTCTTCTTTGTTGAGTCGTAGGAACCACCATCTTGTTAAGTGGGGTCCAAGTGATCATAGTCGGAATGGTGAAGTGATGCTCAACCCAAATCCTATGTCTTGACGAAGACAATGAGAGCAAAACTTATCCAATTTGGATGAGTCAGCTTTGCTTATGCCCAAGTAAAGTTGCCGTGAGTGTTTGAAATCTGACCGTTGGAACACGTGTCAGTTCCTTAGTGACCCAGGGTCATTTCGAACATAACAGGTCGGTTGCCTAGTGGCTATAAATAGCCCACCCCCTACACCATAAATTGGTGGCTGCTCGAGAGTTAGTGCTGCGGCTTTTGTCGTTTGAGCAACCCACCTCGAAGCCTTTGAGAGAGAAATCCTTGCGAGGACAAAGCCCAAAACACCCGAGCCAAAGAGTGTTAGGCATCATGAAGTTTTCCTGTCATGTGTGACTTGAAGACTTAATACACTTGAGGGTGTGAATCCTCCAGCCCGGTTAGGCGTCGCGTTCGAGCATCCAAGAGTCATTATGGATTGCGGTGAGCGTCGTGCTGTGAAGGTTGGAAGTCTACCTTGAAGACTTACGAGTGATTAGGCGAGGACTGTGTGTCCTTAGCTCAAGGGAATAAGAGTGAGACGCGGTCTTGAGTTGAATCTCAGCCTCCCTAACCAGATATACAGTTGTCACGGCAAGCTGGAACTAGTCCAACAAATCTGTGTCTTCAACTAGTGGTAGTTCTATCCCTTCCTCCTTTACCCTAAGTTTGTCTTAAATGAGTCATTGCTTATATGTCTTATCTGTTTGACTTCACTTCTTGACTTCTATTGTTGTTTGGCTTCATACTATCTTCCATCCACATCCTTACTACATAGCTACTATTAGTCTTGTCCGTTCACATTATTGCATACTTGACTATGGCTTGCTTGTTGTAGTTATCTTCGCTGCATATCAACTAGGTCATTTCTATTGTTTGTCTTGAAACATCCGTGTTTTGAAGACTTTCATAAATCGCCTATTCACCCCCTCTAGTCGATAACTAACGCACTTTCAAGTAAGGCGCGCCTCAAGTCGGGCCATAGGTTGGGGCTCTGTGGCGAGGCAGCCGCGTGGGAGCTCCTCCCGAGGCTGAGTTATCCTTGAAAGTGGTGGCGTTGCTAACAACTTGAAGAGCCACTCTTGAAGATGAATCTTGGGACTGCCGCTTGGATGACCTCTTGGCGATGTCGTCATCTTCCTTGTTGTTGCCAGGGAGCACGTCTTTGCAACTCTAGGCCGAGAATTGCTTCTCTATCTTTGCACTTCCACGGTATGCCTCCATGTGCTGAATCCTTGGCTCGTATAACTTGTTGGAGAAATTGACAAGAAGCTGAGAGTCGCCCTTGTTGGTGAGGCGCTCACCCCGGGGCTGCCGTAGCTTCGGGCCGAGTATGAGGCCTTAGTATTCTGCAATGTTGTTGGAGACCTTCTCTACCTGCTGAAAGCGAGCTATACACGTAGTAGAGCTTGTCTTGAGTGGGCGAGGCAGTCATTGCTCCATCCCTCGCGCCTGCTGCTTGAAGGCTCCATCGAAATACATGACCCGGCCGTCAGGCGCCTCACTTCAGCGAGGTGGACTGGTCTCGCCTACTTCCCGGCGTCGGGGGCATCCGTCCATTACTGCCACGAAATCGGTGTCACGGCTCCCTTGAAGACCTTGGTAGTCTTGTAGTCCAAGCTGGAATGCACAGCCTCGATGTTCCACTCGGCGACCCTTCCAGCGAGAGTTGGGGCTCTTGAGCACTCTCTCCGGCAGGTGAGGCAGGGGCGACCTTGATGGGGAGGCCACAGGAAGTAGTGCCGCAACTTTCATGAGAGCCACCAGGCGTGAGCAAGAGCTTTTTGGGGCATGGGGTATCGTGCCCTTGTGTCCCCAGCACCATGTTGGCGAAATACACAGTGCTCGGCGAGGGGCTGGCGTGTTAGTGAGGCTCGGTGTCTTGCGGAGCTGGGGTGTCTCTGAGGTGATGGAACCTCGCTCGATAAACAGCCGGGACCTTGGAGCGTCGTCTGTCGAGCTTGGTCTTCTACCGATGCCGCTTCTGGCTCTTGCAGTGTCTTCTGAACTTCGCGTCGATCCGGCTAGTGGCAGCGGCTTGTCGTGCCGCACCTTTGGCTAGTGCTCTTCGAACCGCCACCGGTAGCGCGCCTTGGCGGAGTATGGAGTGGCGGCAAGATAAAGCACTTGGGGCTCGAGAGGTGTGGCACCACCATCAACTGGAGGAGCTGGTCGGTATCTCTTGATGTCTTAGAAAAGCTTTCGGTCGGCCTCCGAGTCCACTTGAGCAGGCCCTTCTTCTTCATCGACTTGAAGAAAGGTAGAGGCGCGCTCTCTCAACTTGGAGATGAAGTGCCCCAATCACGGTTACCCGACCAGCCAACACGCATTTCCTTGAGGGTCTCTGCGGTGGGCTCATGTCTTCAATGGCCTTGATCTTTTACGGGTTCGCTTCAATCCCTCAGTGGGATCACGAGGGAATGCAGCAGCTTCTTGGAAGGACACCAAACACGCACTTCTCGGGTTAAGTCACAAGTTTACTGGCGGAGGCTTCATGAAAGTCTCCTCCGGATCCTGGATCAAGGTTCACGGCCTCCGAGACTTTACCACGATGTCGTCGGCGTAGGCCTCTGTGTTTCTCATGAGCTGTAGCCCTAAGGTGATGTGCATCAGCCACTGAAAGGTTGCACCCACGTTACGCAGTCCGAAAGGCATGAAAGTGTAGCAGTACACCCCGAACAGAGTTAGGAAGGCTGTCTTCTCTACATCTTCTACCACCATCTTAATCTGGTGATACCTTGAGAGCGCATCCGGGGAAGCACATCGGGTCACCTTTCGGCGGTGGAGTCGGCGATGCGGTCGATCTTGTGGGGCGGGAGCGGATCTTAAGGGGCAGGCCTTGTTGAGGTTGGTGAAGTCGATGCACATTCGCTCCTTCCGCCTTTCTTTGGCACAATGATGGGGTTGCCAGACCATTCGAGGTGCCAAACCTCATGAATGGCACCGCCTCTCTAACTACTTGGGTCTCTTGGGCGATGAAGGCCTGCTTCTTCGTGGACTCTTGTCTGCGCCCGCTGCTTCCTTTGGAAATGCGTTGGGGCACACCCTCAAGTGATGTTGAATCACTTCTCGGGACCCCACCAGGTGCTTGGGCTCCCATGCGAATATCTCCTTGTTTGCATAAGAGAACTTCACCAAGGCTTCCTCTTGGCTCGGGTCGAAGTCGGCACCAATGGTAAAAGTGGCTGTCGGTTGGGTTCAGCAGGACCCTTGAGGATTCAACAACTTGGGGTCTTGGCGGAGATCTTTCCCCTACCAGGCACATGTGTGAATGGTTAGCGAGGATCTAAGCTCTGAACAATGAACAACACAAGGGACACAGGGTTTATACTGGTTGAGACCACCGTTGTGGTGTAATACCCTACTCTAGTGTGTGGTGTGGTGGATTGCCTCGGGGCTGATGATGAACAATACAAAGGGAGAACAGCCTCGCGGGCTGTTGTTGGCTGAGTGCGATGAAGCTTGCTTGGGTGAGTTGAGATTCGCCTCTCTCTCTCTCTCTTGTGAATATCTCCTCCCTCGTCAATATCTATTCTCCTTCTCGTCCATCTCTCTCATGTGGTGGCTATTCCTATTTATAGAGGGCCCTGAGCCTCTTCCCAAATCTTGTGGCCGAAGAAGGCGCCAACAATTGGCCATTTGAAGGGAACATCTAGTACACTTATCCTGACCAAAGTTGGTCTTCGACTGCCAAAGGATCTGACGGTGACGCCGTCCTGGGCTCCACGATGACCTCCGTCCTGCCGCTCTGCTAAAGTTGGTCTTGTTGCACAGAGCGCTAACCTTTGCACGATGCCTTGGCACTGTGCTTGCCTCCTTTGCCAAAAGGGAAGCAGAGACCTGCTGGAGGGCTGGCGCCCGCTTGGTCTTGATCGTCATGGCTTGCGTCATGGGTCACCCTCGTGAGGTACCCTGCCTTGATCTCTGCCTCCCTCGTGAGCCTGCTGTGAGAGGCTGCTCTGAGGAAGGTTCTGTCGTCCGCCCGTGCTCTCAGCCCCTCGCGAGGTCTTGAGCTTATTTGATGAAGGCTGAGGCACCTTGAGCCCCAGTTGAGCCACGCCCTTGAGCCTTGGGCCCAGAGCAAGTCCAGGGACCCAGTTTGAACACCCAGCACAGGCCCCAGGGCCCAGGTAGCGCTGAGACTCAGCTTAACAAAGAAGCGAAGGGCAAGTCTGAGCGCCCTTGAGCCCCAACAGCCAGCGGCCTTGGGCGCCAGCGTGGCGGTGATTAGTCGTGGCGTCTCCCTCCTCCACGGCGCCTCAACAACCCATGACTTGACAAGTCTCTACATGCAGAAATGGGTCATGATTACTGTGATGCGTGGAGGCCAGCGGTTGGCCTCCTCGGCTATCTCGGCAAGCAGGCGTGAGCCCTTCGATCCAGCTCTTCTTGCTGCTCCTTCCTCTCCATCCTTGCCCTTGCTCCACATTGCGTGATGGCTCCGATCCGCGGTTTTCTGCAGAAAGAGAAGGAAAGGCCCAGGAAGGTCCCGATCCGCTCCCATGAAGAAAGCAGCTAGTCCTCTGCCCGCCCGAGATAAGAGCGCGCCACGAGGGAAGGTGTCGAGGCCAAATCTGGCGGCCACCGCTAAGGGTTCCTGCTGCCCTTATCACGCCCGCATTGAGGCCTGGAGGAAGTAGGCGCGGCGCCCGCAGACAGTGCGTCGGTGCGGCCGGGTCCGCAGCGGTCGTGTCGTTCCTCCACAGAGTCCATCGAGGCTCCTCCGGTAACTTGTGCTCCACGCCGCCATGCCTCCTCAATCTTGGATTCGCCTTCCTCCTTCCTTCGCCTTGAGATCCTGCGAGGGGCTCTGGGAGCTCTGGTTGCAGCATCTTGGCTGCAGGCACCCTGCGACCGGGAGCCGGAGAGTTGCGGTATCGTCACTCGGGGAAGGTCTACATGACCGAGGCTGAAGGCAAGATCGCCGGGTCTGCCGGACGGCGCCTCGTGATCCACAGGAATCGATGGCGCCTCCTTGATGTTCTTCAAAGGTCTTCGACGGAAGGACATCGGCTGGAATGCTGCCCGAGAAGGGCGGTCAGGCGTCGTCGTGGCGAGACTAGGCCCTTGATCGACCCCGGCAGCTCCTCGAAAGCAGCCGAAAGGGACGGAGGTTCAGCGCCTCCGCCGAGCTTGGCGACTCCGGGAGGCGGCGGCAGCAGCTCTGAGCCTGAGCTCATGCCAGCGTCCGGGCAGGCGGGCTCTTCGAGGCTACAGCGCCCGGTGATCTGGATGGGGTTGGCGCCGGGCTTCGGCGCTTGATGATGATGGCTTCTCCTGCGGAGGCCGCAGCGTAGTTAGGCGTTCCTTAGGATTAGCACCTTTTATTTCACAAAAAATTGAAGTAGCACCCGTGAAGCGTGATAACGGCCATGTTTTTTAATATTATATCCTCATGATGAATGGGGTGCGAGATGCTTGTTACCCTAGCTCAGCTCCCCTTTCTTTCCTCCACGAGGGCTTGGTGCTCTGTGGCTGGTCCCGGTCCCTCGTGAAACTTGCCGTCGCTGGTATGACAGGTCCGCGATGCTGGTGGGTCCAGACCGGGAGTTGAAGCGGCCGAGGTCGATAAGAGCCCACTGAGTCGCGATGCTCGGGAGGTCCCTTTAAGCGCTCAAGCGGCCTCCGCTGAGCAAGTTGCCGTGTGAGCAGCGATGGCGAGGTTTATGAGTCGGATCAGTTTTTTGCGTTACTTATCTTGTGGGTTTGGGCGGTGCTCGATGAGGTGCCGTGTCTGGTGGCACAAGCCCCGAGGCGTTGCTGGGTTGGTCCCTCACGAGCTTCTTCCCTCTCCCAGCGCTTTCCTTAATGCTCTCGTCCTCGGTCCAGGCCTCTGGTGAGCTCAGCGTAGTGGTATGTTGGTCAGCGATCACGAGTGGGTCAGGGCCGGTGAGGCTGGAGAAACCGATGAAGCCCATGAGTCGCGATGCTCAGGTACCCCCCTTTAGCGTGCAAGCGGATCACGCGGAGAGGAGGAGACATGATCGCGATGCCGTGACGTTACTCTGGAGCAGGCCACAATGTACCAATTACGAGGGGAAACAAGGTTACGCTATTCACGGTTGCCGACCAACCATTGGTCGCTCGAGGGTGATCGAGAACCTTGAGGGCTTGGTGAGGTGGCGCCTTGGGAACTGCAGCGGAAGCTCAGCCACTTTCAGATTGCTCGGCATTGCGAGGGGCGGACCCGTGCGCAAGTGCCATGCTGACAGACGGCTCCATAGGTAGGTGTCAATCGAAGCGGCGATTAGGTCCAAGCATGTCATGTATGAATAAGCAAGTCCATCTAGATAGGTGCGTGAAAGCATGCATCGCCACGGGTCTGCCCCAACAACAGGGATAATGCAGCCGAGGCGCCCCCAACAAATGAGTAAAGAACATAAGCAAGCGGATACATGCATGAGGGGCGGACCCATCTGCGACTGGGAATGATGCAGCCAGGCGCTCGGCTAAGCATAACTTGTAAAGTGTCACTGATATGGTGGAGATGGCGGGATGTTGAGGTAGTGGATGGCGTGATGAGGCTGGCCCTCACAGGCCCTCGGGACCTGAGCCTCGGGAGGCTCACGGGGCTGAGGGGCTCCTGAGCCATCTCCATCTCTGCCGGGGACAGCAGCGTTACTTGACCTCCTGAGCCTCAGGCACACCTCAATGAGGCGGCTGATGGGCGGCTGCCAGCGTTCAGCCGAGGCGAAGGCATCTGAGCATGTATGTGAGTGGACCCTGCATAGCGTCCACGCATGAGGGCGGAGGCGCTCTTGAGGCGCTGGCCCGGTTGAGCACTGAGTATGTCGATGCAGGTTCGCAGCCCGGCATCACCGCTTTGGATCTGCTGGGGGCCACGGCCGAGAGCAGCGGCGGCGACGGCATATGACTCTTGACTCCTGTAGGCTCCTAGGTGCTCCTCGTGATGAACTCCGAGATTTGGCCCTCCTTGCCTCATACCTTCACGAGGAAGCGTGCCTTGAAGCACGCCTCAAGCGTGCCAGGCGCCTCCCTCGTGACCCAGCTAGGTTGGTGGCTCGCCATGAAAGAGCCCCGACCACCGCCTAAGGAGGCGCTGGGCGTGCCCTTCCTATCTGACAGAGGTGGCGCCCCTTGAGCAGGCGCGGGTCCTGTTGCCACGCCTCCCGGAGGTGCCTACCCCATGAGGGCTTGGACTGGCGAAGCCTTCTTCTTCTTAGGGATCGACTCAAGTCTCCCACTCCTATGATCTGGGTCTTGATTCTTTGCGGCTTGGAAGAGCCGCGCTCGAGGAGACCCTGCATCCCTTTCCTCACAAGGCCTTTGTGATGACTCCTCAGCTTCTGGCATCTTGAGGGACATTGTAGCCATGTTGAGTCACTGCCATGAACTTGGCCAAAGCTGGGTACCCAAGGATGGCATTGTATGGCGAGGCGAATGTGGGCGGCGTCAAAAGTCGATGAGCTCGGTGCTAGGTGTTGTGCTGTCCAAAGGTGGCGGGAAGGCGAACTTGCCCTCTCGGGCGGTGGAGCCGTCATTGACTCTGAAGAGGAGGCTTGTGGCTGAAGGCGATCGTATAGCACTTGGAGATCGTTGAATGTCTCGGCGAGATGGGGCGTTGAGTCCTGCTCGCCGTCTATGAGATCTGGTGACTTTGGCATTCTTGATGACTGGTGAGCAAAGCATGGGGAGGACTCGGCCGTTGCCCCGCAGTTGAGCTGATCCGTTGAGCTGAATGTGATAGCATACGATGACCACACACGAGTGTGACCTCTGATGCAGGGAGGACTGCATTCACCTCACAGGCAAACTTCTTGAAGATCTTGGCTGGGAGAGGTGGGGGCTGGCGCCACCAGGGATGCAAGTGATCGCCTTGGCTCACGGAAGCCCCCAGCCCCTCATCCAGATGATTGTCTTCGTGCCTCCTTCTGCGGCTCTTGGCGGAGGTGGGAGCAACTGCGTTGCCTTGAGGCGATCCTCATGAGGTTGATCCCTCCAACCTCCCTCGCGAGGCTGGTCCTGCCAGTGGTCCTCGCGAGGTCTGTCACGCCATCCTTGGCGAGGGCCATGGTCTTCCCAGCGTCCTGCGCCTCTTCCTCCTCCTCGGTCGTAGCCTCGATCATTGCGCTCGGGGCGTCGGCCGTCATACTCTTGCATTACGAGCTCCTGGCATCGTTGGTGTTGTGGGTGTGGAGATCATGGTATCGCGATGCCGGCTCCCCTTGGATGACTCGGGCTGATCCTGCCTGCGCTTGGTGCCTTACACGCAAGCTTGGCAGCCCCTTGCGCTTCCGTCCTTGGCCTTGGGCTTCTTTTCTTCGGATCGCGGCGGAAGCTCGAGGAGGAGGCGCCCTTCCTCAGCCTAGCGCGCTTGGTTGCCAAGTTAGACAGCTCGGGGATGTGCACATGTCTTCATGCATTGCTTGCTCCTCCTTCATCTAGGGCGTCCACGCCGCGCCGCCGGAGAAGGCGAGGCGAATGACGGCCTCAGTCACCTTAGGATTTTTTGGCGAGGCGTTGTTGAACCTTTGGATGTACTTCTGCAGGGTCTCTCCTGCTTTGTGATGCAGGGCATGTCGCTCCGCGGCGGAGGCGATCGCGAGAATGCCTTGAAAGTTTGTGATAAGCGAGGTGCGCATCTGTCGTCAGGAGGAGATGCGTGCAGGAGCCCGAGGTTCAGGAGCCAGGTTGGGACTCCGTTATCGAAAGCCAAGGGAACCAATTACGCCATGACCTTTTCATCCCGTTGGCGGCTTGATGCCCAACTTGGTGAAGCTGAAGGAACTCCATAAGTCGGCGATGCCGTCGTGGCGAGGAAGAGGTCTGGCTTGAACTTGCGGGCCCGCGGCGCTTTGCCAACTTTCGATGGTGAAGGCGTGGCAACTGCGGTGTGCCGGGGCTCTCTGGCGATCGCGAGGCTTTATGCCAGTGGATTCCAGCGCGCTACTGGAGCAATAGCAGGGTGTTAACCTTGATGGCGCTGGAAGCGTTGATCGCGGCGATCGGTGCTTCAGGGAACGCGCGACACCTTCTTGGGGACGAGGATCTCTGCTGGCTCCTTTCTTATTGTGCAGGCGCGGGAGCGGAGGGTCTCGGCCGGGGCCCGCGTGCCTTGGAGCCAAGGCGCCTTCTTGGGGAGGGAGGTGGGCGGGGCACCTTTGGCGCCCTCCCCCTTGGCGTGGTGCGGGCGAGGCAGCGAGAGAGGCCAGCGGAGGAGCCCCTACTCTGGCCTTGAGCTGAGCTCGGCGACTGCAGTCGAAACCCATTCACCGTGAAGCGTCATCGGCGAGCGGTAGCGCGGGGCTTCCGTTGCCATGATGGTAGCGGCTCGAACCTCCATGGGAAAGCGGTGCATGCGGAGGCGAAAGAACCAGGCGAAGCGGACGAAGGAGTTGTAGTGAGTATTTTTCGCCTCACCGATGGATCGCGGGGCGAGGGCTGCTGCTCGATTCCCCGCCCGAGCGATGGCGGCGTTGGCGGCGGAGGTGATGAGAGCAGCAGGGGTGTCCGCCGGCAGAGCCCTCTGGGCGACTTCGGCGGCTTGAAACAGCGGCGCTGACGGCCTGGCTTCAGGCGGCGTCGAGCCATGAACCGCGACGGAAGATCACACACGACCAGCGGAAGAAAGATTCTGGCGCACCCTACTGGCGGCGGCAAATGTCGGATTCGGTTTCCGGCGGACCCTTGAGGTTCTAACTGCTGGAGTGCGCCGGAGATCTTTCCCCTACCAGCACATGTCGTGAATGGTTGGCGAGGATCTAAGCTCTGACGATGAACAACACAAAGGGACACAAGGTTTATACTGGTTAAGACGCCCGTTGTGGTGTAATAGCCTACTCCAGTGTGTGGTGTGGTAGATTGCCTCGAGGCTGATGAACAATACAAGGGAGCACAACCTCGCGAGGCTGTTCTTGAGCTGGTGCGATGAACTGCTTGGGTGAGTTCAGATCGCCTCTCTCTCTCTCTCTCTGTGAATATCTCTCCCTTGTCAATATCTCCCTCCTCCTCGTCCATCTCTCTGTGGTGGCTAGTCCTATTTATAGAGGAGGCCACTGGGCCTCTTCCCAAATCTTGGCCGGGAAGGAAGCCAACAATTGAGCCATTTTGAAGGGAACATATAGTACACTTATCCTGACCAAAGTTGGTGATGACTGCCAAAGGCTCGGCGGTGGCCTTGATCCTGGGCTCCACGATGACCTCAAATCCTCCATTTCGGCTGGTCTTGGTCTTGTTGCACGAAGAGTAACCTTTGCACTGCCTTGGCCTATGCTTGCCTCCTTTGCACCAAAGGGAAGCGAGGACAACTCTTGAGGTTGGCCCCGCACCTGGCGCCCTTTAGTCTTGATCGTCATGGAAAGCATCACGGGGCACCCTCGTGAGGTACCCTGCCTTGATCTCTCCGGCTCCTCGTGAGCACGCTTTGAGCTGCTCTGAGGAAGGTTCACGTAAATCCGCCCGCAATCTCAGCCCTTCGCGAGGTCTTGAGCTTGGTGATGAAGCTGGGCCTTCCGGGCCCCCACTTGAGCCACACCCGCGGCGCGGGCAGAGGCAAGTGTGGGACCCCATTCAGAACACGAGCGGTGGCTCCCGAGAACCGTCTTCATCGGCCGGTGCCACCTTGGTTTCCGCCTTGTCTTGGGTGAACAAGCGCTTCTTCTTCTTAGTTGGCGGCGGCCCCTTGGCCTCGGGCGCCCGTGCCGGCCGGGCTGTGCATGGCGGTCATGAAAACAAGCAGGCGCCGCCCACAGCCTCCTTAAGCGTCCCCCTTGATAGTGAGACACCCTTGCTTCGAGCATCTACATGAGGTTCTCGCCGGGTGCGTTGCTGCCATGAACTGGGCTGAGCGGGTACAGGGATGGCGTGCGGGAGGCGATGTGGCGATGTCGAAGTCGACCAGCTCGGTGTGTAGGTTATCGCGTGTGCGAAGGTGATGGAGAGCGGATCTGCCCGAAGTGGTGCCGCCGCCTACTCTGAAAAACTTGCTGAGGTTGAGCGCTTGGCGATGCGTGAAGAAGGTGAAGGCCTCCATGGAGAAACGCGTTGAGGCGGCGCCACCGTCGATGAGGTCTTGGTGATGGCCACATTGCGGATGGTGGGCATGCAAACTGTCGATGGCATACCGGGCAATGATTGGTAATGAGGTGAACCACGGGTTGAAATTGAGTCGGCTTCAAGCGGCCCAGACTGACGGGCCCTCGAGCATTGGGCGGCGCGATCTGGTGAAGAATGGCCGACATGGGCGTCGATGGCGGTGCTTAGAAACCACCTAGTGGGGCGCGACCGCTAGTGCGCCCGGCGCCCGCATAAGCGCCCGTGAAATGAAGTCGCGCAGCTCCTCGAAAATGCCACTATGGATCGGGGAGTTGAGCAGCCCGCCGCAGCGCACGGTGAGAACCATGGAACCAGTTGGCCATGAAGCCTTTGTCGTGCGCCCCGGTGGCCTCGAGGATGGCCTCCTGCATGGCAGGAAAGCTGGCCAGGTCCGCCAGCGCCCGTCGTGGCGTGGTGGCATCTCCGTCTTGAACTTGAAGCAACACTGCACCTGCACCGCAAGGTGGGGGCAGACTCGCAACCCCCTGGCCCGTCGTCGGTATGTCGCCGGGCCGAATGGGCGCCTACCATGATGGGCGCAGTGGTGGCGGCGTAGATTGATGAAGGAAGGCCTACAGGCGCACCTACAGCGCGCAAATGTCGGATCCGCAGGTCTTCCGGATGACCCTCACAGTTTGAAAAGCAAGATGGGCTCGGTAATTTCCCCCTGCCTTGGTATCAAGGTTAAAGAAGACCAATAGTTACTTTTAGAAGTAGTAGAAAGCTGAGTGAGACTCAAATCCATCAATCATATAAGTCTACAGATTAGTAACATGTGATCCTGATGGAAAGATGAGAATCCTAATTCTTAATCCCCATTGAAGAGAAGAGGATGACTCAGATCAGAGGGACGAGGGTAAGGACTAAAAGAGACTTGTTCCTTCACAATGATTCCCTTATATAACTAGAAGCATTTCTAGACTAAACCCGACCAGTTTGAAGCAAAGTAAACCTCTGGTGAGGAGGCTCGTGCAAAATTGTCGGACGATCTAAGTCACACCGTCTAGCATGTAACACATCATATCACTTCTTGATTTCCTTTTTGCGAGTATCCCCAGGTCCACCTTACCTGGTCCGGGACCGTTTGCGCCTTACAGCTCCGCATATATGATAGTGTCGCTAGCATCCATATGACAAGAACCGAGCCGACATGACTGATATCGTAAACCCAAGGTTGCACTAACTACGGTGACATGCATACATGAGCCAGCATATGCGTGTCGATCATCAGCGTATGAACCCAAGTCATAGCAAGCTACAAGGACTTACGGGAACAACGCGTGACATTTCCCAAAGAGGCAGACACAAGAGCGAAGAAGGACACATGCCGGCCAGACCTAAGTGTTCCGTGCGATGCAAGCTACCATGGCTCGATTGGAAGCACTGGAGACATTTCCCCATAAGAGGCTACCAAGAATAAACTAGGTTGTCGGATCCCACACATACCAAGCATTTCAAAATCATCCACACAATATGCCGATATGTGCAAATACAACATGGCATCACAACAAAACTCTCGACTCAAAGTATTTATTCAATAGGCTCAAAGTCGAGATATTACAAACATGGGTTACATGACCCAACATCTGAGAGCATCAAACAGCGGAAGCATAACATGTGCGAGTCACAGAGAACTACAAATGAAAAATTGAAGTCGCATTACAGGAGCAGGGGTCCCAGACACTGCCTCCAGCCCACAGCATGGCTCCACTAAGCACCTAGTATGGCCCATCTTCACCGCAAACACTCAAGACCCTCGCGAGGCGAAGCCTCGTGGTAGGCAACTAAGACCTCCTCGGGGTAGCCTCACTAGGCTGGCTCGCATGAGGCGGAGATCAAGGCGAGGCACCCGTGAGGTTCCGTGGCGTGAGCCATGGCGACCAAGGCCATCTCGGGCACCGGTGAGCCTGATCTGGTTTCCTCTTTGGTGCTAAAGGGCAAGCCTTGAGCCGAGAGTCGAGGCATCGAGGCAAGGTTTCCATATCATGCATGAGACCAAGACCAGCAGGATGGCAGGATGGAGGTCATCCACGGAGCCTGACAGGCGTCACCAGGCCTTTGGCGGCAAGACCACCTTTTATCGGGATAGCTTGTACTAGCTGCCCCTTCAAATTGGCCATTGTGGGATCCCTTCCGCCTAATATTTGGGAAGAGGACCGGGCCTCTATAAATAGGACTAGCCACCACCATAGAGGTAACTGATCTTGGATCAGATCCATTCCATCCACATGCACAAGCTCACGAGCTCAAGAACACCTGTCCTCGGGAGGTAGTTCTTTCCTTGTGCTTATTCATTCCAGCCTACAAGGCAATCCACCAAACCACATTGGAGTAGGTATTACACTACATGATGGCCCGAACGAGTATAAACTCTTGTGTCCCTTGTTCCTTGGGTTAGCGAGCTAGGCTTTGAGATCTTGGTGAGGCGTGAGCTGGGGAGAGAGATCTTGATGCGCACAGGAGATCGAACCTCAAGGGTTTGCGGAACCCGTAATCCGACATTTAAGCGCGCCCGGTAGAGTGCGATGAAACTCCTTCCGTCGATCCATGCTCCACCGCTCCACCACGTCCGCTGGCGAGGCCGTCGATCTCGCAGGCGTCGGGCCACCCTAACGCCCGTGCTCGCAGAAGCTATCGGCGGGCCTCCCGTTTTCTCCATCACCGCGCGCCAACGCCGCCACCGGCCCGGCAGAAACAAGCAGCAAGCATCTTCTTTGCACCCCTACATGCGGCGGGGCGGCCGCACCGCTACCCGTCGCTGATTCCGGCGGCTCGCCGTCCACGCTCGTCAGCGCCCGCGGATGTGCATGCAGCGCTCCTCGCAGCACGCGAGCTCCTCTGCGCTACCGCCCGTCGATGACAAGTGTGTGCTTGCCTACAATGAGCTGAAGCGCAAGGCACTTGGCGTCCTCGCATCGACCGAGGATGGCTGCAAAGAAAAAGAAATCTTCACGACCAAGCCGCACCTTCAAGGCAGGAAGAGCCCACATAGTCTTCCCAAGCAGCATGGCTGGATCGAAGCCAAAGAATGCAGTCAAATGCTTCTGACAGAAGAGAAAAACGAGGCCGCCGAGGCTGAAGCGAGAAAAAGGAAAAATCCTGGCGCCTCGTGCTGCTCCCTCAAGAAGAAGCTAAAGACCAAGAAGAATCGGGCTGCTCCTCAGGCCCTTGATTATTGAACCCATTTCTATGGTTAATCCGCATCACAACCAAGAACTTGAATGACTGTTCATGAGCCTTCTTCCGAGAGCTCTGAAGCTGAAGATATTCAACAGCTGATCCCCCCTTTGCTGAACATTGGCCACCATGGCAGTGTTGAAGATGATGAAGTTCTTCCTCAAATTGAGTACAATGTGGTATCATCGCTTTTGTTAAATACATAGGCTCAGAAATCGGATATTACAAACATGGGTTACATGACCCAACATCTGAACATCTGACAGCGGAAGCATAACATGTCGAAGTCTGAGAGAACTACAAATGAAAAAGGCTGAAGTCGCATTACGAAGCAGGGGTCCCAGGACTTGCCTGCCTCCAGCCCACGGCATGGCTCCACTAAGCCTAGTATGGCCCATCTTCACCACAAACCTCTCAAGACCCTCGCGGCGAAGCCTCGTGGGCGGGCAACACTAAGACCTCCTCGGGGTAGCCTCACTAGGCTGGCTCGCGAGGCGGAGAGATCAAGGCGAGGGCACCGTGAGGGTTCCGTGGCGTGAGCCATGGCGACCAAGGCCATCACGGGCACCGGTGAGTGTGATGCTAGTTTCCTCTTTGGTGCTAAAGGAGGCGGTATGACGAGGAGTCGGGCATCGAGGCAAAAGGTTTCCATATCGTACATGAGACCAAGACCAGCGGGATGGCGGGATGGAGGTCATCCACGGGCCTGAGCGGCGTCACCACGAGCCTTTGGCGAGCAAGACCACCTTTGTCGGGATAGCTTGTACTAGCTGCCCCCCTTCAAATTGGCCATTGTGGGATCCCTTCCGCCTAATATTTGGGAAGAGGACCGGGCCTCTATAAATAGGACTAGCCACCACCATAGAGGTGGCGATCTTGGATCGGATCCATTCCATCCACACATGCACAAGCTCACGAGCTCAAGAACACTGTCCTCGGGGAGGTAGTTCTTTCCTTGTACTTATTCATTCCAGCCTACAAGGCAATCCACCAAACCACATTGGAGTAGGGTGTTACACTACATCGATGGCCCGAACAGTATAAACTCTTGTGTCCCTTGTTCCTTGGGTTAGTGAGCTAGGCTTTGAGATCTTGGTGAGGCGTGAGCTAGGGGAGAGATCTTCGTGCGCAGGAGATCGAACCTCAAGGTTTTGCGGAACCGTAATCCGACATTTAGCGCGCGCCCGGTAGAGTGCGATGAAGCTTTCCTTCCGTCGATCCATGCTCCACCGCTCCACCACGTCCATAGCGAGGCCGCGTCGATCTACGCCTGGCGTCGGGCCACCTAACCGCCCGTGTCGCAGAGCAGCCCCTATCGGCGGGCCTCCCGTTTTCTCCATCACCCCCGCCGCGCCGCCCACCGGCCAGCGAAACAAGCAACAAGCATCTTCTTTGCACCCCTCATGCGGCGGGGCGGCCCCGCTTCTCCGTCGCTGATTCCGGCGGCTCGCCGTCCCGCTTCGTCGCGCCCGCGGATGTGCATGCAGCGCTCCTCATAAACCTGAGCTCCTGCGCTACCGCGGTCGATAACCTCTACAAGGACTGGCTGGACCACATCACCGAGCTCGTTAGCACCACAGAGCTCCCTCGCACCGTCCCTCTACGCTGCCTCGCCCTCCTCCATTGCGATGCGATGTACCTCCGCAGGCGCCCTCGCCGCCTCCGCACCAAGCGGCGTATACAGCACAAAACCTTGGCCCCTCGGCAGGACCCGCCGGCGCGCAGCGGCGCATGAAGAAGAAGCTACCAAAGTTCCCGACCACAAGAAGCGCTGCCGCCTCGAGCCACCACGTCAAGACCATTGCCGCCTCTGGCAGCGATCTTGTGAACATCAAGACCAAGCTCCAGCCCCGCGGCGGGCCCTGGTGGGCACGACAGGCTGCCATGCCTTCACTCCGGAGCTGCATAACATCGTTTGGCCAGGCAAGTTCAAGCCGGACCTTCCTCCGTGCTACGATGGCACGCCCGACCCTGCGGAGTTCTTAGAGCTCTACGAGCTGAGCATCGAGGCAGCCAACGGCGATGAGAAACTCATGGCAAACTGGTTTCCCATGGCTCTCAAATATGGTGCTCGCTCGTGGTTCCTGAATTTGCCCCTGGGGTTGATCTCCTCCCGGGGTGAGATGCGCGACCTCTTCGTCGCCAACTTCCAGGGCACTGCCGACCGCCAGCCGGCCCCGCGTGACCTATGCCGCATCAAGCTGCAGCCAAGAGAGACCCTGCAGAAGTACATCCAGTGCTTCAACAGCGTTCGCCTCAAGATCCCCAAGGTGACGGACGAGGCCATCATTTCAGTTTTCTCTGATGGCGTCCGCGACGTCAAGATGAAGGAGTGGCTCGCTATCCATGAGGAGCTATGCATGGCACTGGATATGTTCAACATGGCGACCAAGTGTCACGAGAGCTGAGGAGGCGCATCTCCTCCTCAAACTCCTGCTGCCGACCTAGAAGAGAAGAGCCAAGGCCAGGGCGTGAAGCGCAGAGGGTAGCCCTTTCATGGCGAGCGAATCTGAAAGCGCCGGGACCACCCAGAGTCGATCCAAGAGCAGCCGCCCATTCTGCGCCTTCCTGGCGTACACAACCACAACACCAATGACTGCCAGAGCTCGGGGCCATTCAAGATGGGCGCTTTGGTCGGCCCCGGCGCTAGCGACGGGGGCTCTGGCAGAGGAGGAGGATGAAGTGGAGGACGCTGGGACGACCGTGGCCCCCATCAGGAGTGGCGCGACCGGCCCCGCGAGGACCACTAGCAGGACCAGCCTCGTGAGGGCGCGTGGAAGGACCAGCCTCGTGAGGACTATCCTCAGGGCAATCCTGGCCTCCCTCCGCTGCCGCCACCGCCAAGGAGGAACGACAACCAACATCAGGATGAGGGGGCTGGGGGCTTCCAGGAGCCGCGCGCTATCGCTTGCACCTTGGGCGGCGCTCAGGCCCCAGCTTCCCAGCGCATCTTCAAGCAGTTTGATCTCGAGGTGAACACGGCCCTTCCCAGGCTCGAGGCCACACACCCGCTCAGGTGGTGCAAGTTCGCCATCACCTTCAGCTCATTGGACCAGCTCAAGTCTTGGCTCTGCCGGCGCCCTCGATCTTTTCTCACAGATCCTCGACCGCAGCTAAAGTCACCAAGACCCTCATCAGCAGCGGCGCAAGGCTCAATGTCCTATCTGTAGAGAAGTTCGACAGCCTCCAAGTGCCATACGATCAGCTACAACTTACCAAGAATTTTTCAGGAGTGACCGACGGCTCCACCACTTCGATAGGGCAGGTCCGCCTCCCTGTCACCTTCGGCCAGTGCAACAACTACCGCACTGATCTCATTGACTTCGACATCGCCCACATCCGTCTGTCGTACAACGCCATCCTTGGGTATCCAGCATTGGCTAAGTTCATGGCGGTAACCCACCACGGCTACAACGTCCTCAAAATTCCAGGAAAGCGGCGGAGTCATCACGGTCCCCTGCGAAGAAAGAGATGCGGTGTGTTCCCTGGAGCGCGCCTTCCAAGCCACAGCAATCAAATACCCCGACAATGAAGGCACCCTGTACCCTCCTGAGGCCATCCCCAAGAAGAAGAAGCAGCTACTCCATCCTGGGCCTCAGGAGAATGGTGTCTCCAGTGGAACCACCTCAGGGATCGCGCCCACAGCTAAGGCTCCTCCCTCCCTCACATAGGAAGGCGCGCCCGGCGCCCTCCTTGGGCAAGGCTCGGTGGCTCTCTTCTAGAGGGCCTCAGACCTGGCCAACATCACGAGGGAGGCGCTCGGGCACCATGTGGAGGCGTGCTTCGCAGCAGGTCTCCCTCAGGAGGGCGCTGGGCGAGGAGCGCCCGGTGCTCAGGAGTTCCTCGTCAAGGCAACCCAGGAGCTTCAAGAAGCAAGGAACATACACGACGACCGCCGCCCACCACCTGGCGTAGCTCCCCATCCTGGCGAGGACGGCGGGCTGCGCGTCTGCGTCGACATTCCAGTGCTCAACAGGGCCGCATCTCAGGAGTGCTTCTAGCCTTCGCATGTCGTTTGGCCTACCGAACGCGACTGTCACCTATCAGTGTCATCTACGGAGCATCCTGGCGGCTCAGGAAGCCAGGCACCATGCAGACCGGGCGGAGATGGCGACGGTCCTCAAGGAACCACCCGAGCCCCCAGAGCCTCCTGAGGCTCAGGGCCCTGGTGGATCGTGAGGAGCGACCTCTTCAGCATGCACCTTCAGCTACCTCAACACTCCTTTGACAACGGAAGCCGCGCGCCGTTTGTCTTTCCTTAGGATTCCTCACATGAGTAGGCTTGGCATGACGTCTGTGCTTGGGTCCGTCCCTGCAGTGTCGATAAACCCGAGCAATGGCTACATCTGGCGGGCGGCCCCATTCACATCACCTCCTCGAATCGTTGGTGTCGGCCTTCTCATGGGATCGCCTCGAGAAGTAAGTCGGTGCGGTTGGTGACAATCTCATGAGACCACTGAGGCTATCAGAACCTAGACCAGGTGCAACCCACCTTGAGGTAGGGCCTCGTGAGTCCAGCTGGCTCACAGTGGCGGACACCTGTCTAGCCTGCCGTGCAAGCCACGTGTCGAGGCGGACCCGTACTCGCCGGGGCTCCACTTAGAGGAGCCCTCACCCCTTACTGATGGAAGCACCATGCTCTGTCTTTGGCGATCGACGCAGTCGAGCTGCTATGCCGTGCAAGTCGCAGAGCCTTCGCTCAGCTGGTGATAAACAAGCGAGGGCCCCATGGCCGTACCAACCTCAGGGAGCCACCCGGCTCAGTGTCCAGCCTCACCGCAACGCTTTCCCCCCAGGAGAGTCGCGCGAGGGGGCGAGGCACGAGGGCTACGCTCAGGCCCTGCCTAGCGTACGCCGCTGCCAGGTCCATCGGACCTGGTCATCGCACACCACTCCCGAGCGGGACCTGGTCATGCTAGGATGGCAAAGGGGCGGACCGAGCTTCGTTGGGCGCCATTGGCGGCAGACTCAAAGGAGGATTTGGGAGGATATGGAGTCTTTGGGAATGAGGAGCAAGGAAGGGGGTCTGGAGCAAGACGAAGGGGAACAATGAAGGTAGCGCGGCCCGCGCCAGCCTGTTGTAAGTCAGGTTGTTGCCGAGGAAATGTGGGGAAGCGGAGGCATACGTCTGTCGATCGCCATCGTCAATCAAGGCCGCATGAGCAGTTAGAACCTGCGGCTCCGCACTGCCCCTAAAGCCGCCTCGTAGCCAAGTCCGGGCGTGCCCTGGGCCCGGGGGCTACTATCGGCATTCTAGGAACAGGGGTCCCCTTGCCTGCCTGCGGCCCACGACGTGGCTACACTAACGGCCTGGTACGGCCCATCTTCACCAGCAACCACTGAAGACCCTTGCGAGGTGGGCGACACAAGACCTCCTCAGGGGCAACCTTACTAGGCTTGCTTGCGAGGAGCGGAGAGATCAAGGTAAGGGGCACCTCGTGAGGTTCCCGTGACGTGAGCCATGACGACCAAGGCGAGAGGCCGGCGAGCGTAAGTACTGGTTTCCTCTTTGGTGCTAAAGGGCGGCGGGAGAGAGGTCGAGGCATCGAGCAATGGTTTCCATATCGGTTACATGAGACCAAGACCAGCGGGCGACAGGATGGAGGTCATCATGGAGCCTGACAGCGTCACCACCAGAGCCTTTGGCAGACAAACACCAACTTTTGTCAGGATAGCTTGTACTAGCTGTCCCCCTTCAAATTGGGCGTTGTGGGATCCCTTCCCGCCTTATATTTGGGAAGAGGACCTGGGCCTCTATAAATAGGACTATCCACCACCGTAGAAGGTAACTGATCTTGGATCAGATCCATTCCATCCACACACGCAAAAGCTCACCGAGCTCAAGAACACCTCTCCTCAGGAGGTAGTTCTTCCCTTGTACTTGTTCATCCCAGCCTACAAGGCAATCCACCACACCACACTGGAGTAGGGTATTACACCACATCGGTGGCCCGAACCAGTATAAACTCTTGTATCGCTTGTTCCTTGGGTTCGACGAGCTAGGCTTTGAGATCGTGGTGAGAGCGTGAGGTAGGGGGAGAAAGGTCTTCGTGCGCACCCCAGAGTTCGAACTTCAAGGGCTTTGCCGGAACCCGTAATCTGACAGCTGAGAAGCGTGACTATCTACACGACCCTCCCAAGGGTACAAGATCATAGCTGAGGTAACAAGCTAAACGTCGAAGTCCAGCGGAACTACTAGTGAGATCGAAGTCTCTCTGCAAAAACATAAATTAAGCAAACGTGACTACAAATGTACCCAGCAAGACTTACATGAGAACTATCTACATATGCATCAGTATCAACAAACGGGATGTTGGAGTTTAACTGCAGCAAGCCAGCTTTGACTCAGCGGCTATCCTGTACTACGACTGCTGGTAACTCTTTTGAGGTGGCGCACACGAGTCCACATATTCACCACATCAATACACCACTATGGATCCGCTCCCGTCTCCCAACGAGAAGGCCATCCATAGCACTCACGCTTATCTTGTAGAGTATCCACTTTCACTTGTCTATGAACATCATAAGCAACCTAGTAGTCCTTTATGGTCGACACGGTTATTCGAATAGATCATTTATAACCCTGCAGGGGTGTACTTCACACATGTTTCCACCACTTAGCGTCTGCACACGACATGTGCTCGGCAGAC
This sequence comes from Aegilops longissima, assembly GCA_021605205.1. Taxonomy (NCBI): domain Eukaryota; kingdom Viridiplantae; phylum Streptophyta; class Magnoliopsida; order Poales; family Poaceae; genus Aegilops; species Aegilops longissima. The sequence goes on from CM038678.1 coordinate 371,704,012, forward strand.
TTCAAGCAAAAGCCAACGTGGGTGTAGACCATGACCTGACTAACCACACAAGTCTCTAGTCCAGGTTTATTGCCTATTCAGGTTCCATCCGCAGGGAGTCCGGCCGAGGTTTCCACTACGGCCCCAAACAATGTGTGTAGGGTTCCCGAGCCCACCAAAGGGGTGCCCCGGTACACCATGCCACTTTCCTACCACATCATAGCCCACCCCTAGGGTCAGCACTACGCACGGCCTCCAGCATACTACAAACACCAGAAACTACTTGCAACTCCTGGACAGAGGACAGGGGGCTTAATAAGTCGAGCTGGGTCATATTTTAGGGCCCAACGTGTGGTAGTAGCTCTTCTTGGATCACAAACACAGAACTCAGCTCCTGAGGACGGTTTCAATGAGTCAACCCACCATGTACTCCTACATGCCTCTCACCGCTATCTTTACCAAATCGTGTTCACACACTTAGCACTCAACGGTAGTACATGATGACCACATTCCAATTCATCCCCGATGAATCAGACCTGACACAACTCTAAGCAATAGCAGGCACGACAAGCAAGCATAAATGAGTATGCACATCATGGCTCAAACAACTCCTACTCATGATAGTGGGTTTCAACTATTTACTGTGGAAATGACAGGTCATGTAGAGGAAAGGGGTTGAACTACCGCAACATGTAATAGTTGAAACGTTGTTGTCCTAATGCAGTAAAAGAGAGCTAGAGTGAGAGAGTGGGATTCTATCGGAATGATCAATGGGGGTTTGCTCGCCTGGCACTTCTGAAGATAGCATTGTGTCTTCATCAGTGTCATCGATCACATCATCGGGACAACATCTACCGAGAGGGAATAGCATCGGCAACAGAGAAGGAACACAATCAATACAATGCAACAATATGATGCATGATCATGACATGTCAATATGCTGTTGATTGACCTAATGCAACTAGCAACGAGTTAAATGAAGTTGGTTTGAACTCAAGGTTCAAAATCAAACTCCATAAGTGGTTAGTTAAATGCCATTTATTTGATTTCACTTATATAGGAGATATAAGTTGCTTGAACATGCATGAAACAAGTACCAAAGGATAGATTGGATTTCTCTGATAATTTTTCATATATAAATCTTTTCAATCTGAGTTATAGATTATTTTCTATGATTTTTAGAACTTTTAACTATTTTCTGGAATTTCCTGGATAATTTTTAAATCCAGAAAATTGTTAACTGCGTCAGCATTGTGTAAGCATATGGCGTCAATGAGTCCTTTGTCTTGACCAGTCAAAGCTGACCGGAGGGCCCTTACGTCAGTGACTAGACTAACTAATCTAATTTAACTAACACTAACTTAGCTTAGTTAGCCGGGCGGGGCTCGCATGTCATAGACCAAGGGGTCAAATCCCTGGTCAACTTAGGCTAACTCGTCAGCGGCTCAACACAGGTGAAGCCAGACGTGGCGGCGAGGTGCGGGATTTCTTTTTCGGCGACCAAATGGCCGGCGGAGGGCGTCTACGTATGAGGGCACTCGTCCGCGTTGAGTGGTGGCGGTGGTTGGGCCTGGGGTGGCCGGAGTCGTCGCCGGCGTCGACCTAGGCGGTCGCCAGAGCTCGGGGTCGATGCTACGGCTGGCGGGGCAGCTCGTGCGGGGAACCTACGTGTTCTGGCGGCAAGGAGAAGCTGAAGCAGCGGCCGGGCGTTAGGTGGCGGAGACACGTCGGCGGCGAAACCGAGCGGTGGCGCATCTTGAGGCGAGCAAGGTCGCAGTGGCTACAGCGCCTGCGAGAGAAAACGGAGAGGAGAGAAGAATTCGATGGCTCATGGCGAGTGCAAGGGAGCGAATGGCGAGCTCGGGGACGGGCTGGTGACGTCGTGAGGTCGTCGGAGATCTCGACGGTCGAGCGGGGAAGAAGTCGACGGGGCGGCGATGCAGGGCGAACGAGCACTCGGGCCTCGGTCGAGGCGAAGTGGTAGACGATGGCGGAGATCATGGGAGCACGGGGAGGCGAGGGGAGCACGGTAGGTGCGGTGGTTCACGGCGGCGCGACCATGGCGGCTTCGGCTATGGCGGGGTGAGGGCAAGGGGGAGAGCAGGGGGAGTGAGGTATCTGCTAGATCGGAACGGCTCCGGGGCATTCACCAACGCATCCAGAGGCTCGGCAGCAAGCAGGAGGAGGCGTGGCGCCTCGCGCACATGTGCACTATCCCACCTCTGCCTACTGGCAGAGGTTAGGGATGACTGGCACCAGGCCATGTGGGCTGGGCCAGCACAGGTGAGGCCCAGGTGGGGTTCTCTCTCTCTCTCCCCCCCCCCCCCTTTATTTTGTTTCAGTTTTGTATTTTATTCCTCTGTTTTGAATTAGTAAAAATATTAATACATTTCCAAAATTCCTGAAATAACTTGTGGACACATTTTGAATTATTTCCAACAGCCCTCAAATCATTTCAGAATAATTTGAGCATTTAAAATATTTATAGAATTTAAATGCCCCAATTCAAATACAATATGTATTAACTCAAAATCCATAATGTCCTAGGAATATGTGCACCATTCTGGCAGAGGTTTTTAGCCAATTCAAAAATGATGAACTTTTCCAAAGGCATTTTGGGTTAATTGAAAATGATTTTATTTGAACCTATCTGGATTCATTTGGTGCTAGGGTTTGAACATCCCCAATTCAAATTCTTTTGAATTTAAACATGATGCATGGATGCTCACAGATGCAACTAACTCCAAGCAATTCTAGGGTTGTGACACGAACACTGTTGAAGTGCTAGATGTACTTCTGCCAGGTTTCTCCTGGCAGCTGTTTGATGTGCCGCAGGTCACCCGCAGCTGGCGGGCGGTCGAGAGTGCCATGGAAGTTGGCGACGAAACGCTCTCGCATCTCGTCCCAAGAGGAGATTGATCCTGAGGGGAGGTTCAGGAGCCACGAGCGCGTGCTGTCTTTTCGGGCCATGGGAAACCAGTTCGCCATAACCTTCTTGTCGCCATTGGCCGCCTTGATGCTCAGCTCCTAGAGCTGTAGGAACTCGGCAGGGTCGGGGGTGCCATCGTAGCGTGGATGCAGGTCGGGATTGAACTTCCCTGGCTAGGCGACGCTGCGCAGCTCCGTGGTGAACGTGCGGCATCCAGCCGTGGTAGGGGGAGCGATCTTAACATGGCGTTGCTGGGAGCGCACGCACCTGTGCTTGCGTTCGCTGCACCACCTGGCAGCTTTCTTTGTCGCGCGCCGGTGCCTTGCACGGCGGGTCGCTCCATGGATCCTCGTGCCATGGCTCAATGATGGCGTCCTGCCTGGGAGGTGCAGTAGGTGCTCCATGAGCTACGTCACCCGCGGCAGGCGGCGGGTGAGGCAGCGAGCGAGATGGTGCAGGAGACTCTTCAACGACACTGACGAGCTCGACGATGCGGTCCAGCCAGTCCTCGTAGCGGTCGTCGATGGGGCGGTAGCGCAGGAGCTCGCATGCCATGAGCAGCGCCGCCTGACTGTTCGCCAGCCCGCGACGAGCATGAGACGATGAAGCAGCCGCCGAGGTCAGCGACAGAGTGGTGGTGCGTCCATCACGCTGCACGGAGGGCTGCATCGATGAAGCCTGCTGCTCGTCGGCTACGGGGTCGGTGGCAGCGTTGGCCGCAGACGACGGGGAACGGCGGGGAGCACCATCATCAGCGGGTGTCGTATGGGCGACACGGGCGGCGAGGGCGGCCCGACGCTGAGCACAAACTCGATGAGCATCAGCCATGAGGACGGCGAAACGATGGCGAATCGACTGGAGGAAGAGCGGCTCCGATGCACCCCTGCCTGGCACGCCAAATGTCGGATTTCGGGTTTCGCAGACCCTTGAGAGGTTCATACTCTAGGGTGCGTGCGAAGAACTCAACCTACCCAGTCTGCCCACTCGCCAATCTCACGGCCTAGCTGGATGAACAAGAAGGAAACAGGACACCGCAATTTACCCAGGTTCGGGCCACCTTACGGTGTAAAACCCTACTCCTGCTTCATGGTGGATTGGCCTCAGGGGGCTGATGAAGAACTAGTACAGTGGGAGAATAACCTCGGGAGGAGGCGTGTTCTTGTGCTCGAGTGAGCTGGTAAGTGTGACAATGGAATGGATCCGATCTGGTCCATGGTGGTGGCAAGGCCCTATTTATAGTGGCCTTGGTCCTCTTCCCAAATGAAGGCGGGAAGGGATCCCACAACGGCCAAATTCGAAGGGAGACAGCTAGTACATCCTATCTTGACAAAAGTAGTCTTCGCCTGCAAAAGCTTGTGGTCGTGACACCGTGGTGGGCTCGGCGATGACCTCCGTCCTGCCATCCTGGCGGTCTTGGTCTTGTTGCCCCAGAATGGAAACCTTTGGCTGATTCCTCGGGACTCCACGCCTGTGCTTGTCTCTTTAGCACCAAAGAGGAAACTGCTGTCCTGAGCCCGCTGGCGCCCGCCTGGCCTTGGTCGTCATGGCTCACGTCATTTTGAGCCTCATCAGGCGAGGCTTACATAGAGATCTCCGCTCCTCAGGAGCCAGCCCGAGGAGGCCGCTCCCCTCGGAGGTCTTGGTGTCATCCGCCTCGCGAGGCTTGGCTCCTCGCGAGGGTCTTGAGTTTGCTGGTGCTGAAGGTGGGTTGTACTAGCCGTCGATGAAGCCACGCCATGGGCCGCAGGCAGGCAAGTCTGGGTACCCCCGTTCCCAGAACGCTGAAAAGAGGGGGTGGGAGGAGCAGGAGTGTTCATCCACACACCTCTCCTCCCCCCTCCCTGCCATCTTCTTGTCATGCTAAAAGGAACAGACCGGGGCCAGGCCCCGGGCACTTGCTTGGGGTTGGTGACGTTGAACGCTCGCGTTGACGCTCGGGAAGGGGAAGAAGGGCATGACCACACCTTGGTTGGGATAGGATCCCCTTCCCATCTTCGCACAAAGCACCCGACTTGGAGTGTTGGCCTGATGCTTGGTGTAGGTGAAAAGGGCCTCAGGGGATTGCGCGGGCGGTGTGGTGGTAGCGCCGGAGGTAGCGACTCTGGCACGCTCGTTGCCGGGCCCCCTGTATCTTCAATCTTAGTGAGGGGCTACGTGAGCGACACCATGCCGAAACCCATACACTACAAAAAAAGAGACATTCATGACATTTTGGGCCGAACAATTTTTTTTTCTGTCATACTTATAACACTTCTATGACGATAATTGTGAGAAAACCCGGTATCATCATAGATGTGGTGGTGTCCTACTTCTATGACAAAAAATCATGACAGAAAATGGGCTTTTCATCACAGGCGGGCGGAGGCGGCTGCATGACATTCTTTGGGTGCGTCCATGGCCATAAAAATAAGTGGTAGAAGAGAGGCGTGGAAAATATCGGGAGTTCTACATTACGGTTGGGTGGTCGGGGCGGCGATGCGCGTTTCTCTCATACTGCGTACTGCAGCGTGGAGTGCGGCGTTGGGCTAAGCCCGAACGAGCGGCGGCGTTGGGTTCTAAGCGAACCCGGCGATTGCCTTTGCGAGCTATGCGTTACAATGAAGCGAAGCGATCGATCGATCCTAGCTACATTAGCGAAGCGGGTGATTCGCCGCCTGCGCTAACTGAAACGATCGATCTGCGTTGGATGAGCAATGAGCATTGTTGGGGGGGTTGGATGAGCAGTTCGGTGGGGTTGGATGAGCAGGAACCCGTGGTAGTAGAGGCCGTTGCGGCTGGATGAACGATACCCGATCGATCAGTCGGTGGATGAACAAGACCCCGTGGAGGGCTAGATGAACAGGACCCCGTGGAGGGCTGGCTGAATAGTAGCCGGGGAGGCTGGTTGAACGATGGCTGGTGGAGGCTGGATGAGCAGTAGCCGTGGAGGGTGGTTGAGCGATGGCGGTGGAGGAGCGCGTGGTGGAGGCTGGATGAACAGGAGCCCGTGGATGAACAGTCGCAGGTGGAGGCTGGAGGAGGTCGACCGTGGATGAATAGTAGCCCATGGAGGCTGGAGGAGATCGACGGTGGAGATGAACAATATCCTGTGGTGTCCCATTTTGCGGTACGCCACACCCCTCCCGATGAACAGGACCCCCGTTTTGACCGTAGCGCTCCAACACAAGTCTGTTTCCTCTGTTTTGCAGTATGCCATGCCCCTCCCGATCAACAGGACCCCGCTTCGACTGTAGGAGGTCCGTTTCCTTTGCTTTGCGGTATGCCAGACCCCTCCCGATGAACAAGATCCCGTTTCCACCATGACCGTTCGAACACAAGGCCGTTTCCTCCGTTCTGCGGTACGCCAGGCCTCGTTTCCATCGGTTGTTCCGTCCAAGCCGGTTGGCTCCCGATGAACACGACGACGCATTCCGTTCTGACCCAGCCGGTTGGCTCCCCATGAACATGAGGCAGCGCGGTTTCTGTTCGACCAGCCACGACCATGTACGAGCCACAGCGTGCGTATCGTGAGTAGGCATTCGAGACCCCGCCGGTATGTACGTAGGTGGCTGTATTTACTTTCTTACACCCTGGCTGCTGTACTTACGTGTACATGCTACGTGCGCGCCTCTAATACGACACGTGCGTGCCTCTACATCTACCATTATGTACGTACATGTTCCCGACTAGAATGACAACGCTATGTACGCTTCGACCAGGTGGGTCCCGACTGTCAGGCACTTCCTTGTGTGCGAAGATGTAGCTGGTGGGTCCCAGTGATCGAGGCGAATCATTTTTTACCGTAATATGGGCGCACTTCCTTGCGTGCGGAGATGTAGCTGGTGGGACCCGGCGATAAGGGGAAAGCGTTATTTTCGGGTAAAGGATGCGATTGCATGCATCGTCCATGGGCGTGGTCGTCCCCCTGTCGACCTCTCACGTCTGAGTCATCTTAAGCGACTCTCGATTGATGACCATGTTGACCACACCATGCCGAGCGCAACAAGGCCGGTGGACGACGGCGAGGCCTCGGACTGGAACGAGGGGAAGACGCGGCAGTGGAGTCACAGATGGAGAGGAGTGGGAAACTTGACTGGTTCGGGTGCGCGGCAGCACTATCGCGGTGCCGCCCATGGGAGATAGGAGCAAGAACAGAGGTTGAAGAAGGAGCATGACTGTTGGATTAACATCCAACGGTCCAGCTCCTAGTATCGTTTGTTGATTAAGTTGAGAAAGCCCTGCGTACACGTCTGCTTTGTAGGACCACAAGTCAGCTACCAAATCTGACGGGTCCCAGCTGTCAATGAGAGGAATATTTTTTTCACATAACAAGGAGGCACTTCCTTCAGTGCGAAGATACAACCGGTGGGTGCCAGCTGTCAGGGGGAGGAAACTTTTTTTTTCAGCTTAATAATGAGGAACTTCCCTTGCGTGCGACCATGGACCTCGTGGGTTCCAGCCATCAGGCTCTCCACGTACAGTCCTCTTCCAATGACTCTCGTTTGTTGACCACGCCGCACCGAGCGCAGTGAGGCGGTGGACAATGGCGAGGCCCCGGACGGGAACGACCCGGAGATGGGAAGACGCGGCAGTGGAGTCGCAGATTGAGACAAGGAGAAGGGTTATAACTGGTTCTGGTCCGGCATGGTGCTGCAGTCAGTGGAGAATAACAGGAGGTGTGGAGGGATAGCCTAGCCGATGGTGGGGTAGTGCTTCGTAGCAATGCGTGCTAAGTAGAGCCGCTAGCCGCCGGAGGCCAGACCAGGCGGTCCCGGTGACGCTGGAGGAAGAAGGCGAGAGATTGAAGGTGCATGCCGGCCGTTGGCTATAAATCCAATGGCTGTGGATGTCATAATCATTTGTTGACCAAGTTGACAATGCCCTGCGTAGGCTTTGACCTATTGGCCCACATGTCAGCCTGCAAAAATGTGGCATATATTTAACCCATGTTTTGTCCATTTGCTGGCCTGGGTGAACAAATAATTTCATGTCAATGCGGCCCATTTACATTTTCAATGAAATCCCAGCCCATTTGCACTTTCTTGAAATACACGAATTAGCTGGGCTCGTTCTATATATAATGTTAGGTTAGAAGGAGCAATTAATATCAAAAAATAAACCATAGCGACACATTTTTTATATACAAAATTAACAAATTAGCGAGTTATTGCTCAAAATAAAAATGAGCACGTTATTATTACATTGGCCCTTAAAATCTTCGCAAGCTTTTGTACGCAATCACCAGGATTTTCCTTGCCTGTGAGTAAAAAACAACCAGGGTTTTCCTTCCCAACTTCTGTTAAACATTTACTTTTATAAGCTAATAACACGTGGGATGTTTTTATAATTTATATATAAGTCTCTATAAAATATGCGATAATAGTAATAATATAAATATATATAATGTGGTTAGAAGGGAAAACATAAATTGGAGATAGCATTATTATTCTTATATATAGATAAATAGAACCGAGATCTGTGTTTTATTAAGAAAAATACATTGGGCTGCCGATCTTTAAGAAAAAAGCCCATAGGCCGGTATGCACCTCAAAAAATAAGTTGAAACAACTGTCTCCGTATGTCGTGGGCTATGCATGTTAAAAAACAAAACCTAGGCCTAGCTGATACTTGTTCGCCCTCTGGAAAAAAATGATACCAGCTAGATCCCCGAGCGAACTTGATTAAAGAGGGGGCCGGCGGCGCGACTGAAGAAGCACATCAGGAGCGATTTTTTTCTTCAGTGGATGGCTCTCGATGGCGTTTTTTACTTGCCTCTACTCCATACAACTTGTATTTTTAGCCTCCTAGTCCATGGTGGACCAGCAGCCCATTTGCTGGGCGGGCCAACCTATAGAAACCAGCACTCAATTTTTCATCAAGCCCCAAAAACAACGCAATACTATGTTTGTTTTCAGGCCGAAAACATTATGGCAGGGGTTGAGCAGAGGAGGGGAGAAGACAGAGCAAAAAAGATTAAAAAGAGCTGATGCGCTGTTGCTACCCTAACAAAGCAGGTGCAATTATTCTCGGGAAGAAGGTGTGTCGTTGACACCTACACGTCACAAATCCCACAGTAGGCATACTAACAAGTTCACACACAAGTACAACAAAAAAGGTAAACATTCATATCAAACTTAGGTTCACAGGACAAGTTCATATTCATAGCCAACATTCACAGTCAACAGCTCAAAAGATTCATATATACACAAGTTCAGCATGTCTATGCATACAAATGATTGATAGATCACACGACAATATTCATTGATAATTCACAAAAAGATTCAGGTATACACATGTTCAGTATGTTTATGCATCCAAATGATTGAGATCACAGCCAATATCATCCATGGATGAACTGTAATTACCTAGCATACAGACTGGTAAATGGTGTTCACTCGGAGGTATTTCTTGCTAAAATTAATGCTTGTACGAGTAAACCTTCGAGTACATAAGAGGCAGCATAGACAATCTTAACTTTGCTTGTAGGTTTATCCTCAAATAGTGGCCTCGTGCCGAGGGAGGTTTGAGAAACTTGGCCACTACTTTCATCCAGCTATTTCTTGGCTCATCTTGGTCTGTAGCTCGCTAAAATTCTACATTGCAGACAAGAAAGGAGGCGGTTGAGAAAATGAACCACCCAAATTTTTTGTGCAGTTCAAGTGAAATGGAGCATCCCTGGCATGCAGACTGATTAAGTGCCACATGAATATACGCGTCAACCAATTTGTCTAGAATCTTTAGACTCCATGCCATATAGTTCGCTACCATATGTGCGGATAACCAAAAGTCACAAGTTGGGACCAAAGACTGGACTGTGTTTTTCTGGCCTATGCGCCAAGCAATATTTTTGGCGTTCACTCTCCTAATACTTGGAGTTTGACAACTGGTTGACGCCGGTTGATACTCGAATGAAGGTAGGGACTTCTTCTTGTCAACATCAATGCTTGTCTGAGTGAACTTTGGAGTACATAGGAGCAGCATAAGTACCTGTCCATCTGATCTTTTTGTGCAGTTCTACTGAAATCACCCAATGTAATGATTTTCCTGCGAGTTCAGGCTCCAAGTTACTCCTTTAAGAAATCGGAAAACAGTAGCACAATACCAAATTACCAATACATATGACAAGGACAATAATCGGGATAAAGACCGATTACCAACTTGTGTGAGGTAGCATATCAATTACTATTTCCTTTGGTGGAAGCGAGAGATAAGCCAAGCGACTGACAACAAAGGAAGAATGCAAGCCCAGATTAGCTACTGACAGGAAAGGAAGGAAGTTGTTGAGGCAATGAAGCACCCAAAGTTTTTGTGCAGTTCCACCAAAATCGAGCATCCCTGTTGGTACATATATTGAGAGAGTGAGATTACTGTAATAGTGGGACTAGTTGATGAAACATACACTGACAAATAGAAGCACCCTCATTATCTTAATGGGTAAAGTTAGCAACATAGTAGTCTTGCTTAAAGATGGGTATTTGTTTATTTAATCACTGCCAATTAGCTCAACACTCAAAGCATTGCCATGAATCATAGGTTGCAAAACTTTAACGTGCAAAGATAACAGAGTTTCTCATGATAGTAGCACGATACAAATAGAGATGACAACAAACTAATATGGATGAAGGCCTTAGGCCGGTACAAACCTGAGGGAAAAAGCTTATTCATGTAGTCCCATAAGAGATGATAAAGCACTCACTGGAATCACTCAATAGTGTATATTTTTGTGCACTTCAAATATATGGTTGAAATCACTCTTGTTTACCAGTGCTGAGATAATATCGGAAGATTATCAAGAACTTCCAGCAGAGAGTTAAAGCAGCTTGGCTGGGATCTCATTCATTGTATTGTCTTGTGTAGTTCCACTAAAATGTATGATTGGCACAACATGATCCCTGTTCACACAAATAGGAACAAGGTGAAACCTTCATTAGCTTAGTGAGAAAGGATAGAAAGACATTAGGATATTAATCTAACAGTAGCATCAAATTCATGATGGACAATATGCAAAACATTGCCTCATTAAACCAATGGCAATAAATTGACATGCAAAACAATAGCACTATTATGTCATGACACTGATAATATTCACTCCCTGCTCCACCACATGATTCACCTCCATAGACAAACATACACACGTACATGATTCAACATAAGGTGCTACTAAAGATTTGTTTAACTCTGACAGGAAAATTAGGCAGCAATAAATTAGTGGTACTTAAGTACTCCTTATTAATTAAGTGACCTTGCAGGAGAGACAACAGAAGTGGAAGGGCTCCCTAGTGGATCGTCTCACATGTAAGGTAGACGTTGCCGGAGCCCTTGAATGGCCTCGACTGAGGCCTCTGGCTTCAGCAAGATCACCTTGGCACTGTTTATTCTTCTTCTTCTTCTTCCTCTTCATGCTTTATTTCTCTTTCTCCTCACCAGTTGGTGAAACCAAGTACATGATTGGCCTTCTATTTCTGAATTGATTTTGTCAGTGAGGGAGTACAAGTGTACTAGTAAACAATAGCATTATTTTCTCATGGGAGTTGCAAAATAGAGATGAACACATGCATTAAATATCATTCTTACCTAAAGGAAGGTTATGGCGCCAATATGGATGATGAGGATTGGAACACATATCTCCCTTTGTGCAGTTCCACCGAAATGAATCAACTGTTCCATTCTGACATTCCAGTTAAACAGCACAAAAGTCACTCCTTTTAAGAAGTGTTTTGAGCAGTGCACCAAAAGGTCACAACAACAACCTGGTGAAATGGATATCCCTGTTTGCACAAAAATCTACAATGGAAACAGTTAGAGTCTCAAACAATTACAGGCATAAACATTTGGCTAAACTTGTCATGGCTTATAACAATGGCATGGCTTCATTTTACCAAGGGCACTAGATTAAGAACAGCTAAATATTTGGTATAAGGGCATGGGACAGTGGGTGCACCAGCAGTCCAACACCATGTACCTAAACAGGGGCATAAAGTGGTGATCCAGGGTTTGTTGCCCCGAGAAACAAACATCCAAGAAACATACCTGGGTTGGTCCCATTTTTGTTCACTCTAGCCACCTACTCCTATGTGTGGATAGCAAATATAGTCCTGGTCATACCACTGTGTACAGCTTTACCCCGACTTTTCCCTTTTCGACCAAGAGACCGGTTGGATGACTAGTCTGTACTACTTTCACCCCCTTTCCTTCCTTTTTGTACCAAGTCCGATGTACATACTAAATTCCCCCACCCCCACTTTATTTCTTGTTTGAACCAATTACAAGATTCGACTCCATGAAGTAGCTTTACCTCTAATAATAGAAGAAAAAAATAGGTGACGTTGGACCATCCGATGGAGAGGGGCTGAGATGCAGAAAATGATGCACATGCAGCGACATAGCGAGCTAGGGAAGTAGATCTAAGGCGGTTTCGAAGGAAGATGTACCTGAAGGTCGTCGGGATGTGGATAGGTGGGCGGCGGGAGGCCGGATCCGGCCACACTAGGTCAACAACGAAGGGATTGGCGGACCTCCCGCGCCGGCGCTCGGCCAGAGATAACGGTGCGGCCGGCAGTGGGTCTCCTCCCTCGCTGTCGACGACGGCCTAAACGCTGCCCCTCCTCCCCTTCACCAGCGGAGGGGGATACGTCCAAATCTGTAACCAGCGGTGAGGATAGAAATACAATGTTTTTTGAAGGGAGAAAGATAGTGTTACCACCGCTATCTTGTTTAGATCTGGAGAGGATGAGAGTGTGTGAATAGAGCAACCCTAGCAAGCAAGCGCGGAGGCTCTGGCCTATATATACGTAGTGGGGTAGTATTCCTTTTTTACTCCATCAAAACAATCGTTTAAAATTGTGTACGTGCTAGGTCGCTGTTTTTTCAGTTGTTGATTGTTTTTTGAGATAGCTACCCTCTTATTCCAAGTGGTGTTACGGTGTGCCAGGTCGCACTTTGTATCATTCAAGTATGGTACAAGACCCTCCATTAAATGAACAACCACCCCCTCGTAAAAATTGTGAACAAGCCCACGACTAAAATTATCGGAAACGTGGGCTGCCCCAACATGCATTATTATTTATATTTTCTACTCCCTCCGTTCCTAAATATAAGTCTTTTTAGACATTTCAAATGGACTACAACATACGGATGTATGTAGACATATTTTAAAGTATGGATTAGTTAGATTACTGCTCCGTATGTAGTCACTTGTTAGAATCTCTAAAAGACTTATATTTGGAAACAGATGGAATATATATGGGAATATCCTCAAAACAAAATGTGAGAGTACAATATTTATTGGGCCCCTTTGTAACTGGTGCTAAATTTTGACCAAAGATTTAACTGATAAAATGTTAGTGCATGTTAACTAAAATTATATCATTTGATTCGTATTTGAACATAGTTTTCAATGATGTAGGGGCTGTTTGGTTTCCAGCCACATATTGCCACACTTTGCCACACCTCACCTTAGGCAAATTTGACCAAGTTAGGTGGGTGTTTGGTTCTAGCCACACCTAAGACAAGAATTTTTTTATTAGCAGTGAACCCCACATGTCATAGACACAAAAAGTGCGGCAAGATTCCCTTAGGCAAGCCAAAGTGGGTCTAACAATTTGAGCAACTCAAGTTAGGCAAGTGTGGCAAAAATAATGGGGCAACATAAGACAAAAATAGTTACAATGTAATTTTTTGTGACATGCATGAACATTTGGTTAGTTAAATTTATAGTCAAAATTTGGCAAGGTGCATCAAATCAACACATGCAAGTATCAAAAGGAAAGTCACGGCATGCATGCATGCGTTGTACTCCCTCCGTTTCCAAATATAAGTCTTTTTAGAGATTGCAACAAGTGACTACACACGAAGCAAAATGAGTGAATCTACACTCTAAAATTCTACATACATCTGTATGTTGTAATCCATTTGAAATGTCTAAAAAGACTTATATTTAGGAACGGAGGGAGTAACTAATGCATCGGTAAACACAAATTATTGAAATATATCAAGTGCAGTGCTTTGATGTGTCGCGTCAACTCGTACAAGACCAAGAAGTTTGATTACTACAACACCCTCTCGCCTTAACCACACCTGCCTTTGGCTGCATGACAGGTGGTCCACCCACCTGTTGGGCCCACCTGTCATAGACGCAAAGGCATGAGCCATAAGTCAATGAAGCTGCGTCCCTCCCTCACCCATGAGCGTGGTGGCTGGCAGGACTAGGAGAAGCTTTCGTTCGCTACACGCTCTCCCTCCCGCACGCGGTGGACATGCAACAGTTTAATCGGTTTCAGATGACCAGAAGCATACTGTAGTACTCCTCCACTTCAGTAGTACTACATCATTGTTCGACTTCCCGAATAGGCGAAGAGCCAAGCGCAGCCCGGACGCTCGTGTGGCAGTTTCATGTGTAGAGTAGTCTAGGATACCGTGTACCATGCCTGTAAGCTTAAAATCGTTGGGGTCGGCTCCATGCTTTTTTTATTAAAATAATCTTCCGACCCTACTTGTCATCCTGGTGATTCTAGTTTGCACGCTCATCCGGTCAAGACAGGAATATATATTTTAATTTGTGGTGGGGTAAATGTTAGAGGTTGCAGCAAATGGAGTATTGTACAATGCGGGTCTTTCAGCCAAGTTTAGAGGCAACCATGTGGGGGTAGTGCTATGATGTGCCGCGTCAACTTGTACAATGAGGAGAAGCTTGATTTTACTACTACACGCCTTCTCCCTTGCCCATGCGCGCGGTGGCTAATCCTCCCGCACGCGGTGGACGGACATGCAGCAGTGGATTCGATACTGTGGAAGTACTAGTAACATCATTGTTCGTCTTCTTAAAGAGGCGAAGAGCCAAGCGCAACCCGAACGTGGCAGTTGCGAATGTTCGCGTGGCAGTCTTTGTGTAGGGGCGGGGCGTGGTGCGGAGCCTTTGAGAAGGCATATAGCCAGGCTCTTGCATGAGACAAAATTGCTATTTGAGCCCACTATTGTAGTACTAGTACTTGCTAGTATAGCCTTGTAAACCGGAAAGGAGTATTTGCCTTTCTAGAGATTTCAACAAGTGACTAGACTACACCGCGTGCAGTACTGGCTCAAATATCAAATCTCATCAACCAAGGCATTTTGTGATTGTAGGAATGTATCTCGTACTTTACAAAACTACCCTAATTAAACTCGCGCATTAATTACATAGTTCTCTCATTTTCCTCTCCGCCTTGGTCGCGGTTCACAATATTGAGCACTCCTATATGACTAGCCACTCTATCTACATGCGGGACATCAAAGCATCCGGGCCCGTGTGCCATCCACCAAATCACAGCGAGGTGCTACAGTCGAGACTCACTGGTCACCTCGATGTGGCCGTCATGACCCGTCATATCACAAAACCCACCTTTACCAGCAGTGGTAAAGTGGCCTCGAAGTTGGACTGGACGAAGCAACCACCATTTCCTTTGGAGCAGCTCGTTGAAGCCCTTTCTCCCTATCTTGAAGAAAACCTCCTCCGGGCTACTCACTTCGCCATTTTTCTTACATGCCGGCGAAGGAAAGGTGGGCGAATCAGTGATCCTGCTATATTTTCATTCCAAGAATCTTCTTTTTGCGAAGCACCGACCGATTCTCACAGCCTATTCTTTTCCCGTTTTCACTGTGATTGTGGTTTCCTTTCGATTGCTTTTTGTTTGTCAGTTCATTGATGGATCTTGGAGCACTAGCCAAAGAGTTGCCTGCGGACAGTCCACTGGAGACAACGACCTCCAGGAAGCAAGCACCGACCAACGAGTTGACCATGTTAGCGGGCCAACCCATGGAGACGAAAAACTCCAAGAAACAAGCACTGGCCAAAGAGTTGACGACGTTGGCGGACGAACTCCTCAAAGAAAGTTGGAAGAACAGCAAGGGCACCACCGTGCCTACCCCAGAAACTCTAATGGCCACCTATGCAAGGCTTAAGGCCGAGTTTGAGGAGATAGTCGCCGTTGAGAAGCAGTATTCCCCTGGCAAGGTGATGGCCCCCATTGAGGACGAGGAGATGGCCCCCGGAGGGATGGGATCCCCCGGTGAGCTGCACAAGGTAAAAAACAATGGCTTACCATAGTTATGGTTTTTGATTATTTGCAATGTGCTTGCTAATATGTTAGGGTTGTGCAGGTGCCGTTGGACGTCCTTGATGATACCGATGTCGCGGCCCATCCTGTGGACAACACCCCAGAGATTGTTTTCGATGTTGCGATCCGTCGTGTTGACGTCGCCCCGGAGATCTATTCCGATGCCGCTGTCCATCCTGTGGACATCGCCCCAGAGATCGATCCCGATGTCGTGGTCAGTCCTGTGGACATCGCCCCAGAGATCGATTCCCATGCCGCTGTTCGTGTTGTGGTCATTTCCCAAGATATCGATGACAAGAAATAGTTGGTCGTGCTAATCCTTCAGGGTAGTTTGCATTGCCCTGTGTTTAATTACCAGAAGATGTGTGTTATAAAACCATCTTAGGGCTAGTGCACTATCTTGTGTGGGCAGTCCTTGCTACTTTTGTTTGATAGTGAATCATGCGAACCCTCTCCGAGTTATGGAAACAGATGTATCCTCACCAGCTTTTGATGTAATATATCGCATGCTTAGATGTAAGTTCGAACTGTTTATCATATCAGCAGGGCTTGTTTGATGATTCTTGGTGTTACTAGGCTAGCTATTGTGCTAGCTATAGTACTTGCAAAACACTCACCAAAGAGAAACGTTGGGGCTGATGAGCTCGTGGTACACTTATACTTATTCATCGTCGATCGGCCAATAGCCCATGCTCCTAAAATTGTAGGCTTAGCGATCGATCAGACAATAGTCGACACGGATACATTCAGGCCTCATTTGGTTCATAGGGTAGAAAAATCGTAGCAAAAGTACAGAGACGTACAACACAAAATCATAGTAGTACAGAGACATACTCCCTGCGTTCCAAAATAGATGACCCAACTTTGTACTACTAACTTTGAAACGGACGGAGTACAAATCCTAGGCGGGCTAGTTTGGCCTAGTGGGTTTTAGTGATATGACGTGGTACAGTGCCGTTCAGTCTTCGCGTGTGGTAGCAGTATTGCGGGTATAGTAAGTTTTCTTGAAGAAGTGGAATTCAACGAAGTCATGATGGTTCCTTCGTCCGACCAACTTACAGCGGGAAAGGTTGGGCCTGCGTAACCGACCGGGGTGGACTAGGGTAATTTTGTGCATGGCAGGTGGACCAGGATGGTCGATGTTCCACATGTCGGTGAATGGAAAGTATTCTTTTCCGATATAGAGGACGAGCAACGAGTATTCATTGTTTATTTTTGATGAAAGTTATTGTCTCCACTGTTACGATGGAGGAGTGTGAAACACGGCAGCCAAGTGAACTTGGCATGTGCACCACTCCCTCCTTCCTCATGTAATACTACCATAGTGTTGACTATAAGGTTGGCTATAAAGGTTACAACTTTTTCTCACTTTCTCTCTATCTATTTCCTCTCAAATGTTTTTTACCTTTCTTTTTTTAGACACAATTGTTTTTATGCCTCTTTTTTTAGAATTAGTTTTTTTATACCTAGGAGCACGTGTAGAGACGGGCTCTTGCAGAGCCCACTCCTTGACTTTGTCAATGCCTCTCTCTCCTCCACATAAGCAGGCTTATAGGCCAGTATTTTACTGGTCCTACTTGCTATGAATGTGGGCAGCTAGCGTCTGAGGGGGGAGGGCTTGGAAGCGGTCCGGACTCCCGCATTGCCCACCTCACATTATCACCATATATTTCTTGGAGTCCGTGCGCGGGGGATGGGAGATCTCTTCTCCCTCCCCATCTCTCTCTTCTCGACCGACTCCCGCTGAGCGATTAGATTATGGCTATCGACGCTTTATCCAATTGCAGTCCCACATGTCAGTGAAATTGCAAGACAACATGTGTCCCTTCTGGTGAGTAGCGTGCGAGCCGGACTGTCGGGGGTGCGACGCATACGAGTCGTAAGTGTGCCGCCTTTTCTTTTGAACTTGCAAAGCGAAACATTATTGTGCGATCGATCGATAGAAATCCAGAACAAAATGACGAGGGCGGTGCTTTCCCACGCGTTAGGCGGGCTAGTTTGCGTGATATGACGTGCTATAGTGCCGTCCACTTGCTCCATTTTATGTAAGCAAGAGTTTACACTCTTACGTGGGAGGAGTGCGAAACACGGCGGATCTGATTTTGATCAAGGGATAACTGTTCCCTGCCAAATAATGGAGCACTGTTAATCTCCAGCGCTGGCCCACAAATTTACACCGGCATCTGTCTGAGGACACTGATGGATGCCATCCAATGTTGCCAGCATACCTTTCGACAACTATATGAATTAACTGGACGAAATTCGTGCAAACAAAGCAAATTTCAAATTAACCGGATGAAATTCATTACATTTTGAAAAATTTTCCTACAAAATGGATGAAATTCATTACATATTTCGCGCAAACTGTACTAAAACCTACTGTAAACCTAATCTAAACGATCGCCGGCGCCCGACCACCATGTCCGGGCATGAACCCGAGAAAGTCGGCCATTAACTTTGCCTCCTCCTCATCCACCTCGATAACCTCCTCGTCCGGAGCACAAGGTTCTGAAGATTTCCGCCTCCACGTTGCCATCAAGCGGCTAATTGGCCGCCGATGTTTATCCCACCAAGCTTGGCGTCGACTGAGTGAAGGAGCGGTGGCCTTCCTGGGACCGGAGCGACGGCGACCTACCGTGTACTACTCTTCCTCGTTGCCGGCTGCGCCCGTGCACGCGCGCCGGCTTCATGGTAGTGGCGGCGGAGGGCGGCCGGGGGGGAGCCGGCGATCTCCTTCGTCTGCTCCTGCGACAGTACGTCCAAGAGAGCTTTGGAGCGCGCCCGGAGCGGAGCCGCCGATGTCCTTCATCTGTTCCTGCGAAAGTACGTCCAAGAGAGCTTTGGAGCACCAGGAGGCCATGGTTGGAGTGGTGCCGACAAAAGGAAGGGGCCAGAGGAGAACGAGTGTGGGTCTTTGGCTATGGCTGGGATCTGGGGCTCAAGTTAATATAGCGTGCGAATGGCAATGAGCCACGACAGACAGATGGACGGCTGGCACCAGAGTAGGTTCATCGGGCATGAATGCGGACGCTGCTTCAGTGACCTAACTGCAGGTGCGTTGGGTCACTGACATGTGGGCCCAATGGGCATCTGGCCCGCATGTCAGTGACACACCAACCGCACCTGCAGTTAAGTCCGGTGAATGCGGCATTGACGTTCTGGAGAGACGGTGACCCTTTCAGGCGGGAAGCGCGCACTTGCGATGGAAGGGGTTTCAGTAGGCCAGGGCGGTCAGACGCTGGCGTGGTGGTAAAATGTGAACTCATGGATGATGAGCCTTTTAAGTGTATGCGGCACGTATTGACAACCAGGCATCCATGCAACCGGTCTTGTCGCCAGCTAGCCTTCGACGACCACCATTAGACACCACACAACCATGCATAACTTACGAATAATGGACGAATCGATTAGACACACACTCATGTGCAGTGGCACTATGATCGGTCGCTCATGATAGTACATACTCTGTACCATAGTAATGCCAGGCACTGCCGGGGCACGCAGGTGATGGGATCGCCGTTTGCGTTGCACCATGAGCAGGACTTTGATTGAGAGGGCGACGTGCATGCATTAGCATGGTTTGACAGCATGAGTGTGAGTGTCTACACGTGTACATGCTACTTGCCTCTATGGACGGTGTGCGCCAATGTGTGCATCACATATAATATAATGATCAGAGTGAGCTATCAACACAAGTTCAATGACCGCTAGTGCATTTTACTCGGTAATAAATGACCAGACTGAAGGAGAATCCAAATTTCCTTCGTCTTCTGTCATTGAGCTCTTGACAAACCAATGCACTATACGGTTGTCTGGCCACTCCACCCCAGAGCTCTCACCAAGCGTCGTTCATGCCACTGCACCGCACACTAACCGGTAAGGAATCGATGGCATCCCGCCATGCCGAGTTCCTCGCCGCCCACGACCGCACACAAAATGGTAGGGAAGCGATGGCATCCCGTCGTGCCGAGTTCATCGCCGCTCGCGACCTCACACGTACGTGGGCGAAATTTGAAGCTGCCAAGGCCGAATGGGCGGTAGAGCAAGAGGCAGCCAAAGCCGCTCAGAGGGAGCAGAGAAGTCAGAAAGCACTCAAGAAAAGAGAGGCCCGATGCCGCAAGAAAGAAAAGGACGCACATGCTGCCGCAGAGAGGTCGGCGGAGATCCAAGCACGGTGGGGTGTCGCCGACAAAGCCGGGAAGGAGAACGGCAGCGTCTGGCCAGCATGTGAGAAGTACTAGTAGTTAGTGTGTGTGTACGTATGCGAGTGCGAGCATGTACCAAGTACTACTATTTACTCTTGTAGTTTTAGAGCAAATTACGATTACATTAGCCTAGACTCAATGAAAAAATTCCTATCCTATGCATCAAATGGCATCTCTTTCTCTATAGGAATTGAGATGCATGTCATCTCACTTCCTATGATTTTCATATTCTTATAAAATTCCTATCCTATGAACGAAAGGAGGCCTCTGCTGGAGTAACTATTGTAGCTAGCAGTACTGCTGGTACAGTAGTTTTCTTCAAGAAGCGAAATTCAACGAAGTCATGATGGTTCCTTTGTCCGAGCAACTTCACAGTGGGAAAGGTTGGGCCTGTGATTTGATGGCTCATTAGTCATTATTACTATGGCGCGACGACCGGGGTGACTCTCCCTTGGAGTTCTGCGTGCATGGCAAGTGGATCAGGATGGTCGATGTCCCACATGTTGGCGAACAGAAGTATTCTTTCCAATATCGAGGAGCAAGGAAACCGCGTGGTATAGTATCACTCCTGATTTATATTTTTTTCCTGATGAATGCTAGCGTTTCAACTCTTACGACGAAGGAGTGCCAAACACGGCATGTGCTGGATGTCCCACACATCAGCGAAAGGAGTGGCACATGAACATCGTGGTAAATAGTACTAGTGGTATGAACGATACAAAGTGCGACCCGGAGAGAAATACACGTCTAGTTGGAAGGTCTCGGGCATACACGTAAACAAATATAAAACATAATATGTGCCTCCAATTAATATAGTAGTAGTAGAGTACTTAGGCACGTACTCCATAACATCATCATGCATTGTACATACAACATTTAGTGGTACGTAGTAAGAGACAAATGCCTATATGCCATGCATGTTCATACTATTTGTGCCTTTCTACTTCACTTACTGCGCTACATTACTCAGGTTCGTACGTCCACTCCTGGGTACATGTCCGTCTCGTAGTTCCAGTCCCACGTGTTCTTCATAGATGGAATGATCCATATCATCGTAGTTAGTGTGGCTCCGCACGATGGAGACTCATCCAAACTATGGCCAACCTCAACGCGGAGCAGTCGCGTGCACCAGGAAGCGGCGCTCTCTCAGCCGTTGCGCTGCTTCAAAGCCGGCGCCAGTGAGAGGTCGCCTCCGCTCTGGCCGGGCATTAATGCAGCACTGACGCTCCAGGGCGACGCTGACCGTTTCACGCGGGAAGCGCGCTGGCAAGGGAGTATTGGTTTTGAACCGTTTCAGGTGTAGTACTGGTAGTTTGCAAAACTACTCAATTATTGCACTGAGTTTCCTAAGAAATTGTGGTAAAAAACGTTACTCCGCAGCCCGCTTCCCTTCTCCTTCCTCTTCCACCGCCCGCGCACGTCCGTCGAAAGCGACCGGTCAACCCTTATATAGGAGTGCTAGCACAAAAAGATGCATGCATGACCACTAAAATTTCCAGATTAAAGCGCCGCTCTGGCGGGAGTATGGCGTATGTCGTTACCTTCGGTTGGGCCATGGCTACCAGGTGACGGCGACCAGAGAAGAGGCGGCGGGAGGGGAATGAATGCAGCTACTATTTGGGTTTGCTGTCCAGCTTAAATAAATGCGCACCATCACGTGTACCCGCAGGTGCACAAAGTGTAACATACGTGTCTGCTTAAGTGGGTGTCACGTAACTAGTGTGTGTGTGAGATTCTGAGAGACAGAGTGCACGTGTGCGACTACTCTTCGGACATGTACTCAACCTTTTGCATCGGAATATAAGTATAATGGTATTACACTTTAGCTAGTGATTTGCGTGGCCATGTTAACGTGGTTGTGTAAAAATAATGTCACTTCCTGCTCGTGATTTGCGTTATATAATTACAAGCAAGATGCTCGTGCATTGCACGGAACATCAATATGCATTTTTTTACAAAACACCTGTTGTGATTGACCCATCCAGGAGTAATCCCATGTGTAAAAACTAATGATATCTCGGGAATTTGATCGTAAAACTGGTATCTCGAGAATTTCATCAAAAAAATGAAAGATGAGAGATAAGGTGAGGAGGAGTGGAGTGTGGTGGTGACTGGTGGTCGGACCGGGCAGAGGCATCGGGATGGACGGCGCCGGCAGGCGGCAGCAGCCACCATGCTGGATACTTCCAGAGACTTCATTTTTTAATTGCTCAACAATGAGGTTGTGGGAGATAAGGATGTGGAGAGATGTGCGGGTATATTTTTTAAAATTATCATAGTTTTCTTTCTATCTGTCAGATATAGATCGGACGGTCTATATTACAAGATGGCAGGCACACCATTATCAGCAACTCGGTTTTTTATAAGAGTAGAGATGATAAGTTTGCTAACTACTAAAGTAAAGTGGAATTTGTCCATGTTATACAAGTAAATTAAGGTGATTGTTCATCATACGGGTAAGGTTGGACGAAGGGTGGTAGGAACAAATGCTTCGCCTAGAGCATGTGTGTCTGAGATGGAGTCTTAGTGTGTGCGTGTGTGTCTGGGGGTGGGTGGGTGGGTGCGTGCGTGTGTGTGTGTGTGATGGAGTCTTAGTGTGTGTGGGGGGTGGGTGGGTGTGTGCGTGCGTGTTTATGGGTGTGTGTGTGTGTGTGTGTGACGCGGGGTCCTCGGTGGCGGATGTAATTTAAGTGTGCGTATGGCAGAGGCCACCAACGATGGGGTGCGAGAGAGAAAAGGCCCGTAGAGAGGGAAAAGAAGGTGTGTGCGCATGAGAGGAGTCGACATCGAGAGAACGTGTTTGTTTGATAGACACCGAGGAAGACTACTATATATCGATGGTGCATGTAGGCATGAATTAAACAAAGGGATGGTCTTATTAGTGTCGGGGATATAGGGGAAGAGTGAGAGGGGGGGTAGCTAGAAGGAGATTGTTAAGTGTGAGTGTGTGTTTTACCCATCCAGACGGAAGTTATGTGCACACAAGAAGAGAAAGATTCGGTGTGGCGGTAGGGTTGAGGGTAATTAACTACGTATGGAGACATAGAGACCTTGACCGTGCATGAGCGAGAGGTATACATGTATACGTGGATGTGTGTGTGTGTGTGTGTGTGTGTGTGTGCGCGCGCGCATGATCGAGATAAAAGAAAGAATACATAAGTCATAAGATCAATGACATGGGAGAGACGGATCGGTATGACAATATGCATGCATGTGAGAGTGCAGGGAAGAAGGCCCGACAATTGAGCATGTGTTTTTGTCTTTAAGAGATAGTGGCGTGGGCCAGAGCATGCATCTATGGCGAGCAGAGGGAGTGAGACACAATGATTGTGCAAAAGAGATCAACCTATAAATATGGAGAGAAATATATAGTGTGGGTGGTAGGAAGCAAGAGTGCGTGCGAGAAAGAAATGTTGAGGAGAAACTACAGATAGATACAGACATGGAAATGCTAGCTAGAGGGACATCAGCTAGTTTGAGTGTTGGAGATGACCGCCAGGTGGTTCAGAGGGTGAAGTTATTGTGTGTGAGAGAAAGATAAAAAGAGGGCACTTGACTGCATGTAGAGAGAAACATACATAATGTGCGTACTAGGAAGCAAGAGTGAGGGCGAGAAAGAAGGTTGATGGAGAAACATATAAATAGAAAGATAAAGATGCTAGCTAGTGTGCGTTAGAGATAGCATTCGAGTGGATCAGAAGGCTGAGTTATGTGTGTGGGTGTGAGAGAGATGGAGAAAGGTGCATGTGACTCACATACAAACAAATATTGGAGAGAAATGAGATCCCGAGAGACGGAGTTTTGTGTCTGCGAGAGAGAAAGTTATTTCACAACGAGAGTGATAGCTAGAGAGACATATGAGGGAACGCAAGATATCTCTAGGGAGAGAGAGAGTGTGTGTGTGTTAGCGACATACAAGAGAATGGTGGAGAGATATGAGACCCTGGGAGACAGAGTTTGTGTTTGTGTGTGAGAAAGAGATATTTAAGAGGAAGAGTCATAGCTTCTCATACCTAAGGAGTGAAAGACATCTCTGTGTGAGAGGGTGTGTGCGAGTGGCACACAGGGGAATAGTAGTGAGAAATGAGACCCCGGGAGACGAAGTTTGTGTTTGTGTGAGAGAAAGAGATTTCACATGGAGAATCATAGTTAGAGACACATAGCAGGGAGCGAGATATACTTAGAGAGAGATAGAGTGATGGAGGTCGAGGAAGAGAGTACCGTCAGTGTGTTACGAAGATAAAAGATCATTGTCGACATACAGGTAGCACGAGAGATACCCGACAGACGATGAACGCGTATAGGTCTAGAGAGATACTCCTATATAAGCACGAGTGATAGCTATATGAGATGAATATCTGGATTAAAGGGGATTCAAATATTTAAACTGGAGATCACGACATCGATAATATCATAACGCAAATTGGTGTATCAAACATGCATATTCATTTGAATTTGGGGACACGTGTAATGTTATATAGTTTATCAATATTAGTGATCCATAGATTCTTTAATTAGAGACAATGCATGGTTTATATGCAATTAATGTCTAAACGGGATTACACTATATGTTACGTGTGTGAAACACATTATACATGTTTGAGAAGTAAAAAATAAAAACCCGCATGAAACACACATCAATTGGAGACAGTTAGCGAGGAATACATACATTGGATTTCAACATAAAGTGGTTTCAAATATTTGAAAATCCAAATTAAGATGGATACAACCTTATGAATATGAGATCATGCCATTTGTAAACCATATTTATGTATAAAGGGCATTGTGCTTTTGAAAGTATATATATATAAAATGATGTATATATAATTTTATTCCAATCGAAAATGGATCCTGCCCGAACAAAAATCGAATACAAACTGGATTCTAATTGAGTTGGCACGGTAAACGTGCACTCTTGCTCTGCAAAAATTTGAACGAAGCGGGGAAAGTCGCAATAACTGCCCGAAACCAAAATCTGCGAGATGGAAATTACTACCTATCCTGCCACGCAAAGCGTATCGGCTCGATTTCTATAGGTTTTGATAGGTGTAGGTTTGTAATTTCACTCAAACATGACATAACCGCCTCTCACCCGGATTCATACACGGTGGGCGCCAAAACACAGTGTCTCCTCAGCCGAAATCGACTCCCTCCCCGATTCATACACGGTGGGCGCCAAAGACAAACTCTCGTTGGAAAATATTCGGTGTATGCGAGATTACCGTCCTATCCCCAACCGACTAATATTGTTGTCATGTAGGAAATTTTAAACGAGGGCTAAGTCTGTAAATTTCCTCACATTTGAGACAAGTGCACTCTGAAGACATGGTTCCCCACTTCCTCTCTCCCACCATTTCCCCATTCGTACTCCGTGGGCGCCAAAACACCCTCTCCACCCCAGCCTCCTCCATCCGCCACCCCATCCACCGCCGTCCTCCTCCGCCATGCCGGAGCTGATACCCCGACGTCGTCGGCCATTACAAGAGATCGACCTCTCTCATCCACGGCTTCGGACCGGGATCCTTGCATCCCGTCCTCTCGCTTCATCGCCGTCGCCGTCCACCTTCTCGGCACCGCTCACATGACCGTCTCGTCCACCGTGCCCTGCCGCCACCTTCTACCCTCCTAGATCTGCTTCCATGCCGCCGATAGCCATCGCTACTGCAGCACCGTCAAAGTCTCAGCAGATGCATATACGGCGCCTCACCAGAGGCGGTACTCTTTCGTATCTGCTCAACTTATTTATCGCGGCAAGAAAATAGATCGCCACTACTTTACTCTAATTTCTTATCCATCACTTACTTGTTAGTTGAAAGCAAACATTGGCTGCGAAGTTGCCTTTGTCCGGTTTCCACCTTCAGGTCCGCCATGTCACGCTCAACACTATACTCGCAATGCTTATGGTTTTCCCCTTTTATATTCCACTCTAGTTATATGATAGTAGACTAAATTTTAAAATTGGGTCAGTCAATTTTTGAGAGCTCGCCGGAGTTCGCCGGTGCGAAGGAAGGGGCTCCGGTGGGGACGGTGGTTGTCGGTGTCCAAACCGGCGGATCTCGGGTAGGGGGTCCCGAACTGTGCGTCTAAGGCGGATGGTAACAGGAGGCAGGGGACACGATGTTTACCCAGGTTTGGGCCCTCTCTATGGAGGTAATACCCTACTTCCTGCTTGATTGATCTTGATGATATGAGTAGTACAAGAGTTGATCTACCACAAGATCGTAGAGGCTAAACCCTAGAAGCTAGCCTATGGTATGATTGTTGTTGTCCTACGGACTAAACCCTCCGGTTTATATAGACACCGGAGGGGGCTAGGGTTACACAGAGTCGGTTACAAGGGAGGAGATCTTCATATCCGTGTCGCCAAGCTTGCCTTCCACGCCAAGGAGAGTCCCATCCCGACACGAGACGAAGTCTTCAATATTGTATCTTCATAGTCCAACAGTCCGGCCAAAGGATATAGTCCAGCAGTCCGGATACCCCCTAATCCAGGACTCCCTCAGTAGCCCCTGAACCAGGCTTCAATGACGATGAGTCTGGCACGCAGATTGTCTTCGGCATTGCAAGGTGGGTTCCTCCTCCGAATACTCCATAGAAGATCTTGAACACAAGGATAGTGTCCGTCTCTGCAAAACAAGTTCCACATACCACCGTAGAGAGAACAATATCTCCACAAATCTGATCTGTCGACGCATTCGACATCATGGCATCATACCATGGCCCGGTCTTTATTCGAACCGTTATTCTCAACCAGCCTTGGCGCATATCGCGAGGCGGTTTCCTTGGCACGTCTTGTCAAAGCAGAGATCGGGTCCCCTTTTCACGGGATTCTCATCAATACGGACGTGGGTAACCCAACAACCGCGCCATCAATTACGGTGCTTGGGGAATAAGCGAGTTTACCAGGCTAGTGGGTGTGTATAGTTTCGTCCGCCTTTATAAAGGGATAAGGGTTCACCTTATTTCACCCACGCCTTCTTCCTCCTTGCTCATCCATTCTCGCGCACTCGAGCTCCAACACCCAAGTTCGAACCTTTCTCCTCACACCGCCCAAACCATGTCCGGAGCGGGAGGCAAGTGGATGAAATCCTCCGCCATGGAGGAGGACATCAAAAAGCTGCGGGGAGCCGGATACTTGGCCGCGGATATCGCGCACCTGCTGCCTGACGAGGGACAGATCGTCCCTACCCCGGAATCTTACGAGAGGGTAGTTTTTCTCACCCACTTCGTCCGTGGACCGGGGTTCCCCCTTCACCCATTCGTCTGCGGCCTCATGTTCTACTATGGGCTGGACTTCCATGATCTGGCCCCGAACTTCATCCTCAACATCTCGGCGTTTATCGTCGTGTGCGAGGCCTTCCTCCGCGTCTGGCCCCACTTCGGCATGTGGCTGAAGACCTTCAATGTCAAGCCGAAGGTTGTAGGCGGCCAGCAAGCGGAATGCGGAGGCTCCATGGTGGGCAAAATGCCTAATGTCACATGGCTCGAGGGCTCCTATGTGGAGACCATAAAGGGGTGGCAATCGGGGTGGTTCTACATCACTGAGCCGCGTGACACCAACCGGGTGGCGGCCCCCGAGTTCCGATCCGGAATCCCCATGCGGCTTACCTCCTAGAAAGAGAAGGGCTTGTCCTGGGGTTCATCGATGGAGCTGGCCGGACTCCAGAAATGTATCCAGAACATGATAAGCAAGAAACTCAAGCTTGTCAACATGGTCCAGGTCATGCTCTTCCACCGGATCCTCCCGTGTCAACAACGGGCGTTTAATTTATGGGAGTTCGACCCGGCCCAGCACCATACTCTGCGCGGGCTCTTTGACACGACGCACAAGGACGTCTGGAGGGTGTTGTTCAAGGGCGCCGAGGTCCCCCCTTCCCTTACCGAGGACCATGGACTTAGCGCGATGTGCCCTACGAATCCGGTAAGTTCTCTACATCTTATAGGGTATTTACTTTCCCTAGTTTAATCATGTGCGGATCTGAGCTCCCATGCCTTTGACAGGGCTGGGTGGAGACAGCGGAGCAGACCGACTGCCCGGCCCCCCTACCCAAAGATCCCGCCAACGCTCTCCTAACGGAGATGCTGACTCCGGCACCCTATGAGGTGCCAGAGAAGAATACCAAGAAGAAGAAAGCCGTGGGGACTCGAAAGAGTTCCCGGCGTCAGGTGATATCGGACTCATCGTCCGATAACTCCGAGACGCACTCCTATCGTGAAGACGAGGAGGAGGAAGATGAAGGTTCTCCCCCTCCAGTCGGGGGAGACAAGAAAAGGAAGGCCGCCCCAACCGGGGAGGCCGAAGGGTCCAAGAAGGGAAGGACTCTCCTTCCGGACTGTTCCACGACCGCCGCTCATAGCGAAGATGAGTGGTTGACCAGGGACAAGCCCCTGGCGACGTCGTACGTATTCGGATACCAGAGTAATTCATGGTATGCTTTTATTGCACTGCTTCTCCTTACGCCAAATATGATCATGCAGTCCGCCTCGAGCCCGCATAGACGTATCTTCGTCGGACGGTTCTTTGGACCCGTCGGCTATGAGTAGCGTTTCACTTCCGACCGCCTCCTCCCCTCGCCCTATGGACAACGTCGAGGTGTTTTCTCAAAGGGCACCAAGTCGAGGGGAGGTAGTCCTGGAGGCGCCTCAAGGCGACCTTCCGGACCCTGGGTGCAAAGGGAGCAAGACTCCCACGGGCTCCAAGTTCGGCCCTCAGCTGAACACCGCACCGGAACCACCAGTGGTCCCGGACTCCGGCAGGCGGCCCCCTATTAAGAGGGGCAAGCCGCCCGTGCCGGTGACCTCTGTCCATCTAGAGGCACCGGACAACTTGTTGGAAGTGCTTCGCAGCGCTTCCATCGACGAGGAGCACCGCACTATCATGAGTGCGGTGATCAAGAAGGTTCAGTCCGCCAAGAGCAGACTGACTGAAGCCTGTGCCAGCCTCCTAACATGCTTTGAGGTGAGTAATCGAAATATAGGAAAATATTACCGCATAGACAGTAGCCCCTGATGCTCTCTTCGGTGTTCGCGAAGAAAAGCCGAATGGAGGATCAAATAGTAACTCCAGGAGTCTAATCCAAATATGTCTATATGCGTATGCAGGCTTCACTGCTGGCCGCTGCCGCACGTACTGCGGAGGTCGCCGCCCTCAAGCAGGACCTCGAGCGGTCCAAGGAAGAAGTCGGCGTTGCCACGAGGCAGCTCGAGGAGAACAAAGGTAAGCAATATCTTGTATATATAAAAACCAGTTTTGGTTGTAAGATAATAGGATCATTATGAACGTGCCAGGGACCACGACCAAAGTGGCGACCCTGAAGCAGGCGCTGCCCGAGGCTGAAAACAAAGCGGCCAAGGTGCGCCTCAAGCGAGAAAGGCAAGAAGCCCGAGTAGGCGAGGTGCAGCAAGAGCTCCAGGCGCTCGTGAAGAAGCACGAGTCCTTGGAGCTTGACTCGAAGACACGAGAGTCCGAGCTTGCCGAGGCCCTCGAAAGCGCAAAACATGCCAAGGCCGAAGCCCAAAAGGCCCTCCAGGAGATTGAGGCGGTGAACAAGATAGCGGCGGGTAAGGCATTCATTATGCAAAGCAAGCATGTGAAAGAAAATTTCTATTTACTTACCCGAGTTCGGAGCTCTCCAGGGGCATTCGCAGATCTGCCCCGCAGTGTGTCTGACGCCGCAGAGTTCTACCGGGCCGAGGAAGGGAGCTCGACGGAGAAGGTGTTCTGGTCTCAGTATACTGGGACCGAACACCCAACGCCCATGAGCGACCAGCTGAAGCAACTGGTCGAGCTCCACAAGGCGCCCGAACAGGCCATGAAGGGCCTTATAGTCCGGATGTGGCCTGGCGATGCCCTTCCAAACAGCTACTTCGGCCTGGTGAGGCGGCTTGTGGATGTCTGCCCACTGTTGGAAGTTATAAAGCGGTCCGTCTGCATTGAAGGTGCGCGTAGGGCCTTTGCCCGTGCGAAGGTGCACTGGGCCAAGATGGACGCTGAGAAGCTGGTGAAGGAGGGGCCGCCGCAGGGCAAGGAGCATCGCCACCCCGAAATGTATTATGAGGGTGTCCTGAAGGGTGCCCGTCTCGTGGCGGACGAGTGTACCAAAGATGTAATTTTTAAATGAACTTTCTCATGTGATCCTGTGTGATGAAAAAAGTTCATGTGCACTATGCAACGCTTTTTTATTTAAAATATTACCTTCTGTGCGGCCGTTTATAAATCTGAGAGTTGGCTAGTCGTCAGCTTCTGCCCCCATGCAACTAGTGCTGGGGTGTTCAGGATAAACCTGAGCACTCCTTTTCCCATTTTTGGGTCCTTGAGGAGGTGCTCATAGCGAACGAGCAATCGGACTATAATGCTTTATCACTCTCACTTAGCCATAGAAGTCTACAATTTTAAATTTTGGTGAAGCCCCTAGTATTCGGAAGGCCGAATTTGGGGCGCTATACATGCCTAAGTCGGACAAGGCTGACTCCTCGCCCGGAGCGGAAAAAGTCTTTAGGGACTTGAGACCTCTCGAAGAGCGACCAACTCTCGCCTTATCATGCAGTCAGTTTTAGCTTTCTCTACTGAGGTGCTCGTCCGGAAGAACCGGGGCACAGTCGCAGTAGTTCTCCCAGTGCTACCTTAGCCGATATAGCAGAACGTAAGGTACCAAAACATGGGAGCCGGGCAAACCCAACTATTGACCCAAGACATGATTCGAGCTGATGAATATAATGCTATAAGTTGGGGTGCGCGACTATCGAAAGTGTTAGGACTTCTCACGCCCGTATTATGGGGTATCTGAAGTTCTCTGGCGTCTTGGTCGTACCAGAGTGTACGGGTGCTGATTGTCATAAATGAACATATATAAAAAATAATATATAATGCAATAATAGGCTAGTGCTATGCATTGTTTATTCGAGAAATGCGTCGAAGCATACTGATACAAGTAGTGCGGTAAGAAAAAAATAGGAATATTTGACATGTTCCGTCCAAGGGCAAGCTGCGGACTGGTACCTTAAAGTAGGTATTTAACTCATTATCAAAGACCACCTGGGGATTCCATTGTACGATGTAGCTTCCTGCCTCCTTGGATGTTGTATCATGTGTCCGGCAATCGTACTGCCGGATAGGGCTTCCAGGTAGTAAAGTCCTGAAAGAGAGAGAATGATATAGGTAGTAAGCCCCTAGTGCGGTTGAGCCGCATTATGGGACCTGCCATGATCGTGCCCCCGCCTACACCTATGGTATTTTCAATGCGTAATTATGTACGCGCTGCGCGAATCTCACTGTTCGACTGAGACTAGGACGGGGGCCGAATTGCTAGGCGAGCTCTGAACGTGCCAGGCGATCCTGCTGCAGGTTACTCCGGACGCGCTTGATGGTGTCCGGGGGCTTTATCGCCGAACTGGCGGATTGCCTTAAGAGGCTGCTTTGCGCCTCCGCTGCGAGGGCCGCAGTGTGCTCCTCCGTATGGAGCGAGCGCTCTGTGTTTCCATTGACTGTGATGACCCCCCTAGGTCCTGGCATCTTGAGCTTGAGGTATGCGTAATGCGGTACCGCATTGAATCTTGCAAATGTAGTTCGCCCGAGCACTGCATGGTAGCCGCTGCGGAACGGGACGATATCAAAGATTAACTCCTCGCTTTGGAAGTTGTCCGGAGATCCGAATACCACTTCTAGTGTGATTGAGCCCGTACAATGGGCCTCTACACCTGGGATGACGCCTTTAAAGGTCATTTTTGTGGGTTTGATCCTCGAGGGATCTATACCCATTTTGCGCACTATATCCTGGTAGAGCAGGTTCAGGCTGCTGCTGCCGTCCATAAGGACTTGAGTGAGGTGAAATCCGTCAATGATGGGGTCTAAGACCAATGCGGCAGATCCGCCATGACGGATACTAGTGGGGTGGTCCCTGCGATCGAAGGTGATAGGACAAGAGGACCATCGGTTGGACTTTGGGGCGACGGGCTACATCGCATATACGTGCCTTAGTGCACGCTTCCGTTCCCTCTTGGGGATGTGGGTTGCGTATATCATGTTCACCTTCGACACTTGCGGGGGGAACCTCTTCTGTCCTCCCGTGTTCAGCGGCCGTGGCTCCTCTTCGTCATCGCTGTGCAGCCCCTTGTCCTTGGTTTCGGCGTTTAACTTGCTGGCCTGCCTAAACACCCAGCATTCTCTGTTGGTGTGATTGGCTGGCTTATCGGCGGTGTCGTGTATTTGACACGAGCGATCGAGTATGCGGTCCAAACTGGACGGGCCCGGAGTGCTTCTTTTGAATGGCTTTTTCCGCTGACTGGGTTTAGAGCCTCTGAATCCTGCATTGACTGTCGTATCCTCGGCGTTATCGCCGTTGTTGCGGCGCTTGTGTTTGCTGCGACGTGGCCTCCCGTTACTGTCCTTAGTATCCGAAGTGCCAAGGTTCCTTGATATGTTGTTGTTGCGAGCCAGCCAGCTATCCTCTCCCGCGCAAAAGTGGGTCATGAGTGTCATGAGGGCTTGCATAGACTTCGGCTTTTCCTGGCCGAGGTGCCGGGAGAACCACTCGTCCTGGATGTTGTGCTTAAATGCCGCTAAGGCCTCTGCATCCGGACAGTCGACAATTTGATTTTTCTTGGTTAAGAACCGTGTCCAGAATTGCCTTGCCGATTCCCCTGGCTGCTGAAAATTATGTGGCTCAAGTCATCGGCATCTGGTGGTCGCACATAAGTGCCCTAGAAGTTGTCAAGGAATGCGTCTTCCAGATCCTCCCAACAGCCAACGGAGTCTGCTGGCAAACTATTCAGCCAATGCCGAGCTGGTCCTTTAAGTTTTAACGGGAGGTACTTGATGGCATGTAGATCATCACCGCGGGGCATTTGGATGTGGAGGAGGAAGTCCTCGATCCATACCGCGGGATCTGTTGTACCATCATATGATTCGATATTTACGGGTTTAAAACCCTCTGGGAATTCATGCTCCATTACTTCGTCAGTGAAGCATAGGGGGTGTGCCGCGCCTCTGTGCTGGGCTATATCGCGACGCAGCTCATATGAGTCCTGCCTGCTGTATTCGGCCCGGCCGGATTTGCTTTTACTTTATCCGGCGTGGTGGTCACCGTCCCGCGTAGGGGCGTGCCCTCGTGATCCATAGATCGATCTTGCGTGTTTTTCCCTGTCTTCTAATACGTCTCGCAGGTCTCACGTGTTTCCCAGTGCCTTGGTGTTTTTGTTTGAGTGGCGGCGGGGTGCGGGCTGAGCTTTTGGCTGAAATGCCTCTCTTTCTCGGCCACGAGGTGGCCGATCAGCTGCGTCATACGCTGGTTATGTAGGTTTCCATGCTTCCTCCTCAAGTTGGGGTAGCAACCTGCAATTTGGATGACCCTTCGAGGGGCGTTCGAGTTCGTATCTTCAGTCCATCTTTCTGCTAGCAAATCCTGATAAAATCGAAGCTGTTGTTGTTTTATCTTCAGGCTATTTGCTGTGGCTATAAGCCGACGCTTAAAGCACTCCTGCTCGACGGGATCCTCAGGCACGACAAATTCTTCATCGTCGAGGCTCACTTCGTCTTCGGAGAGAGCCATGTAATTGTCATCCTCCGCTTCTCCCTCTACCGCTCGCTTAGGAGGGCTGGCTTGTTCATCCTCCGGCTCTAGATCGTGCCGGAGGGGATTGTCATCATCATCGGCACTGTCCGGAGTACTGTTATCTCCAGTGCCGGTATCATCGCTTTTGCTATGGCGAGACTTAGAGCGGCGCCGCTGACGTCGGCGCTTGGGTTGCTTCTTGGAGGGGTCATCCTCCGCTGTCTTGTCGCCATTGCTTTCTTTGGGTGTATCCACCATATATATATCATATGATGAGGTGGCGGTCCGATTGCCCGTGGGCGATGGTTCTGTTTCGTCTCCTTCATCGTTGTCCATACCATCGATGTCTTCGGAGTCGAAGTCGAGCATGTCGGTTAAATCATCGACAGTGGCTACTAAGTGGATGGTGGGTGGGGAGTGAATTTCTCCGTCATCCGCATCCCATTCTAGCCGGACATAGTTCGGCCAAGGTTCTCCTGACAGGGAGAGAGACCTTAACGACTTTAGTACATTTCCAAAGGGCGAGTGCTGAAAGATACCCGTGGAGGTGAACTCCATGATTGGCGCCCAATCGGATTCGACAGGCACGAGCGCAGGCGGTTCGGAGTCCGTGGCCGGAGACGAGTCCAGTGGTTCGGCGTCACGGCTCTCGTGAAGGGCAAGGTCAGTGTTCGGCTCTATCGCCGCTGAGACTGCGGCCTCCAAGGCGGGGTCTATCCGCCCGTCCTCGGATGGCGCAATCTGCTCCGGATTGACGGCCGGAGTAGTTACTGGTGTGATCTCCCAAGCACTGTCCGACGGCAGAGCTATACCATGCTCGTCGTGATCGTGCGGCACACCTGGCATGGGCCCGAATCCGTCGAAGATCAAGTCTCCATGGATATTGGCAGTGTAATTCAAGTTCCCGAACCTGGCCCGGTGGCCAGGGGCGTAGCTCTCGATCTGCTCCAGATGGCCAAGCGAGTTGGCCCGCAGTGCGAAGCCGCCGAATACAAAGATCTGTCCGGGGAGGAAGACCTCACCCTGGACCGCATCGTTACTGATGATCGAAGGGGCCAACAAGCCTTACGACGACGGCACAGTGGAACTCTCAATGAAAGCACCAATGTTGGTGTCAAAACCGGCGGATCTCGGGTAGGGGGTCCCGAACTGTGCGTCTAAGGCGGATGGTAACAGGAGGCAGAGGACACGATGTTTACCCAGGTTTGGGCCCTCTCAATGAAGGTAATACCCTACTTCCTGCTTGATTGATCTTGATGATATGAGTAGTACAAGAGTTGATCTACCACGAGATCGTAGAGGATAAACCCTAGAAGCTAGCCTAAGGTATGATTGTTGTTGTCCTATGGACTAAACCCTCCGGTTTATATAGACACCGGAGGGGGCTAGGGTTACACAGAGTCGGTTACAAGGGAGGAGATCTTCATATCCATATCGCCAAGCTTGCCTTCCACGCCAAGGAGAGTCCCATCCGGACACGAGACTAAGTCTTCAATCTTGTATCTTCATAGTCCAATAGTCCGGCCAAAGGATATAGTCCGGCAGTTCGGATACCCCCTAATCCAGGACTCCCTCAGTGGTTGTGGGGGGCAGTGGTGGGGCCTCGCCAAACGAAGACAACTCGACGTGGGTGGGGCGGTGGTGGGGCCTCACCGAATGAAGAAAACTCGACGCGGGTGGGGCGGGGGTGGGGTTGGGGGTGGCGGAGGAACACAGGCGGTGGGGGCAGGTGGTTCGGCCGGTGGCCCATGCGGTGTTCTGTACGTGAAGCACAGTATGTTACTTGTCAAGAAGGGGAGCAGGGACATCTGGAGTTGACACCTCTATTGGGCCGGTTCTGCTAAATGATTTTGCACTTCGAGTTGGTCTGCCAAAATACCCCGAAAATGGTGGGAGCCGCGCGGTCTTTGATAGACTAAACTGATAGTAACAGTTGTGCGCTTTCAGATGAATAGAGCTGGCCTGTAGGTGGTCGATAGGCTGCATATTAGTAGCGGCAAAACCCTATGTTTTCCAGCCAGTTCCGCTTTCCCGATTTATTTATGGTGGTTATGGTGTACCCCTATTATCTACACTACGATCTGCCTACTGGCTCCGTGCTCTCGTTATCATGGTTTGGCAATAAACTTTCTATACGGTATATTATGAACCTATCATCTGCCAACTATCCTTACATCTGGGGCTCCCAACATGGAGCCTATTTTTTGTGTAGTTGTGCCAGATTATATTAATCTACTCACCATATTACAGCACACATGGGCTCTCTCTTCAAAATCCAGTGATAGCACACAAGGGTTTACAGGGAGCCTCTATTATATTACAATATCCTCTCCATTACAAAGATAATCTCACTACTATTTTTGTTTTCATGCTTTACAGATATTGTATGTAATCACAATGAATTTAATAATGCGCACATCATAATAATATTGCGAAACAGTTCAATGGGTAACAAACTTGGCATCAAGGGATTGAGGTCCATTGTGGATGCAATTAAATCCACAGTCTCCCGACCTATAGATTCATATTCAGAATATGATCCTAATGACTATTCTGAGCTCAAGGAGTCAAAGGTAGATGTCCTATCCTGTTCACCCAATAAGGCGCATGTTCTAATTTGGCAAGGTTTTATTGGTTGCACATATCTTCCATAAGGTGTCTTTCATATCTTTTGCTTCGTTGCACCGCCATCTGCTTAGTTTACTCATGATATATGTGAAGATGTCATGCCCATCCATTATCAACACCTATTCCATTTGTCGTCATACCATGTTTTTCCATTCGAATGTTGTTCTTGTGTTTCAGACATCCAAAAGGAAGAGGGTAATTGCAGAACTTGAAGGAGTACAAGCAAAGTCCTTGAAAAAGGTGGTGTTACCGGAGAAATTACATAGCACCCAACGTATATTGGCGATAGAACCAGCGCCGCAAAACCTAGGATATCGCAACTATGCTGGCCGCTCCTTTGCTCTTGTGAGTACCTATTGTCCTATCGCTATCCTTACATTCATAGCTGGTGGATTATCCGACGTTGTGGCACCCCGGCTCAGAGCAACCGGTTCGTCCTGGCCAGCCCAGAGATCAAGTCTTCTGGCAATACACAACAACTTGTTACAGGAACAACTTTATTGATGCTAGCGGATTTACATAAGTCTGATATTACATCAAGATACGAGGCCAAGCGGCACACACGGTGCTGCTGAACAGTATGTACATTATTTAATGAACATGACGAGGGCCTCGATCACACGAACTACGCGACAGCGGAAGAACGACGAAGTGGAACTCCGTAGCACAGGGACACCGACGTGGACACGCCCTAGACGCGATATGTGCTTCGATGCGAATCGACTTGCCTGAAAGCTGGCATGACACACCAGGTTAGTACATCGAATGTACTTGCAAGCTCACAACAAACATAGCACGATGACATACAATATCATGACAATTAATCAAATTAATGCAAAAGCAAGAATTACTAAGCATGCAATGAAACGAATACGCGCATCGAGTCTCATAGACTCGCTTACCAGACGGTTACCTCGTAACCAAGCGATGACCATACCGGGGTCACAACTGAAAACAAACCGCTCATGAACAACTCGAGAGTTCATGAAACACACAGCATTGCAACAATCATTTAGTTTGCAAGATTAATTATAAAAGTTGATCCATGGTGTGACTTACTTCCGAGCTATGCCCATAACCAAGGACGCGACTATCGATAGATTAAATACACTCTATAGAGTAGCGCACTTTACCCACACTACGGAACACCTGGCCTCGCACTCCCATTCGGGTGGACCAAAGTGTTCCGACCAAACCCTCCCTTTGTGATGGCACTCTCCCCGCCACTCCGACCAACTCCCTCTCAGGGCTAGGTCTTGGGTGGCCCCGTGCCTACCAAAGGCACCAACGGCCACCATCGTGGCAAAACGGTCCCAAACGGGGACAAGGTACCATAAAAACAAAAACGAGCACACAAGGTTATGTCTGCTTACTGGGCCAGGGTATGCACGCCCATAACCTTCCCTCGCGGGAGGCACCGGTGAGAGGCACGACAAAGGACCGAATCAAGACCTTCCCACACGGTCAATGTGGTCGCACTGAATAAAACCCAATTCAGTGGCACCATGATGTGATCAACATCATATTCAAGTAGAACTTAATCAAGTTTAACTTTGACAAAAACTTTTTATAAATAACAATGATATTGTGACTTAATCACACAACTAATCGACATGCAATCAAACAACACATGGATATGGATCAAACATATCTACATAATTAACTTGCAATATTCAGGATCCAAAAACTTCACTGGTCCTAATTCATTTTTATTATCCAGCAATATTTTTATTAGCTCATCATTTCTATGAAAATCTCACTTAGTAAAAGAACTATCATTTCTACCATAGCAAATGATTAATACAAAATTTTACTGTACTTGACACAACAAGTTCATGCAATTTACCCATAACTAAAACAAGCATATCAAACATGGTAAAGTAACTAGCAATTAACAAAATTTATTTATCAAATTTTAAATGCAAGTAAAAACTCATATTCAATCATAGATATTGAAATAACACCATCCAAATGCTGGTGTGGCTTTCCTTAGTGTAGAGGAGGATCACACCCCTCTTGGTTTGCTTCAAGACAAGCTTCTCCTTCTGAAAATAATTAAACACCACAAAAACAAATACCAAAAACCATTCTGAAAATCACTAGAAATTCTAGACAGCAAGGAAAAATCTACCTTTTGGTGTGCTGCTATAGCTTTCTGAAACAAAGACAATGCAAAAAGAATCAAATCATTTGGACTGATGGTTTAGAAATGGTGGCTGGTCAAAGTTTGGGTCAATTTCTGAATAAATTTGAATTAAAAAGAAATTCCTGGGGGGGTGACATCGAAGGCATAAAATAGAAATACGCCTCCACTCGTACCGCTTCGGGCGCGAGTGGTGAGGCTGACGGGCGGGCCCTGCACATCAGGAGAGAGAGGGGATACAAGATCCGAACATGACGGCGCTTCACCAGAGCGCACACCGGCGAGGAGGGGGTTTGAGGCTAGTTTAGAGGGATAGGATTGAAGCTAGGCTCGTGGCGCACCTGCCCGTACCCGTGGCATGTCGTGGGCTGGCCGGAGCTGCTCGCGGTCAAGCTCGCAAGCTTTGGTGGCGGACGGGGTTTGCCGGAGTGGATGAAGACGATGGCTAGAGGCGGCTCTGGGGCTTAGAAGCATACAGACGACACCAAGAGACCTCCAATGCGACGCCCGAGCAGCTAGTCGAGCTTGAGAGGCATCGGAGCGAGGTGGCCGAGCTGCGGAGGTCGCCGGAGTTCTCTGGTCGGGGCAGCCGGCCAGAGGCCTGCTCGACCGTGTTGTGGCCCTTCTACGTGTTCGTGGAGGTGGTGAGGAGTGGTGCGTGGCTAGGAAACAAGGAGGGAGGCTCTATATATAGCCGGAGTGAGGGGGGTAACGTGTCGCTGTCGGAGCTCTCTGGAAGCCGGCGAACGGTGACGAAGCGCTCCAGTGCGAGGGGGCAAGTGTGCAATGTCGCTGTGGGAGGTTGTCCACGCTCGTGGACGAGCACAGGACGAAGGGGGGAAGCGGACAGGTGCACATGCACACTGTGGCTTTTGGTCGCGACGTGCCCGTGCTTGCTGCAGCGTCTCCGGCGTCGGCGTGCGCCAGGGAGAGGCCAAGGGTGATGGGTCGGGGCTAGTGGCGCGGTGCGGCAATTGTCGGCGAGCACTGGATTGAGCACGCGTTGAACAAAGGAGATGGCGACACCCAGAGCACATCAAGTAGCTGCCAGGCACCGTGTCTTCATGCGGTCACCACGCTGGCATGGTCAAGACAACGCCCAAACGCGGCCAAACCTTGTCTCCGCTCTAGTCCACGCAGTGTTTAGTCTAGGAAAGTTGAAAGCTCATACCAAGGCCGACAAGAATTGACTCAACCAAGCTGGCAAGTTTCTGACAAGAAACTTGGTCGCCAAGTTTTGCTGGCTTCTAGATGGCCATTAGGGCTGATCTCCTAGGGTTTAGGTTCTCTTAGGAGGGTAGTTAAGCTCAAGAAAGATCAGGACCAAAAGATCAAGGAAAAATGCACTTGCTGTACAATGTGCATTTCTGGTCAAGAAGAGAAATGATTTTCTATAGAAAAAATATTACAAAAAGTAAGGCAATATTTTTGCTTGGGAAGGTGTGCCAAGGTCCAAAGAATATTCAGGAATTATCTCAGATTTTTAGGAGCATTAGAAATGAGGGTTGCTTTGGAGCACAAGTTTCTGAAAAGGGTTTCAGGGAGGAAAATGATATTTTTCAGAGAGATAAGGTTGAATGGGAAGAAGATATGTCACTTGGGTGAAAGTCAAGGGTATGGGCAAGTGACAAGTCCATTTGAAATGATTCCAAAATCCAAATCAAGGCAAGGCAAAAACCAAGTCTGGAAACAGAGAGAAGGCAAGTCCGGAAAAAGAGAGAAGGCAAAATCTAGGCTGTCACAAACCTCCCCCACTTAGGATGAATCTCGTCCTCAAGATTCGGTTGATTCGGAAAACAATTCTGGGTATGCAGTCTTAAAAATTCCTCTCTTTCCCAGGTTGCTTCCTCTTCAGTGTGATGCTCCCATTGAACCTTGTAAAACCTTATTGCTTTGCTGCGAGTGACCCTTTCTACCTGATCCAATATTCTGATTGGCTTTTCCTCATAAGTCAAATCCTTAGCCAATTCTATCTCTGCCATATTAGTCTGTTCCTCCGATGGCGAGATGCATCTCCTCAGCTACGATATATGGAACACATTGTATACTTCTGACAGTTTCGGTGGCAATTCCAATTGATATGCAACTGTTCCGACTCTGGCCATGACTGGAAACGGACCGATGTATCTGGGTGCCAATTTTCCAAGGGTCTGAAACTTCTTGATTCCTTTCATAGGGGTGACTCGGAGATATACGTGTTCTCCGGGTTCGAAGCTGATCTGACGGTGTTTGGCATCATAGTAGCTCCTTTGTCGTGATTTGGCCAGCTATAGTCTGTCTCGGATTTCCTTGACTTGCATCTCTGCTTCGAGCATTAAATCAGTCCCGAAAATATGGCTGTCTCCGGTTTGAGACCAGTTTAATGGAGTGCGGCATTTCCGGCCATACAGAGCTTCATAGAGTGACATCTTTAAGCTGGTCTGGAAACTGTTGTTGTAGGAAAACTCGGCGTAGGGCAGACAGTCTTCCCACTTGGTTCCTTGGGCCAATGCACATGCCCAGAGCATATCTTCGAGTATTTGATTTACTCGTTCAGTCTGTCCATCTGTCTGCGGATGATAAGCCGTGCTGTACTTCAGAGCAGTCCCCAAGGCTTGATGTAGTCGAGACCAAAATGCTGAAGGGGAGAGTGATCCCCTGCCGGAGGTTATGGTCTTGGGTACTCCATGCTGACTGACAATTCATGACACATATAATTGTGCAAGTTGATTTGCACTGTAGGTGGTCCGAATGGGAAGGAAATGTGCCACCTTTGTTAAGGTGTCCACTATGATCCATATTGCATCATTTCCTCGGTGAGACCTTGGTAATCTGGTGATGAAATCCATGAAGATATCGTCCCATTTCCATTGGGATACTGGCAGAGGTTGGAGGAGTCCAGCAGGTTTTTGGTGTTCCGCCTTTACCTTGTTGCATATATCGCAACAGGCCACAAAGTATGCGATGTCTTTCTCCATTCCGTCCCACCAGAATACCTGACGAAGGTCTTCATACATTTTGGTACCACCTGGGTGAATTGAGTATGGCGCTTCATGTGATTCTGCCAAAATCTTCTTCTTCATACATTCGAGGTTGGGTTCGCAAATCCTTCCGCGGAACCTTAGCGTACCTCGTTGATCCCTAGAGAAATCCGGTGCATGCCCTTTGTGCATCTTCTGGACATATATTTTCAATAGTTTTTCATCTACCTGAGCATAATGGATTTGTTATTCGAGAGTAGGGGCAACTTCCAATATGTTGGCAAGACGGCCATCGATGATCACCAAATTGAGCTGAGTGATTTCTTTATAAAGCTCAGGAGGCAATGAATCCATGAGAGCATTAAAGTTGGCTGGTTTGCGGCTGAGGGAATCAGCCACTACATTAGCTTTGCCCGGGTGATAATTTATTCCGAGGTCGTAGTCCTTAACCAACTCAAGCCATCTTCGCTGTCGAAAGTTCAGATCGGGCTGAGTGAATATATACTTGAGACTCTTGTGGTCGGTAAATATCTGGCACTTCTTTCCAATCAGGTAGTGTCCCGAGATCTTCAAAGCGTGCACCACTGCGGCCAATTCCAACTCATGCGTGGGGTAATTTCCTTCGTGTTGTCATAGTTGTCGGGATGCATAAGCCACAACCTTGCCACCTTGCATGAGTATGCATCCAAGACCTTTTCTGGAGGCGTCACAATAGACATCAAAACCGCGGTAGATGTCTGGAAGAGTCAATACTGGTGCTGACGTCAGCCTGATTTTTGACTCATTGAAACTCCATTCGCAGTCCTCAGTCCAATCAAACTTCTTATCCTTCTTGAGGATCTCGGTCATTGGCTTGGCAATCTTGGAGAATCCTTCAATAACACGGAGATAATACCCGGCTAGTCCAAGGAAACTCCGGATTTTTGAGACTGTCATGGGTGCGGACCAATCAAGTACATCTTTCACCTTGCTTGGATCCACTGAGATTCATTCTGCCGAGAGGACATGCCCGAGGAATCCAACTTGCTGGAGCCAGAACTCACATTTACTGAACTTGGCATAAAGCTGATGGTCGTGAAGCCTTTGCAAAAATGCTCGGAGATGTTCCTCATGTTCATCTTTGATCTTGGAGTAAATGAGGATGTCATCAATGAACACCACCACAAATTTGTCCAAGAAATCCATAAACACCTTGTTCATCATGTGCATGAAGAAGGCGGGGGCGTTGGTGAGGCCGGTGGACATAACGGTATACTCATAA
The DNA here is from genome assembly GCA_021605205.1 of Aegilops longissima. NCBI lineage: Eukaryota > Viridiplantae > Streptophyta > Magnoliopsida > Poales > Poaceae > Aegilops > Aegilops longissima. The sequence continues at coordinate 371,746,737 of CM038678.1, forward strand.
AGACTGTACCGAGTGGTGAACGCGGTCTTGGGAATATCCTCCTTCTTTATCTTGACCTAATGATATCCGGTCCTCAAATCAATTTTGAAGAGTACTTTGGCTCCGCTGAGTTGAGCAAACAGATCATCAATCCTTGGTAGTGGACACTTGTTTTTGATGGTGACGTCATTCAGCTGTCGGTAGTCTACGCACATTCGTAGGCTACCATCCTTTTTATCCACGAATAGGTGATCCCCATGGCGAAGAGCTTGGGCGGATGTATCCTTTCTGCAGCATCTCATCCAGCTGTTTCTTTAATTCCACCAATTCTGGTGAAGGCATCGGATAATATTTCTTGTGTATTGGTGTGGTTCCAGGCACCAAATCAGTTTCAAATTCCAGTTCTCTGTCAGGCGGCATGCCTGGTAATTCTTCTGGAAATACATCTGGGTACTCACTGACCACTGGAATTAGCTCCACCTCTTCTTCCACAGCTGTGAAAATCATATCCTTCTTGGGTATGCTCTTGCGGGCATAAAAACTTTTGGTGCGACCTTCCTTACTTGTCATGGTAACTTCTCTTGTCGCATAGTTGATGCATGCTGGGTATTGGGTTAACCAATTCATGCCCAGAATAATATCCAATTTTTTGGAATCGATGATTATCAGAGATGTTGGAAACTTGACGCCCTTGATGTCAATTTCCAGATTGCGGCAGGCCAGATTACTTCTGAGCAGGGATCCGTGGATTGTACCAGCATGTGTTTTCCCAAAATCGAGCAAGAAAATTTGTTTTGGGCAGCAAAACTCCGCGAAATAAAAGAGTGGGAAGCCCCAGAGTCAAATAAAATTATGGTGGGTATGTCGTTAACAAGGAACATACCAATGACAGCTTCTAGGTCCTCTTGGGCTTCGTCTGTGGAGATATGATGGATTTTCCCTTGGATCATATCGAGGGCGGAATACGGCTACATGTAGTTGACTTGCGGATGGAATGGAGCTGTTTGCTTGTAGTTCTTGGGGCACTGCCTGGCGTAATGTCCTGTTTGCCCATAGCTGAAACAAGAGTTGTTGCGTTGACAATCTTCGCGCACCGGGCTAGTCACGATATTCTTGACTTGAGTGGTGGTCTTGTTGACATTTTGCTACCAGTTGGGGTTGTACTCCACCTGAGTCTGTTGCCAAGTACGAGCCTTCTGCAATGGTTGCATCTCCTTCTTCGGTTCGAATTTGCGCTTGTGGTCATTAATAGTTGGCTTGTTGTCGTGTAGGAGCTTGTGTTCCCTTTCTGCGATGAGGGCCTTGTTCACCAGAGTCAGGAAGTCCGGAAAATCAAACATGCTGAGAGTGCACCTGAGATGCTGATTCAAGCCTCCAAGAAATCTGTCGATCTTCCATTCTTCTGTGGCCACATCGTAGAGAGAATAAAGGGACAAATGGTTGAACTTATTCACATACTCGTTGACTGTCATGCTGCCTTGAGTGAGGGCAAGGAATTTGCGCTGCTTGATTTTCATAATCCCGTTGGGAATATGATACTTGCGGAAATGATCCTTGAATTTAGCCCAAGTAATTTCCTCTTCCGCGGGCCATATTGCTTTAGCATTATCCCACCATATAGTGGCATCTCCTTCGAGATAATGCGTTACGAAGGGAACCTTGTCTCCCGCTTCAGTGCGAGCAATCTCCAGTTTCCTCTCAATAGTCCTTAACCAATCATCGGCGTCCAATGGATCAATAACTTGGCTGAAGCTGGGAGGCTTGGTTCGCTGAAAATCTGACAGCTTGGAGTGATGGCCATTCTGGTTTCCATTCTGCCCAACCATAACTTGCACACTTTTCAATATTTCCAGCAGACCGTTGCTCCTTCTTTCTTCAAACATTCGCAGGATTTGCCCATTGGAAGGCGGATGTGGCGGTGGAGACGGAGGTGGCTGGTATGGCTCGGGGGAATGTCCTCCCTATGTTGCAGAGCGACGGACAGGGACATCCTGACAAGCTTGACTGCTACTGCCTCCACGTGTCATCCTATTATTTATTTTTCCCAATGCATAGCAACCGTGATGAGAAAAATCCAACGTGGGAGGAAAGCCATTGACAAATCCCAGAAGAAAACAGCGAAAGAAAGCCAAAGCGAATAAAAAGTTCCAGCATAATTATACATAGACTCAACATGAAAGTAATAATCACAACGGGTCTACTACCCTCATACATGAAACTAAGCATCATGACACGTGCGACTACACTCATACATCATACTCATGACGAAAGAGATACTCTAGCGGTCTACTGCTCGGACTGCGCTGCTGCGGGCTCCTTTCCTGAGCCGGACCCAGATCCTGAACTGATAGTAGAGACCTCCAGGTTAAGAGAGATGTGACGGCGCTGCCTCGAGGGCTCTCCCTCAGGGGAAGGCGCGGGATGGGATCTAAGCATAGGAGCGGCAGGAGTAGCAACAAGGGAAGCCCACGCAGAAGGAGCACTGCGAGGGGTCACCGTCAGAGGGTTAACGGTACCCTGCGAAGTCACCGGGGGAACGGAGGCGGGAGGAACTGGAGTAGTGTAGATGACAGTGGGAAGAGGGTTCCTAGTACGAGCAGCAGCGAGAGCTGTACGGGCGCGAGAAAGCTCCCGAGCTAACTCGTAGTTCAGGAGATAACTGGCAGTGATATAGCAAGAAAGGTGGCTAGTGGGACGATCGCACGCCAGATTAATCAACGGAAACCGGATACACCCATTCTCGTGTAGAGATGGGTAGTAGAAGAAACCTGGGTGGGTGTGCATGCGAATCTCGTTGTAGCGCAAGTCTACAAGAGCCTCGATAGTAGCAAACTGAACCGCCTGAGATGGCGTAGAAGCAAGACCACCCGTAGTAGAACGAGTGTAAGCGCCGGAAGGAGAACTATGGTGTAGAGTGACCTCAGCATAATACTCATACAATGCACCAGCCAGATGCTCCCGATACTCTGGATCAGCACCCTCTGGATAGAGTCGTCCCACACATTCTGAAGCAGGTGCGGCGATGTGTACAGAGCTGGCTCAGGATGGTACAAGATCGATATTGGAGCCATCTACACTCACAAACTATACGGTTAGTAATAACAACAAATAAACATGTGTGCAATGCAACAACCAATTTCTATGACTACCGGCACTCAGATGAAGCTATCTACCATTTCACTAACGCACTAACGGTCTAGTGTGCCCTACAATCAGCATGGCTCTAATACCAAGCATTGTGGCACCCCGACTCAGAGCAATCGGTTCACCCTGCATTACCAGCCTAGAGATCAAGTCTTCTGGCAATACACAACAACTTGGTATAGAAACAACCGCTTTATTGAAGCTAGCGGATTACATAAGTCTGATATTATATCGAGATATGAGGCCAAGCGGCACGCACGGTGCTGCTGAACAGTATGTACATTATTTAATGAACATGACGAGGGCCTCGATCACACGAAGTACACGGCAGCGGAAGAACGACGGAGTGGAACTCCATAGCACAGGGACACCGACGTGGACATGGCCTAGACGCGAGATGCGCTCCGATGCGAATCGACTTGCCTGAAAGCTGGCATGACATGCCAAGTCAGTACATTGAATGTACTTGCAAGCTCACAACAAACATAAGCACGATGACAGACAATATCATGACAATTAATCAAATTAATGCAAAATCAAGAATTACTAAGCATGCAATGAAACCAATACGCGCACTGAGTCTTACAGACTCGCTTACCAGACGGTTACCTCGTTACCAAGCGGTGACCATACCGGGGTCACAACTGAAAACCAACCGCTCATGAACAACTCGAGAGTTCATGAAACACACAGCATCGCAACAATCATTTAATTTGCAAGATTAATTATAAAAGTTGATCCATGGTGTGACTTACTTCCGAGCTATGCCCATAACCGAGGACGCGGCTATCGATAGATTAAATGCACTCTACAGAGGTAGCGCACTTTACCCACACTACGGAACACCTGGCCTCGCACTCCCATTCGGGTGGACCAAAGTGTTCCAACGAAACCCTCCCTTTGTCATGGCACTCTCCCGACCACTCCGACCAACTCCCTCTCAGGGCTAGGTCTTTGGTGGCCTCGTGCTTACCAAAGGCACCAACGGCCACCGTCGTGCAAAATGGTCCCAAACGGGGACAAGGTACCATAAAAACAAAAACGAGCACACAAGGTTATGTCTGCTTACCGGTCCAGGGTATGCATGCCCATAAACTTCCCTCGCGGGAGGCACCAGTGAGAGGCACAACAAAGGACCGAATCAAGACCTTCCCACAAGGTAAATGTGGTCGCACTGAATAAAAACCCGATTCAGGGGCACCATGATGTGCTCAACATCATATTCAAGTTGAACTTAAATCAAGTTTAACTTTGACAAAAACTTTTTATAAATAACAATGATATTGTCACTTAATCACACAACTAATCGACATGCAATCAAACAACACATGGATATGGACCAAACTTATCTACATAATTAACTTGCAATATTCAGGATCAAAAACTTCACTGGTCCTAATTCATTTTTATCATCCAGCAATATTTTTATTAGCTCATCATTTATATGAAAATCTCACTTAGTAAAAGAACTATCATTTTCTACCATAGCAAAATGATTAATGCAAAAATTTACTCTACTTGACCAAACAAGTTCATGCAATTTACCAGTAACTAAAACAAGCATATCAAACATAGTAAAGTAACTAGCAATTAACAAAATTTAATTATCAAATTTTAAATGCAAGTAAAAACTCATATTCAAATATAAAATCATAGATATTGAAATAACACTATTCAAATGCTGGTGTGGCTTGCCTTAGTGTAGGGGAGGATCACACCCCTCTTGGTTTGCTTCAGGACAAGCTTCTCCTTCTAAAAATAATTAAACACCACAAAAACCCATTCTGAAAATCACCAGAAATTCTAGACAGCAAGAAAAAATCCACCTTTTGGTGTGCTGCTAGAGCTTTCTAAAACAAAGACAATGCAAACAGAATCAAGTCATTTGGACTTGTGGTTTAGAAATGGTGGCTGGTCAAAGTTTGGGTCAATTGCTGAATAAATTTGAATTAAACAGAAATTCCTGGGGGGTGACGTCAAAGGCGTAAAAGAGAAATACGCCTCACTCTTACCACTTCGGGCGTGAGTGGTGAGGCTGATGGGTGGGTCCCGCACGTCAAGAATGAGAGGGAGGAAACAAGATCCGAACGCGACGGTGCTTTGCCGGAGCACACACCGGCGAGGAGGGGGTTTGAGGCTAGTTTAGAGGGATAGGATTGAAGTTGGGCCCGCGGCGCACCTGCCCGTACCCGTGGCTTGCCGTGGGAAGCCCGGAGCTGCTCGCAGTCAAGCTCGCAAGCTTCGGTGGCGGACGGGGTTCACCGGAGTGGATGAAGACGATGACTAGAGGTGGCTCTGGGGGCTCAGCAGCATCCAGATGGCACCAAGAGACCTCCAATGCCACGCCCGAGCAGCTGGTCGAGCTCGAGAGGCACCGGAGTGAGGTGGCCGAGCTGCGGAGGTCGCTGGAGTTCTCTGGTCGGGGCAGCCGGCCAGAGGCCTACCCGACCGGGTTGTGGCCCTTCTACGTGTTCGTGGAGGTTGTGAGGAGTGGTGCGTGGCTAGGAAACGAGGAGGGAGGCTCTATATATAGCCGGAGCGAGGGGGTAACGTGTCATCGCCGGAGATCTCTGGAAGCCGGCGAGCAGCAACGAAGCGCTCCACTGCGAGTGGGCAAGCGTGCAGCGTCGCTGTGGGAGACTGTCCACACTCGTGGAGGAGCACAGGACACAGGAGGGAAGCGGACAAGTGCACGCGCGCACTGTGGCTTTTGGGCGCGACGTGCCGTGCTTGTTGCGGCATCTTCGGCATCGACGAGCGCCAGGGAGAGGTCAAGGGTGATGGGTCAGGGCTAGTGGCGCGGCGCGGCAGTCGTCGGCGAGCGCTGTATCGAGCACGCATTGAACAGAGGAGATTGCGACACCCAGAGCGCGTCGAGTAGCTGCAAGGCACCGTGTCTTCACGCGGTCACCATGCTGGCATGGTCAAGACGACGCCCGAACGCGGCCAAACCTTGTCTACGCTCTAGTCCACACAGTGTTTAGTCTAGTAAAGTTGAAAGCTCATACCCAGGCCGACCAGAATTGACTCAACCAAGCTGGCAAGTTTCTGACCAGAAACTTGGTCGTCAAGTTTGGCTGGCTTCTAGATGGCCATTAGGGCTGATATCCTGGGGTTTAGGTTCTCTTAGGAGGATAAATGCACTTGTGTACAATGTGCATTACTGGTCCAGAAGAGAAATGATTTTCTATAGCAAAAATATTACAAAAATTCAGGCAATATTTTTGCTTGGGAAGGTGTGCCAAGGTCCAAAGAATATTCAGGAATTATCTCAGATTTTTAGGAGCATTAAAAATGAGGGTTGCTTTGGAGCACAAGTTTCTGGAAGGGGTTTCAGGGAGGAAAATGAATATTTTTCCTTTATGAAAAATATTCATTTGATTATTTTGGGGATTTATCAGAGAGATAAGGTTCAATGTGAAGAAGATAGGTCACTTGGGTGAAAGTCAAGGGTATGCTCAAGTGACAAGTCCATTTGAAATGATTCCAAAATCCAAATCAAGGCAAGGCAAAAACCAAGTCCGGAAACAGAGAGAAGGCAAGTCCGGAAAAAGAGAGAAGGCAAAATCCAGGCTGTCATAAACATCATTGTGCATTATAGCTTGCTTATCCACTGTTTGCTTCAAATTATCAGATCTATATTAATGCTTAAATTAATGTAGAATAAACCCAATGCCTATGAAGAAATTTAGTTTTGCATTGTTCTTGTAAGTATCTGTTGTCCTTATATTTGTCAGCTAGTTCTTCATGTACACTTTGCACCTTATTTTCCGTTGTCCTCCATTTTACTACACATTAGATCTACATTTACTCTTGCCAAAATATTGAATAAAACCAATGTTACTGAAGAAGTTTAGCTCTGCATTGCTCCTGTCAGTGCCTTCTGCCTGTATGTTGTATTTACATTTGCACTATGCATCTTAAGTTAAAACAAAATGTAGAATAAAGGCAATACTCTTGAAGAAGAGTGTGAGGTAAACTTCTTGAATCCCCCATCAATATGGACAAGGCCTTTATAGAGCATGTCTTCACCACTAATGTAAGTTTGTTCTCCTCGAGCCTTCAAACTTTGTTGTTTATATTTAGATAGCTATGATTGCAAATGCTGTTTATTTTTGTCGTCTGCATCAAATTGCTTATTCAAGTTTATAAAGTAGAAGTACATAAACACAAGTTTGTCATTCTCAATTTCAGTCTTTGGTTGTACAATCTAGTTCCTTATTCATACCATGTAAATTAAACTAAAGATAGCAAGTTATGTTCTTTAGCACTATATGTATGCTTGTGTTCTTGATCTGTAATCCAGTGGTGTGGTGAGACTACCAACAACAGCACAATGTCATATCCTTCTATGTCTCAACTATGAACAATGCCATATTATATTAATATTATTTAAATCGTGTATCTTTATTTACCAATTTGAAATGGTATAAATTGACAGTACACTCACCATTCATGCTTATACATTGTTTAAAACTACATCTATGCTTGTGTTCTTAATCTGTAATCCAGTGGTCTGGTGAAGCTAGCCGCTCCTACACAATGCCATTTCCTGCCGTCATAACTATGAACAATGCCTATTATGTTAATGCTATTTTAAACCGTGTCTCTTTATTTCTGACAAAGAAATGAGATGAATTGACAGCGCTAATGCTTATACGTGCAAAAACTGTTATCTACCTACTTGTTTCTCTTTGAGGGTGACAACACTGCTGCTAGGAAGAACTGCCACAATGATAGTGAGACGAACCCATTGTTTGTCCCTCTAACACATATTCCAGAGGAGAAGGCAAAACATATTGAGGGTAGGGATGCAACCACTAAGTCACATCTTGATGTAGTGTCAAACTTACTCAATGAGACAAGCTCGATGAAGTCGCCGCCTGAATCTGTTCGACTTCTTCAGTCTGAAATTCAAGCAGAAATACATGCTTCCGCTCAAATACGACTGGAAATCCAATCTCTATGCAAGATTAACCGTAAGTACAGGACGTTTATTGATGCTATGCAGCTTAAGTTGGTGGATATGAGCGCCAAAGAAGCACAGTCTCATCAGGTTGCTAAGCTGCTTGCGCTGCAGCTGCTGGGACAGGCTAACCTTTCTTGAACTGTGTTGAAGTGTTGTCGGTTCTATCTATTATTTTGTCCCCCTGTTAACTTCCACTGGTGGCGACCTGCCCAGTTTATGTAATCTGCTATATGGTTGCCCTTTATTATCACTGGTGGCGAACTTTGATGCCGAGGGGATGTAATATGCTGTAATTTCTTTGTTGTATAGTCTAGGTTTATTCTTGGTCGGTATGCTATAATTTAGGCCGGAAGATTCAGTGGATCTTAGTGTTGTCGGTCTTCAGGGCGGCCTGTTACTCATATGGGCCAAAACGTGGGCCTATAATCATATTGGGCCATTAGCAGGTCTAAACCTTATGGTTGTTTCCCGCCTTTAACAGGCCGAGTAAAGTTTTGGCCAGCTGGGCCAGAGAATACAATGGGCTTTTAACAGGCTAAAATCTAGATTGGGCTAGCGTTGAGCCAAAAAAATCACGGGCCAATACAGGCCGAAACTGCCTAAGGCCCATGTTTGGCCCAAATAGGACGAGCAGTTAACAGGCCAAAATATATCTCGGGCCCGTTTGGCCCAATAAAACTATGGGCTTTAAGCAGGCCGGTATCTACGCGGGCCATAGGCCTAAAAGTGTCACGTGCCATTATCAGATGGGCTGTAAGCAGGCCATATTCAACGCGGGTTGTAATTAGGCCCCACTGTTACACGGGCCATTAACAGGCCGGTAGGCTAGTTGGGCTGAAATTTATCCACGAAGACTATGGGCCGTTAAGAGGCCTAAATTTACTTCGGGCAAGAAATAGCCCAGTGTCTGCATGGGCCATTAAATGGCCTAAAGTTAAACCGGGCCGACAACGTCCCAGATGCACCACAGGCCGCTAACATGCCAAAAATATTATCAGGCCGAACTGGTAAACTGTCAGGACCTCGATTCCAAGTCACATCGATCTAGCCGGTAACACCTCATATCACTTTGCGGCCTCACACACGGTATTCCCACGGGTGTCGCCTTACCATGGCCCGGGACCGTTTGCGCCTTTTGGCTCACGTATATGATAGTGTCGCTAGCATCCATATGACAGAGAACCCGGGCCGACATGGCTAGTCGTGAACCCAAAGCGGCACTAACCCATGGGGACAGGCATATATGAATCACATCGAGCATGTCGTTCAGCAGCGTGTGAATCCGGGCTGTAGCACTAGGCTAACAGGACTCCAGGAACCCGGGCTGTAGCAGGCTAGGCAGGACTCCGGATGTCACCGCGTGACATTTCCCCGAAGGGACGGAACCACGAACGAAGTGAAACACATGCCGCCATCAAGTGTCCCGAGCAAAGTAGTCTTTGGGCTAGCAGGACTTCGGTGAACCGGGTTGTAGCGGACTACTATGGCTCATGGAAGCACTAGACTACATTTCCCCATAAGAGAGGCTGCCAAGGATAAACAACTAGATTGTCGGATCCCACACATACCAAGCATTTCAATCATACACACAATATGCTCGATATGTGTAAATACAACATGGCATCACAACATAACTCTACGACTCAAGTATGTATTCATTAGGCACCGAGGAGCAAGATATTACAAACATGGGTCTCATGACCCAACATTCAGAGCATACCAATCAAACACATGCGGAAGCTTAACATGTCTGAGTACAGACAACTATAAATGAAAAGGCTGAGAAGCCTGACTATCTACTAGATCCTGCCGAGGGCACGAGATCGTAGCTGAGGTATCAAGCTAAACGTCGAAGTACACGCGGAACTATTAGCGAGACTGAAGTCTCTCTACAAAAAATAAATTAAGCAAACGTGAGTACAAATGTACCCAGCAAGACTTACATCAGAACTAACTACATATGCATCGGTATCAACAAAGGGGGGTGGAATTTAACTGCAGCAAGCCAGCTTTGACTCGGTGGCTATCCTGAACTACTACTGCAAGTCACTCTTTTGAGGTGGCGCACACGAGTCCACATATTCACCATATCAATACACCACTATGGATCCGCTCCCGTCTCCCTACGAGAACGCCATCCATAGCACTCACGCTTATCATGCGCATTTTAGAGTATCCACTTTCACTTGTCTATGAACTGTACAGTTAACCCACAAGTCCTTTACCGCGGACATGGCTATTCGAATAGATGATGTTAACCCTGCAGGGGTGTACTTCTTCACACACGCTCTCGCCACTTACCACCATGTACACGTCGTGTATCTCGGCAACCTTCAAGCGGATGCCTGGCAAGGGAGTCGGCCATGACCTGACTAACCACACAAGTCTCTAGTCCAGGTTTATCACCTATTCGGGTTCCATCCGCGAGGAGATCCGGCCGGGGTGTCGCTCACGGCCCCAAACGATGTGTGCAGGGTTCCCGAGACACCAAACGGGCGCTCGGTACACCGGGCCATGGTGTATCTACCGCATCATAGCCCACCCCTAGGGTCAGCGCTACGCACGGCCTCCAACACATATCCTACAAACACCAGAAACTAGTTGCAACTCCTGGACCGAGATCAAGTTGATTAATAAGTCGAGACAGGTTGGAGTGCCCGGAGCCCAATGTGTGGTACTAACTGTTTCAAGGATCACAAACACAGAACTCAGTTCCTGAGGACGGCTGCAATGAGACAACCCACCATGTACTCCTACATGGCCTCTCACCGCTACCTTTACCAAATCGTGTTCACACACTTAGCTCACACACAGTAGGACATGTTCACACACCTCTGATTCATCCTCGCTGAATCAGACCTGACTCAACTCTATGCAGTAGCAGGCATGACAAACAAGCATGAATGAGTAGGCACAACAGGGCTCAAACAACTCCTACTCATGCTAGTGGGTTTCATCTATTTACTATGGAATGACAGGTCATGCAGAGGATAAAGGGGTTCAGCTACCGCAGCAAGTAACAAATATGTCGTTGTTGTCCTAATGCAGTAAAAGAGAGCAGGAGCGAGAGAGTGGGATTGTATCAGAATGAACAAGGGGCTTTTGCTTGCCTGGCACTTCTGAAGATAATATAGTTCTTCATCGGTGTCATCAAACTCATCGTCGGAACCACGTCTATCGAGAGGGGACGAATACCGGCAAACAAGGAAGAACACAATCAATGCAATGCAACAAGATGATGCATGATCATGGCATGGCAATATGTTGTGGTTTGAGCTAATGCAACTAGCAGCAGGTTAAATGAAGTTGGTTTGAACCTAAGATTCAAATTCAAACTCCATATGTGGTTATTTAAATTCCATTCATTCCATTTTTCCTAAAGAGTAGTCATAAATTGTTGTAACATGCATGAAACTAGTACAGATGGATAGATTGGATTTTTCTGATCATTTTTCATATATAATTTATTTCATTTGGAGTTACGGTTGAATTACTATGAATTTTTGAAATTAGCACTATTTTCTGGAATTTTCAGATATTTCCAAAATAGAAATAATCCAGAAAAGGGGTTTATTGCGTAAGCACTGCGTCATGCCTGCGTCAGCAGGACAACAACGCTGAACAGGGTCAAACCTGACGTGTGGGTCCCACTGGTCAGTGGCTCAGGGCTAGTCAGACTCACAGACAGGTGGGACCAGTCAAACGCCACGTCAGCAAAGTCAATGCTGACACGTGGGTCCAGTAGAATTAGATTAATTCTAACTAACTTCGTTGGCTGGTTAATTAGACTGGTGGGGCCGGTCTGTCATTGACTGTGGGGTTTAATTAGCATCGTCATTAGCCGCTAATGGAGGTGCCATGTCGGCGGCTAAACGCCGGTGCTAAACACAGCACGACGGCGTCGCCTGTCCGGCCAACTCCGGCGACGAGAGGTCGCGCGGCCGGGCGCGTTGGAACGCCCGCAGCTGGGCGCATCTGATGGTGGTGGAGCTGGACCAGAAGGTCGCCGGAATCAATGCCGGTGACGAGGTTTGCGGAGGCCGTGGTTCGGTCGTGCTTGAGTTCCTCGCTAAGGTGTTCGGGAGGAGGAGCTGGTGGTGGCAACGGGTGCGCGTAGACATGCTGAGCACGGTGGTGCGCTCGGTTGCGGCTATAGGTGGAGGTGGCGATGGCAGCGACATGGCTAGGCGGCGGTGAGCTCTCGGGTCCGGTGGAAACAACGGCTAGAGCAATCAAACGGCATGGGAGGAAGAGGGTAACGGGTCAGCGGCTCACCGCGAGTCCAACGAGCGTGAGGGTGAGGTCGGGGACGCTCTGTGGGCGGCAAATCGAGCAATGGCGGCCGTCGGTGCAGAGGACGAAGATGGCGTCGAGGACGTCGTTGCAGGGCTTCCGGCAGGGCGTGCCTCGTTGGGGAGGAAGAGGGGGTCGAGGTGGAGCTTCTGAGCGCTTCGGCGAGGCGAGGCAGTGGCTGTGGCCGCGGCGAACGGCGTCGGTGGCGACGGCTGCGCTCGGGCATGAGAGGGAGAGAGAGCAGAGGAGGGAGAGAGTGAGGGGCAGTCGGGGAGGCTGCATGTCGACGTCCAGGGCGTCCAGAGCGTCGAGGGAGAGCGTTAAGCAGGAGCTGGCGAGGCGCGTGGCCAGCGCGCGGCGAGCACGCGCTCATCCTTCTGTCCAGGGAGGAAGACGACAGGGAGGCTGTGGTGGTGGGCTGGGCCGGCCACTTGGGCCGCCAGGTAAGCCCAGGTGAGATTCCTTCTCTCTCTTTGCTTTCTGTTTTTCTTTTCTATTTCTGTTATTTTGTTTTGATTTAGTTTGGAAACTAAACCATTTTAAAACTTTCTGTAGATTTGTATGTGAGCTCAGAGAGCTAGTCCAAGGTCACATGCAAACTTACAGAATATTTGAACATTATTTCCTATATAACAGAAATAATTCCAACCCAAATATATTATTGATTTAAATTAAAGGCCCAAAATAAATTATTCCTGTGACTCCAAAAATATTGGTTGGGATTTCAACTCATGCCAATATTTTCACAGAATAACGGGAACATTTTCTTGGACTCATTTGATGAGATTTAAATGTTGGTTATTTTTAGAGGTTTTCCGAGGCTTTGAAAATTCCTCAATTCAGATTTCAATTGAATTTAAATATGTTGCAACAACCAAGCTAGTCCAAGGCCAGGGTAAAGCTAGGGATGTGACAACTCACCCCCACTAAACAAGAATCTCGTCCCGAGATTCAAGACGTGAGGTAAGAAGACAGAGGGGACACGAAGCTAACACGATCTTCATGATCCAATTGCGCCTTCTCGCGGATGTTAATTCATTGCTTCAAATTTATCTTGACGTCTTGCTTTGAGAACTACATCCAACATGACAACGAGAGGAAAGGGAGAATTTTAGAAGAATCGATCTTCTTGAGGTTTGAGCAACTTAGGATCATCACAAGGATCACAAGAACAACTCACGGAATGAGACGTAGAAACATCTCTGGAGCTGAGAAGCAAAACATGCATTAGGAGGGACAGAATAAACAATTTGACGAGGTGACAAGGTAGCGAGGAAAAATTGCCATGAACCATAACGGGGCACCTCAGGGAAGGTGACTCGTAGAATTATTCCTTAAGTGGCAAAAAGAATTACTTTTGATACATAGATCATTGAAAATCTTCATACCAGCCCAAGGCAATTTGCAATTGATTACTTGAAGGAGCTCGGAAGAATGGCATATTCCGACTAGAATGGATGATGTGGACTACCTTGTTGAAGACAACGCAATGGATGATTTTTCTTATCACCGGAGATGGATGGGACCCATGACAAGTCCACTTTTGAAGATGATCCTGGATAGCAACTGCTGAGAAGGACAGCCCATGGGAAATTGGCACGATGGGGTGCAAGCTGGGAACAAAATGCAAATGTTGGGAATGTTCCAACCATCATATCTGCCTGAGATTCAGATCTGGTTAGAAACAGGATACTTCAGACTCACATGTCTGAAAAGAAAAGTTGCAACACAAATCGGCGAGATAATGTTGCGAGACTCTCGGGAGATGAACTACGATAGCAAGCTCCAAAACATGAGCTGGTTCTGCTACACACCTGTGAACACACTGTCCTAGACAAGCATGACCACATGGTAGTCTTATAATAAAACACTACCGAGTTCTGGTTGGGAACCATCATCGAGGATAACGGAGTCCTATACAAATCCGTCTGGTACCTTCAGGACTAGCACTTAGAACTTATTATCCTTGAACAATTCAATCAGTGGCTTGGCGTTCTAGGAAATACATTTGGAATGGAGGTAGCTAATCTCACAAACCAATGTACATTTCGCACATGCATGACTGACTCGGGATGATTCCAGAGGAAGCAACATATGCTTCATGAACGGAACATGAAGACATCATTTACAAAGTTTCCAACACTAGCTTAATGTTTAACACGAATCATGGTGGAGACAAGATGCTGCTAATGGGCTCAACAACAACTCATCCGAAGTTCCATATCACTGGACTTCCACCATCATGTGAACATGGTGATAGCATTGATCAGACCAAAAGATGTAATGGTATATGCTCGAGGGATCACCCACGAGTAAGACAACATTACGAACATCGTTGGTTCTGATTTGACTTGACGATAGCCCATACTCAAGTCAAAGTTTTGACAAGGCAATAGATCCAACAACTGATCACGAGGACCAATTGGTGAAGATATCATGTTTCTTCAACACACACACACACAAAGATATCCCTTTGGAAGTGAACTAAGTTAGACAAGCTTTTATCTCCCAACTCTTCAAGTTGTTGTTTGGCTTAACCAACTAGCTCAGGGGTATCCAACACAGATTCTTGGAGAAAAGTGGTTTATCGGAAAACCAACTTGATCACGAGCTCAACATAACAGTCAGGGGACAACCTGGTAATACTTCCGAGAAGATATTTGGAAAATCACGAACCACCGGTATGTTACTAAGCTCGAGAACAACCTTGCTTTTCAGGGCAAGATGATATGAACAATAAGCAAGGGATTGAATAATCCTAACTCATTGATCGAAGAGTGCACCGGAAATAAGGACTAGGTAGCACAGTCTATCTTAGAATGATGATTCAATAACCAACACGCTAAGGGTGAAACTATTGTCCATTTACTACTAAGCAACATGGTTGCTAGAAGTATTAATTTCACACATCACAATTCACCTGTCGGCGTTCCGGTTACAATAACACGGAACCGAGGAATGATTAATGATGGCGAGAAGTATCACTACGTCAAGAATTCATAAGAGAAGGTGCAATTCTCATGATACTCCTGACATAAAGAGGGCAATACTTCAAGGTAGAACAGAATCAAAAGCTGGATTGGCATTTTGATCTGCGGAATACAACTGCTTTGACCCAATCCCAGATATGGATGAGGTACTGGAGTTTGTTTCTCCAAGTCATTCCGGATAGAATGGCTTGACGGACCACAAGAGTAATAGGCATCGATAAACGAATGCTCACATACTCTTGACTATCAATTGATAGACGAGGGTCAGAATACAACTAAAGAGAACAACTCAAAGGAACATATAATTTTCTGAGTTGTGGATGCATTAGTATGTCGAGCGAAGCTCAACATTTCTTCCGGATGACCCATGCGGAAAGGTAGAACTGGCAGATTCACAATTATGAATGGAGAACTCCCCAAGAGTACTCTGATTGTGATCCTTCGGTTCAGCGAGGAACTTCTGCCATAAGCGGTTCATAGTATTTGGAAGAAGGAAATACCACGGACCTCGAGTACTATCGCAAAGTTACTAATATCCTAAAGGAACTAGCAAACACTATCAATAGGAGGTAAGTAGGGTGAATCTCGGGTTCAAAGACCCAGGAGTAGAATACCTACTACTAAATGGCATCACGGGATGCTTTCGAGAATGGTGGCCAGAATCATCACACCGGGAACACAAAACATGGCTAGATTACTAGGTGACTCCCTAAAACACCTAGGGTCATAATAATAGCTCCAACATATATGCCGAGGCAACAAAGTACCTCAACTCACCGATTAGTGTGCTTATTCTGACCAAAAAAAAACATCGGGAACGGAAAGAAAGGATTTGCAAATGCATCAGAGTATTTAGAGACCTGGGATGACTCGTACAGTATAACGGCTGTAAATGCTGAAAATGTTTTGAGACATCCTGCAAAAATGGTGGCATGACCACTCAACATCACAATATCAAGGTTCTGAGACCAACTATGAACACACGGAAATAGTAGAAACTGAACTGGGGCTTAAAACCAACAATCTTAAAAGTCTATGGATTAGTAACACGTCATCCTGATAGATAGATGAGAAGCCTAGTTCTTAAACCCCGTAGAAAAGAAGAGGATGACTCAGATCAGAAGGGCATAAGGTAAAGGAGGAAAAAGAGCCTTACGTTCCCTTCCACAATCAATTCCCTTATATAACTAAAGCATTTCTAGACACAACTTCGACCAGTTTGGCTTGGTAATCCTCTGAGCAGTCAAAGCTCGATACCAAAGCTGTCGGGACCCGATTCCAAGTCACATCGATCTAGCGGTAACACCTCATATCACTTTGCAGCCTCACACACGGTATTCCCACGGGTGTCGCCTTACCATGGCCGGGACCGTTTGGCGCCTTTTGGCTCACGTATATGATAGTGTCGCTAGCATCCATATGACAGAGAACCGGGCCGACATGGCTAGTCGTGAACCCAAAGCGGCACTAACACATGGGGACAGGCATACATGAATCACATCGAGCATGTCGGTCCAGCGTGTGAATCCGGGCTGTAGCACTGGCTAACAGGACTCGGGAACCCGGGCTGTAGCAGCTAGGCAGGACTCGGATGTCACCGCGTGACATTTCCCGAAGGACATACAGAACGAAGTGAAACACATGCCGCCGATCAAGTGTCCCGAGCAGTAGTCTTTGGGCTAGCAGGACTCCGTGAACCGGGCTGTAGCGGACTACTATGGCTCATGGAAGCACTAGACTACATTTCCCCATAAGAGAGGCTGCCAAGGATAAACAACTAGATTGTCGGATCCCACACATACCAAGCATTTCAATCATACACACAATATGCTCGATATGTGTAAATACAACATGGCATCACAACATAACTCTACGACTCAAGTATGTATTCATTAGGCTCCGATGAGCGAGATATTACAAACATGGGTCTCATGACCCAACATTCAGAGCATACCAATCAAACACATGCGGAAGCTTAACATGTCTGAGTACAGACAACTATAAATGAAAAGGCTGAGAAGCCTGACTGTCTACTAGATCCTGCCGAGGGCACGAGATCGTAGCTGAGGTATCAAGCTAAACGTCGAAGTCCACGCGGAACTATTAGCGAGACTGAAGTCTCTCTGCAAAACATAAATTAAGAAAACGTGAGTACAAATGTACCCAGCAAGACTTACATCAGAACTAACTACATATGCATCGGTATCAACAAAGGGGGGGGGGTGAAGTTTAACTGCAGCAAGCCAGCTTTGACTCGGTGGCTATCCTGAACTACTACTGCAAGTAACTCTTTTGAGGTGGCGCACACGAGTTCACATATTCACCATATCAATACACCACTATAGATCCGCTCCCGTCTCCCTACGAGAACGCCATCCATAGCACTCACGCTTATCTTGCGCATTTTAGTCCACTTTCACTTGTCTATGAACTGTACAGGCAACCCAGAAGTCCTTTACCGCGGACATGGCTATTCGAATAGATGATGTTAACCCTGCAGGGGTGTACTTCTTCACACACGCTCTCGCCACTTACCACCATGTACACGTCGTGTATCTCGGCAACCTTCAAGAGGAAGACTGGCGAGGGAGTCGGACACGACCTGACTAACCACACAAGTCTCTAGTCCAGGATTATCGCCTATTCGGGTTCCATCCGCGAGGAGATCCGGTCGGGGTGTCGCTCACGGCCCCAAACGATGTGTGCAGGGTTCCCGAGACACAAAACGGGCGCTCGGTACACCGGGCCACGGTGTATCTACGCACGGCCTCCAACACATATCCTACAAACACCAGAAACTAGTTGCAACTCCGGGACCGAGATCAAGTTGATTAATAAGTCGAGAGAGCTTGGAGTGCCCGGAGCCCAATGTGTGGTAATAACTGTTTTATGGATCACAAACACAGAACTCAGTTCCTGAGGACGGCTGCAATAGGACAACCCACCATGTACTCCTACATGGCCTCTCACCCTACCTTTACCAAATCGTTTTCACACACTTAGCTCACACACAGTAGGACATGTTCACACACCTCTGATTCATCCTCGATTTAATCAGACTGACTCAACTCTAAGCGATGAGCAGGCATGACAAACAAGCATGAATGAGTAGGCACAACAGGGCTCAAACAACTCCTACTCATGCTAGTGGGTTTCATCTATTTCTTGTGGAATGACAGTCATGCAGAGGATAAAGGGGTTCATCTACCGCAGCAAGTAACAAATATGTATTTGTTGTCCTAATGCAGTAAAAGAGAGCAGGAGCGAGAGAGTGGGATTGTATCGGAATGAACGAGGGGGTTTTTCTTGCCTGGCACTTCTGAAGATAATATAGTTCTTCATCGGTGTCATCGAACTCATCATCGGAACCATGTAAGAACACAATCTATGCAATGCAACAATATGATGCATGATCATGGCATGGCAATATGTTGTGGTTTGAGCTAATGCAACTAGCAGCAGGTTAAATGAAGTTGGTTTTAACCTAAGATTCAAATTCAAACTCCACATGTGGTTATTTAAATTCCATTCATTCCATTTTTCCTAAAGAGTAGTCATAAATTGTTCTAACATGCATGAAACCAGTACAGATGGATAGATTGGATTTTTCTGATCATTTTTTATATATAATTTATTTCATTTGGAATTACGGTTGAATTACTATGAATTTTTGAAGTTAGCACTATTTTCTGGAATTTTCAGATATTTCCAAAATAGAAATAATCCAGAAAAGGGGTTTATTGTGTCAAGATCGTGTCATGCTGCGTCAAGAGGTCAACAATGACCAGGTCAAACTCGACGTGTGGGTCCCATCGTCGGTGACTCGAGGCTAGTCGACTCACGAGCAGGTGGGGCGATCAAACGCCACGTCAGCAAAGTCAATGCTGGCACGTGGGTCCAGTAGAATTAGATTAATTCTAACTAACTTCGTCGGCTGGTTAATTAGACTGGTGGGGCCGGTCTGTCATTGACTGTGGGGTTTAATTAGAAGCGTCATTAGACGCTAATGGAGGTGCCACGTCGGCGGCTAAACGCCGGTGCTAAACACAGCACGACGGCGTCGCCCGTCCGGCCAACTCCGGCGACGAGAGGTCGCGCTGCCGGGCGCGTTGGAACGTCCGCAGCTGGGTGCATCTGATGTTGGTGGAGCCAGACCAGAAGGTTGCCGGAATCAATGCCGGCGACGAGGTTTGTGGCAGCCGTGGTTCGGTCGTGCTCGAGTTCCTTGCTAAGGTGTTCGGGAGGAGGAGCTGGTGGTGGCTACGGGTGCGCGAAGACACGCTGAGCACGATGGTGCGCTCGGTTGAGGCTATAGGTGGCGGTGGCCACGGCAGCGACATGGCTGGGCGGTGGTGAGCTCTCGGGTCCGGTGGAAACAGCGGCTAGAGCGATCAAACGGCATGGGTGGAAGAGGTAACGGGTCAGCGGCTCACCGCGAGTCCAACGAGCGCGAGGGCAAGGTCGGGGACGCTCTGTGGGCGGCGAATCGAGCAACGGCGGCCGTCGGTGCAGAGGACGAAGATGGCGTCGATGATGACGTTGCAGGGCTTCCGGCAGGGCATGGCTCGGTAGGGAGGAAGAGGGGGTCGAGGCGGAGCTTCTGAGTGCTTCGGCGAGGCGAGGCAGTGGCTATGGCCGCGGCGAATGGCGTCGGTGGCGACGGCTGCGCTCGGGCATGAGAGGGTGAGAGAGCAGAGAGAGCAGAGGAGGGAGAGAGCTCGGGAGAGAGTGAGGGGCGGTCAAGGAGGCTGCGTGTCGGCGTCGAGGCGTCAGGCGTCGAGGAGAGCGATGGTGAGCTGGCGAGGCGCGTGGCCAGCGCACGGCGAGCACGCGCTCGTCCTTCTGTCCAGGGAGGAAGACGACACAGAGGCTGTAGTGGTGGGCTGGGCCGGCCACTTGGGCCGCCAGGTAAGCCCAGGTGAGATTCCTTCTCTCTCTCTGCTTTCTGTTTTTCTTTTCTATTTCTGTTATTTTGTTTTGATTTAGTTTGGAAACTAAACCATTTTAAAACTTTCTGTAGATTTGTATGTGAGCTCAGAGAGCTAGTCCAAGGTCACATGCAAACTTACAGAATATTTGAACATTATTTCCTATATAACAGAAATAATTCCAACCCAAATATATTGTTGATTTAAATCAAAGGCCCAAAATAAATTATTCCTGTGACTCCAAAAATATTGGTTGGGATTTCAACTCATGCCAATATTTTCACAGAATAACGGGAAAATTTTCTTCGACTCATTTGATGAGATTTAAATGTTGGTTATTTTTAGAGGTTTTCTGAGGCTTTGAAAATTCCTCAATTCAGATTTCAATTGAATTTAAATATGATGTAACAACCAAGCTAGTCCAAGGCCAGGGTAAAGCTAGGGATGTGACATAAACAGGCATTTAACAGGCTGAAATACAAACCTATCTTAGAATGGGCCCAAAAGAACAGTGGCCTTTTAACGGGCCTGATCCAATATGGGCCGTAATTTGGTCCAAAACACGGCAGGCTGTGAACGGGCCTGATCTGGTATGGGCCTCAATTTGGCCCAAAACATGGCAGGCTGTTAACGGGCTAACCCACTAGTGCCTGAAAAAACATGGTGGGCATTTGGCTGGGCCGGCCTTTTCACCAGAATAGGCCTCTGTTGGGTCGTGCCAGGTGTCGACGTATTATAGGCACCTCTTGTCCAATGAGTGGATGACATCTGTCCTAACGGTGAGCAAACACATGTTTCCTCCGGCCAATGAGTATTTTACACGTGCAAAATTCCCATTGGTCTGGGCTGTTAACGGGTTATCAGATCCAAAACCGGACCCAATAGCTTAACGGCGTTCCGTTACGGTGGATGCCACGTGTCAGTCACCCTTGACGAAAGCACT